>CM055265.1:89515469-90723346 GCA_029237695.1 Conchocele bisecta | reverse complement strand
GTGCACCTTGGTGTTTTTATGCCGAAAAATATTTTTAATCAAAAATATAGCGCCTTTTTAACTTAGCCAATTTTTTTTTTCTACATTTTTCTATGCAATTCTATATACAATACAGAGTTTGTGTACACAACTCCTCCGAAACTGTTCAGTCGATCGTTCTGAAACTATACACACGTCTTCTACACATATTAAAGATGTGCACCTTGGTGTTTTTATGCCGAAAAAATATTTTTTTAACAAAAATATCACCTTTTTAACATAGCCATTTTTTCTACATTATTGTATCCAATTCCCTATCGTTTCTACTTTACACTCTACTTTTCTATCTCTGCCTAAATTAGTATACATGTTTAGCACAACGAGATGAAGAAATAATGCTATAGACTTTCAAATTCTCATTAATATTTCTTGCATTGGTGACAGCTTCACATTTCTGCATCTTCGCTGTCTGGCCCATATTCGACGGGCGTATTTTGTGACTTGCGGCATTCTTGTATATGGAATACTCCTGGCCCTACACCCAACATACTTGGACAACTTCATCTCCTCGGGATGTACATCAATAACCCTTGGTCTATATTTGACCTTGACCTACATTTGACCTTGACCTACATTTCCTCTTGAATTACTTAGTTAATTCTCTTTGGTTAAGGTTTTTAGTCAAGCTTGTAGATGGAATACTCCTGGCCCTACACCAACCATACTTGGACAACTTTATCTCCTAGTGATGTACATCAACAACCCCTGACCTATATTTGACTGACCTACATTTAACCTTGAATTACTTAGTTAATTCCCCTTGGTTAAGGTTTTTAGTCAACCTTGGTTAAGGTTTTTAGTCAAGCTTTCTACATGGAATACTATTTTGCATACAGACACCATACTTGGACAACCTTTTCTCATAGCGATGTACATCAATAACCCCTGATCTATATTTGACCTTGACCTACATTTCCTCATGAATTACTTAGTTAATTCCCCTTGGTTAAGGTTTTTAGTCAAGCTTGTATATGGAATACTACTGGCCCTACACCCACCATACTTGCACAACTTCATCTCCTAGTGATGTACATCAACAACCCCTGATATATATTTCACCTTGACCTATATTTTCTCTTCAATTACTTACTTAAGTCACCTTGGTTAAGGTTTTTATTCAACCTTGGTTAAGGTTTTTACTCAAGCTTGTACATGGAATACTGTTGTGCATACAGACACCATACTTGGACAACCTTTTCTCATAGGGATGTACATCAATAACCCCTGATCTATATTTGACCTTCACCTACATTTCCTCTTCAATTACTTAGTTAATTCTCTTTGGTTAAGGTTTTTAGTCAACCTTGTAGATGGAATACTCCTGGCCCTACACCAACCATACTTGGACAACTTCATCTCCTAGTGATGTACATCAACAACCCCTGACCTATATTTCACCTTGACCTACATTTAACCTTGAATTAATTAGTTAATCCCCCTTGGTTAAGGTTTTTAGTCAACCTTGGTTAATGTTTTTAGTCAAGCTTGTATATGGAATACTATTGTGCATACAGACACCATACTTGGATACATTTTTCTCATAGGGATGTACATCAATAACCCCTGACCTATATTTTACCTTCACCTACATTTAACCTTGAATTACTTGGTTAATGTTTATAGTCAAGGTTGTATATGGAATATTCCTGGGCCTGCATCAACCATACTTGGACAACTTCATCTCCTAGTGATGTACATCAATAATCCCTGACCTATATTTGACCTTGACCTACTTTTATCCTTGGATTACTTAGTTATTTCCCCTTGGTTAAGGTTTTTAGTCAAGCTTGTATATGGAATACTCCTGGGCCTACAGCAACCATACTTGGAAAACTTCATCTCCTAGTGATGTACATCAATAACCCCTGACCTATATCTGTCATTGACCTACATTTAACCTTGAATTACTTACTTAATTTCCCTCGGTTAAGTTTTTTAGTCAACCTTGGTTCAGGTTTTTATGCAGGCTGCAGCCACCTTGTTTGTCAAGCTATGTGTACATCGACAACTCTCGTAGTCGAGCTATGCTGTTCTCCTACAGCTCTTGTTATAACTTTTATTCTTTATATGTACCAAACAATCTCATGAATGACCTCAACATATGTTCCATCATGAATTCACAACATATTGATCTCGATTGCATTATAGTGTAATATCAATACTTATGTGACTCACAAATACTGACTCATTAAATCCTTCCTATGTACATAGTACATGCCTACATGTATATGACTTCTTGATATTATAGGTCATCCAAGCGCGATTGTATTGTTAATAAACTCAGCATATGCTGTTTATGAACTGAGATATTATTGTTTGGATAACACCTTGCATTGAATTCGTAGAATAGAGAGTAATGTGAATATGGCTTACACATATTGGTTATTTATTCATGCATGTACTTACATGGCCTAGCACATGGCTACCGGCATATGACTACTTAAATGATACGTCATCCAAATGTTTATTTTAGTTTGGGCAATAACAACATCATATGGTGTATATAAACAGAGATTCAATGACCATGATCACACCTAAGGCTCTACATATATACTATGTGTATTTGTTATATAATTCCCCAATTTCAAGTACAGTCGAACTTCGATGGGTCGAACCCTGGTAAACTCGTCAGCCATGCTTGCCTCGAACTAGCCTTTAGGTCCCGGCAGAATTCCTATATAAATACGTTAAAACTACCCGGTATAGGTCGAACTTGTGAAAGTCGAACAACCCTCAATGCCTCGAATCGCTGTCACGCCCGGTCGTGTATAAATCCACTATAAACACCACAAAAACTCGAACATGTCAGACGATTGTCTCCAGACTAGATTGACTTTCACACCTATTGTTAACCGGTTGTCAAACAAATCTCAAGTGGTCATTTGAGCGTATACAATAACGGCAGTCGTGACCAGCATACGTGGTAATTATGCATTGACCAATGTCGGCGAAGTTGTTAGTTAATTAAAGTGGTAATTTATGGGACATGTGGAATTAAATATCGCTCAGTTTTAATTAATGACCCAAGCATCTGGCCTTTTAAGTTGTAAATCTAACATGAACTGTTTTTACTATGATCAGTAATGAGTGTGATGTGTCATCCGATTTATTCGCCATATAAGCAGGTGAAGCGGAAGACTACGAAGCAAGGCGAGATAACAGACTTCTTCAATACCGGACGTGTATAACTTTCATGTATAACTTGTACTGGGTTCCATGTGGTAGTAAATTATGATATGCAGTGAATGTGGTTCCGGGTCCGAAGTAGTTGTGATGGGGCGACTGGGCATGATCGTATCGGCCGGGGCAATCAAGTCCGCCAATTGTATTTCGTAATCATTTTCTGTTGTTCTCATGTTCTATTGCTGTATAATGGCTATGTAAATAAAAACACACATGAGTTTGCCGCTTTCTGTATTTTATTTAAGCCTGTTTCTGTTAATAAACGACTGTGACAATCAACCGTAAATGCAAATGTAAGCGCATGTATATGAAACAACGTGTCGTAATGACGACTTGTTTCACTTAGTACACTGACCAACTCGTCGATCTGTAATGGTTACAGTAGAAAATCCCGATGGGTCGAACAACGGATGGGTCGAACTAAAACTTAACCCCGCAGGCTGTTCGACCCATCGAAGTTCGACTGTAATTGATTATGTCTCTTGCTACACCGACAAGCACACTCGCAGTGTTCATGTGCAGTGTTTCCAAGTTATTGGTATTCCATGTTCATGTTACTGTCATCAATATTACGACTTTGTTAAACTAATAAATGTGTCGATAAATACTTTTCAGGTGTAAATGGTGGGAATATAACGTATGCAAATGCAATTCAGTGTCTTCTATAGCGCACTAATGTGGACATTAGCATAATACTTATATAGCTCAAGATGCGATTGCGTGGTTTTCGTTTTCATATCCAAAAAGCTAAGCATACTTCTTCGCTATGAAAAAACGCTGCTTTCATTATGTGGGAAGTGAATAATGGTAGTTGTTACGTAGCCAGTCAAGTTCAGAATTCATCAACTTCCCTTTGATAAGTCAATCGCTGTGCCTACCTTGTCGTGTACCGCATTAATACATTGATTATTGTTTTTCATAGATATATAGTAGGCTTCGTTATAATGGAAAATGACACAATAGCCGCATCCGCATGGAATGTACCGGTATCTCATGGTTTCGATGTATGCAACAGACCCGTAACCAGCATTTATGAAGCAAGGAGTCTTTTCGATGGCTTGAATGGCCCGATGCAGCAATGGGGTTACGGGGTCATGCTCTATCAGACAATTGTGGAATCCGGATGGTCTGAAATAACATTTTATATATTCTCAGCAAAAACTGAGCACATACATGTAATACGACTCTCCTGCTTGCATCAATATTATAAAATGACTACGTATTGACAATAATTCTTATTTTAGTGCATGAAAGAGTGGACATCAAGGCACGATGCGGGAGGTTGGGGAGGGGTTTGTCCGACCACACCGACCCCCTGGTTACGGACCGCTTGCAATAATAAAATGCAACATTGGTGTTCATGGTCGTGTTAAAGATACTGTGATAGAGTTCCGGTTTAACGTTTAATGGCTTTAAACGGACTATCGACAGCTCATTTCATCTGCATGGATGGGGGCGGGTAACTGAATATTTGCATACAATTTCCATCCAGCCCTGACATTAGAAAAACCGGATCTACTGTCAGGTCTTCACCACACAATAGTAACTTAGCCTCCCTCCACATAAACGTAGTAGGATTACCACTGATCATATTACTCTTATAACGGGGTTAGCCGGATACAACTCTCGCCTACAAGAAAGCTGAACATGCGAATAAGGGCCAAGCCAGGGATATCGCGCTCCCAGGCAATTATCAACCCACCATCGTTAATTATATAATACATTACCATTCACATGCTCCCAACCTGCCACTGTATTTTATTTCTATCCGAATACAGGTATTAGACACGGGCATTATGTTGATTCACTCAAATGAATGAATACCTAGATGTAATTGTATGTAAATATGTTCCTGTTTCCTTTGACATTGTCAACATGTATTATGTTCCACTTGAAATCCAAGATCGTTACTATGTAGTTGTTTACTAACCATTACCATGTTATAGCTAGGATATTTTGTTATTCATGAGTTGCACCAATACTTTGTTGATAGCTCATATTATAAAACTACGTAATATAGTAGCCATATTGGTAACTAAAATGGCGGTCATAAAATATTATTCTTTATGTTGTCATCGGAAACACTAAAACATTGATTGTATGTTATGGCATATGCTATGTCGTTGATGACTACCCTACTTAATATAGATGTGTCAGAATTGTATCCATGTTGGCTGTCATCTTTGATTTACGTTTGTTTGCAGCAACAGATAATGTGGTACTGTTTGAAACACAAGCCTCGCACTTTTAAAATATTACAAATATGATTTCCAATTATGTTTCATTTCTTTACTACTTTGTCGATCAACAGCGCATAAGAGCTTAAGCGATACTTAGCGGCCGTCTTGAATATTTCAACATGGTCAAATAATAAAAATATTAGATGGATTCATTCATTTTTGCAAAGAACATATTCAATAATAACAAAAAAAGGCATTTAACTGAAATATAAATGTGTATGAAAGTATAGCTATATATTTTTGTTATTCCACACACATTTACTGCACGTCTGTGTGAATATTTGGCGGCCATCTTATATGTATATGAATTTGACAGTGGTGAATTGTTTTTATAAGTTATCAAAACGTATTTCTATCTATGTAAATGCATAATGTAATTACCAAACGCCATATAATAATCAAGTCAGAATATATTTAAGACAAATGTTGATACCTGGGGGCCATCTTGAAAATCGCAAAATACACACCGGTTTGAACCACCATAAAAACGAAGCGTCTCATATATGTCCTAAGGAAGAATATTAAACAATTTAAACAACTTTATCCTATATTTGAAGCATGATATGCACGTACATGTCCATCTACTGATATAAATATGTTTTTGAACTCATTTGACCTCTTTGCACTTAATGACCTCAAAAGTGACCTTGTCCCACCTAATTTGATTGACCGACACCGGATTCATGTTCAGGAATGTATGATGTATCAATCTAGCATAGTCGTTGCTTTTGCTCTCTTGGGTTGAACAGAAATCGTTTTTAAGCCACTTCTCTTCAAGGTGCCGCTCCACTACTTGTAATGTTCACCGGTTTTGTAACAGAAATGCGTTAAAAGTTATTGTTTTTATGCCCCACCACGATAGTGGAGGGGGCATTTAGTGTTACCCTTGTCCGTCCGTCCGTCCGTCACAAAACTTTAACGCTCGGGTAAATGTCTCATAATTTCTTCATCCTTCGACCGATCTGCTTCATATTTCATATACACATTGCTCTAATGGTCCTCTACCGCCTTGTGCCAAATCCAAATACTGTGCCCCCGCTAAGCCCAGGGTCAAGGTCACATACTTGGTGCTTCAAAAACTTTAACGCTCAGGTAAATATCTTATAATTTCTGTTCCCTTTCACGGATCAGCTTCATACTTCATATACGCATTGCTCTAATGGTCCTCTACTGTCCTGTGCCAAATCCACGTTCGTCCTGCCCCCGCCAAGCCCAGGGTCAAGGTCACATACTTAGTGCTTCAAAAACTTTAACGCTCGGGTAAATATCTTATAATTTCTGTTTTCTTTCACGAATCAGCTTCATACTTCATATTCGCATTGCTCTAATGGTCCTTTACCGCCTTGTGCCAAATCTACGTTTGTCCTGCCTCCGCCAAGCCCAGGGTCAAGGTCACATACTTGGTGCTTCAAAAACTTTGACGCTCGGGTAAATATCTTATAATTTCTGTTTCCTTCCACGGATCAGCTTCATACTTCATATACGCATTGCTCTAATGGTCCTCTACTGTCCTGTGCTAAATCCACGTTCGTCCTACCCCCGCCAAGACCAGGGTCAAGGTCACATACTTATTGCTTCAAAAACTTTAACACCTCAGGTAAATATCTTATAATTTATGTTTTCTTTCACGGATCAGCTTCATACTTCATATACGCATTGCTCTAATGGTCCTCTACTGACCTGTGCCAAATCCACGTTCGTCCTGATCCCACCAAGCCCAGTGTCAAGGTCACATACTTGGTGCTTCAAAAACTTTAAAGCTTGGGTAAAAAAAAATTTTACTTGGAATTTGGCCTCATTTATTATCAAAGCGATATGTGGGGCATCCGTGTTCTATGAACACATTTTCTAGTTTCACAATATCTCTTTAACCCCTTGACCGGTTTTGTAACAGAAATGTGTTAAAATTATTGTTTTTTCACAATATCTCTTTAACCCCTTACCACACTTTGATAATATTTCACATCAATGTTTGTCTAGGGATGATGCTTCATTACGCACACCCCCACATCCAAATTATCAAGGTCAAGGTCATTTATTTACATGTACTTGTAATGTTCACCGGTTTTGTAACAGAAATGCGTTAAAGTTATTGTTTTTTTCACAATATCTCTTTAACCCCTTGCCACACTTCGATAATATTTCACAGCAATGTTTGTCTAGGGATGATGCTTCATTACGCACACCCCCACATCCAAATTCTGAAGGTCAAGGTCATTTATTTACTTGTAATGTTCACCGGTTTTGTAACAGAAATGCGTTAAAAGTTATTGTTTTTTCACAATATCTCTTTAACCCCTTGCCAGACTTTGATAATATTTCACATCAATGTTTGTCTAGGGATGATGCTTCATTACGCACACCCCCACATCCAAATTATCAAGGTCAAAGTCATTTATTTACTCGTAATGTTCACGGTCAAATGCCTCGGCAGGCGCGATACCGCTTCCGTGGCGGAATTCTTGTATTATTTCCCCAATGCTTGGTTGTTGTAGGACATGGCCGTCATTTCGACAGTTGTGCACATTTCGCCTGTTTATTTGTACTGCATGTATCCGTTAGTAGGGGGTGTTTGTGTTATGGACAGTAATGATACGTGTGCAGTCCTCGACACTAATGAACATCATTTAACCACGACATGTTTTTTGTTTTCTGTAGGTTTCTGCTGCCATTCCTGGCAGTGGCTTGTGGGTATTTCACTGTGATCGCTATACTGGGCATCATCAACGTGGAATCTTCGTTCATAGAGTGTCTCGGTAAGTAACATTTACCCTATATAATCCATACCTGGCTGTGTATGACACGCACTGTAGTTGCGGGAAGTAACTTTGCAAACTTCAGGGATGTGCCGTGGCCTAGGGGATACATGTATGTCATTGGACTTCAATACTGGAGGCTGTGAGTTCAATCCTCGCCCTAGGCGTGAAAAATACTAACATATTATTTCCATCCAACTGATCTGTCGGATGAGACATTAAAATGTGGTCCCATCTCTATATGACTAGCTGTTGCTTGGACATTAACCCCATTCACTTTTTCTGCAAAAGCCATGTACCATTTTTTTCCTTCACATTTTTGTGGAAACTCGTTGCCATCTTTTTGTGTCAACCTGTTTCTTCATCATCATATAATTTGAATATTACTTTACGGATTGCTTCAATATTTGGACACTTGATACATGTGAGCGTATTGAACACACTCATACTGCCATTAACATGAACTTGACCTTTTTTACCATCACATTTTTGAGGATACATGGGAGCATATTGAACACACTCATATCGCCATTAACATGACCTTGACCTTTTTAGCTCACCTGAGTGAAGCTCATGTGAGCTATTGTTACCGCAATGTGTCTGTCGTCGTCCGTCGTCGTCGTCGTCGTCCGTGAACATTTTCAAACGTCTTCTCCTCGGTAACCATTGGGCCTATGGTCACCAAACTTCATGGTCATGGTCCTTAGGTAGGGGGATTACAAAATTGTTAAAATGACGTCATTACGTAATCCAAGATGGCCGCCGTCTAAAAATAGCACAAATTCTTAAAAAATCTTCTTCTCAAGAACCGCCAACCGGATTTCGACAAAACTTGGTAGGAATGATCGATGTACATTGCTCTTTCAAAGTTGTTAAAATGGTGACCCTTGGGTTAAAAATGGACGTGGCCCGTGGGGTCAAAATTTGGTCATTTTATTTTTGACTGAATATGGTCATTTCATATATCAAATTGAAGGTATCAATGAGGCGATCACTCTGGTGCATTTTTGTCGAAATCGGATTGTTTATGTCATCCAAGATGGCCTGCCGAAAGGTCAAAAGGTCGTTCTTTTATTAGAGATTTCAAAATTCTTCTTCACATGAACCGCTTGGCATGGTAGCCAAACTTAAAAGTATGGTCCATGGTGAGCCTTTTTCAGATTTGTTAAAATGGAGGTCATCGCTAATCCAAGATGGCCGCCGTCTAAAAATAGCATAAAATTCTTAAAAAATCTTCTTCTCATGACCGCTTGCCGGATTTCGACGAAACTGGGTAGGAATTGAGCGATGTACATTGCTCTTTCAAAGTTGTTAAAATGGTGACCCGGGGTCAGATGGGTGTGGCCCGTGGGGTCAAATTGGGGTCTAATTTTATTTTTGACCGAATACGGTCATGTCATATATCAAATTGAAGGTATCAATGATGGAGATCACTCTGGTGCATCTGTCGAAATCGGATTGTTATGTCATCCAAAGATGGCCGCCGAAAGGTCAAAAGGTCTTTCTTTCATAGAGATTTCAAAATTCTTCTTCACATGAACCGCTTGGCCCATGGTAGCCAAACTTAAAAGTTATGGTCCATGGGTGAAGACTTTTCAGATTTGTTAAAATAGAGGTCATCGCTTAATCCAAGATGACCGCCGTCTAAAAATAGCATAAATTCTTAAAAAATCTTCTTCTCATGAACTGCTTGCCGGATTTCGACGAAACTTGGTAGGAATGATCGATGTACATTGTTCTTTCAAAGTTGTTAAAATGGTCACCCCGGGGTCAAAAATGGGCGTGGCCCGTGGGGTAAAATTATTTTTTTCACCGAATATGGTCATGTTATATATCAAATCGAAGGTATCAATGAGGCGATCACTCTGGTACATTTTTTGTCCAAATCGGATTGTTATGTCATCCATGATGGCTGCCGAAATGTCAAAAGGTCGTTCTTTTATTAGAGATTTCAAAATTCTTCTTCACATGAACCGCTTGGCCCATGGTAGCCAAACTTAAAAGTTATGGTCCATGGGTGAAGCCTTTTCAGATTTGTTAAAATGGAGGTCATCGCTAATCCAAGATGGCCGCCGTCTAAAAATAGCTTAAATTCTTAAAAAATCTTCTTCTCATGAACCGCTTGCCGGATTTCGACGAAACTGGGTAGGAATGATCGATGTACATTGCTCTTTCAAAGTTGTTAAAATGGTGACCCCGGGGTCAGAAATGGGCGTGGCCCGTGGGGTCAAATTGGGGTCAAATTTTATTTTTGACTGAATATGGTCATTTCATATATCAAATTGAAGGTATCAATGAGGCGATCACTCTGGTGCATTTTTTGTCGAAATCGGATTGTTATGTCATCCAAGATGGCCGCCGAAAGGTCGAAAGGTCGTTCTTTTATTAGAGATTTCAAAATTCTTCTTCACATGAACCGCTTGGACCATGGTAGCCAAACTTAAAAGTTATGGTCCATGGGTGAAGCCTTTTCAGATTTGTTAAAATGGAGGTCATCGCTAATCCAAGATGGACCGCCATCTAAAAAAAAAATAGCATAAATTCTTAAAAAATCTTCTTCTCATGAACCGCTTGCCGGATTTCGACGAAACTGGGTAGGAATGAGCGATGTACATTGCTCTTTCAAAGTTGTTAAAATGGTGACCCCGGGGTCAGAAATGGGCGTGGCCCGTGGGGTCAAATTGGGGTCAAATTTTATTTTTGACCGAATACGGTCATGTCATATATCAAATTGAAGGTATCAATGAGGTGATCACTCTGGTGCATTTTCTGTCGAAATCGGATTGTTATGTCATCCAAGATGGCCGCCGAAAGGTCAAAAGGTCTTTCTTTCATTAGAGATTTCAAAATTCTTCTTCACATGAACCGCTTGGCCCATGGTAGCCAAACTTAAAAGTTATGGTCCATGGGTGAAGACTTTTCAGATTTGTTAAAATAGAGGTCATCGCTTAATCAAAGATGGCCGCCGTCTAAAAGTAGCATAAATTCTTAAAAAATCTTCTTCTCATGAACTGCTTGCCGGATTTCGACGAAACTTGGTAGGAATAATCGATGTACATTGTTCTTTCAAAGTTGAATTAATGGTAACAAATCACACCCCGGGGTCACATGCGATGCCCGTGGGGTCAAATGTACTTTTATTAACGAATAAAATTCGTCATGTTATTATACAAATCGAAGGTATCAATGAGGCCGATCACTCTAAAAATGTACAAAAAATTATTTTTTGTCCAAATCGGATTGTTATGTCATCCATGATGGTCTGCCGAAAGGGGGCGATCAAAAGGTCGTTTCTTTTATTATTGAGATCAATATTTCATTCTTACTTCACATGATCCGCTTGCCCATTGGTCACATAGGCCAAACATTAAAAGTTATGGTCCATGGGTGAAGCCTTTTCAGATTTGTTAAAATGGAGGTCATCGCTAATCCAAGATGGCCGCCGTCTAAAATAGCTTAAATTCTTAAAAAATCTTCTTCTCATGAACCGCTTGCCGGATTTCGACGAAACTTGGTAGGAATGATCGATGTACATTGCTCTTTCAAAGTTGTTAAAATGGTGACCCCGGGGTCAGAAACCAAATGGGCGTGGCCCGTGGGGTCAAATTGGGGTCAAATTGGTTTTATTTTTGACTGAATATGGTCATATCATATATCAAAACATTGAAGGTATCAATGGAGAGGCGATCACTTTTCTGGTGCATTGTTTTTTGTAGAAAAAAACAAAAAAAAAAAAAAAGGAAATCGGATTGTTATGTCATCCAAGATGGCCGCCGAAAGGTCAAAGGTCGAAATTCTTTTATTAGAGATTTCAAATTCTCTCACCATGAACGCTTGGTCCCAAGGTAGCCAAACTTAAAAGATTATTGTGGTCCATGGGTGAAGCCTTTTCAGAGTTTGTTAAAATGGAGGTCATCGCTAATCCAAGATGGCCGCCGTCTAAAAATAGCATAAATTCTTAAAAAATCTTCTCTCATGAACCGCTTGCCGGATTTCGACGAAACTGGGTAGGAATGAGCGATGTACATTGCTCTATCAAATGTTGTTAAAATGGTGACGCGGGTCAGTAAATGGGCAGTGCCCGTGGGGGTCAAAATGGGGTCAAATTTTATTTTTGACCGAATATCGTCATGTCATTATATCATGAGTATCATGAGGTGATCACTCTGTGCATTTTCTGGTCGATAATCGATTGTTATGTCATCAAGATGGCCGCCGAAAGGTCAAAAGGGGTCCCTTTCTCATTAGAGATTTCAAAATCTCTTCACACTGATGACCATGCTGGTTTTCTTTCATGGTAGCCAAACTAGTTATTGTTATGGTCCATGGGTGAAGCCTTTTCAGATTTGTTAAAATGGAGGTCATCACTAATCCAAGATGGCCGCCATCTAAAAATAGCATAAATTCTTAAATTAAAAAATCTTCTTCTCATGAACCGCTAGCCGGATTTCGACGAAACTTGGTAGGAATGATCGATGTACAATGCTCTTTCAAAGTTGTTAAAATGGTGACCCCGGGGTCAAAAAATGGGCGTGGCCCGTGGGGTCAAATTTTATTTTTGACCGAATATGGTCATGTTATATATCAAATCGAAGGTATCAATGAGGCGATTCACTCTGTACATTTTTTGTCCAAATCGGATTGTTATGTCATCCAAGATGGCCGCCGAAATGTCAAAAGGTCGTTCTTTTATTAGAGATTTCAAAATTCTTCTTCACATGAACCGCTTGGCCCATGGTAGCCAAACTTAAAAGTTATGGTCCCCATGGGTGAAGCCTTTCAGATTTGTTAAAATGGAGGTCAAATACGCTAATCCAAGATGGCCGCCGTCTAAAAATAGCATAAATTCTTAAAAAATCTTCTTCTCATGAACCGCTTGCCGGATTTCGACGAAACTGTAGGTAATGAGCGATGTACATTGCTCTTTGAAAGTTGTTAAAATGGTGACCACCCGGGGTCAGAAATGGGCGTGGCCCGTGGGTCAAATTGGGGTCAAATTTTATTTTTGACCGAATACGGTCATGTCATATATCAAATTGAAGGTATCAATGAGGTGATCACTCTGGTGCATTTTCTGTCGAAATCGGATTGTTGATCATCCAAGATGGCCGCCGAAAGGTCAAAAGGTCTTTCTTTCATTAGAGATTTCAAAATTCTTCTTCACATGAACCGCTTGGCCCATGGTAGCCAAACTTAAAAGTTATGGTCCATGGGTTGAAGCCTTTTCAGATTTGTTAAAATAGAGGTCATCGCTTAATCCAAGATGGCCGCCGTCTAAAAATAGCATAAATTCTTAAAAAATCTTCTCATGAACTGCTTGCCGGATTTCGACGAAACTTGGTAGGAATGATCGATGTACATTGCTCTTTCAAAGTGTTAAAATGGTCACCCTCCCGGGGTCAAAAATGGGCGTGGCCCGTGGGGTCAAATTTTATTTTTGACCGAATATGGTCATGTTATATATCAAATCGAAGGTATCAATGAGGCGATCACTCTGGTACATTTTTTGTCCAAATCGGATTGTTATGTCATCCAAGATGGCTGCCGAAATGTCAAAAGGTCGTTCTTTTATTAGAGATTTCAAATTCTTCTTCACATGAACCGCTTGGCCCATGGTAGCCAAACTTAAAAGTTATGGTCCATGGGTGAAGCCTTTTCAGATTTGTTAAAATGGAGGTCATCACTAATCCAAGATGGCCGCCGTCTAAAAATAGCATAAATTCTTAAAAAATCTTCTTCTCATGAACCGCTAGCCGGATTTCGACGAAACTTGGTAGGAATGATCGATGTACATTGCTCTTTGAAAGTTGTTAAAATGGTGACCCCGGGGTCAAAAATGGGCGTGGCCCGTGGGGTCAAATTGGGGTCAAATCTTATTTTTAACTGAATATGGTCATGTCATATATCAAATTGAAGGTATCAATGAGGCGATCACTCTGGTGCAATATTTGTCGGAATCGGATGATTATGTCATCCATGATCGCCACCAAAAGGTCCATTTATTCAAGATTTTTAATGTCTTTTTCTCAGGAACCACATGGCCGATGCTGGGTGAAGCATTTTCAGATTTTGTAAAATGAGAGTCATCGCTTAATCCAAGATGACCGCCATCTAAAAATAGCACAATTTTTTTAAAACACATGAACTCAATGTCACATTCTCCTCTGGTGTTCATGGAGTCAGGTGAGCGAATTAGGGCCATCATGGCCCTCTTGTTTACCTTCACGTTTTTGTGGAAACACGTAGCCATTTTTTTTGCGTTAAACAGTTTGTACTAGTTTCTTTATCATCATATAATTTTAATATTGCTTGATGGATTGCTTCAATATTTTGAGCGATACAAGCCCATTTAGGGCCTCATGTTGGAGCCAACAAGTCTAAAGTTGTTATTTCGTAACAATTAGTCATATTCCATTGAAATATGATAAGAGAGTAAACTCGGGAAAAGAGGAGTCTTTGGGGGGAATTCTTTTCTGAAGTGGGAGGCGGGGAAGATACTTTTTCAGGGAAATGGGTGGCTTATATCTGAATATTTGGGTGGAAAAAAAACACTGGTGATTTCACGTATGGACGGACACATTTTGGCCTTCACTGATCACATATGCAATAAGCACGTTGTTGTCTCATCATGTCATGTATGTCGAATCCATGTGCATGTGTAATCATTACCGATTGCTTGATGTAGGTGACCTCAAAATATTAACATTTCAAAACCGCATATAAATCATGCAGCTTTGTAGCTTATTTTGCACGCTTATTTTTTGTTCACTTATTGATCCATTTAGGTATATTTAATGTATTTATAAACCTTGGTCCGTTACTTCAACCTGTGTGAAACACCCGTCATGCGTCTAACAAGCAATGTGAATACTCGTTCCACTTACAATGATCTACCTCAGAAAGGAAAGCTTTCTCGAATCATGTTCAAGGTTTTCAATACCTAGTGACCCTTTGGGGCATGCTGACCTTTGATATTTGATTTTGACTCCTGGAATTGGCAGCACAGGGGTCAAATTTGCTATGAAACATATTAACCCTTACTACACTGAATTCAATTTTGTCGTCCGCCAGAAATGTTTTATTTTCAATATTTCTTGAAAAAAACCTGTTTTGACAGCGCATGAGAATCGTCTCCAGTGGAGACGATTCTCCTGTGCTGTCAAAATAGGTTTTTCATTAAGAATTAAGGTAAAATTGACAAACAGCAGACGACAATTTCCGTCTCCCACGTAGTGAGGGTTAAAAGTTATTGTCGTGATTACCGCATGTCCGTACAGAGCCGTATTGGATTGAGTTGTCGGCGGCGGAGTTCACCATCACTCAGCTGTTCTGTGTGGCGGGCTTCTACATCACACGGCGCCTCAATGAGATCAGCACACTCGACTCCGTGAGGCGCTCTCAGAAATGGGACCTCTGGTGGTACGTATGTATGCTGCTTCTTTGACCCTGCCTTCCACAAATGTTGGGAGCATGTGAAAGGTGACTTTAACCCTGATAGTTGGTGGGTGGTCGGGCGAAAGCGACGGCGTAAATTAACGGTAGGGGTTCCTCCATATAGGAATCACAAATCGCCTGGTTTGGTCCTCAGGTACGTTTTTATCTTTGGCTTTTTTGTTACGCGGGAGTTGAATTGGGTTATTGCCCGTTACAAAAGTAGTAAGATTATTATTGATCCTACTGCTTTGGGAAGGGGCCAAGTGATTCTGGTGTGGCGAGGACCTGGCATCAGATTATTCTGATTTCATAGCTGAATATATAGTTTTTGTCAAGCGCGCTTGCGGAAAGCGAGACATAGTGATCACAATGACGTCCGGGTGTCCGTCCGTCCGTCCAAAATCTGTTTAAAGTTTTTAAAAATACTATCAAATGCCTCGGTGGGCTCGACATGCGGGCTGCGGCCATCTGGTTTACTGTAAATATTCAGTTCTGATTTTGGGATTTTCCCCCCATTTGCACAGGTAATATATGGGATTTAGTACTAAACCCATTGACCTGGCCATAAATAACCTTAGCTGTTGATACGCCGTTAAACCCAAACAAACAATTAACCCTTACAATGTTGAATTAAATTTTGTCGTCTCCTGATTACTTTTTCATTTTCAATTTTATCGACAAAAACATAGTTTGGTAGCACTATTGAATCTTATTACACTCTTGCAAATTATTATACTGGAGTCAGCTTGACTTGGTAAAGGATAGGGTTGGTTACAATTAGCCACCTAAAAAAAAAATTCAACTGGAACCACCATCGCACTCTCCATATGTGCTGACATAGTCTTTTATCTGAAAATGATAGTATGCGAGCTGGAATGTATGTTTACCTTTGTTAAGCCTAATTCATTCTAGGTCAGGGCTGACGCGGGGGGGTATTCCGTAAGCCCCCGCTTACCGACAAATCTAGTTTGCACAGGTTTCGCTGTGAGAGAAAACCCGTAATCAACTCCTTACAAATAATACACCGTGAAGAGAACACCCGTAATTGCGCGCCTGTATTCTTGGAAACCACGAGCTACCATGCAAAATGTTTAATTTTTATTACTGTCAAAATAAAGTTATTTGAAAATTTGGAAAGGGTCTCGACTAATCTAGAATGTTAATGTGATTGAACACATTCCAAACATATACTCAAATATATCTGGCTCATAGAAACGGCTGCTTAATTTGGATTTCAAAAAGTTTACATGACGTCACACAACGTAACATCAAAACGCGGGAAAACACGTCATTGCACACACTATTCATGCACACAATTCATTGATTATAATCTCAAAAATAGACTAAATGTGCATATATATCCACCGTGGAAGTGTAATAAATAGGATATTCCATCGTTCATGTTTGAATATCGGAAATAATACACTCATGTCCGTCGGCGTCTGTGCAAGCAACTCGTTCGCTATGCTCACTCGTTGCTTACGCGGAAGCCGACACACACTCGTGTATTATTTCCCGCTATTCGAAATGTTCGATGGAATATCCTCTATGAGATATGACTTAGCATTTGGGAAAAGTGGGTATATTGACTGTGCTCTAGTTTATTTGTATAACAGTTACAAGCATGACATCAATAATAATATGATCAGTACTATTCAAATGGGATTGTATTGAAAGCAAGCTTATATAAATCCTCTCCCTAACATGTGACTACTTTTGCCCATTAAACACTTTAAATCTTAAAAATATTTAAATGCAAGTACTGTTTCATCAATAACAAAAAAGTCACCCTCCCCAAAAAATTATTGATTTTATTGCGAAAAAAAGTTTTTAACATGGAGAGTCAATTTCCCAAAAATAGTTTTTAGATTTAATGTGTTTAATAGCCAAAAGTTTGACAGCAAAACGTGGAACAGACAGTGGTTTCAGCTACCTGATAAATGTATTACAGATGACAATAATGTTTTGCTTTGACACTGAGCCATGGATTATCTCCACTTTTGAACTTGGAATTTTGCCTCGTTTACTATCAAAAGCGATATGTGGGGCATCCGTGTTCTATGAACAAATATTCTAGTTATTTCAAGTTTATTGGGCTCCGTTCAGAAACAGTAGGAAACGGAAACGGTAGGAATTCCTACTTGTTGCCTGATAATCTTGATCAGAGCTCCAGATAAGGTGCGTATTTCTGTACATACCCAATTAAAATTGCCAAAAACCCAATTGAAATCAGAAGTAGTGAGTATCAAAAAGCAATGAAAAATTTGTGGTATCTTTATCGTGCTGCAGAAAACAATAAACAGACCACAAATATACATATTTCTATTCTAATTCACAATTCTAATGAAATACCAAGATGTGTTTTCATTTAGAAGCAAACTATTCAATAAGAGCGGTCTGCTTCTGTGTAAACAGTAGTGTGATTATATTTTACACAATTAAAATTTCGAAATACACAATTGCTTCAGAAATGATGGAGTGACAATACTCAATTACTAATTCCTTATCTGGAGCCCTGTTGATATAAGAAAAAACACCACTAGCCCAGTAGTCTCTCTGTAGATGTACATCTGAGACCGAGATGCACGGCGTTTCTTTATTTTCTGTTGCAGTATAGTGATAGTGTTCGAGATATCAGCATTTATTGGGGTGTTGTACGACGTGAGTCTACGTATTGGTAAGTACCATTGTACACTTTGGTGCCACACGTTTTACAAGAATTGTCATGTTGACATTTATCACATATACTACATAATACTACATAACACTACATTGTATGAGACCAGCAATGTGATTTTGTAGATTAGTAGATGTGCGCTTTTCATGAAAAATATATAGAAAAAGTTGAAAGAATTTTCATAGCAAATGCAGATTTTTAATCCGCATTTGCTTCACATACCTCTTTATCATCATCCATATATTCATTCTATAGCCCACCCATGCGACCCCCATGCCCAAGGTCAAGGTCAAATTACTTTAAAAAAAATATTTAAATCTGCGTTTAAGTTTTTCAGTATCTAATTCTATCTATCATACTCAAACACCGATACGGAAGGCCGATGTGAGTTATGGAATGGACTGTGATATGATACGGAAGACCGATGTGAGTTTGGAATGGACTGTGATATGATACGGAAGACCGATGTGAGTTATGGAATGGACTGTGATATGATACGGAAGACCGATGTGAGTTATGGAATGGACTGTGATATGGACTGTGACTGAAATTTGTGTTAAAGTTTATGTAAAATCTGTGTTTTTAAGTACCCAATACATGTATCTCCCCCATCCGATTGCTCTAACCAACTACATACATACTGGGACCATCAAATACCTCGTATTTTCTACATTTGTGTATGCAATTCTATATACAGTCAAACTTGCATTGAGCGACCACCCAGGGGAGACACCAAAAATGGTCTCGTAGAACAATGATCTCTTACACAAAAACAAAAACAAATTAGAAATCCGGGTATTCGTACGTCCAGTCATATGGTTCAATATTCGGAATCAGGAAATCGCGAATAGTAAACCAGAGCTCCAGATAAGGTGCGTATTTGCTTAAATACCCAATTAAAATTGCCAAAAACCCAATTAAAATCAGAAGTAGTGAGTATTAAAATGCAATGAAACATTTGTGGTATCTTTATCATGCTGCAGAAAACAATAAACAGACCACAAATATAGCATATTTTTCTTATCTTTCCATGAATACACATCTTGGTACAAGGAGACCAAGGAGACAATTCTAATGAAATGCCAAGACATGTTTTCATTTAGAAGCAAACTATTCAATAATTGCGGTCTGCTGATGTGTAAATAGTAATGTGATTTTATTTTACCCAATTAAAATTTTGAAATACCCAATTGTTTCAGAAATGATGGAGTGACAATACTCAATTACTAATTCCTTATCTGGAGCGCTGGTAAACATTAACATACATGTAGAAAGAAATACATCAGAATACTACCGGTATTGTTTACTGTGCACTTTTCTGAATTATTCCGGTTTTATTTTATCAAAATAGGTGAATGAATATGAATGTTATTGCGAAATAAAATTGCCCATCTGAAATCGCAAATAGGCTGTAGGCCTAGTGACTGCGGTCACTTCAGACCAGGAGTGTTTCGCCCCAGTGATTTTTATTTTGTTAGTGACTATCATACCCAAAAACCGATACGGAAGACTGATATGCGTTATCGAATGGACTGTAATATGATACGGAAGACTGATATGCGTTATGGAATGGACTGTGATATGATACGGAAGACTGATATGCGTTATGGAATGGACTGTGATATGATACGGAAGACTGATATGCGTTATGGAATGGACTGTGATATGATACGGAAGACTGATGTGCATTATGGAATGGACTGTGATATGATACGGAAGACTGATGTGCGTTATGGAATGGACTGTGATATGATACGGAAGACTGATGTGCGTTATGGAATGGACTGTGATATGATACGGAAGACTGATGTGCGTTATGGAATGGACTGTGATATGATACGGAAGACTGATGTGCGTTATGGAATGGACTGTGATATGATACGGTTATATGGAATGGACTGTGATATGATACGGAAGACTGATATGCGTTATGGAATGGACTGTGATATGATACGGAAGACTGATATGCGTTATGGAATGGACTGTGATATGATACGGAAGACTGATGTGCGTTATGGAATGGACTGTGATATGATACGGAAGACTGATGTGCGTTATGGAATGGACTGTGATATGATACGGAAGACTGATGTGCGTTTATGAATGGACTGTGATATGATACGGAAGACTGAAGTGCGTTATGGAATGGACTGTGATATGATACGGAAGACTGATATGCGTTATGGAATGGACTGTGATATGATACGGAAGACTGATATGCGTTATGGAATGGACTGTGATATGATACGGAAGACTGATATGCGTTATGGAATGGACTGTGATATGATACGGAAGACTGATATGCGTTATGGAATGGACTGTGATATGATACGGAAGACTTAAATGCGTTATGGAATGGACTGTGATATGATACGGAAGACTGATATGTGTTATGGAATGGACTGTGATATGATACGGAAGACTGATATGCGTTATGGGATGGACTGTGATATGATACGGAAGACTGATATGCGTAACTGTGATATGATACAGAAGACTGATATGTGTTATGGAATGGACTGTGATATGTTAATTTAAGGACCGATTCAAACGTTACATAAGGATTTTCAGACAAGTCTATTTATAAGAAGGTTTTTAGCTCACCTGAGCAAAGCTCATGTGAGCTATTGTTATGGCAAAGTGTCCGTCGTCCGTCGTCGTCGTCTGTCCGTGAACATTTTCAATCATCTTCTTCTCCCGAACTGCTGAGCCGATATTGGTCAAACTTCACAGGGATGATATATGGGTGATGCCATTTCAGATTTGTTAAAATGGAGGTTTTCGACAATCCAAGATGGCCGCCATGGAAAAGTAGGTCAAATTCTTAAAAAATCTTCTTCTCACGAACCGCCAGGCCGATTTCGACGATACTTGGTATGAATGATCGATAGTTAGCGCTGTTTCATATTTGTTCATATGGTGGCCCGTGGGTCAAAAATGGGCGTCGCCCGAGGGGTCAAATAGGGGTCAAATTTTATTTTTAACCGGATATAGTCATGTAATATATCAAATCGAATGTATCGACGAGACAATCACTCTGGAACATTTTTTGTCTAAATCATATGATTACGTCATCCAAGATGGCCACCGATAGTTCAAATGGTCATTCTTTTACTAAAGATTTCAAACGTCTTCTTCTTGTAAACTGCTTGGCCGATATTGGCCAAACTTAACTGTAATGGTCTGTGGTTGAAGCCTGTTCATTTTTGTTAAAATGGAGGTCATCACCAAATCCAAGATGGCCGCTGTTGAGAAGTATGTCAAATTCTTAAAAAATCTTCTTCTCACGAACCGCCAGGCCGATTTCGACGATACTGGGTATGAATGATCGATAGTTAGCGCTGTTTCAGATTTGTTCATATGGGGCCCCTGGGTCAAAAATGGGCGTGGCCCGAGGGGTCAACTAGGGGTCAAATTAAATTATATTTTTGCCCGAATATGGTCATATAATATATCAAATCGAAGGTATCGACTAGTTGATCACTCTGGACCATTTTTTGTCTAAATCAGATGATTTTGTCATCAAAGATGGCCACCGAAAGGTAAAAAAGTTGTTCTTTTACTAAAGTTTTCAAACGTATTCTTCTTGTGAACTGCTTGGCCGATATTGGCCAAACTTAACTGTAATGGTCTGTGGGTGAAGCCTGTCCATTTTTGTTAAAATGGAGGTCATCACCAAATCCAAGATGTCCGCCGTTGAAAAGTAGGTCAAATTGTCAAAAAATATCTTCTCACAAACCTCTTGGCCGATTTCGACGAAACTTGGTGTGAATGATTGATAGTTAACGCTGTTTCAGATTTGTTCATATGGTGGCCCCTGGGTCAAAAATGGGCGTGGCCCGAGGGGTCAACTAGGGGTCAAATTATATTTTTGCCCGAATATGGTTATATAATATATCAAATCGAAGGTATCGACTAGTCTATCACTCTGTAGCATTTTTTGTCTAAATCAGATGATTTTGTCATCCAAGATGGCCACCGAAAGGTAAAAAAGTTGTTATTTTACTAAAGATTTCAAACGTATTCTTCTTGTGAACTGCTTGGCCGATATTGGCCAAACTTAACTGTAATGGTCTGTGGGTGAAGCCTGTCCATTTTTGTTAAAATGGAGGTCATCACCAAATCCAAGATGTCCGCCGTTGAAAAGTAGGTCAAATTGTCAAAAAAATCTTCTCACAAACCGCCAGGCCGATTTCGACGAAACTTTGTATGAATGATGGATAGTTAACGCTGATTCAGATTTGTTCATATGGTGGCCTCTGGGTCAAAAATGGTCATGGCCCGAGGGGTCAAATAGGGGTCAAATTTTATTTTTGACCGAATATGGTCATTTTATATATCAAATCGAAGGTATAGCAGTAAATCACATGCACATTCGCAATATATGTTAGATCAGAAGGTAACAACAAATTCTGTGGAACATTTGAAGTTGTAAGTGAAGAGTCTTTGTGAAATCAAGATGACCACTATGGAGGCTTTTAGGTGAGCGATACAGGCCCATTTGGGCCTCTTGTTTCCTAAACAATCTGAAAATTACTTGCGAAAAGTGTAGATCCTGATGAGACGGCTAGTGGATCTACACTGTTTGCAAACACTGCTGAAGAGGTTTGTAGTATTGAAAGGATTAAATAGGCGCTTTTGACTGGTTTCGTCCGTCCGTCCGGCCTTCGACATTTTGGCGTCTGAACAAAATCTTTATTGTTAACCGCTTTCATTTGCATTGGAAAACGTGATCTATAAAATTGTAAGCATCTTGGCAACAAATAGACAGGTCAGCTTTATTTATTGTGTGCTTCGGTTAAACTGTTTAGGTTGGTAATTTTGCAGAACATCGGGAACATTTTGTAAATGTGTATTGTTTGAAATTATATTCCATACAATTCTTTATTTTTGTTTTCATATGTTTGTTGCTGAAAGTGAAAATGTTCTACAGCTTGTTTTTAGCTCGCCTGCACTAAGTGCAGAAGAGCTTATGGCATACCCCCGGCATCGTCGGAGTCAGCGTCGTCCACAAACTTAACGTTGGGTAAATGTCTTATAACTTCTGTTTCCTTTCATGGAACACCTTGTTATTTCATACATGCATTCCTCAGATGACCCTCTATCATGCTGTAGCAAATCCATGACCCACCACCAAGCCCTTACCCCAAGGTCAAGGTCACAAACTTGGCACATTCATAAACTTAACGTTGGGTAAATGTCTTATAACTTCTGTTTCCTTTCATGGAACACCTTGTTATTTCATACATGCATTCCTCAGATGACCCTCTATCATGCTGTAGCAAATCCATGACGCACCACCCAACCCTTACCCCAAGGTCAAGGTCACAAACTTGGCACATTCATAAACTTAACGTTGGGTAAATGGTCTTATAACTTCTGTTTCCTTTCATGGAACACCTTGTTATTTCATACATGCATTCCTCAGATGACCCTCTATCATGCTGTAGCAAATCCATGACCCACCACCCAGCCCTTACCACAAGGTCAAGGTCACAAACTTGGCACATTCATAAACTTAACGTTGGGTAAATGTCTAATAACTTCTGTTTCCTTTCATGGAACACCTTGTTATTTCATACATGCATTCCTCAGATGACACTATATCATGCTGTAGCAAATCCATGACCCACCACCCAGCCCTTACCCCAAGGTCTAGTTCACACACTTGGCACATTCATAAACTTAACGTTGGGTAAATGTCTTATAACTTCTGTTTCCTTTCATGGAACACCTTGTTATTTCATACATGCATTCCTCAGATGACCCCTCTATCATGCGTGTAGCAAATTTCATGACCCACCACCAAGCCCTTACCCCAAGGTCAAGGTCACAAAACTTGGCACATTCATAAAACTTAACATTGAGTAAATGTCTTATAACTTTCTTTCTTTCCTTTATGGAACACCTTGTTATTTCATACATGCATTCCTCAGATGACCCTCTATCATGCTGTAGCAAATCCATGACGCACCACCCAACCCTTACCCCAAGGTCAAGGTCACAAACTTGGCACATTCATAAACTTAACGTTGGGTAAATGGTCTTATAACTTCTGTTTCCTTTCATGGAACACCTTGTTATTTCATACATGCATTCCTCAGATGACCCTCTATCATGCTGTAGCAAATCCATGACCAACCACCCAGCAGTTACGCCAAGGTCAAGGTCACATTCATAAACTTAACGTTGGGTAAATGTCTTATAACTTCTGTTTCCTTTCATGGAACACCTTGTTATTTCATACATGCATTCCTCAGATGACCCTCTATCATGCTGTAGCAAATTCATTACCCACCCACCACCAGCCTTACCCCAAGGTCAAGGTCACAAACTTGGCATTCATTATAAACTTAACGTTTGGGGTAAAATGTCTGATAACTTCTGTTTCCTTTCATGGAACACCTTGTTATTTCATACATGCATTCCTCAGATGACCCTCTATCATGCTGTAGCAAATCCATGACCCACCACCCAGCCCTTACCCCAAGGTCAAGGTCACAAACTTGGCACATTCATAAACTTAACGTTGGGTAAATGTCTGATAACTTCTGTTTCCTTTCATGGAACACCTTGTTATTTCATACATGCATTCCTCAGATGACACTATATCATGCTGTAGCAAATCCATGACCCACCACCCAGCCCTTACCCCAAGGTCTAGGTCACACACTTGGCACATTCATAAACTTAACGTTGGGTAAATGTCTTATAACTTCTGTTTCCTTTCATGGAACACCTTGTTATTTCATACATGCATTCCTCAGATGACCCTCTATCATGCTGTAGCAAATCCATGACCCACCACCCAGCCCTTACGCCAAGGTCAAGGTCACATTCATAAACTTAACGTTGGGTAAATGTCTTATAACTTCTGTTTCCTTTCATGGAACACCTTGATATTTCATACATGCATTCCTCAGATGATCCTCTATCATGCTGTAGCAAATCCATGACCCACCACCCAGCCCTTACCCCAAGGTCAAGGTCACATTCATAAACTTAACGTTGGGTAAATGTCTTATAACTTCTGTTTCCTTTCATGGAACACCTTGTTATTTCATACACGCATTCCTCAGATGACCCTCTATCATGCTGTAGCAAATTCATGGACCCACCCACCCCACCCAGCCCTTAACCCCCAAGGTACAAGGTCACCAAACTTGGCACATTCATAAACTTAACGTTGTGGTAAATGTCTGATAACTTCTGTTTCCTTTCATGGAACACCTTGTTATTTCATACATACATTCCTCAGATGACCCTCTATCATGCAGTAGTAAATCCACAACCCACCACCTAACCCTTACCCCAAGGTCAAGGTCACAAACTTAGCATGTTCATAAACTTTACATTGGGGTAAATGTTGTGTAACGTCCGTTTCTTTACACTTTGAACGCTTTGATATTTCATACATGCATTCATCTGATGATCCTCTATTGTGCTACAGCAAATCCATGACCCACCCCACCCCTTTCCCCAAGATCAACATCATAAACTTAACGTTGGAGTAAATGTCTTTTTATAACTTCTGTTTCTTTACAGGGAACACCTTCATATTTCATACATGCATTCATCTGATGATACTCTATTGTGCTACAGCAAATCCATGACCCACCCCCCCCCCCCCCCCACCCCTTTCGCCAAGGCCAAGGTCACAAACTTAGCACATTTGTACATGCATTCCGCATGTGAATAGCTATCATGCTATAGAAAATCACTAACTTAGTGTGTTCATAAACTTAACGCTGGGTTAAATTTTGTTTTTCTTCTCTTTTCAGGGAGCGCATTGATATTTCATACATGCATTCATCTTAATATGCTATATCAAATCCACGATCCACCTTCCACCACTGACCTCAATGTCAAGGTCCACCGCACACCCCTTATCCCAAGGTCAAGTTATATAATATTCATGTTTTTTATACAACTGTGACAAGTTTGAATGAAGGCTGCCAACAGGCGAGCTTCGTTGTCTTCTGACAACTCTTGTTGAACCCGCAGTGATTCAACAATGGCTGCCATTTACAATAGAAACAAGCTTTAATTCTGCATTCTATACAGGCTGTTATTTTGTTCG
Source organism: Conchocele bisecta (assembly GCA_029237695.1). Lineage (NCBI taxonomy): Eukaryota > Metazoa > Mollusca > Bivalvia > Lucinida > Thyasiridae > Conchocele > Conchocele bisecta. The sequence continues at coordinate 90,696,937 of CM055265.1, read as the reverse complement.
ATCAATGTACGTCACAAATGATCATCACAAATCTCCATATCTATCCACCATTACATGTACCCATGTTGTACAAATTGTATTTCGGTTGTTTGTAGTTGGTGACCGTGAATCTGGGTGCAGTGCCATATTTGTAAGTACAGTGGGACCTTTATTATATGACCGTTTTTTTAATTATATATATATATATATATATATTATGTTTTACCGCAGGGCGGGCAGCAGACAGAAAAACTGCGGAGTTTGTGTACACTACTCCTCTCAAACTGTTCAGTCAGTCGATCTGAAACTATACACATGTGTTCCACTCAATTTGAAGATATACATACACCTTGGTGTTTTTATGGCGAAAAAATATTTTTTAACAATCCCATGGCTTGTTTCAAATGTATTTATGTCCATAAGATTATATCTAGATAGTGTAATAATAGCGTATTTCAAATCACGATGTACTCTAGTTTCATAAATATACCCAATAAATTTAATCTATGATTTGTGCTGATTAAATACAATATTTATTATAGACTTGAAAACTGAGTTCATTAGAAATGTAGCCTCGTTTTTTTATAAAATCAGTAAACTTGTGTAACCCTTTCACCCCTAATTAACTAGGTGGATTTTGAGATGTTAATTTTGCAACCAATCCAATCGTCACAAAATGATTTTCAGACTAGTCCATTCATGAAAAGGTGGTGGTTTTGCTCTGCAAAATATGAAAATTACTTGCAAAAAGTGCAGATCCTGATGAGACGGCTCATCTGGATCTACACTGTTTTCCAATGCCACTAATCAGGCCTGTAGTGTTGAAAGGGTTAATAAATATCATATTATGGTATCACTGATGTAAGCATCTCTATATGCTGGTTGTAATTGTATCCCCCGGACTCCGTCGGGGGATACTAGGGATTTGACAGCGGGCCGCGTACGCGTCCGCCGCAGACACTTCTTGTCCGGAGCATAACTCGAACACCCTTTGGAATATTTTCATGAAACTTCACACATGCATAGACCACGACCCGAAGGTGTGTCGCGCACAAGAATGACAACTCTTGCATAGCTGATTTTTTAGTTATCTCCCTTTTTTTGTTTCGCGCACTGATTGACCATAACTCGACCACCCTTTGGAATATTTTTATGAAACTTCACACACATTCAATTAGACCACGAACTGAAGGTGTGTCGTGCAAAAGAATGACAACTCTTGCATAGCTAATTTTTTAGTTATCTCCTTTTTTTGTTTTTGCGCACTGATTTCCTGTCCGGAGCATAACTCGACCACCCTTTGGAATATTTTCATGAAACTTCACACATGCATAGACCACGACCCGGAGGTGTGTCGCACACAAGAATGACAACTCTTGCGTAGCTAATTTTTGAGTTCTCTCCCTTTTTTGTTTTGCGCACTCTGCAAACTGGACAATAATGCATGAAGACCCGTTTTCTCGTGTGCTCTGTACACCTTACCTGTAGAGAGAACAATAGAGACTGGGAGAACCATTCACCTGTGCATGTGCTAGCATGTGCAAATGTCCAGTCTTGACCACTCTTGACCACAGGTAATTTATACAGGTAAATTACTACATTGGATATTACATTTCCGTAAACTGTGTTGAAAATATTGTGGCATTATGTGGACCTGTGCAGATATATATAGATAAATATAGGACTATTAAACAAAAATTCTGGGCTCCAGTAGCAAGCATTATTATTTTTAAATTCTTTTTCAATTTTTTTTTAAATTTTTGTCTAGTAGCATAAGGTCGTAAGTGCTATATACAGACTATTCACCTGTGCATGTGCTAGCATGTGCAACTGACCACTGACCACTTACAGGTAATTTATACAGGTAAATGATTATATTACATTTCCGTAAACTGTGTTGAAAATATTGTGGCAATATGTGGACCTGTGTATATATGATATGTAGATAAATATAGGACTATTAAAAAACATTCTGGGCTGCAGTAGGGAGCATTATTTTATTTATTTTTTTTTAATTTTATTTTTTTTTCCATTTTTTTGTTTACATTCTTTTTCAATTTTTTAACTGACCACTAACTTATTGCAGGTAATTTATACAGGTACATTATTACATTTCCGTAAACTGTGTTGACAATATTGTGGCAGTATGTGGACCTGTGCAGATATATGTAGATAAATATAGGACTATTAACAAAAATTCTGGGCTCCAGTAGCGAGCATTATTATTATATTTATTTTTTTTTGTTATATTACATTTCCGTAAACTGTGTTGAAAATATTGTGGCATTATGTGGACCTGTGCAGATATATGTAGATAAATATAGGACTATTAAAAAAAAAATCTGGGCTCCAGTAGCAAGCATTATTATTTTTAATTTTTAAACTTTTTTTTTCCATTTTTAGCTCACCTGAGCGAAGCTCATGTGAGCTATTGTTACCGCAATGTGTCCGTCGTCCGTCTTCGTCGTCGTCGTCGTCCGTGAACATTTTCAAACGTCTTCTCCTCGGTAACCATTGGGCCTATGGTCACCAAACTTCATGGTCATGGTCCTTAGGTAGGGGGATTACAAAATTGTTAAAATGACGTCATTACGTAATCCAAGATGGCCGCCATCTAAAAATAGCACAAATTCTTAAAAAATCTTCTTCTCAAGAACCGCCAACCGGATTTCGACAAAACTTGGTAGGAATGATCGATGTACATTGCTCTTTGAAAGTTGTTAAAATGGTGACCCCGGGTCAAAAATGGGCGTTGCCGTGGGGTCAAATTGGGGTCAAATTTTATTTTTGACTGAATATGGTCATTTCATATATCAAATTGAAGGTATCAATGAGGCGATCACTCTGGTGCAATATTTGTCGGAATCGGATGATTATGTCATCCATGATGGCCACCAAAAGGTCCATTTATTCAAGATTTTTAACGTCTTTTTCTCAGGAACCACATGGCCGATGCAGGGTGAAGCATTTTCAGATTTTGTAAAATGAGAGTCATCGCTTAATCCAAGATGACCGCCATCTAAAAATAGCACAATGAACTCAATGTCACATTCTCCTCTGGTGTTCATGGAGTCAGGTGAGCGAATTAGGGCCATCATGGCCCTCTTGTTTTTTTTTCATTTTTTTTTTCAAATTCTTTTTCAATTTTTGTCTACTAGCATAAGGTCGTAAGTGCTATATACAGACTATTATCATATAATAAAACAATTATTGACTAGTGAGCCATAGTATATAATCTGATATTCTATGGCTCACTAGTCAATAATTGTATAATATGTTCGGGCCAGTGAAAATTGCTTTCGGGCCCAGGCTCGAGATCAAGGCGGGACAAGGCGAGGCATAACTCGAACACCCGTTGGAATATTTTTATGCCCCATCACGATAGTGGAGGGGGCATTTAGTGTTACCCTTGTCCGTCCGTCCGTCCGTCCGTCCGTCCGTCCGTCCGTCCGTCCGTCCGAATGGGTACTTGTTGTAAGCGTACGGGGATCTTATTGGGTAGGGTTAGGATAGTGTTGGGTACTCTTGTTGGGTATTTTTATGGAGTAAAAACCCAACAAGTATTCATTCGTAGGAACGTGCGTCCCGTCGTCCCGTCGTCCCGTCGTCCGTCCGTCCGTCCGTCCGTCCGTCCGTCACAAAACTTTAACACTCGGGTAAATGTCTCATAATTTCTTCATCCTTCGACCGATCTCCTTCATATTTCATATACACATTGCTCTAATGGTCCTCTACCGCCCTGTGCCAAATCCACGTTCGTCCTGCCCCCGCCAAGCCCAGGGTTAAGATCACATACTTAGTGCTTCAAAAACTTTAACGCTCGGGTAAATATCTTATAATTTCTGTTTTCTTTCACGGATCAGCTTCATATTTCATATATGCATTGCTCTAATGGTCCTCTACCGCCCTGTGCCAAATCCACGTTCGTCCTGCCCCGCCAAGCCCAGGGTCAAGGTCACATACTTGGTGCTTCAAAAACTTTACGCTCAGGTAAAAGAAAATTTTGACTTGGAATTTGACCTCATTTATTATCAAAGCGATATGTAGGACATCCGTGTTCTATGAACACATTTTCTAGTTTATTAAACTTCACACATGCATAGAAGACGACCCAAAGGTGTGTCGCATGTAAGAATGACAACTCTTGCGTCGTTAATTTCTTAGTTATCTCCCTTTGTTGTTTCGTGCACTGATTTTGTGTCCGGAGCATAACTCGAACACCCTTTGGAATATTTTCATGAAACTTCACACATGCATAGACCACGACCCTAAAGGTGTGTCACACAAGAATGACAACTCTTGCATCACTAATTTTTTAGTTATCTCCCTTTGTTTTTCCGTCACTGATTTTGTCTCCGGAGCATAACTCGAACACCCTTTTTTCAAACTACTTGTGTATCTGGGGAGGGGGACACACATGCGCTTGTCGACAAGCGTCCATTTCTAGTTACTGTTGTTTTACAAAAGTTATATTTATTTTCAGAACCATGCACAGAAAATATACTCGCCCATATTCCTCACATTTATGGTAAGTGACGAGACTTCAGGAAACAGCAGGAGTGGTCTGATAGCATAGTGGTGGAGCATTGGACTTCAGTACCGGACGTTGTGGGTTCAATCCCCGCTATAGCATTACTATCCTACTGGGGCTTGATTCACTAAACTTTGTATAACCAAAATGCTCAATAAATGTAAATCCAATAATTGTTTACATGAAAACAATGTTAATGTGAATTTTACAGACTTTCATAATTTTGCACTTACAAACATTTTAGTTGTACGAAGTTTAGTGAAACGGCCCCCGGGTCTTTCAGATGTGATGTTAATACAAGGTCTCGTCTTGTGACCGTAGCTGTTGCTGGGACGTTAAACCCATTCACTTTTGCTTTCTATGCAACATATATTTAGTTATTGTATATCAACCAGTCATTCCTACCATGTAATTGCTATTATAGTAGTAAATGGTCAATATGTTTTCCGTGTTGCACATTTCATTACATTATGCTGAATGTAACGGATATAATATTCCCATGTTGGTTACAGTGCAGTCTCCGTTTTTGTTCCACCGTAGACAACACTTGCAAACTCAACGCGAACGCAACGCGAACGCAACGCGAACACAACGCGAACACAACGCGAACGCAGCGAACGCAACGCGAACGCAACGGTTTGCTGTAGCGTTGTATACGTTGTTTAAACGTATAATACGGTTCGTACACGTGTAATACACATTGTGAAACCGTTTAGTTTTAAAGCGTGTAATACGTTTAGCTTCAAGGCGTATAACACGCTTTGGCGTATTCATATGTAGCGAGGTGAAAGAGTTGAAACGTGTACAAGGCTTTACCTGGAAGTGTGTAGCTATATGAAAGCGTTGAAACGTGTACAACGGTTACACGTTTTAATGCGAATACCTGTTCGGCCCCGATCGCTTCGAGGCGTCCTTGTTTCGTCCCTTTTAAAATATCGCGAATACATACCCTCACATCAAGTTCAAAGTACATCGGCGGTGTGATTTAGCACTTCAATTGATCCCTAATCCCTGATGCCTAATGAGTCACGCTTTTAACACGACAGATGTACCTTGTCGTTTATCAAAATGTTTGCGAATTGTAGATCACGTGAGCCGGCTCATCAGGATCTGCGGCATTCCTACGTACATGTACATTTTATATACACAAAAATGACCCCTAATACAGCGTAATGTAACAGTTCCTAACTTAATATGGAATAGCCCGGGCCGATAGTCCGTGTCAGTTACTTGGGGTTAAATACTACGAACACAGATAAACACAGTGCATGGTTTCTTTATTTTAGTTTAACATCATCAGAAATGGCGAGTCTAGGAACTCTCGTATCTTTACGCTGAAGCCAGTCTATTTCAGTCACTAATCCGCTATACACCTGTCCCACGCGTGTGCTAAGAAAAGTCGATATTTGGAGAAACTGAATACACAGCGAGCTGCACACTGGTTTAACACGGATATGGCCCGCGGATATGTGTCATAAATTACTTGGTGGTCAAAACCGGTAAATTTACAAGGTTTATAGCGAAATAGCAGCCGACTGGCAATTTTTCTCGGACCGATTTTTAAGACTAGTTTTCAAATCTCAATCGGTCTGAGAGTTCAAAAATCGGTCCAGAACCGGAAAATTGAAACTTTTAGAAGCCCTGCAGTGAGTCTAGAAGTATATATACACACACGAAGAACGATCTGAGCATGCGCATTCTACGCGATACACGGTTGGCATACCAAAACGTGTAATGCGTTAAAACCCGTGGACACGTGTTATACGTATAACACGGTTTCATCTGAAGGTGCTGTGTACATGTACATGTAGAAGCGTGTAACCGTTCGTGAAAGAAAGCGTTAAATCGTTTAAACGGTTTACCTTAGCGTTGTATACGTTTACAACTGTTGTATACGTTTACAACCGTTGTACACGGATTACCCGCTTTTGAAACTCAATGCGTTGTTTACAACCGTTGTATACGTTTACAACCGTTGTACACGGATTACACGCTTTTGAAACTCAATGCGTTGAACACGGTTTGTTCGACTTTCGCGCATGCACAAGAGTGGGGAAACGCAACGCATGGCCGAAAACGTATTACACGTAGACGACACACAGTTTGAAACGCAACTAACGGAAACTCCACGGATACGCAACGCACAACACTTTGTACACGTATAAACCCGGAACATTTTGACAGAAACGACTGTATGTCCACTAATGTCATTCAAATATGTGAAGCCATATCGTGAATAATATATAATTGTCTGTTTTTAGTCTTTTTTTTTTTTTTAAATCCCGGGTATTTGATTGGCGAAAGCCGAGTGGGCGGCGGACGGACGAGCGGCGTCCACAAGTTTTCGTGTTTTGTCCATTTCTCTGTAACTGTACCACCTACAAACACCGCACTAGCACAACTTCATAACCAACGGGTGCCCATCACATACCATTATCCAACATGTGACCTTTTTTTACCTTGACCTATTTTTTCCGTGTAATCGACTTGGCCAGTTCTATAAACTTCTATAGGCTCAATTTGTTCTAGTACACTAGCATTTGTGTTGTACCAGAAGTGAACCATGGCCAAACGTGGTCCAAACACACTTTTCCTGTATTCATATCCAATCAAATTCCCATTTTCCCATTTAAAATGTTTGAAAACAGGTTTTCCAATTTTGTTACAAGTTCAAAGCGTTTTCTGGTTTTCTTTTCCAATGAAAATGCTGTTTTTTTTTTTTTTCATGACGTAGAATTTCCTCTGAAAACTATGCACATGCGAACCCTATCAAAAACACAATGGGTTTTTCTACCTTGTGCATGCGCAGTGATGCAAGATCTATTAAGTGTTTCTGATGAAAAAGCTGCGCATGCACACCGTATAAAAAAACGGGGAACCGCACAGAAACCACATGCCGGGTATGGAAAGTCTTCGAGCCAATTCCCACCCTTAAATGTAAGCTAAATGAAATGAATTGAAACAGAAACCACAAACACTGGTTTTCTGGCAAACGTGTGTCCTACCAAAAAATGACACGTGTAAACTCGGAACAAAAACGTAGACGCTACTGTAACTGCCATATGTGTGTGTTACAGGTAACGAAACTGTTGTTGCCAATATGGGTGATGTTGCTGGTGTTCCAGCCGACTCCCCAGGCTGTCGTGGAGACAGACGACCTGTTGCCCGCACTCACTGACGATGGGGTGAGTACGCTCGTATTGTACAGTACACTGGCTCTCCTCCCAGGATCTAGGGGGCCGTTTCACTAAACTTTGTACGACTAAAATGTTTGTAAGTGCAAAATTATGATAGTCTGTAAATTTCACATTAACAATATTTTCGTGTGAACAATTACTGGATTTACATTTATTGACCATTGGCTGCATATGCAGCCTATGTTCAATAAATGTAAATTAATCAAATTAAATTCCCAGACGATCCTACATTTGCACTTACGAACATTTTAGTCGTACGAGGTTTAGTAAAACGGCCCCCAGGCTTACATTTTACAGGCAATGTACACAAGTATAATGGTGAATTACACCACTCGGTTCTGTAGTATACAATGACCTGTGTTTCCTTCAACGAGATAAATCCTTTGAAGGAAACACGTCATTGTATACGAGATAAATCCTTTTCTCGTACACACCCTCTGAATCGCTAGACGGCCCGACTCCAGTACTTAATTCCTGCACAATTTTTGGCCATCTTTTATGCTTGCTTCGTTTTCATAAAATATAATGTGTGAAATGTAACAAAATGTTTACTTAACAAGGTGAACTAATTTTCATGAAATAATCTTAAAGTGTTTGTGTCCTACTGTTAAGCAAACACTATTCACTACACTCATTCATTATACCCCCGGCATACAAAGTATTGGAGGTGTATATAGTTTTCGTAATTCCGTCTGTTTGTCTGTCCGTCCGAGATTAACATTTGTATTTGTCAGTCCAGGCAGTGGCCGGGCGTTATTCATGAGCCCCTACTCACTTCCTTTAGCAAAAGGACCATTATTTCACGAGCTCACTGGGTTGAATATACAGTACAATTGTTGCTACACTGCAGCTCCATTATAACGCGGTGGTCGGGGTCCAAGATTTCAAACCGCGATCGAATCCGACCGCGTTATAAAATTTCGGGACATGCACGGGTACTGGTACGGCACGGGTTACTGGTATCATTCGCATTTCGGTTACCAACTATTGCGGGAATTCCATTAGCAACGGACCCATATAAAATCATGTCATTTGAACAGAAGTTAAAGTAATTATTAATAATGCCTATGACATACAAACTTGTATGTATTAATGTATTAAACATATGAGTTATTTATAAAATCATGCTTATTACGTTGTATAGTGCTCGCGATAGACAGACGCTTATTACAATGTATACTACTCGCGATCAACAGACGCTTAAACGGATTAATTGATAATAAATAATGCCTATGGTCACGTGTCCTGGATGCCTATTCATGCGGTTGATACGTGCATAATCTCAGGATGTGGGGTCACGTGATCTATTGTTTACGCTGCAAGTCTTATTGATGAATGAAATTTACGATTTAAGCGAGATTGCCGTGGGCTGCAGTGTAAACAATAGACCACGTGATCCCATACCCAGATAATGCTGAAATACCAGTCTATTTATAGAACGCTAAATATTACACCTGGGAGTAAAGAAAAAGAAAGGCGATCGAACACGCAACCATTTATTAGCGACAATTATGTGTAATTGAATTGATTAATAAATATGCCTATTAACATGATTACCTGATTAAAGGTACATGTATTACATTTGCTAACATACTAATAATAATCCTTTCATGGACTTTGAACTTCGTTGTTTGAATAAACTTGTAGAAATCACGAATCAACTAATTACATGATGACTACGACGTCCGACAATTTTTTTAATTTTTTTTTTCTTTGTTTTTTTTTATTATTTTTTTCTCGATTTTTTAGCCAGGTTTTTGGGAAAAAAATCCAGGCTATTGGATTGGCGAAAGCCAGGCGGGCGGGCGGGTGGCGTCCACAATCAATGTTAAGTTTTCGTGTTTGAGTCCATTTCTTTGGTACTGTACCACCTAGGACCACCAAAATTTCACAGCTTCATAATCAAGTGGTGCCCACCACATATCACTATCCAACATGTTACTTTTTTTTTAACTTGACCCAAATTTGTCCGCGCAGTCGACTTAGCGTCGACTTAGCCATTTTCAATGTTAAGTTTTCGCATTTTCAATGTTAAGTTTTCGTGTTTAAGTCCATTTCTTTGGTACTGTACCACCTAGGACCACCAAACTTTCACAGCTTCATAATCAAGGTGTGCCCACCACATATCACTATCCAACATGTTACTTTTTTTTTAACTTGACCCATTTTTTCCGCGCAGTCGACTTAGCCATTTTCAATGTTAACTTTTCGCGTTTACAATGTTAAGTTTTCGTGTTTAAGTAGTCCATTTCATTTGGTACTGTTAACCACCTTAGGGACCACCAAACTTTCACAGCTTCATAACCAAGGGGTGCCTACCACATACAACTATCCAACATGTGACCATTTTTTTACCTTCACCTATTATTTCTACGTAATTGACTTAGCCATTTTCAACGTTAACTTTTTAACGTACGTCTGGTTAATTTTTTTGTGGTTAAAACTTTTTCGTTATACTATATCTCTGCAACTGCTTCGCCCATTTACCTTGAAACTTCACATGGGTGTATTTATCATCGTCCATATTTTCTAACCCCCAACCGTGCGGCCCCTGTGCGCAATGTCAAGGTCAAATTACTTTGAATTTATTTGTTAAAGTTTTTTTGTGTACTATATCTCTGCAACTGCTTCACCCATTACCTTCATACTTCACATGGGTGTTTATCATCATTGTCGCACCCGCTTGCGGAAAGCGCGATATCGTCGGCATTTTCCCTACCGTCCGTTTAGCATACCGTCCGTCCGCCGTCCGTCCGTCCGTCCGTCCGTCCGTCCATACATCCGTGTGTCCGGTTAAAGTTTTTTATTCGTTAATGTTTTTCCATCTACTATATCTATTTTTTTAGTGTCCATGCCTCGCCCCAAGGCGCGACATGCAGGCCACGGCCATCTAGTCTACAAAAAGTGGGTATAATTATGTTATACAAGTGTCCATGCTTGGAAAAAACCTGGCCTTCGTGGCTTTGCCTCGTTTCTTCTTTAATATTTTTTTGGGATCCACGAGAGACCCGCGTTATAATGGAGATCGCGCTATACGCGACCGCGTTATAATGGAGCTGCAGTGTAGTAGCAGTAGCCACTGATTGGATTGAATGAATCTAGGTGCTCTGGGTATTTGCGAAAATATAATAATGTATTGCCTAATGAGTTACGGACGATATGGTAATTTGGACGTCGTTGTCAGTCTTGCATGACATTACAGCTGACAGTATTGATCCTTCTCCTACACCATCAGGAGTCAAACTGGCCAAAAATACCATAAAATATAAGCCCAATTTCCCCTGTCACTAGTTGGGGATGAGTAACTCTGCAAAAACTTGTGTATCATCTGTACCAGACTAGCAGTCTGCTACGGACGATATGATATGGGAGTTTAGCAGCATACCAGAGGCCCCACTAACCCAACACAAGGACATAATGTATGGCCTAATGAGTGATATGGGAGGTTTGCAGCATATCATTGTGCTCCACACTAACCCAACACAGGCACATAATGTATTGCCTAATTAGTACATTATGGAAGAGTAAGATAATGGGATGACGCTCGATTTTCGTGCCAAAATTGATTTTTTTGCAGTTTTGTCAACAATAGGAAGTATGTTAATGAAAAAAATAGGGGTTGAATTTTCTCGACCATTTTTTTTGTGTATTTGGGACTTTTTAAGGGTGACCATTCCCCAGAAAATGGCAAAATTATTATGGTATGTGATGACGCTCGATTTTTGTGCCAAAATAGGTAATTAAACATTTTTTTGACCTTTTTTTCTGTATTTGAGGGCTTTTCAGGGGCGACAATCCCCCAAAAAATGACAAAATCTGTATCTCGACTCACATACTCTCTATTTTCATGATCTTGGTGTCTAAGATATGGTTTTGCGGGGCGCTGAGCTCGATTATGATGGTCCCGACATGATTTGAGGTCAATGTCATAAAGTAAAGGTCACCACGAGGTCACCACGAGGTCACCAATGGACACAGAGGATGAACTCGGTCAAAGTAGCTGAACTCGTATACGGGCCAGTTTGTATGGGAATTTATGTACATGTAGGGCATGTGCAATTTGGAGCCGGAGAATTCAATGGTAAAATCCATTTCGGCAAGTTCTACATATGTACCTGCTAAGTTCGATCAGATGAGTCGCCCAAATGATCAAGTTGCGCGAGTTTGCAGTAGACCGGATACTAGGCTGGTCACATAAGCCATAACGTCTGTTGCGCCAGACAGTTGCATATTCCATATAATCCTGCGTATGCGTTTGAATGTCATACACATGTTTTATCTACGTTCTACGTTGAAATATGTCGAAAGACGTTGCGCCGAAAATACAGCGGCTGGTCTCCAAGATATAACAACAACAACAACAATTTGTCTGATTAGTTGTGAATAAATCGCAGCGTTGTTAAATAGTGTCACTATATTAACGACGCTGTGATCTTCGCACATCTGGTTGTAAAGCATGATTGGCCCTATATTACCAACGCTGTGGTTTTGTTAATACATGCACATTCTTTTGAATGTCGTTACAGTGTGCATCGACTTTGCTATTCTGTACAAGAAACAACACAAACACAAAATAATCCGTAAAGATTTGAGGAGTTTCGGCAATGTCGAAACGAAAATCGACAGATTCGAGGTCTTGCATCATTTGTAAAGAGGGTGACTCTATCAATAATAAACTTGTTGATACAACTGACATATCACTTCTGAAAGACCTGAAAGAAAGGGTTCTCGAGCGGGCTAGTCTAGGGGATGTGAACCTCAAATCGCTGGCTGGTCATTTCAGTAGTTTGTCCGAGTCAGATTTGCGTGATGTCTGTTATCACAGCGGATGTCGCAAGCCTCTTGTAAACAAGGCAAACTTAGAGATGTGTAGAAAACGTGCTCGTTCCCTAACGCCAATGTTTTCTGATGCACCATCTACTTCTGAAGTGCCGTCGTCGGCGCCGAAACGTGGGCGTCCACACAAGATAGAGACATCTAAGACAGCGACCCCTCTACTAGAAAGAAAGGTGTAATGTTCTTCCGAAGGAAAAGAAATGTATGTTCCACACATGCTCCTTTTGTCCAAAATTGTCACAAGAGTTGCACAAGGTAGTATCGGATTCTATGGGTCAGCATCTTCTAGCTATCAAAGGGTCTACTAATGACGACTTAGTCAGATTGAGTATAGCTGAAATATTGGAACCTGGAGATGCAGCAGCATTAGAAAAATACTACCATAGAGACTGTCTCAGGGTTGCAGACAGACACTGCAAGGAACCGGGTGATAGTGATGCATATAGACATGTAAGAAGTGTGTGTGATGCTGAGCTTATTGTACATGTGAGAGATTCTCTTAGTGTAGAAGGCTGCGTCCTCAGCATGAATGAGTTAAATTCATATTACATCGACCTTTTGAAGGAGAGGCACATTAATAACAATGAAAGTGACAACCACAAGAAATACCTGAAAGAGTTGATTGAACAGCATGTACCAGATGTTGAATTTGTTCAGCCTCCAAATCCTATTCACAGCCACAGGGTTATGAGGAAGCAATCATAGGACAAGCCGTTGAGTTTGCCACTTAACAGATACAGATCCCCGTGCTCTCATAGATTTAGCTCGTGCCTTGAGACAGGAGGTTCTCGGTGCAAGAGATTGGAAATTCACGGGTGAGTTTAACGATTTCGAAAACCCCCCGATGTTAGAGTTTCTTATAGCTCGCATCATGTATGGCTGTGAAGCTAGACAAATCTCAGGACAACGAGAAGCAGAAGTGAAGAAGAATGTTGATGTTGTCTGCCAGCTGATTGTACAGAGCTCAAGAAGTCAGAGACAAGTCAAACTAAAGACGTCTCGTGGGTTCAAGAAGACAGTGGAAACTCCCCTTTCTATTGGCGTCCCACTCGCAATCCACTCTCGAGTACGAGATCACAATCTAATTTCTATGCTGTCCACAGTGTACATTGGAAGTGACTACCAACGCATACTCAATCTTCAGAGGAGGGTGGAGTTCGCAGTTCAGCAGCGGATGTTGTCAACCGAAGGGTACTGCCTCCCTGACTTTGTCAAACGAAACGTACCAATCTGGTTTGCTGCGGACAACATTGACTTTCTTGAAAACACAGCGTATGGGCAAAACACATTTCACGGGACGCTGTTGGTACTCTTCCAGCGGGATGAGGATGGGAAACTCATAAATACACCATTGCAAATCCCGTCCAAGCCCCCGAGAAGCCACACCAGGTGGAAATAAATTACCGAGATGAGCCTGAGATCAAACTGACTCCAATTAGGTTCCCCAGTTACTCTGTCGGACGTGGAGCTGACCTACTCACACAATACTCAAAGTTCACCCACACGTGGGCATTAGCCAACCTATTCACAAGTCCCCCTCTGTCTGATGAATCTGAAAATAAAGACAGCGGAGGTGCCACAGCCAATGCGGAATCTAAACATGCCAGCGATGACGAAAATACTGGAGACGCCGCAGATATAGATGCAATAGATGCTTCTGTTGATAAAACTGAGATGATACTGGAAGTAACAGAAAGAAAGGAAAAGAAAACGAGATTGAAGAAATGTGACGTTATGCCGACTTGGGCTGCAACGCAGCATCTTCTATTGAAAAACCAGGATGGCTACCAGTCACCAACAAAGACAAATGTGGAAGTTGTGGCACCGCTACTTCGAACGTCTCCCACTGATTATGCTACTCTATACACGGTTCTATGCTTGGCACAAGACATATCGGCAGTTGTTATTGGTCCTGAAAGACGGACTCTGATCACTCTTGACCTCGACCTCTATCAAAGAGCAATTCAGTTGAAGGAATCTGTCAAAAACGAGAATTGGGTACTGAGGGCTGGACTTCTCCACATCGTATTTGCGGTACTCCATGGACTTGGCAAAACATCAGAGGAGTGGCCAAGACACAATAGCAGTGGACACAGGTATATATTCTTCTGCAGCACTGAGAGGGATATACAGTGGAAAGAGCTACAAACGAGCCGTGGAATACCATTATAATGAATGGTCTTGCCATTCTCCTGGTCAAACTGGACGCAGTCGTCGGAGAAACCCCTCCACTAGCGATAAAGGGACGATGTGTAGCGCTGCGTAGAGCCCTCCATGACCGTGACCCTGAAATGGTAGCCATATACGAAGACATAGGAAGCTACTACTCAGATAATGTCCAAATGGAAGAGGCTGCAATTGGAGATGGTGACGAAATGAGCCGCTTCTTTGACAATTATCTCGATCAGGTTGATGCTCTCCTCGAGAACATTGCAGCAGCTGAGATCGAGAGATTGGAAAGGCTCCCTTGCTGCGATTGAGAAAAACATAAAGTACTTCCACTTCCATGGCTTAATCAACTACGCAAGACTAATGCCTCTACATTTGGCACAGATGTATCAATTGGAAGAGGATGATCCCACAACATGGGAAGCCCTCAAGAATGGTGACTTCGTTGTCACGAAGTCTATGCAAGCATTCTGTAACCTCTTCACAGACCAAGGGTTGGAGCAGGAGATCAAAGTTCTCAAAAAGCACGGTGCGCTCCCTGGCATCACACAGGATGAAGCTGCCCTCGACAGGTTTGTCACTACAGCACCTCACCTTGCACGACTGGTGCAGAAATATCTTCTGCCTTTTCCGAAGACTTTGACTGGAGAGAAGAAGGAGCACTACCAGCTGGCAGGAGATATATGTGTTAGATCGAGTCAGAATGCTCTTAAACTGAGGAACAGCATCATTCTCCACTGTGAGGGAGGCCCCGTGCAGGCACCGGGGCGGGATCAACTGATCCTGAGAATAGTGCTGCAGTAGCCATTGCTTGTCGTAAAAGGCGACTAAACTGGCTTAACGATTGGGTTCATACTTTCCGGAACCCACTATACCGGATTTGGCCCTCATGTACATTTTTGGCTTTCTTGTATGTGAGAGTTGAGTCGGGCTATGCCCCATATATAAAAGTAAGATTAGCGCTAATCCTATTACTTTTAGGGATGGGATAAATGATGCTGGTGTGGCGAGGGCCTGGCACCAGATCAGGTTGTTCTAATTTCAGGACTGAATATATATTTTGATTGTAAATATTGAGTTCTGAAGTTGGGATTTACCCCCCTTGGACAGGTGGATACGGGACTCGACCCCGTTGACCCGTCTGCGTGTAGACTCCCTGAGGCTTGTACCTCTATGTCAGAAAAGCGGACGTTAAACCCTATTCACTCACTCACTCACTCCACTGTGAGGGAAACCCTTACATTGTAGGTACACCTGTGAAGAACATTTGCTCATCTGCTGTTATCCCAGACAAGGCTAGGTTTGATATTCTCAACTATCCGAATCTGGGGCAAGAGCTCTACCAGAAGTTCGTGGACGAACGCCTGTTAATAACATCCAAACTATCAATTTGGGATCCAATGACCAGGCCAAATTTCAAGACCTTCAGCAACTGGAAACTAAAGAGTAAACTGAAGGTTGGTGACAAGGTGATCAAACTGCGAGAGGATAGGGAGCTCATTGGGAGATGCCTAATTATCAGTCAATCAAGGCCGATGCTCCTACCAAAACTCGAGGAGACAATTGGCACTCACGAAATGTCAGTGATGCCCCGTTCTATGTTTGCACCTGATGGGACACTCCTCTTAGCAACGGACAAGGCTAGCGTCATGCATGCAGTCGAGGCTCAACCCTCTGCATCGCATAGCCCTGAACCGGAACAATCGGTTTCCCATCCCACCGCATCAACTTACATTCTCGATGCAATGGCGCTCCTGCAGGCGATGAAGAAAACACCTGGGATGAAGAAAATCACGCACTTGAAGCACACCTTTATCAAGACCATCAAAAGGCGTGTACATAAGGGTGGCTACACTGAAGCTAGGATATTATTTGATCAATATCTTCCACTTAGTCTGAAGGAAAAGACAAGGGCAAAGAGAGCTACATCGGATGAAGCTTCACGTGCTGGGTATAAGGTCCATGACGAGATGAACATCACAACTGTTCCCCTGCGGGACCTTTTATCCTGCTCAAAGACCAAGGGACAGCTTGCAAGACTTCTTGCACATGGACTTCTACTGGAGTTTGCGGGGCACGATCTGCGGATTATCGTCGCATATGACACTAATATCAAGATAAACTCACCCCACACACTTGAAGAGGACTTCCAAACACATGGACACGAGGAGGCCGACTCACAGATCCCCCACCCCCTTCACGTTCTTCACTGCATCAAGGACTGTGCATTCAGACATGTTGTAGTTGCGTCTCCGGATACTGATGTCTTGGTCCTTCTCCTTGACCTTGGAGCACATGGACGTTTAGGGAGTTTGACCACCCTAGAATTTCACACAGGAAAAGGCAACAAGTATAGAAAGATAGATGTCATGGAGAGAGTAAGAAGCATTGGCCGTCCTCACTGTCAAGGTCTAATTGGGATACACAACTTCTCCGGTGCTGACTGGGGCGGTAAGTTCGTGGGTGTGACAAAGAAGAGGTGGATCACAGAGTACTTCAAGCTGAGCCCAACTGATCAGATCGTCGACGCCTTCCAAAGATTGGGAGATGATCCTCTCTCATCGACGGAACTGATCAACGGAGAACTTCCGAAGGACATGCAACCTCTGGAACACTTTGTGTGCCGCGTCTACTCTGCCAATGGCCCGCAAACACTTCCCAAACTTCGCTGGGAGCTCTTTAGGTTGAAAAACATGGAGTCTGAGATGCTGCCACCCACGAGGGCTACACTGTTGCCTCATATACAACGAACGAACTTTGTTTGTACAGTTAACAAAGCCTATATCACCACACATCCTGTACTGCCCAGATTGGAAGACTGTGGCTGGGGTTCTCGACGATGGTGCAATATTCCCAGTGCGGTGTCTTGAGCTACCTGCTCCAAAAGCTGTTCTGGAGCTGATCAAATGCGGCTGTCGATCGTCTGCCTGTGCACGCAACTGTTCATGTGCCAATAACAACCTCCCATGCACACCCCTCTGTAAGTGTCATGCCCAAGGATGTCAAAACAGCAAGCGTGACACAGTTGATGTTGACGATGAAGAAGTATAAACAGGCATGATAATATTCAGTTAATCATTAATTGACCTTCCAAAATATGTCGAATGCTGCCTGTTCGGCGTAAAGTTGACACATGTACAAGGACGCAGTGTATTGTGGGGCTTTCTTGGATTTTATTGGAATTCATTCTCCCGTCCGTATGAGTTTCAGACAAATGTAGAAACTATGTATGTGATTGCTATTAAACATGCCCTTTATAACCTGAACCTGAATGTCACCTCGCATGTGAATAACGTTATCATTGGTAATTTCTCACCATGAAAAAACTATATAAATCGGTAATATTCCACGCTTTGTGACCAATAATGACCCCGCGTTGACCGTTAGTCCATGACCTTAACCTCAAATCTTGTCCTAACCATCAAAATCGATATCAGCGCCCGCAGAAACCCCATTATAGACACCTAGATCATGGAGATAGCGTGTATATGAGCTGAGATATAGATTTTGCCATTTTCGGGGGTTTATCAACCCCCCAAAAAAGCCCTCAAAATACACCCAAAAATGCCAAAAGAACGTCACAGCTATTTTTTCTGTCAATTTAATAACCTGTTATGATTGCTAAAACTGCAAAGAAAAATCAAGAGTTGTACAAAAATCGATCGTCATCACATACCATAATGATTTTTGCCATTTTTGGCGGGTTTTCGCCCATTAAAATGCCCTAAAAGTACACGAAAACATGTAAAAAAAAATGTATTGCCTGCTTTTTTTTTTCATTTACCCAGCGTGGTTGACAAAACTGCAAAGAAATGTAATTTGGGTACAGAGCTCGAACGTCATCGCTTACCATATTAATTTGGTCATTTTATGGGGGTTGTCGCCCTTAAAAAGCCCTAAAATACACCAAAAAATTGTCAAAAAAATTCAACCCCTATTTTTTCTGTAAATTCAATCCCTATCGTTAACAAAACTGCAAAAAAATCAATTTTGGCACAAAAATCGAGCGTCATTACATTCCATAATGCACTAAATGGGTTACAGGCGATATGGGAGTTTTGCAGCATACCAGTGTCCACACTCACCCAACACAAGCACATAATCTATTGCCTAATGGGTTACGGACGATATGGTAGTTTTGCAGCATACCAGTGCCCGCACTCACCCAACACAAGCACATAATGTATTGCCTAATGGGTTACGGACGATATGGTAGTTTTGCAGCATACCAGTGCCCGCACTCACCCAACACAATCACATAATGTAATGCCTAATGGGTTATGGGGGCGATATGGTAGTTTTGCAGCATACCAGTGTCCACACTCACCCAACACAGGGACATAATCTATTGCCTAATGGGTTACGGACGATATGGGAGTTTTGCAGCATACCAGCGTCCCCACTCACCCAACACAAAAACATAATGTATTGCCTAATGGGTTACGGGCGATATGGGAGTTTCGCATCATACCAGTGTCCCCACTAACCCAACGCAAGAACATAATCTATTGCCTAATGGGTTACGTGCGATATGGGAGTTTCGCATCATACCAGCGCCCCCACTAACCCAACACAAGAACATAATGTATTGCCTAATGGGTTACGGGCGATATGGTAGTTTTGCAGCATACCAGTGTCCACACTCACCCAACACAAGCACATAATGTATTGCCTAATGGGTTATGGACAATTGGGAGTTTTGCAGCATACCATTGTGCTCTCCATTCACCCAACACACGCACAATGTATGGCCTAATAGGTTACGGAGTTTTGCAGAGTTACACCTTGGCAACTAGCCCGTCACAAGTACATGTATCACTTAATGGGTCATGTTCTCCTTTTCGCAGACCTCGGCGTTCAGTGCGACAATTGATGAGCAATACCGGCAGTTGTACCATCCCGTCTGAGGACTATCGAAGTATCGTCGTTGATTCCTCACCCTCCCCTCTAACCCCAGACTCGGCAGACGGAACGCCCACGTCGTACAAGTCTGTGCGGCCAAACCTGGACATTATAAAGGAGGAATCGAACTCCAGTTTCAATCACACGTCACGCCAACAAACGCCTGTGTCGCATTCGCACGCTACCTCGGGTGGGAAACCCAACGCCCAGCACTCGCAGATATCACAGAGCCAATCGGGGAAGAGTTCCCAGACTCGTACCACGGTCACGCCCACCAATCACGCCCCATCCCCCGTCAGTAATACTCAGCCGGTGCCCAGTATTCGGCAGCCATCGGGAGCCAGGCAGCCGGTACCCCGTAAACAGGAAGCTAACTTCAGTATACAAGGGGGTTACGATGAGGATAGTGACGCCGAAGTTACACCATCTCCGAAGGGCAAATTTTACATCTGAACGGGCACATTACAACTTACTGCGCTTCAAAATCAGGAAGTTTGATTGGTCGTGACTCGGCCAATCAGACTAACTTATTTTGCAATAGCCATCGCTGGAAGAGATAGTTTACATCTGAATGGGCACATTAATACTTTGATCTTCGAAATCAGTTTGTGTGATTGGTCTAGGTTAAGCTGTGCTCAGTCTCGGCCAATTATACTGCTCGATTTTGTGGAAGCCATTGCCTATGGTAAGTCTTACATATAATATGGATGGGCACATTAACATATGACTTCTCATCTTTGAAATCAGGAAATATGATTGGTCGAGGCTGAGCTGTCCGACTGCCTAATTTTTATTTTCATCATAAATTTTGATTATCAAATCATATTCACGGAACCGCAGTATTTACTCCATTCTTATGCTCTAAATCAGAAAATGTGATTGGGTTGTGTTCAGGCTCGACCAGTTCAACTGTTTCATTTGAAGTACAAATTTTGAGAATTTGCTCAGAAAGTATTATAATATCAGACATTGTACCTGCAAATATAAAACTCTAAGCATGTACAATAGTTGGACAGAAGTATTTTCCCGAAAGTTTAAATCCCATAGACCAGGCGTACGCACCCCCCTTAACCCGTTCAACACCACAGGCCTGTATAGTGGTATTGGCAAAAAGTGTAAATCCAGATGAGCCGGCTCGTGACGAGCCGTCTCATCAGGATCTGCACTTTTTATACGACCGTTTTTAAAAAACGGTACGTATTATGTTTTACCGCACGGCGGGGTTGGGTGCGGGCGGGGGGCGGCGGGCGGGCGGTTGACGGGCGGCTGAAGAAAAAGCTCATAGTTTGTGTACACAACTCCTCCAAAACCGTTCAGTCGATCGATCTGAAACTATACACACGTCTTCTACACATATTGAAGATGTGCACCTTGGTGTTTTTATGGCGAAAAAATATTTTTTAACAAAAATATCGCCTTTTTAACTCAGCCATTTTTTCTTCATTTTTCTATACATTTCTATATACGGTACAGAGTTTGTGTACACAACTCCTCCGAAACCTTTCAGTCCATCGATCTGAAACTATGCACACGTCTTCTACACATATTGAAGATGTGCACCTTGGTGTTTTTATGACGAAAAAATATTTTTTAACAAAAATATCACCTTTTTAACTTAGCCATTTTTTCT
The DNA here is from genome assembly GCA_029237695.1 of Conchocele bisecta. Lineage (NCBI taxonomy): Eukaryota > Metazoa > Mollusca > Bivalvia > Lucinida > Thyasiridae > Conchocele > Conchocele bisecta. The sequence goes on along the minus strand of CM055265.1, from coordinate 90,675,693 downwards.
ACATTTTTCTATGCAATTCTATATACGCATGGCTGAAAGTTTTCTGTATTGATACGGAATTCCGTATTGGAGACATTTCCCGGGACCATTTTTCCAATTCGTGTAAATCCGTTGAGATTTGGGGGGGAGGGGGGGGGGGGGGGTGGGGGGGGGGTGAGGGTGTCTCATTCGGTCCACCGATGTTTCATTTTTCGCGCATCGGCAATTTGTCTGGTCCCTGCTATATATATTCATATGATAATATGCACCTTCCACTTTAGAGCGGCGCTTAGAAACCGGGCACCAATTATTCAGTCAGTCGCCTTACCGCACCGTACCGAAGCTAACAACAGCTCGGAGACGGCCGCTCGGAAATCACCGAAGACTCACGGGGAGTTCGCGGTGCGGTGTATCTGCGTACAACACTTGTAAAAAGTAAAAAATAAATTGGTCTAGATGATATATAGTTTATTTTCACACATCTGCCCACTATTCAAATTTAGTACATGCTACCAGCAATATTTTCAATATATGAACTGTGATCAACAATTATTTTGGTAATTTAATATGTTGTAAAATGTGCCGCTTTACGACCTAACAACAAACGTTTTTTCCAAAACATGGAAATTCACACCCGTGGCCTATATAATCATGCTAAATTAGTAAATACAGAGTATAAATTGGGTAGAATGGTGTAGAGGGTACTACATGCTTATAATTAAATGGAAATAGACATGGTTATTTTCTTCCAAATCTGTTTAAATGGTAACGTGACATCTCGGGTACTCGGCCCTATGACACTTCGACCTTCAACCGTTTCAATTCCCATATGTACTAAAGGCAATGATTACGCATTTATTGCATGCATTTGTTTTATTTTACATCATTACTGGTTAAACATTAAATTCTGTGGTCCAAATGCACTCTGGTTCTATATTTTTATGCCCCCACCAATTTATTATGTTTTAGCCTTGTCCGTTGTAATACAGCTACAGCTACCAAACCTGAACATCATGATCAGCAACTGGTGTACAACAGAAAATGACATAATCCATGTAACCTACTTTTGACCTGGACCTACTTTTTCTGCTTCATTGACTTAGCCATATTGAATTGATATAGATGCACCATGAATAATGTAACATAGAGCATGCCAGTGAATATTTCTCACTGCAAAATTATGAATATTGCTTCAATTTTATTGGGTTTAAAGCAGTTTTAATTGCTATAATCCTGCAATTTGACAAGTCACAAATATCATCAAATGCTGTCTAAGCAACTCTGAATGTTCAAAATTTTCGGGGGAGATCTCCCCCGTACCCCCCTTACGAGAAGGGGTTAGCACCCCCTCTCGTGCTCTCCCCCCGGTCGTGCCTACGGCACTCGTTACGTGCCATTGGCACTTTTCAGTATTGACAGATTTTCATACTTTCAGCCATGTATACGGTACAGAGTTTGTGTACACAACTCCTCCGAAACCGTTCAGTCGATCGTTCTGAAACTATACACACGTCTTCTACACATATTGAAGATGTGCACCTTGGTGTTTTTATGCCGAAAAAATATTTTTGTAACAAAAATATCGCCGTTTTAACTTAGCCATTTTTTCTTAATTTTTCTATACATTTCTATATACGGTACAGAGTTTGTGTACACAACTCCTCCGAAACTGTTCAGTCGATCGTTCTGAAACTATACACACGTCTTCTACACATATTGAGGATGTGCACCTTGGTGTTTTTATGCTGAAAAAATATTTTTTAACAAAAATATCACCTTTTTAACTTAGCCATTTTTTCTACATTATTGTATCCAATTCCCTATCATTTCTACTTTACACTCTACTTTTCTATCTCTGCCTAAATTAGTATACATGTTTAGCACAACGAGATGAAGAAATAATGCTATAGACTTTCAAATTCTCATTAATGTTTCTTGCCTTGGTGACAGCTTCACATTTCTGCATCTTCGCTGTCTGGCCCATACTCGACGGGCGTATTTTGTGACTTGCGGCACTCTTGTTGAAAGTAATTTTCATAATTTTGAGTGTTGAATTGGTTTTATTGGTCAAGTACAGAAGACTCCAGCGACCTGTGGAGTATGCAAATACATGTGATAATCAAGGTATACATATGGCACCTAACACACTCCCGTGTCTTTAAGAGATTAAATGAAAGGTCCAGCAACTGGTGGAGTGAATGTAAAAGAACATTAAACTATACAATGTCGGCACCTAACACATCCCGTGTCTTAAGAGTTTAAATGAAAAATTTAAGCATCCTTGATTAACAACTAATCACCAGTCATGTAAAAACATAACCAAATCACATTTTGAAACAAATTCTCAAGTACATTTCTCAGTATTTGAAATGAAACTCCGTCCGATATGGTACAATCGCATTAGTCTTATATGCCCGGTAACGATCCACTGCTGATTGCTTCCGTCAGAAGGTGGAAATCTGCCCCGCCCTTAGTTAAACAGTCAGATATCTGATGGCTGGCCTTGATCCATTTCACCTGGATGTCTCCGACAGACACACTTTCCTTAATACTAGCCAAATCTAACCGCAGTCTCTTCTCGGACACTAATTTTGTGGAATGGATATTTTGTACCAGTGACTTATTGTCCGTCATACAGATTATGGGAATGGAAGGACAGCACGGAATGATCTCCTGGAGAATACTTTGTAAGTAGAAGGAAGCATCAATACCATCCACCAATGACAGACATTCAGCAGCTAGAGAACTTTTCACTACACGTTTAATTTTCTTTGAAGACCAAGCGATAGGAGAAGAATAGCCATTCTTTCCTTGAAGAAAAACAACGTATCCTCCGGCACTAGACACTCGATCAGAGAGGTTTGCATAGGATGCATCCGTGAACAGAATAATCTCTATTTCCTCTAAACTACGCAGACTAGGAAACGCCACCTTATATGCATTGTTTTTTACTTTACGAACAACTTTGTTGATTTTACTTTTCTGTTTCAGACTATTCTCACCAGTGGCTGTGGATAAGTCCAACACATCAAAACTGAGGTCGGGTCTGGTCTGCATGGAAATCCAGTGTAACTGACCTATGACCTCCTGCTGAATCTTACTCTGAACAGTTTCGGATGTGACACCACTGATCTGGTCCAATTCCCCAGTATATTCATGTTGATCTAGCAGTATCTTATCACCTTCCTGTGCGATGTTCAGACCAATGTACCTGAAACTGCCATCTTCCTCCTTACCACACTGAAATTTGTCCATGATAACATCTATGACACTGACCTTGAAGTCACTTGAACCAGCCCACAAGAAATCATCAACATGCATTAGGAACAGACTTTGCAATTCGCCGTTTTGGAGCCAATAGAACACTGCAGGGTCCAATTTAGATTGCAAGCATCCCAACAACAAAAGCTCCTTCTTCACACTCAAGAACCAATTTCTAGACGCATCAACTAGACCATATACACACTTCTTTAACTTCCACACAACTGAATTATTTGTTGCACATTCTAATGGAACGTTCACATATATGTCCCTATCAACCTCATTTCCTTGAAGGAACGCTGCCTTGACATCTAAGGTATGCAACGAAAACTTTAGTGTCGAAGATAATGTGAGAAAGAGACGCAGACTCTCTTTGTGAGCTGTAGGTGAATCTGATTGTACTACATTTTCCTCTTCAAAACCCCTCACTACTAATCGAGCTTTCACAAAATGATTGCCATCTACATTCTTCTCAGTAATGACCCATCTAGTTGACATCAGAGTTTGTCCAGTAAAGGGTACTTCTTCATACACTGAGAATGCCTTCCAATTCTCTAATTCTGAAACCTTTGCTTTCTTTACGTCAGTTTCACCATGCCTTGGCGAGGGAATGATGACAGCATTAACTTCATGCACATCCATTCTTCAACTTCATTAACAAAATTGATACCAGTCGGAAATTCTTTTCCATCTTCCTGGATATTGAGGTATGCCCAATTCTTTCCTGTAGCTTTCCCACCGCGACTGATTACATGCGCTCTTCTCCAATTAGCACTACCCTTAGGTAAGAATCTGATTCTATCATTTACGTCAGGTATAGACTTTTCTGGTCTTAAATTCTGATTTTCACCATTGGCAACATTATTACCCGCATCTATTACTTCAGCATTGGGAACTTCAGGCTGAATTACTTCCTGAATATCACGGTTCAACTCATTTGTCGCCTGGTCCTCATCGGTTTCATCATCAATCGTCTGTTTTAATTACCTCACTTTGTTCATTTTTCACTACCGGTACTTCATTCACTGGATTTTGGAATTCTGCACCACATCTAATCAGCCTACAGGGATGCACTCTCACATACACACTACCATGCCTCACAAACACAATCTTTCCATCTTGTCCAATTACACTTCCAGGCCCCTTCCATTTGTGATCGTCATCCCTCTTGTAGTACACTCGGTCACCATGTTCAAAATACTCTTTAGATGCTCTAATCTTGTGCCGTAATGCTCTCCTTATGCGTTCTGAGGATTCTGCTTGTATGAATGCACGTCTACTAGAATGTAACGCGTTCAAGTGCTTCGCAAAGCTTTCACTGATTGTTGAGTTTTCCAAGGCCGGAGGCTTGTCATGTAATGTTGATGGAATATTGGGATTTGCCCCATACACTAACTGGTACGGACTCCATCCATACACCATGCTCAATGAATTCTTGGCATTAATAGCCCACACCAAGGCAACTTCCAAACTGAGTTTTGGTTGGTCCTCAAGAATTTTCACAACACAATCATCAACTACTGCATGGTTACGCTCGCAAATACCGTTCTGCCATGGGCTGTACGCAGCTGTGTTGAGCACTTCAATGTTTAAGTTTTGGCACATATCGCGGAATACATCATTTGCAAACTCGCCTCCATTGTCAGCTAAGAACTTCTTAGGCGGTCCGATACCACTTCCAATCCAAACAGTCATAATCTTCTCTGTTACAACTTCTGGTGTCTTACGATTTATCACTGCAGCCAAACTGAATCTAGTGGCCATATCAATTATGTGCAGAAAGTATACACTAGGCTTCCACTCTTTCAAGTCAATAGCTACAACCTCATTGAATTCTGTAGCCAAAGGCAGAGACACAACTGGTCTGGCTGGAGTCTTCTTATACTTTTTACATATTTCGCATGACTCTGACACACTTAAGGTGGTCATCTGTGTAACCACCAGCATCTTTCATCAGGCTCTTCAACCGTTTAGCGGAGGGATGTGCAAACTGCTTGTGAAGCTTCTCAATGACTTTGTTCTTGTCCTGATCTACATGTGATGACAGTAAAGCTTCAGCTTCACGCTTGACTGATCAATAGGTACGCAATAATGTCCTGATGATGTGCACTGTAACTGTACGTCAGTCCCGAAGATAGAAGCACAGTCATTCTCTAGATCTAACTTCACTCTCGCCTTCTTCATGGCTGTCTTACTAAGAAGTAGGGGAATGTCACTCTTCACAACATCTGTTTCAATGTCACATTTTACACCAGCAATCACACAAGGGAATGTCATTTTTTCCTGAAAGTCCAAGACAGTACCACCTCCGAATTTGAACACCGTGTCACTTGGTGAGTGTTTTACCTTGTCTCGAGCAGAGGGTTCTAGCGAATCTAAGTAACAGTCCATCCACGCTGTTCCTGTAACGGTCGAACTACAGGCACTGTCTAGAACAGCTGAATTGATAGCTTCAGACATTAACACTAATGACTCCGGACCTTTATTTCCTGTGAATAGAACAGCTTTTTCAACTGGCGCTTTCCCCATGTTTTCATACGAATGGGGACATTGTTTCACAAGATGTCGAATTGAGTCACAGCTGAGACAGCGCAGAGGTAATCCATCAGAACCATTGGATTAATGGATTTGGTCACCCTGTTACCACCACCAAAATTAGATTGTGAATTCCCACCGAAGTTAGCTGGTGAATACCGAGGGTTATACACTTGCTGATATCTGCCTCTGTTGCCGCCTCTCATACCACGACCGCGCGGATAGAAATTATGTCTCCCTGCGTAATTCACTTCCTCGGCGACCATGAACGCAGGTTCAACTTTTATTTTCGATGTACTGTCAACAGATGCACGAGTTGCCTGCTGACCAAAAAACTTCTTTAAAGAATTTCTCATCTGCTTGAACAACGTGTCAAACACTGTATAATCCACACCAGTCAACACTAACTGTCTGTCCTTCATTTCAAGATCAGCACACTCTAATAGCTTAAATGCCAAAACTGGCTCAGGCAACTCCATTTTGAATTTCTTCGTTCTGTTGTACAGTTTCTCGAACTCCGTCACATACTCTTCCATTGGCATACTACTACACCGCTTAAACCTGTCAAAGTCTGTGTATGTTTCATACTCATCCTTTTTGAAGATGTTGTCCATAAATGTTATAAGCTGCTTCACCCCATCATCCGCATTTAATGCAGCTGTACTCAGTTCACTGAACACCTTGTCACGAATGGAGTTCTGCCCCTCCTCTGGTAATGACAGAGCAACTGCAAGACCTCGCTTTTTCTCGTCTAAGTCAGTCAAGGTTTCCCGAGCTTTCAACTCTTCAACCCATCTATTATATGGTTTATGGGTTGAGAACACTGGGGGAGCTTTATAGTTCACAGAGGATGCCATTGTTGACAGTTTATTGAACACTATATTGTTATACGCATGTACCGTCTCTAGAAAACTCGAACGCTACTAGTATATTGTTACACAGATTCCTCTACGCTGGGACACTGAATCGCTGACACACTGAATCGCTCGCTCGCACTGTATCGCTGACGCTCGCTCAAACACATGTCCTCCAAGTCGCCTCGCTCACGATCGATTGATGCTCTGCTACCATGTTGAATTGGTTTTATTGGTCAAGTACAGAAGACTCCAGCGACCTGTGGAGTATGCAAATACATGTGATAATCAAGGTATACATATGGCACCTAACATTGAGAACCAAAACACCTCATGTTCATAAATGGACTGGTCTGAAAATCATTTTGTGATGATTGGAATGGGTTAACCTATCAAAATCCATTCCAGTTATTTAGGGGTGAAATGGTTAATCTGCCGTGGTCTGTCCGTGAATGTGCAAAAAAAACAATGTTTAGCCCTTCGCGCCGTCGATAACGCACCCCCCTAAATTAATTCCTGCGTACGGGCCTGTAGAGTTGCATGTATTTCCATCTTTAATCTCAAATATGTAGCTCAGTGCATACTTTACCAATTTGAATGAAATATAAAGTGTTAGAAAGAAAATAGATTTATGCAGAATATGAATGTTTTGGTTTATACTTATTATCACAAGCAGTTCCATAGATACATGTTGTTAAAGCGACATCACCATTGACGTTAATGGGAAAAGCATTTCCAAAAAATTAAATAATTTTTAACTGCATGCATCTTGTAGAATATTAAATACACATATGATTCAAATTCTGCGCAAATCTATTGGCTATTAAATGCATTTTATTGCATTAAAATATGTACAGTATATTTGAAGTAACATGCTAACAAGCACAGTTACAAATACATGTAAGTCTATGAGATTTCAATGGGTGGGAAATTACTTCTGTCCACCTACTGTTCTCCATTTTCAAACCTCGGAATCAGAGAAGTTTGATTTGTCGTCGCTGAGCTGTATTCAGTCTTGGCCAATCAACTTGCCAGATTCATAGTACAAATTTAAAATACACCCTCAGAAAGTTTTACAAAAACATACACCAGTTTAATGCTCAAAATAAAGGTATTGGCAAAAACCATGGCTTGTGGTTATTATAAAACTTTCTGAGCATGTCATCCGATTCGGAACTATAAACGCATTCATTGGCTGAGACTAATAATGATCAACCAATCAATCTGTTTGTATGCTCAGAAATAATACAATCCTGAAAAGCCACAATGTTTATATTGTCCGATTCAACCATTACACCATCAGAAATAGAGAATAATAGGTTAGTGCAGTGAATGGGAAAAATATCTGGCAAGGCTTAGGAAACGGGATGGGCGAGGCTCTGCCGAGCACATCCCGTTTCCGTGCCACGCCAGATATTTTTCCCATTCATGGCACTAACCTACTATTCTACTTATCCCGTCAACACCTACAAATGGCTTTAAAATGCCAAAAATAACCCCCGCCGCATCCTCAAAATCGTAGAATAGTGTGCCAACCGTAAATATTAATACGCAATAATTAGGTCGTATTGACAGGATATCAAAAATGTTTCATGGCACATACGCACTGTGTTGACAGGATAAAGTATTGTATGTGCCGTCATTGGATGTCCGACAGTTCCGTGAATATTAATGCAAACTGTTACGTTTAAATGTTCACCTTGTCTGACAAACGGGACTTTATTACCGAAGTGGTTTGACTTCTAGATCTGTAGACTAGTTACTGCTAAAACTATTAATATGTAAATGTGTATAATAGATTTATTATGATATATGTTCACAACACATGGTGTTAACGGGTTGAAATTTACTGCTGAAGCAAGCTATGTAGCCAAATGCATTTTAACTTACCTGAGTCAAAAGCTCTAATGTCAGTTTCACGAGACCTGCCCAAATTTTACGGCTATGTAAATAAGGCAAAATCAATATATTTTTGGATAATATTAAATAATAGCAAAATTTAAGAATGAGCCTAATTTTTATTTTGTGAAATTTTGCCCAATATTGATTTTATTGCGAAAAAACAATTTCTACATGTTAAATCCCCATAGACATATTCACAGAGTGCACAGAGTGAAGATGTCTATGGGGATTTAACATGGGGAAATTTTTCTAATTTATGTAACTTATTTTCTTAGTTAGATCATTTCCATCTAGCTAGGTTTAAATTTCCCAAATTTTTCGTTTTTTCGACTCCTCCTCCAGGTTCTCCACCTCTTTTTTCCCCATGTTAAATTCCCATAGAGAACTCATTTTTATATGACCGTTTTTAAAAAACGGTACGTATTATGTTTTACTGCACGGCGGGCGGGCGGGCGGGTGAAGAAAAAGCGCATATTTCGTGTACACAACTCCTCCGAAACCGTTCAGTCGATCGATCTGAAACTATACACACGTCTTCTACACATATTGAAGATGTGCACCTTGGTGTTTTTATGGCAAAAAAATATTTTTTAACAAAAATATCGCCTTTTCAACTTAGCCATTTTTTCTTCATTTTTCTGTACATTTCTATATATGGTACAGAGTCTGTGTACACAACTCCTCCGAAACCTTTCAGTCGATCGATTTGAAACTATGCACACGTCTTCTACACATATTGAAGATGTGCACCTTGGTGTTTTTATGGCGAAAAAATATTTTTTAACAAAAATATCACCTTTTTAACTTAGCCATTTTTTCTACATTTTTCCTATACAATTCTATATACGGTACAGAGTTTGTGTACACAACTCCTCCGAAACCGTTCAGTCGATCGTTCTGAAACTATACACACGTCTTCTACACATATTGAAGATGTGCACCTTGGTGTCTTTATGCTGAAAAAATATTTTTTAACAAAAAGATCGCCTTTTTAACTTAGCCATTTTTTCTACATTTTTCTATGCAATTCTATATACGGTACAGAGTTTGTGTACACAACTCCTCTGAAACCGTTCAGTCGATCGTTCTGAAACATACACATGTCTTCTACAGATATTGAAGATGTGCACCTTGGTGTTTTTATGCCGAAAAAATATTTTTGTAACAAAAATATTGCCTTTTTAACTTAGCCATTTTTTCTTCATTTGTCTATACATTTTTAGCCAGGTTTTTTGAAAAAAAATCCAGGCTATTGGATTGGCGAAAGCCGCGGGCGGGCGCGGGCGTCGGGCGGTGCCCGCCGGTGGTGGCGGCGGGCGGCGTCCACAATCGATGTTAAGTTTTCGTGTTTGAGTCCATTTCTTTGTTACTGTACCACCTAGGACCACCAAACTTTCACAGCTTCATAATCAAGGGGTGCCCACCACATATCACTATCCAACATGTTACTTTTTTAGCCAGGTTTTTTGAAAAAAAATCCAGGCTATTGGATTGGCGAAAGCCGGGCGGGCGGGCGGGCGGCGGGCGGGCCGGCGGGCGGCGCGGGCGGCGTCCAGAATCAATGTTAAGTTTTCGTGTTTGAGTCCATTTCTTTGTTACTGTACCACCTAGGACCACCAAACTTTCACAGCTTCATAATCAAGGGGTGCCCACCACATATCACTATCCAACATGTTAATTTTTTTTTAACTTGACCCATTTTTTCCGCGTAGTCGACTTAGCCATTTTCAATGTTAAGTTTTCGCGTTTACAATGTTTAAGTTTTCGTGTTTAAGTCCATTTCTTTGGTACTGTACCACCTAGGACCACCAAACTTTCACAGCTTCATAATCAAGGGGTACCCACCACATATCACTATCCAACATGTTACTTTTTTTTTTTAACTTCACCCATTTTTTTCCGCGTAGTCGACTTAGCCATTTTCAATGTTAAGTTTTTTCGCGTTTACAATGTTAAGTTTTCGTGTTTAAGTCCATTTCTTTGGTACTGTACCACCTAGGACCACCAAACTTTCACAGCTTCATAATCAAGGGGTACCCACCACATATCACTATCCAACATGTTACTTTTTTTTTTAACTTCACCCATTTTTTCCGCGCAGTCGACTTAGCCATTTTCAATGTTTAAGTTTTCGTTTTCGCGTTTACAATGTTAAGTTTTCGTGTTTAAGTCCAATTCTTTGGTACTGTAACCACCTAGGACCACCAAACTTTCACAGCTTCATAACCAAGGGGTGCCTACCACATACAACTATCCAACATGTGACAATTTTTTTACCTTCACCTATTATTTCTACGTAATTGACTTAGCCATTTTCAACGTTAACTTTTTAACGTACGTCTAGTTAAAGTTTTTTTGTTTTAAAACTTTTTCGTTATACTATATCTCTGCAACTGCTTCGCCCATTACCTTGAAACTTCACATGGGTGTTTTATCATCATCCATATTTTCATTCTAACCCCCAACCGTGCGGCCCCTGTGCCCAATGTCAAGGTCAAATTACTTTGAATTTTTTTGGTAAAGTTTTTTCGTGTACTATATCTCTGCAACTGCTTCACCCAATACCTTGATACTTCACATGGGTGTTTATCATCATTGTTGCACCTGCTTGCGGAAAGCGCGATTCCTGTGCCCAATGTCAAGGTCAAATTACTTGAAATTTTTTTGTTAAAGTTTTTCGTGTACTATATCTCTGCAACTGCCTTCACCCAATACCTTGATACATTCACATGGTGTTTTATCATCATTGTTTCGCACCTGCTGCGGAAAGCGCGAATCCTGTGACCCAAATGTCAAGTCAGGTGTTTATCATCATTGTTGCACCTGCTTGCGGAAAGCGCGATCCTGTGCCCAATGTCAAGGTCAAATTACTTTGAATTTTTTTGTTAAAGTTTTTTCGTGTACTATATCTCTGCAACTGCTTCACCCAATACCTTGATACTTCACATGGGTGTTTATCATCATTGTCGCACCTGCTTGCGGAAAGCGCGATCCTGTGCCCAATGTCAAGGTCAAATTACTTCGAATTTTTTTGTTAAAGTTTTTTCGTGTACTATATCTCTGCAACTGCTTCACCCAATACCTTGATACTTCACATGGGTGTTTATCATCATTGTTGCACCTGCTTGCGGAAAGCGCGATCCTGTGCCCAATGTCAAGGTCAAATTACTTTGAATTTTTTTGTTAAAGTTTTTTCGTGTACTATATCTCTGCAACTGCTTCACCCAATACCTTGATACTTCACATGGGTCATCATTGTCGCACCTGCTTGCGGAAAGCGCGATCCTGTGCCCAATGTCAAGGTCAAATTACTTTGAGTTTTTTTGTTAAAGTTTTTTCGTGTACTATATCTCTGCAACTGCTTCACCCAATACCTTGATACTTCACATGGGTGTTTATCATCATTGTCACACCTGCTTGCGGAAAGCGTGATATCGTCAGCATTTTGGCATACGTCCGTCCGTTTGTCCGTGTGTCCGGTTAAAGTTTTTTGGTTAAAGTTTTTCCATCTGCTATATCTATTTTTTTAGTGTCCATGCCTCGCCCCAAGGCGCGACATGCAGGCCACGGCCATCTAGTCTACAAAAAGTGGGTATAATTATGTTATCCAAGTGTCTATGCTTGGAAAAAACCTGGCCTTCGTGGCTTTGCCTCGTTTCTTGTTATATACGGTACAGAGTTTGTGTACACAACTCCTCCGAAACTGTTCAGTCGATCGTTCTGAAACTATACACACGTCTTCTACACATATTGAAGATGTGCACCTTGGTGTTTTTATGCCGAAAAAATATTTGTTAACAAAAATATCACCTTTTTAACTTAGCCATTTTTTCTACATTATTGTATCCAATTCCTTATCATTTCTACTTTACACTCTACTTTTCTATCTCTGCCTAAATTAGTATACATGTTTAGCACAACGAGATGAAGAAATAATGCTATAGACTTTCAAATTCTCATTAATGTTTCTTGCCTTGGTGAAAGCTTCATATTTCTGCATCTTCGCTGTCTGGCCCATATTCGACGGGCGTATTTTGTGACTTGCGGCACTCTTGTTCATAATAAAATCATTATTTGACCAAATTTCATTAAATGTAAAGATGGCTCATTCTTACATTTTGATAAAATTGAATAGTATCAAAAAAAAAATTTGCATTGTTTATATGGCTGTAAAAAGTGGGCAGGTTTCGTGAAACAGACAGTAATGAACTATATTTACTCTCTTTTTTGTATCTACCCCAAAAAGAAAAAGAATTTTGGGGTACATAAAATTGTCACCCTGTCTGTCCGTCTGTTGACGTGTCTGTCTGTTCGAGATATGCGTTAATATTTTCCGCTACCTACAATCTGATACCATATTAAAGTTGGATTGGCTTGAACTTCATATACTTACTCCTCATCATCCCTATTTTCATTCTATATCCGATATCCTATATCTGCTGAGTATGCTAGTAGGCTGGAGCCCCATTTCTCCCGTCACAGACACAATTGTAGTTTTTACCTCCTCATCCATCTGTCAAGTTATCTGTTTGTTCATCCATCCATAGCATTTGTCTTAACCCTTACTGCACTGAATTAAATTTTGTTGTCTGCTGGAATTCTTTTATTTCTCGACAAAAACATGTTTTGACAGCGCATGAGAATCGTCTCTCACATGCTGTCAAAACCAGTTTTTTATGCCCCACCACGATAGTGGGTGGGTATTTAGTGTTACCCTTGTCCATCCGTCCGTCACCAACCTTGCGACTCGTAAAACTTTTAAACCGTACTAGCTACAGACCTGAAATGATGAGTAGATGCGCAAAGTTTATTTCAATTTTTGATTCGTCCCCCGGTTATGGATTATCTCCCCCTTTTCGACTGAGAATTTGTCAATTTTGCCTTGCGATTTGTAAAACTTTTAAATCGTAATAGCTACAGACCTGAAACTCGGTATATAGCTTCCTTGGAATTTTGCCTCGTTTATTATTAAAGCGATATGTGGGGCATCCGTGTTCTATGAACACATTTTCTAGTTTGTTAAGAATTAAGACAAAAATTAAAAACAGCAGACGACAATTTCCGTCTCCGCGTAGTGAGAGTTAAAGTTGTGGTCCTTCGTATGAGGCTTGAAACCGAGGTCCCATCCCTACATGACCTCCGTCATCCCGGCCTAAAATGACCTTAACTGTTGACAGGCCGTTAAACACCATTAACTAAATAAATAATACAGGACCTTAGCTATTGATGTTTTGTAAAACCCATTCACTTTTACTTTTGTCTTATGGATTTTTAGATACCTTTTATCTATACAAATGTCAGTGCTCCAGATAAGGAATTAGTAATTCAGTATTACTCCATTATTTCTGAAGCAATTGGGTATTTCAAAATTTTAATTGGGTAAAAAAAGTGAAAGTGAATGGGTTTAACGTCCCACCAACAGCTACTGTCATATAGAGACGAGACCACAGTTTAAAGTCTCTTCCGACAGACCAGTGGGATGGAAATACTATGAAAGTATTTTAGATGCCCTAGGCAAGGTTTGAACCCACAACCTCCGGATTGGAAGTCGGGTGTTCTAACCCTTAGGCCACAGTCCACGCCTAATTGGGTAAAATAAAATACACTACTGTTTACACATCAACAGACAGCAATTATTGAATAGTTTGCTTACAAATGAAAACAGGTCTTGGCATTTCATTAGAATTGTCTGCTTGGAGACAATTCTTATGAAATACCATGATGTGTTTTCATGGAAAATAAGAATAATATGCTATATTTGTGTTCTGTGTACAATTTCTTTTATTGCTTTTTGATACTCACTACTTCTGATTTCAATTGGGTTTTTGGCAATTTTAATTGGGTATTTAAGCAAATAAGCAGCTTATTTGGAGCTCTGCAAATGTATACTGAAACGATTTAAAAACGCAACACAGGGGTAGACATGTTATTGGACACCTATGTGTGATTATCCATGTGACCACAGTGTACCATTTGGCTTTGGTGTATTGATTCGGGATTATTTGGATAAATAATGCATTACAATGGGTGAATAAATATATGGTTCGACAATGTCCAGCCGTCGGTAAACGTTTGCTGTGGCACGAGGGAACTGTTTGAACCCCAAGGCCGCAGGCCGCAGGTTCAAACAGTTCCCGAGTGCCACGGCAAATGTTTACCCACGGCTGGACATGGTCGAACGTTATTGTTACATTTCCGTCGGAAATATCGTGTAATTTGAGCATATATGAGGGTCTTTCAGTACTTTGATAATCTGCTCCATTCAAACAACTGGTTTACACAAACATATTCTGGGGCCAGAGTACACGTCGCGTGATGCAGCTGCATCAATTTCAAAATTTCAGACCGACCGTTGTGAACCGGTCTTGTGACATAATGGCGCGTAACGTCATGAGACACTGGTAATGTCATGAGATGCACTGTACGTTTGATCACGGCTGCGAGCGGTGTCAAACAATGGGAGTCATGTTTCCGCGCAGTCGACCTAGCCATTTTCAATGTTAAGTTTTCGCGTTTACAATGTTAAGTTTTCGTGTTTAAGTCCATTTCTTTGGTACTGTACCACCTAGGACCACCAAACTTTCACAGCTTCATAACGAAGGGGTGCCTACCACATACAACTATCTAACATGTTACTTTTTTTTTAACTTGACCCATTTTTTTCGCGCAGTCGACTTAGCCATTTTCAACGTTAACTTTTTAACGTACGTCTGGTTAAATTTTTTGGTTAAAACTTTTAACGTTATACTATATCTCTGCAACTGCTTCGCCCATTACCTTGAAACTTCACATGGGTGTTTATCATCATCCATATTTTCATTCTAACCCCCAACCGTGCGGCCCCTGTGCCCAATGTCAAGGTCAAATTACTTTGAATTTATTTGTTAAAGTTTTTTCGTGTACTATGTCTCTGCAACTGCTTCACCCATTACCTTGATACTTCACATGGGTGTTTATCATCATTGTCGCACCCGCTTGCGGAAAGCGCGATATCGTCGGCATTTTGGCATTCGTCCATACGTCCGTGTGTCCGGTTAAAGTTTTTTCGTTAAAGTTTTTCCATCTACTATATCTATTTTTTTAGTGTCCATGCCTCGCCCCAAGGCGCGACATGCAGGCCACGGCCATCTAGTCTACAAAAAGTGGGTATAATTATGTTATCCAAGTGTCCATGCTTGGAAAAAACCTGGCCTTCGTGGCTTTGCCTCGTTTCTTGTTTTTAACTTGACCCATTTTTTCCGCGCAGTCGACTTAGCCATTTTCAATGTTAAGTTTTCGTGTTTACAATGTTAAGTTTTCGTGTTTAAGTCCATTTCTTTGGTACTGTACCACCTAGGACCACCAAACTTTCACAGCTTCATAACCAAGGGGTGCCGACCACATACAACTATCCAACATGTTACTTTTTTTTTTAACTTGACCCATTTTTTTCCGCGCAGTCGACTTAGCCATTTTCAATGTTAAGTTTTCGCGTTTACAATGTTAAGTTTTCGTGTTTAAGTCCATTTCTTTGGTACTGTACCACCTAGGACCACCAAACTTTCACAGCTTCATAACCAAGGGGTGCCTACCACATACAACTATCCAACATGTGACCATTTTTAGCCAGGTTTTTTGAGAAAAAAATCCAGGCTATTGGATTGGCAAAAGCCGGGCGGGCGGGCGGGCGGGCTGCGGAGGCGCGGTGCGGGCGAGGGCGCGGTGGGCGGCGTCCACAATCAATGTTAAGTTTTCGTGTTTGAGTCCATTTCTTTGTTACTGTACCACCTAGGACCACCAAACTTTCACAGCTTCATAATCAAGGGGTGCCCACCACATATCACTATCCAACATGTTACTTTTTTTTTTAACTTGACCCATTTTTTCCGCGTAGTCGACTTAGCCATTTTCAATGTTAAGTTTTCGCGTTTACAATGTTAAGTTTTCGTGTTTAAGTCCATTTCTTTGGTACTGTACCACCTAGGACCACCAAACTTTCACAGCTTTATAATCAAGGGGTACCCACCACATATCACTATCCAACATGTTACTTTTTTTTTTAACTTCACCCATTTTTTCCGCGCAGTCGACTTAGCCATTTTCAATGTTAAGTTTTCGCGTTTACAATGTTAAGTTTTCGTGTTTAAGTCCATTTCTTTGGTACTGTACCACCTAGGACCACCAAACTTTCACAGCTTCATAACCAAGGGGTGCCAACCACATACAACTATCCAACATGTGACCATTTTTTTACCTTCACCTTTTATTTCTACGTAATTGACTTAGCCATTTTCAACGTTAACTTTTTAACGTACGTCTAGTTAAAGTTTTTTGGTTTTAAAACTTTTTTTGTTATACTATATCTCTGCAACTGCTTCGCCCATTACCTTGAAACTTCACATGGGTGTTTATCATCATCCATATTTTCATTCTAACCCCCAACCGTGCGGCCCCTGTGCCCAATGTCCAATGGTCAAATTACATTGAATTTTTTTTGTAAAGTTTTTTAGTGTACTATATCTCTGCAACTGCTTCATCAAATACCTTGATACTTTCACATGGGTTGTTTATCATCATTGTTGCACCTGCTTGCGGAAAGCGCGATCCTGTGCCCAATGTCAAAGTCAAATTTACTTTGAATTTTTTTGTTAAAGTTTTTTCGTGTACTATATCTCTGCAACTGCTTCACCCAATATCTTGATACTTCACATGGGTGTTTATCATCATTGTCGCACCTGCTTGCGGAAAGCGCGATCCTGTGCCCAATGTCAAGGTCAAATTACTTTGAATTTTTTTGTTAAAGTTTTTTCGTGTACTATATCTCTGCAACTGCATCTAGTCTACAAAAAGTGGGTATATTTATGTTATCCAAGTGTCTATGCTTGGAAAAAACCTGGCCTTCGTGGCTTTGCCTCGTTTCTTGTTTTTAACTTGACCCATTTTTTCCGCGCAGTCGACTTAGCCATTTTCAATGTTAACTTTTCGCGTTTACAATGTTAAGTTTTCGTGTTTAAGTCCATTTCTTTGGTACTGTACCACCTAGGACCACCAAACTTTCACGGCTTCATAACCAAGGGGTGCCTACCACATACAACTATCCAACATGTGACCATTTTTTTACCTTCACCTATTATTTCTACGTAATTGACTTTGGTTAAAACTTTTTTTGTTATAACTATCTCTGCAACTGCTTCGCCCATTATCTTGAAACTTCACATGGTGTTTATCATCGTCCATATTTTCACTCTAACCCCCAACCGTGCGGCCCCTGTGCGCAATGTCAAGGTCAAATTACTTTGAATTTATTTGTTAAAGTTTTTTTGTGTACTATATCTCTGCAACTGCTTCACCCATTACCTTGATACTTCACATGGGTGTTTATCATCATTGTCGCACCCGCTTGCGGAAAGCGCGATATTTTCGGCATTTTGGCATACGTCCGTCCGTCCGTCCATCTGTCCGTACGTCCGTGTGTCCGGTTAAAGTTTTTTTGTTAAAGTTTTTCCATCTACTATATCTATTTTTTTAGTGTCCATGCCTCGCCCCAAGGCGCGACATGCAGGCCACGGCCATCTAGTCTACAAAAAGTGGGTATAATTATGTTATCCAAGTGTCCATGCTTGGAAAAAGCCTGGCCGTCGTGGCTTTGCCTCGTTTCTTGTTTTTAACTTGACCCATTTTTTCCGCGCAGTCGACTTAGCCATTTTCAATGTTAAGTTTTCGCGTTTACAATGTTACGTTTTCGTGTTTAAGTCCATTTCTTTGGTACTGTACCACCTAGGACCACCTAACTTTCACAGATTCATAACCAAGGGGTGCCCACCACATATCACTATCCAACATGTGACCATTTTTTTTACCTTCACCTATTATTTCTACGTAATTGACTTAGCCATTTTGAACGTTAACTTTTTAACGTACGTCTGGTTAAAGTTTTTTGGTTAAAAGTTTTTTGTTATACTATATCTCTGCAACTGCTTCGCCCATTACCTTGAAACTTCACATGGGTATTTATCATCATCCATATTTTCATTCTAACCCCCAACCGTGCGGCTCCTGTGCCCAATGTCAAGTCAAATTACTTTGAATTTTGTTGTTAAAGTTTTTTTGTGTACTATATCTGTGCAACTGCTTCACCCATTACCTTGATACTTCACATGGGTGTTTATCATCATTGTCGCACCCGCTTGCGGAAAGCGCGATATCGTCGGCATTTTGGCATTTGTCCGTCTGTCCGTCTGTCCGTACGTACGTCCGTGTGTCCGATTAAAGTTTTTTATTCGTTAAAGTTTTTCCATCTACTATATCTATTTTTTTAGTGTCCATGCCTCGCCCCAAGGCGATCTAGTCTACAAAAAGTGAGTATAATTATGTTATCCAAGTGTCTATGCTTGGAAAAAACCTGGCCTTCGTGGCTTTGCCTCGTTTCTTGTTCAGTATAAGTCGGGTTATATGCCTGTTTATCATCATCGATACTTCTAGTGTTACCGGACAATGGTCCAGTATGTGTATCTTCATAATGAATCCATCCTTTAGGATTTATAGCGGTGAATCTCACTGAGAGTAGTAACGGTGTTTGGCAGTGGATCACGATAATTTCTTTCAGTGCTGAAAGTATTAACATGTATGTTAGTGTCGAGTGTTCAGTTCTCTCCAGGGGCCCGTTTCACTAAACAGTTAGCTTTGTACAATTAAAATGTTTGTAAGTGCAAAATTATGATATTTACATCAACAATATTTTCCTTTAAACAATTATTGGATTTACATTTGCAGCGGTTTGAGTGGTAACAACATATACCATACTTTTGAGATGAAATATTAAAGAATATAGGCATTTTTTTGTTTCTCAAAAGTTTCATACTACCGTGTCCCATCTCTAATGGATTAATGTTTGTCTCTGTCTGTCCAGGCGTTGGCTTGGGTATCCCTGATCCACTGCTCAATGTCTCTAGTTCTAGCTCTCAGAAATGCTAACAGTGTGTGTTAAAGGTATATGCCCACTCAGTAGGTACAAAATGTTCTTTATAGTAATTAAATAAATGTATAATTGTGTCACTATTCCACCAGTTTTAAAAATTACCAGTGCCCGCTACAGAGATATAACCATTTTGTAATATTTATTTTACTGATAGTGGTGGGTGGCAGGTGGGAGCATGTGATGGGTAATTTAACGATCGGGGTTCATCCTTACCGGAAACCCGACTGGAGACCTGGTTTAGCCCTCAGATACGTCTTTGGAATTTTGTATGTGACAGTTGAATCTGGTTATACCCCTTATGTGAGTATTACGATATTCGTAATCCTATTTTATGGGAAGGGGCCAAGTGACTTGGTGTGGTATGGACCTGGCACCAGGTCAGGTTATTCTAATTTCAGGGCTGAATATATTTGTTCTCGATGTAAATATTCCGTTCTGATTTTGGGATTTTCCCCCCAATGCAGCAGGTTAAAACTGGATCGAACCTGTTTGCCCGGCCTTACATGACCTTAGCTGTTGATAGGCCGTTAAACACTAATAAACAAACAAAACAATTTACTGATAGTTACGCGCGGTGGTATCAGGCTATTTTCATATGCAAATGAGGCATGATATTTTTTAATTATTTATACTAATTAAATGTGTCCCCTGAATTTTTTCAACACATAAAGTATGATCATTGCACATCAAAAAATTAATACAGAGAATAAATATTAATGCCCGTTAACATTTTAACACGTTCATCGCCCCTGATATCAGTGTGGAAATTTACGTCTGATATAAAATGTATAATAATGCCAATCAATATGTGGGGCATTGGTGAATGAATGTTTATTTTGCCAGAAAATGTCTCAGATGATGTCTCTGATATAAAGAACATTTTGTCCCTACTGAGTGGGCATTTACCTTTAACCATTTCACCGCTACATATCTGTCAGTGGTAGTTATATGTTCTTTTCTGAACTAGTCCATTATTAATTGGATAAGGGGCCATTATAAAATACATCATAAAGACTGCCGATTCTAGCATCATGGGGCATGTAGCATTGCCTGTTGCATTTCAATAGCATTACAAATACATAAATATGTTGGTGTGTTATCCATTTATATGTACATGTGTATGTATGGTTTGAATGTTGCAGGCAGGTGTTGACCTACCTTCATATATTTATACCCCTGGCATACGACGTATGTCAGGGGTATATAGTTTTCGTCATTCCGTCCGTCCGTCCGTCCGTCCGTCTCCGTCCGTCCGTCCGTCTGGGCCAACATCGGGGGTTTAGGAGCTTAGGGGCGGGGTTAGGAACAAAAGATTCCTTTGTATTATTCAGTTAGCTCGTAATTATATTGAAATTTAGGAGCTATTCCTTTGATCTTTTAAAGAACAAATAGCTCATAACTCCCAAATGTGTGAACGTCCGTCCTTCCGTCCCATTTGCGTTTAAGTTTACGGGTACCCATTATCTCTGTAACTGTAAGCCGGATTGACTTCAAACTTCAATATTTTTTTTTAATATTTGCAATAAAGATTTTGTTTATCGATCCAGGCGGCGGCCGGGGGTATACGTGAGCCTCTGCTCACTTGCTCTTGTTTTTTCTCCTCAACAAACTCACTTAAAACTTGTCTCCACTCTTCTCTCTAATCTCATTCTCTATATGTAGCATTCCTCCTCATTCTCTGTCTGTATGTCCTATACAAAAATATCTCTGCCAGTAACATATACATGTATATCTATGTATTTGTATAAAATATGCATACATTTTGAGAATAACAAAATTATTGACAAAAAAAATAATTTAATTGAATCCTGCCTGTCTATGCTGATATGTTCAAGAACAATATGTAACTTATTTTGATGTGTTGACTCCTGGTATCACATAACAATGTTAACATTGTAGACTCTGATCACACTGCAGCCTTCTTCAGGTTGACCACAGGCGACAGTGACTGAAATATGTTATATGAGGGCTGTTTGTAAATTATTGAGACACAATAAATTACAGAGGAATGGAATAAGATACAAACTTGATTTTATATACCGGGATACATTAACTTTATTTCTCCATACATGCAAAATATCAATCATCTGCAGGGCTTAAAAATATTCACTTTTTGTACTTGCCCGGCCGGGCAAGTAAAATTATAATCTACTCGCCCAGACCAAAAAGCTACTTGCCCAACATTTTAGGAAGATGCAAGAAGTAGTAATACCTTTTCGAAAAAGGTTAGGCAATTAACTTGTTTAGAACCATCCAATAGAATAGTACATAACATGTTTATATGCTTTCTGAAATTATTTTATGCAATAAGAAATATAATGAGAACAAGTGTTATTTGTGGCTGTCACTGGAGAAATGGGGCTTATGGGTTCTGCGACCAGTGTAGATCCAGATCAGCCTGTGCATCCGCACAGTTTGATCAGGATCTGCACTGTTCACTATTCCATCAATGAAACGCTCATCATGCTTCCAACATGCAAGATAGATTATTATCAGACAGGAGCTGGAGGGTGTGATATTTGATCAGGACATACACTGGTCACAAATCCAATAAGTCCCATTTCTCCAGTCACATCCACAATTTTAATTAAAACGCGGGTGCATCATTATTTAGAAGACGATCTACGCATCAATTGTCCAGATGCTTTGTAACTTTATTAAGCATTTCCAATACACAGATTCATTTTGCAGTGGCTATGTATGCAGCGTCTTGGAAACAATTTTAATTCGGTATATTCGCTGATTATTATTAGCGCAAATGTACGCCGACCATCGTAATAAGTGTGTAGTTAACACAGTACACTTCCAGCGACACGCCCTGCACAAATTGCATCTGGTGATAATGCCCTTACTAAAACACACGAGGCACACTGCATGTCCGCAGAACGAGACGCGTAGTCTGTTTTAGGAGTGAGTAAAAAAACTATCCGCCGAGCGCATAGCAACTGTCTGAACGTCCAATTGTCGAGTACAGGGATGCTGTAATTGATCAATATCCCGGTTTCTAATGTAAACATTAAAAACATCATTTCCGGTTTTGAGATCGCGGAAAGCATTAGGAAAACCAATAAAAGAATGGAACTTAAGATGCGAATTTTGTCAGTTCTGCAAATTTTCGAAAAATACAGAATGGCCTTTTCCGATTTGTCACTCGCTAAATCGGGCCAGTGACAAGAAAATCCTCTCGCCAACACGAAAATTGACTCGCCATGGCGAGCGGGGCGAGTGAATTTTTAAGCCCTGATCTGGCTCCACTGGATCGATCACAGTGTCTATTGAAAGAGCATCATCCTTGGGTAGGCGGAGTCACAACGTCAGCGGGTCTCAATATAAGGTTTGACAATGTCCAACCATGGGTAAACGTGTGCCGTGGCGGGTTCAAACAGTTCCCGAGTGCCACGGCTGGACATGTCAAATGTTATTGTTACATTTCCGTCGGAAATAGAATGCAATTTGAGCAAAGTAGATGCAGTACTTTCGGTACTTTGATAATCTGCTCCATTCAAACAGCTGATTTACACAGAGCACATCGCGTGATGCAGACGCGCCAATTTCAGAATTTCAGTGTGACCGTTGTGAACCGGTCTAGTGATGTAATAGTGCGTTCTAGTAACGTCATAAGACACATGAATTACGTAGGTGTTGGCTTCGCCCCGAAGTGAGCATTGTCCACAGCCATAGTCAACAGCACGGCTGCGAGCGGTGTCGAACAACGGCAGTCGTGTAACAATGACGTTTTAATGTAATTTTCGCAAAGTCACTCCTTCTCTGTGTACACCCCATCCAACCTATGACGCTGTGTGTACACCCCATCATATGACGCTGAACCCACTTATCATATACATGTCTACACCACTCATTGTCTAACCTTACTGCATTCATAGTAGCATGTTCAAGTTCATTAAAGTCACTAGTGGGTGGTTGGTCGGCGAACGCGATGGCGTAAATTAACGGTAGGGGTTCCTCTTTATAGAAATCACAATTTGTCTGGTTTGGCCCTCAGGTACGTTTTTATCTTTGGCTGTTTTGTTACCTGGGAGTTGAATTGGTTTATTGCCCATTATAAAAGTACATGTAGTAAGATTATTACTGATCCTACTGCTTTTGGGAGGGGGCCAAGTGATTCTGGTGTGGCGAGGACCTGGCATCAGATCAGAATTATTCTGATTTCAGGGCTGAATCTGCAATCTACAATCTGCTCAAATCCCAGAAGACCAAGTTGCAACTGTCAATGCAGCCGTGTGTGCTGGGGCGTTGTCCTAATGAAATAGTATGTTCTCCAGCTGTTGAGATAATACCTGTTGTTTCTTCTGAATGGCCTGAATAAGGTCCCGTCTAACCACCTGAAGCACACAAGAGCTGACCCGTCAATATAGCTAGAATGAATCGATTGTGTTTGCGAATTTCATTGATTTTTTAAAAAGTAATAATGCATTTTCCGTATATTCAGTTAGTATTTTATGTGCGATGCCGTGTGTTGAAATCAACACATTCGACGTCCAACTTTCCGTGATTATGGTGGGTCTTCCAGTCATTTTAGAGCTTACTGGTGTCTAGGAATTTTCTGAAAAATGTCTGTGCCATCTATAGACTAAGGCTATCAACACGCCGCTACCACAATGTGTCTTTTCCAGGAGTTTCTTAGTTTCCATCGGTGAATGGCCTAACTACACAAAATTTGATAAATGTGCGCCTTTTTCCCTAAACTCCTAATGAAGCCACGTTTTATTTCCGACTTGTTTATTATTCATTCAAATGTCAAAAAACGTTCACATATTGACATCACAATAATAACGCATAAATGACGTGCATTGAAATGACGTTCTTGCGCTATTTCCTTGTTTTCATAGGGCTTATATTTGTCACTATCGTGTTTTACGGTGTGCTCCGTGTACCCCTACCTGCGCGTGCCACAAGTAATATAATTATACAACACCTTAACATTATTATTTATTTCTTTGTTACTATGAATTAATGGATGTTGCCTCCTAATTGTACCAAATTTGGACCAAATCCGTCAAGGATTTTGCGAAAAAGAAGCAGTGTCTCAATAGTTTACGAACAGCCCTCGTACATCATCTTGTGTCCTTACTACAGCGTACTGCCGTACCCTCAGTGCATTCGGTGCAGGGCTATCTGATCTGGTCTACCGTGGTCACAATGGCATTTCTACTATTTACAATGCACTTTAAATGTACATAATTATTCAATGAATGTACAGATTAAAAAACACTGCAGATCCTGACGAGATAGCTTGTTACAAATATATTCCGCCTTGAAATTAGAATAACCTGGTTATAATTTCAGGGCTGAATATATTTTTTCCATGTAAATATTACGTTCTTATTTTGGGATTTTCCCCCCAATGCAGCTGGTTAAATGCGGGATCGAACCCATTGGCCGGGCCTTAAATGACCGTAGCTGTTGATAATCCATTAAACACTAATAAATCAATAAATCAATTGTTACAAGCCAGCTCATCTGGAGCTACAGTGTTTGCAAATCATTGAAATGTTTGCTTTATAATCTGTACGGTTAAAAGTGTTACTCTGGGGCTACACTTGTAGAAAAGTAGGTTGACACAATTTTAGCATGGCTTATGACATGTGGACATGCCATTATGCTAATAGTGCTTAAATTTTACTGCTCAGCTGTTTTTAAGATTTTATGTTTTATTTTTCTGTGATCTGTAGTTGTACCATTTTTGATATACGATATTTTAGTTCATACCTGTTTGATTTAAGATGATACCAATTTGATATATGATGTTTATTTGATGCTCGTTTGATATGAAATGTTTTATCTGAAGCCGGTTTGATATAAGGTGTTTTATTTAATACCGGTTTGATACAAGATGTTTTATTTAATACCGGTTTGTTTTATTTAATACCGGTTTGATATAAGATGTTTTATTAATACCTGGTTGATATAAGATGTTTTATTTAATACTGGTTTGATGTAAGATGTTTTATTTAATACCAGGATTATTCTAGATGTTTTATTTAATCCCGGGATGATATAAGATGTTTTATATAACACCGGTTTGAGGACAATAGTATCAAGGATACTATTATCATATAATAAAACAATTATTGACTAGTTAGCCATGGAATATGATCTGATATTCACTGGTAGAAAATTCATATTGACTGTCAGAGACAAAGCCAGCGAATATCAGATTATATTCTATGGCTCACTAGTCAATAATTGTTTTATTATATGATAATAGTATCCTTGATCAGTAATTATATGATACTTGTTTTGATCATTTACACTCCATATTCTGTACCTCTACTGTCTGGTCCACATTTTGCTGCTGACAGACTTTTGACTATTAAACATATTAAATCTAAAAAATATTGAAATGTAGGTACATGTACTCTTTCATCAATAACAAAAAAGTCACCCTCACCAAAAATGTTTATTTGATGAGATTCCATCACATATTTATTTTATTGCATACTTATTAGGTTTTCTATATTTAGACAGTGAATATAGTCTGGGGAAAACCCAAGCCCAAAACCCATTAAATAGTATGTGATATTTTGCTTTGCCGATAGCAGTCTGAACCAAACATGTACTGTTTATTTATAGATCATATAATAAAACATGTTATATTAATAATTGGATGATGTAAGATGTTTTATTTAATACCGGTTTGATACAAGATGTATCATTTGATGTCAGTTTGATATAAGATGCATCATTTGATGTTGGTTAGTTATAAGATGTATCAATCAGTATCATTTGATGCCAGTTTGATATAAGATGTATCATTTGATGCCAGTTTGATATAAGATGTATCATTTGATACCGGTTTTATACAAGATGTTTTAGTTGATGCCAGTAGCTGATTTCATCAAAATTGCAAAGTATACTTATCTAGCAAAGTATACTTTGAGGGAGTAATCATTTTTTTTTTCCGAAATGCATTATGTCATATAGAACTAACGACTGCATATATTTGATGATTAAAAGTATGCAGAATTACTATACTGAATTTATTACATTATCACAGCCATTGATAATGTAATAAATTCAGTATACCGGTAATAAGAATTAATAAATTTGTCCTTAAATTGAAAATTTCTTCCTAAGTATACTTTGCTAGATAAGTATACTTTTCAATGTTGGTGAAATAGGCTACAGATCTGTAGCATATTTCACCAACATCGCTATTAAAGCACACTAGCCTAGCTAAGTGTACTTTGAGAGAGTAATCACGGTATGCCCATGGTAGACAAAGTATGTCGATGGGTATATAGTTTTCGGTTATAGGTATATCTTTGGCATTCTTGTAGGTGAGAGTTGAATCTGGTTATACCCCTTATATGAGTCCTATTACTTTTAGGGGAAGGGGCCAAGTGACTTTGGTGTGTTATGGAACTGGCACCATATCAGGTTAATATTCTATTTTAAGGGCTGAACTTATTTTTTTCGCCCGCATTAACTTGGCCTAAAATGGCCTTTCCTGTTGATAGGCAATTAAACTGTATTAAATAAATAAATAAAAAACACTGGCCGCTTCAAAACTCATGCCCCATTAAACTGTTTGTGTTCAGTACCGGGTATTTGTTCCTGGCCTGTTTATTATATGTGGCTGTGAGTCTGTGACTACAGAAATTTGGTTTATGTCTTTTGTGATCCGTGTAGCTCCTTATCTGCTAGCACACGCCTGTAGCCTGATCTATACGTATAAGCTATTGTTCACATATTGGACCTTTAAGAATGCGAGCAGCATTTAGTTCCTTAAAAGTCCCATATGTGAACAATATCATATTTATAGTTAGCCACATTTGACTATTCATCTCCCATCCGAGTATTGATTTTTCCATTGCCGGTCAAACAATTAATGATTAAATCTCGTAATATGTAAGTTCTTGGGCTTAGATCTTTCCATATGTGAAATAATCGTAGCTCGATACTGGCTAGCGATTGGCTTAGAAAGTAGGGCGAACTATAAAGTTTGTTATATTTCGCCATAACTTCTAAGCCAATCGCTGAGCGGTATTGTGCTCCACTTATTTCACATATTGCAACTTTTAACCCCAATAAGTTACATATTGCATGTACCAGATTTGATGTTTAACTGTTCAACAGGAAATGGAAACTCAAAACTCGGATGGAACATATTGGATTTTTCAGGAACTAAATGCTGCAGTCGCTAGCACTCCCTCGCATTTAATTCCCTAAAAAAAATCCAATATGTGAACAATAACTTATACTTATGTACTTATATCAGTGATTCTATATTTTATGTACATATTGGTGCCGTTTTTCTAGTTTCGATGTAGAACCAATACTTCATTAAACTGTGTTTATTCCATTGGGTGACAGTCTAGTTGTTACATTTATAATAGTATAGCCAATTGTTCTCGTCATTTTTTTAATTTTATTTCCAATTCAAGGGACCAGGGGTCTCGGAAATGTCATTTCCATTACGTACATTTACATGACGTAAATATAGCTTTACATTTCATTTTTTTCTTTTCAACGGCATAAACCATACAACTGAAGGGGCATTTTTAGCTCACCTGAGCGAAGCTCATGTGAGCTATTGTTACCGCAATGTGTCCGTCGTCGTCCGTCGTCGTCGTCGTCCGTGAACATTTTCAAACATCTTCTCCTCGGTAACCATTGGGCCTCGTCATGGTCCTTAGGTAGGGGGATTACAAAATTGTTAAAATTACGTCATTACGTAATCCAAGATGGCCGCCGTCTAAAAATAGCACAAATTCTTCAAAAATCTTCTTCTCAAGAACCGCCAACCGGATTTCGACAAAACTTGGTAGGAATGATCAATGTAAAATGCTCTTTCAAAGTTGTTAAAATGGTGACCCCAGGGTCAAAAATGGGCGTGGCCCGTGGGGTCAAATTGGGGTCAAATTTTATTTTTGACTGAATATGGTCATATCATATATCAAATCGAAGGTATCAACAAGGCGATCACTCTGGTGCATTTTTTGTCGAAATCGGATGGTTATGTCATCCAAGATGGCCGCCAAAAGGTCGTTCTTTTATTAGAGATTTCAAAATTCTTCTTCACATGAACCGCTTGGCCCATGGTAGCCAAACTTAAAAGTTATGGTCCATGGGTGAAGCCTTTTCAGATTTGTTAAAATGGAGGTCATCGCTAATCCAAGATGGCCACCGTCTAAAAATAGCATAAATTCTTAAAAAATCTTCTTCTCATGAACCGCTTGCCGGATTTTGACGAAACTTGGTAGGAATGATCGATGTACATTGCTCTTTGAAAGTTGTTAAAATGGTGACCCCGGGTTCAAAAATGGGCGTGGCCCTGGGGTCAAATTGGGGCCCGTGGGGTCAAATTGGGGTCAAATTTTATTTTTGACTGAATATGGTCATGTCATATATCAAATTGAAGGTATCAATGAGGCAATCACTCTGGTGCAATATTTGTCGGAATCGGATGATTATGTCATCCATGATGGCCACCAAAAGGTCCATTTATTCAAGATTTTTAACGTCTTTTTCTCAGGAACCACATGGCCAATGCTGGGTGAAACATTTTCAGATTTTGTAAAATGAGTCATCGCTTAATCCAAGATGACCGCCATCTAAAAATAGCACAATTTTTTTAAAACACATGAACTCAATGTCATATTCTCCTCTGGTGTTCATGGAGTCAGCTGAGCGAATTAGGGCCATCATGGCCCTCTTGTTTTGGAAAGGTCTCAAGATTATGGTAAGCTAATTGTATTAGTGTGAAACAGAGAAATTTAGTAGCAAGTCGTGGAATATCTCATTTATGGTAACCCAACGTGTATTTAATATGAATCAGTAAAGTTAAGCAAAACAAAATAGCTTGGCATGTAACAGAATGCCGTGTTTTACCACATGTACCAAACATCGTTATAAAGCTACATTTAATTAATAGCACAGCCTCCAAAAATATGGGCGTAACGGCAATGATTATGTAACGGTAATGACAAAACGTAACGGTAATGACTTCCCATTTATTTAAAATACTAATACAGCATATATAACAAACATATTTATACTTTGAATATGCTGTACAATATAACTTGGAAGTTAGTGTTTACTTTTAATGTGATTGCCAATTGAAACCCACACTCCTTGAAGCTGTGTCTGTTTTTTGTTGTTTCAGAGCTTTTACTAATTAAATCCTCATATATAAATGTTGTAGGTCTGAATAAATGTGCCATTACTGACCGACAATAGATGGGACCTGGTTTATATCTAATTCACGCATCAACTGACTGGTTAGTATGGTAATTTATCATTGCCGTTACACGATCGTCATTACCGTTACACAATTTTGTAACGGAAATGACCGTAACGGTAATGATTTTTCTTTAAAAACTCCTATTTTTAACCCCTCTGTATACAACGCATCATGAAGGTAGAATATGCAAAGGCAACGTTGTAAGTGAGTCTATATATCTACCCATTTTGGTTTCAGTCGACCTACATACATATGAACGTGTATAAACCATGAACGGTAATGATGCATGTAATGTGTAACCTTAAAATTCCGAATACAGACCGGCCTCGTTCTCGGCAATGACTTAAGTTGTGTTACCACCGTGTTTATTTATAAATCGGGCGCCCATAAACAGTGTTCATTGCATTAGTAGCTGAGAGTAGGAAAGGGAGGTTACTCTGATTTTACATTTTTTGTTCAGCGTAACGGTAATGATTCGATTTCGCGGGACAGATACATTAATGTCAGTATTTTTGACAACAAAAGGCAAATTTATTGCAGAATAAGTTTAATGTCAATGTTAAACTATTTTAATTCAGATGCAATGTATAGTAAAGTACAAATGGACAAGATTTGAGAATTACGGGCTTGTGAACTGTGCTGATTGATGATCGGGACATGCCCATTTGGTGCACCATACGTATGCCAACAACAGAAAATAATAACTAAACACACATAACAAGAATTGTAAATACTGTTTTCTTAATGGATTGGTATTATACATAGTTTCTTTACTGGAAAAAAAAAAATCCTTTTAAATTGTGTGATTTGTCAGTAAATTACACCGGGACACCAGATGTACATAAAATATAGAATCACTGATATATATACTTATACTACAATAGTGGGTGGCAGGTGGGAGCACGCGATGGGTAATTTAACTATCGGGGTTCATCATTACCGGAATCCTGACTGGAGACCTGGTTTGGCCCTCACAGACGTCTTCGGTATTTTGTATGTGACAGTTGAATCTGGTTATACCCCTTATGTGAGTATTACAATATTCGTAATCCTATTTTAGGGGAAGGGGCTAAGTGACTTGGTGTGGTATGGACCTGGCACCAGGTCGGGTTATTCTAATTTCAGGGCTGAATATATTTGTTCTCGATGTAAATATTTTGTTCTGATTTTGGGATTTTCCCCCCAATGCAGCAGGTTAAAATGGGATCGAACCCGGCCTTACATGACCGTAGCTGTTGATAGGCCGTTAAACTCTAATAAACAAACAAACAAACTACAATAGACACAGCTGTCATACCATAAGCCCAATTTTTCCAGTCACCGCCGTGTATTTTGACAAATGCAACTATGTTATACAGATATCACATAATCTGGCAACAAAGAAATCACACTTTCTAATGCACTGTATTATAATTGAATGATTACATGCACATGTGTATTAACACATTATGTTGGTATGCCTAGAAATGTACTAGTGGTCCTTGATCTACGGAGCCCCGCAGGGGACGTAGAATTTTTTTATTATTAATTTGTTCCGAAATAACAATTTGTTCCCACGAAATAACAATTCGTTCCCAAAAAATAACAATTCTTTCCCACGTGGGAACGAATTGTGAATTCGTGGGAATGAATTGTTAATTTGAGAGAATGAGTCATTTTGTGGGAATGAATTGTTAATTTGGGGGAATGACAATTGTTAATTCGAGGGAACGAATTGTTAATTCGTGGGAACAAATTGTTATATCGAAGGAACGAATTGTTAAATTGAGGGAACAAATTGTTATTTCGTGGGAACGAATTAATACAAAAATCCATGTCCCCTGCGGGGCTCCGTATTGATCAGACTGTTATCATATTATTCTGTGGCTACGACTGGAGAAGTTGGGCTGATGGGATTTCTGGCCTGTGTAGCTCCTGATCAAAGAACACATTCCTTTAGACTGATAACGATCTATATTGCTTGTTAGAAGCATGACGGGTGTTTTATTGATGGAAAGCTGAACAGTGCAGATCCTGATCAGACTGCGGATACACAGGCTGATATGGATCTACACTTGTCGCAAAACCATCAGCCCCATTTCTCCAGTCACAGCCACATTTAATTTTGCACATGTTCCCCCTTAAACTATAAAATTGCAGTTTCACCTTGTTTCTGTCAGTTGTCTTAGTTGTATAAAATCATGCAATATAATGCTTGACAGAAATGCAGTGTTTTGTCGTCATTAAATTTTTCAATCTTGATAAAAAAAAGTACCTCCACTTGTAAAGAGAGATATCATTTGGGTTTTCAGCTCACCTGAGCGAAGCTCATGTGAGCTATTGTTACCACAATGTGTCCATCGTCCGTCCGTCTGTGAACATTTTCAAACATCTTCTCCTCGGTAACCATTGGGCCTATAGTCACCAAACTTCATGGTCATGGTCCTTAGCTAGGGGGATTACAAAATTGTTAAAATGACGTCATTACGTAATCCAAGATGGCCGCCGTCTAAAAATAGCACAAATTCTTCAAAAATCTTCTTCTCATGAACCGCCGACCGGATTTCGACAAAACTTTGTAGGAATGATCGATGTACAATACTCTTTCAAAGTTGTTAAAATGGTGACCCCGGGGTCAAAAATGGGCGTGGCCCGTGGGGTCAAATTTTATTTTGACCGAATATGGTCACGTCTACCGTGAAGATTCTAATAGACGCCCGGGCGTCTGGGCGTCTATTAGAATCATCACTGGCTCCGAAATCCAGGGTGGGCGTTTAATAGAGGCAAGTGTTATTCAGCAAAGGGAAAATGATTAAAAAAAATACGATGTTCTGCTATCTGAACAAAAAACATAACGAAGGGACGTTACTCTCAAACGCCAGACTTGATTGTACTGTCTGTCAGTTTATAAACATTTGGGCCAAGACGTTTCGGCCCACTCTGGTCATTATGGTACAGTCGGTAGAAATGTTAAATTTAATGGTAATGTATATCAAGACAGCGTCAATCATTAATGCTGATCAGATTTACGCCTACGGACGTCTCGTCAGCGTTTCAGATCTGTCGGGTTTGAGATGCTTTGAAAATGGCGTCTCCGTAACCGTGTAAATTCTGATCACCCTGTGTCCGTGCAAATAGCTACTGCTGATGAGGAATTTACTGTGACACCGGAAACAGTCGAATTTCGCTTCCGCTTTTGAAAGTGAAAGTAGCAATTATGTTTTTTCCCCGATATGCCCACGCATTAGGCACAAAATGTTCTTTATAGGAATTAAATAAGTGTATAATTATGTCACTATTCCACCAGTTCTAAAAATTACGAGTGCCTGCTATACAAATATAATAATTTATTAATTATCAATTTACTGTTGCGCGGCGGTAACAGTCTATTTTGATAATGTGCGGGGACGACGACTTTCACATCACGGCTTGCGGTGCGCGTGCGCGGTATACTACGCGCGCCAGTAGGCTTCCCAAAATGTACACAAGAATATCAACATGTCGAAACGTCCAGGAGGGAAATTGTATGAAACGGCGTCGGCCAAAAAAAAGGCGAAATGTCTGAAGGACAGGCAGTACAGAGAGAGAGTGGTTACTATTGGCGACCAGATCACCAAATGGAAAGAGTTACGTGGAGATTTAGATTTGGACTCGGAATAGAGATTTTTCTTCTCAACTTCCGATACTTCACTGCGCATGTCAAATATGTGATATGATTGACCGTGTCGCGTGACGCGTATTGGTAAAAATAGCACGAGGTCGGAAAATACCCTTTCTGGTCGCGGCATATAAAATGCGATTTAACACCAATTAACACGCGCCGTAATTGAAAATAACTCGTTAGTGGGTAGACAAATGGCTCATATAAGGCATGACAGAAAATGAAAAGTAGTAGTACAGTGTAACTTGCTGAGTAGTATATAAGAGCCACAATGATACCACCATCACCTATGGAAGGTGCCAGCTACGCGCGGCACCTTCCACAGCATGATGGTGGTATCATTTGTGACTCTTATATACTACTACCGCGAGACCATATATTTATGACATGAGAAGATACACCCTATTAGAGATAAGAATCCCTATGTTATACTCAGTATATATATAACATAATGGTTCTAGTTAAGTGTGCATGGTTGAAGACAGGTAGTCGCGAGAGATGTTTTCGCACCGGTATTTACGAATATTGCAAACATCACCGTGCATGGATGCGAAGAGGTTCCGTTCACCTCGCCCATGTCGGCATTGTGGGGTAGGGACCAAAGCTGAGTCATTGCTATGTCCACCATGCGGTGGCACTCAGGCTACTCATCGAATGGTTAACAAGGGATTACGTGCTCGCAAGTATTATCGTTTAGTAATAATTCAAATCGGAAAGTCAGTTAGAAAGATAGAATCGATCTAATAAGTCACGGTGTTTCTACAGCATTAAAACACTGTAAAAAACATTATCAAACTAATTTTTATAAAATTGAACAGAAAAAAACGAGTACCAATATAAAAGAGAAAATGGATAATTCAATACAATTTGAATTGCAAATTTTTAATGACTGTTGAAGAAGTTTACGAAGAATACGGGGGTTATAATCCTGTATATAAATTCTATAAAATGAGAACACTAGGCGATATCGAATATATGAAATACCAGCGTAATTTATTACGCTCCGATTAAAACGTTACATTTCCAATATTATACCGGCAATTATGTCAACTATACAAGAGGCAAATACGAACATTAAGACAGATAATGCGTATCGGATATGAAACTAAGGCGTATTATATAAAACTATTAAAACCCAACGATTCGTTTACGAACGTACATTTCTACGATATCACTTATAAATTTATGTTGTAATCACAACACCAAGCAGACGACAATGTTTCACTTACACGTGTTACTGTTATAAACACGCAAATTATGTGTCCTACCTTACACGTATATTAAGTGTCCATTTTATAGAGAGATTACACGATTACGTCTTCCGGGATGAAACATAAACACACTGTAAATAATATACTACACACACGTGGGTGTGTATTACACAACCCGCTATCGATATTCCGGAATGAAACATAAACACACTGTAATATATACTACACACACGTGGGTGTGTATTACACAACCCGCTATCGATATTCCGGAAGTATTTCTTACATTGTGATTGGTTGGCATGTTTTTTATTTTTTTAATTTTACTTTTAATAATTTAGAACGTTATAACCTATATTATTATTAAAAAACGAACTTATTATAAAAAACAAATAAAAAAAAAAGAGTAATATTGGTATTGCACAACACGGTTTTAGCTTAATATATGTAAAATTAACAACAATACTTTGTCTTGGGGGACGCCCCTTGACGAAAAATGAGCGCTCAGTGCACCCGTGCTGACACTTCCAAGGTTGCCTAGACTTTCGACACTGGTTCCTAGATCAGCCGAAAGATGGGGGTGTGCAGTACGGGTAGCTACATACACCTCGCTAAGCCAAAAAGAAAAGAATGAATGAATGAATGAGAATTAAGGCTTAGCGGGGTGGACCCAGAAGGGTTTTGCTGGCGTGGGTTCGAGCCTCGTTGGAAGCTAAAAAAAAAATTCTTTTTTTTCTTTTTAAATTGTTAATAATTTTCCTAAAATTAATTAATAAATTGTTTACTGCGACAATATAATTAATTTTAATTAATTAATATTAATTAAAATTAATTTATTTTATAAAATATCACAAGGTGCTGTAGCATTTCTTCCGACTTTATCTCCAAGTTTTTCCCTAAATTTATCCCAATCAGTACACTCAATCTTGGGCATGGTGGCGCGCGCTTTGATTCTTATATCTTTTTTATTATTCATTATTCATCCCCATTTCTCCACCACAGGATTCAAACTCTAAATTTGATATTTTGTTTTCTTATCGGCCAACGCTTTGGACACCATAACGTCGATGGTATTTTTTCTTTGACCCCTGGCGGAGAACGGATATTCTATCATGTTTTCTACATTTTTTCTCGAGTTTTCCACCCGACGCCCTAATTACCATACACAACAACCCAGAAACGGCCGACACCGCACATAAAATCCCCGCTACGGGAACCGTTATAATGGTGGATATAGTTGCAGCTGTCCCCGCCCCACACAACACAGAAACACTCGCCAGAGCCGTGCTAGATACTTCAGCCATGTTCACCGCGCGCCTATATTTTTTAGCGTTTCTTTTTCTATTTGTATATTCTCTAACTAAAATATCCTGCATAGCGACGATATTATTCAACCTAAAATCTGAACTTCTTTCGTTAATTGTACACAGTGTTGATGGAGTGGTATTGACAATTGGAAGCGTTGATTGTTCGTCATATTTAAATTTTACAAATTTATTTCAATATATTAGTATTTACAAAATAAGTTCAATTAACAACGAGACAATAGTGGAAGAACTCTCTGGGTCACCGATTTTCGTAACAAAGTTAATAACACTACCTTTAGGAAAGTCTATTCGATCATAACCGGAGAACGAAACCACCATCGAACTATCTCCAGAGATTTTAGTGACTCCAAACCCCCGTTCTTCCCCATCTACTACAATATTTATCGCGACGCGCGCCCACAGGTTTACCACTACCATTAACCGAGCAGACCGCCATTTGGATAACTTCACCTGCGGCTGTCATAGTGTATCCCCCACATTTATTACTCGCTTTGGCACCGAACGAATATTCATAGTGCCCCTCAACCAATGGGCCCCGCTTCTCAGCCCAAACTGTGATGGCACGTTTTAGCGTTTTCATTGTTCGCACTATTCCGGCAAGCGCACTGTTTGCGTTATATGCCTCAGTACGAATATTATAAGAGGCCTCCTCAAGAGCTTTGGTCGCGGCTATACGATCATGTTTCAGTTTATCGGAAACTTCGGTTATCTTTCCGTCTAGTTCGGTAAATGCCGCTTCTCTGTTGAGAGAGTCCTCTGAGCGCAATGCATCATAAGCCTCCGTAATGGTCGCCTGGTGGCCTTTTAGGGCTTTCTGAACACCCGACCGGGCTTCTTTTTGAAATTCGGTTATTTTCCCGTCTAGTTCAGCAACTGCCGCTTCTCTGATGAGAGAGTCCTCTGAGCGCAACGCTTCATAAGCCTTCGCAAGGGCTGCCTGGTGGTCTTCTCGGGCTTTCTCAATACCCGACCGGGCCTCTTTTCGAAATTCGGTTATTTTTCCGTCTAGTTCACCAACCGCTGCTTCTCTGAGAGAGTCCTCTGAGCGCAACACCCTATAAGCTATAAGTCCACCTGGTGGTCTTCTTGGGCTTTCTCAATACCCGTTCGGACCCCCTCAACCCCCAACCGGGCCTCTTTTCGAAATTTGGTTATTTTTTCGTCTAGTTCAGTAAGTGCCGCTTCTCTGTTGAGAGAGTCCTCTGAGCGCAACGCCCCATAAGCCTCCGCAATGGCCTCCTTGTGGTCTTCTCGGACCCCCTCAACCCCCGACCTGGTCTCTTTCAGAAATTCGGCTATTTTCCCGTCTAGTTCAGTAAGTGTAGCTTCTTTGCTGAGAGAGTCCTCTAAGCGCAACGCATCATAAGCCTCCGCAAGGGCCTCCGCAAGGTTCGACTGGTGGTCTTCTCTGACTTTATCGATACCCGACCGGGTCTCTTTTTGAAATTCAGTTATTTTTCCGTCTAGTTCAACAACCACCGCTTCTTTGCTGAGAGAGTCCTCTAAGCGCAACACCCTATAAGCCTCCGTAAGGTCCGCCTGGTGGTCTTCTCGGGTTTTCTCAATACCCGACGTGGCCTCTTTTCGAAATTTGGTTATTTTTTTGTCTAGTTCGGTAAGTGCCGCTTCTCTGATGAGAGAGTCCTCTAAGCGCAACGTATCATAACCCTCCGTAAGGGCCGCCTGGCGGTCTTCTCGGACTTTATCAATATCCGACCTGGTCTCTTTTCGAAATTTTGTTATTTTTCCGTCTTAGTTCGGTAAGTGTCGCTTCACTGATGAGAGTGTCCTTTAAGAGCAACGCATCATAAGCCTCCGTAAGGTCCGCCTGGTGGTCTTCTCGGACTTTCTCAATACCCGACCGGGCCTCTTTTCGAAATTTTGTTATTTTTTGTCTAGTTCGTTTAGTTCCGTATGCGTTTCTTCACGACTTTGTGTATTCACAGCCAGGGCATATTCTCTAAGTTGTGACAGTAGACTCTTGTGAATCTCGTCCGTGGCCCTCGATATAGTTCTATTGATCAAGGCCTTGTTTTTGGGTAGTTAAAAAGTCGCCCTCTGTCGGGATGAATCCCCCTTCTGTCGGTTCCAAATTCTTTGAATTTGTCACCCAATCGGAAGAACTACCTGGTCCGTATATACTCATTTTCAATAATGTTGATAATATATATATTACGAACATGCGTTTAATTCTAAATAATTTTCTTAAAATTAATTTGAAATTTCTAGGACGACCGAAATCGGGTAATCGTTCTTCAACTCTCGCCCTTTATCATCGAGAAATAGAAATCTTCAACTCGTGGATGTGTCCCCGATTCCAAAACATTTCATCTCGGGGTGTGGGAAGTCTAAGGTCACAGTCTCACCATAGAAACAGTCGCTGGCGGGCACGGTTTTCAGTAATGTGGTGGGAGTGCCGTCTACCGTGTTGTACGATGTGTTCACCCGATGCAGGTGCACCCCGAGAGTTTTCGTGACGGCGAAGTTCACAGGGGTCGGGCCGACGTACTCGCCAGGATCAAACACTCCGTCATCGTTGTAAGGGTATGTTATTTTAAATCCTAACAGTGAGCCCAACCCCGGTGAGATCCTTAAACGCCTATCAACGGTCAATGTCGTGAGCCCCGTGGCTTTCGAGATTGCGAGAGTGACTACACCAGAAATGTTCTCCGCGACAAAAGCATGGAGATCTCCGAAACTCCAAAGACCCTGAGGTACTATAAGCTTTGGTCTATTTACGTCTATTCTATGTGGCACATCTATAGGGTGTTCTGATGCGAAAAACTCGACGTCCTCGACTTCTGATGTGAAAAACTCGAGCGTGTCAACGTTTTTCCACCCGACCGTGAACGTGATTGATCTAAGGCCTACCCGGCGTTGTCCGCAGCAGTTGTCTATTAATTTTTGAAGTTCACAACTCCCTTTTTGAACATTAGTGATAGTAGCAAACATAATAATATCTTTCAATGGATACAAAAGCATTTAGCTTTAACTCTAATGCAAAGTACGCGGTCGGTGGTAAATACACGCAAAAAGACGTTGTTAACCGCCTTGTACACCAACCGTAACGGTTAGACCGGACAGTGGCTTTGCCACCAATTTCCCTAACACGTTTGAGAAATATAGGCTGCCCAAGATTACTACGATGGAGGCGGTAAACGGGTGGAAAGCCACACCGATGCAGTTTTGGCAGAACCAGCTAAATTTTGCTGTATGGTGCGCACAGCCGGGTGTGGAGTTTCACATAAAGACCATCTAACATCCAAGAATATCATGTCTCCGAAGTGTCTACAACTTTCACACGTATTATACTATTAGGAGGATTCTCAAAGAACTAGGTATTTCTCTACCTCAAGACGACGCCTGGGATCCCATTTCCAACGCATACGACCGTATGGCGTTTGAAAGACTGTGTAACGAATTTAACGTTTCAAAAGACGCGGACTGGAGGCAGAAAGTATTTCCTACCACCACCGGCCTCGGGGACGTTCTCATTCGGGGCCAGCCTGGGAATTGGACGCAGACTGATTTTAGACACGATTACTCCGGTGACCACATCGTCAGTCGGAACGCGCCGGGAATTTTGACCCCGCGACTATGACTTTCGGGCCAGAAGTGTCTGGAGGTCGGCACTGTGGCGTGTTTTCTTGTAAAATGTTACCTCCGAAACGGGCTCACGTCGATTACATACAGCAGGCTGCTGAGGTTCAGAACGCGTGGACCACATTTATGTTAGATAAGGGTCTAGGGTTCACGCAGGCCGGGGTTACTCGCGTCAACGACTCCATTCGCACGTACGTCTGGGCCATCCTCGCAAACTCGCAGTTCTATACTGGGCACAGGAACAGCGTTTGATGCACAAAAACAATTCTTGGCACTTGTAGAGGACGCCATCTCAGCTAAGGTGGACCTGGAGAAGGCGATCCAGAATTATCAAGACGTTTTGCAGACTGCCAGCACCCCAGTGGACTATGTATTTGGAATAGGTCTTTATATGGCGCCGAGCAATATGATACTACGAGACGACCCGGTTGATGGTTACAATAATCAAATCGTAATCCGCCACCGCCAATCAAAAAATCGGTCACAACGATTACATGAACACGGATATCATCAAGCGCACCCCCAAAATAATCGGGCGCGGAGTTGTAAATTCAAATAAATTTGAAAAAGATTTCATAAAACCCCCAAAACACAAAATGGATACACCTCCCTCAACACAATCGAACCCAGTACCCCCAATTCGTAAATTGGATGCACCATCGAGTTCCATTCAATCAATGTTGAAACATCAATCGAGATTGGAAGCACAACACACGAGGAGGAGAAATTAGCGCTCGTCGTCGCCCTCGTGGCGATCGGATTATTTACGCTTTGGTTTTAGAAACTCTCTGGCGAAGAATAGTAGGAGACCGGCGATGGCCACGATTAAAGCCCATGTATTCTCGGCGAGCCATCCGACCGTTTTTGATAATATAGATAACAAGAAGGAGAGGAGACCTCCTATCAAACCAGGCAGCGCGGCAGCCAACTTTCCTGCTAATTTAGCCAGGAGACTGGCGAGGGCTTTTAGTTGTTTTTTTATCCACTCCTTGGCTCCGCCGGATGGCGCGGGTGCTGGTGCGGGTGCTGGTGCGGGTGCGGGTGCTGGTGCTGGTGCGGGTGCTGGTGCGGCACCAGCATTGACAGCTACAAATAGAGACGATATAGATAGAATTAGGGTCGATATAATCATGCTGAAAGCTGCGATGACGGTTAATATCGTGACGCCCTTCTCTCTGAACAGAGTGCGAAGACGCTCACCGAGTGTCGTGTCCTCGTGCAGAACCCTCGAGATTGTTTCGCGGCTCCGACTTAATTGGCCGGAAAGCGTCTCACGGTTAGTCGAAGCAGCCTCCAAGCGAGCTTCTCTTTCGTCCCGCAACGACCGCAGGAGTTTGTTGATCCGCTCGGTAGATTGTCTATCGTCACGGATTTCCCCAAGTTTTCTTTCTTCTAGCGCGATATGTTTGTCCAGCACCGTGAGTTTGGAGAGGTTATTGAACAGTTCGCCCCGAGTTGTTTGCAGAGCCTTATTGAGTCCCCGGAGTTCGCGAAGAGGTAATGGTGGGTCATATTTTGTGCCGTTCATTTCGTTGACCGTGGTTTCCACTGTGTTAATAGCGTCGGTGGCTATACGAGGGACATCGCTGAGCTCGCTCATTTCTATAGCGGCGGCCGTCTTCGCCAGCGTTTCGTCGGTAGACTGTAGGGTTTTTACCATTTGTTGAGGCAGCTGCGACCGATCATCGATCACTCCGAGAGCTCGAGCGAGGGATACTCCATATCGGTTCACGGAAGAGGGGCTGAGGAACCGGGGTCGGGTCGTTCTTGTACGTCAGCAACTTCCAGCTATTACCCCATTTAACCCACAAGTCTCCTCTTTTAGTGCTGCGGAACTCCAACGTGGCTTTGATGCCGTTTTTAGACACCTCACTCTCCCACCGTTTCACCAGAGAATCCGTTTCCTTGAGAGGCGCCAGCTCATTCTTGGAGATCCCCGCAGGAATCTCGGCACCGCCCGCCCATGCCGGAGTTGCGGATGGAGCCTCCCAGGGAAACGTACTCTCGGGTGAAGTTCCCATTGGAATGGCTGTTAAGGGCGTAATTCGGGGGTCGACATACCCAGGATCTTTATGCGTCTCTATGAAGGTCGTATCGTCATAGTCATCGATGTCATCATCATCGAGGAAATCGTCTCTGCCGATTTCATCCATGTCAATATCGTAATCAGCCATATTAATTTCTTAAAATTAATTATGTATTAAAGACAAAACCATACGGGTTTAATATAGATTCACTAAATTATGTCTTCGAGTCAATACGGTCGCAAACTCAATCCATACCGCAGACTGCGTGAGCCCCTCGGGGCAAAAGGCGTGAGACAGAGTGTCGTTATTACGAACAATCCATCGACGATCGACCAGAACCAGCAGCTCTTGGTCCGCTTCCCCAACCTCGGAGCTAACGACGTCATTGTGCCGGGTACTGTTCGCCTCGCTTTCACTATTTCGCTGACGTCGACAGACGCGGA
Source organism: Conchocele bisecta (assembly GCA_029237695.1). NCBI lineage: Eukaryota > Metazoa > Mollusca > Bivalvia > Lucinida > Thyasiridae > Conchocele > Conchocele bisecta. The sequence goes on along the minus strand of CM055265.1, from coordinate 90,633,749 downwards.
CCGAACCATCGTTCAGAACCTTGGTCGCGCCATCGTCAAGAAGACCATGATAAAGATTTCTGGTAATGAGGTGATGTCGATCGATGACAGCGCCGTCTACATTTTATCAGGACTATGGAGACGGCGCAATGAGCGCGAAAACGCTGTCTTTCAGGGTATTGACCAGCAAAAATAAGAACGTAACCAGACTTGAATCGGTGGGGCTGCTAACAAGGCAGAAAACAACGCGAGCGACAACGCGGTCGTGGCGCTTACGGCAACCGCTTCTACATCCCGCTCGACTTTGAGTTGCTGGAGAGTCACATGCCCTACTATCAGAGCGCTTTGGCTGACCGCCTCGAATACGAACTAACGTTCAACGACTACGGCCGAGTTCTCATAGCCAGCGACATGTTATCGACGTATACGATCGATAATGTTTCGCTGGAGTACGACATGGTCATGATGACCGAACTCGCGCGATTGATCAGAACCCAGTACGCCGGGCGCGTTGCCATACTTTACGACCGAGTTCTTCGCCATCGCAAGATGACGAAAGACAAAGGTGACACATTGTGGAATATTAATGTCAACATACCCGCCCGCTCGATGAAAGGTATACTGATGTTGTTCGAGGATGTTCGGTTCGCGCTCGGTGCTAGAAAAACTGACAAATTCTATAACCCCAAAATCACGAAGGTAGAGGTGACGATCGAGGGAGTACCCAATCAACTCTACAGCGCGGGTCTTCGCGCGCACCAGCAGTGGGACGAAGTAAGAAAGCAGTTTGCTGCCGGCTCTAAGCGCTCCCCGGAGGTTGCCGCGGTTGCCAAAGACCTGCAGCTCTCAGCTGTCTCCCTCGCGGATTTTCTGAATACCAAATACGCGTTATGGCTAGACATGCGAGCCAGCGACGACGACCAAATACACGGCAGCGGACGCCAAGTTGAGAACGCTAGCGAGGGTGTGACGATCCAGATAACCAAAGAGGCGGACGGAGCCGGGCCATTGAACGTGTACTTATATATAATTACAGACGCACAACTCAACATCGAAGATGGCCGATACGTCTCAGCACTCTATTGATTTAATTAATTTTAAGAAAATTAGCAATCATTCTAACGATTTATTAATTAATAAATTTGATAATTCTAAAGAATTAATTAAGAAAATTAACAATCAATACCAATTCACGATTGGAGATGCCCACTCTGCCATAATATGTGGGCAGACAGGATGCGGAAAAACGGTTTTCATCCTAGACTTGCTCGAGGGCTCCTAACCGCGATGCCTTTCGTCATATTGTGATCCTGTGTCCCACTGTGCGGCACAACGATACTTATCAGCGGCGCCCGTGGATATGGACCGACCCTGAGGTATACGTTATTGACCCCGGTGATAGGCTTCACGATTGGTTGCGTGGTTTATACCAAAAATTCCAGGGTGAGCCCACCCTATACGTGATTGACGATTGCTCGGCCAAGGCGGCGAATGACCAAAAAGAAGGACATGCTCTCCGAGCTCGCATTTTCTGGCCGCCATTCACTGTCAAAGCGTATGGATATCCACTCAAAAGTACAACGCCGTCCTCAAGGATCTGCGCGAGCAAACGAAATGGGTCGCCCTCTTTCACTGCAAGGACCAAGACTCATTCGATGACTGTCTTCGAGAGAATGACGTTATCCCAATGCGCGAGGAGCGCCTGGAGGTTCGACAGATGCTTTCGGAAACTAAGCACGCCAAGCTTTTGCTAAAGACTGATCAACCAACTACTTACGAAGTTATCAATTAATTTTATAATTAATTAGCAATTACTGAACAAATGTTGAACAAATGTTGAACAAATGCTGAACAATGGTTAACAATGTTAACAATTTGGTGCTCCGCTGCGAGCTTTGTTGAGCTAATGGTGATCATAAGTATCGGGTGGTGTGCTTTGCAATATGTTAAAGTGATGAGACTTGTTAGAATAGTTAAATTAATTTTAAGAAAAATGAACTGCGACGAACTTCTCGATCAGCTAATAGAAGAAACCTCAACTCCGACTGCCAACATAGATAATGATCCGACAGAGCAATCGGAATCAACTCCAACGGCGGTTGGTATTGGGTTGAGTGCAACGACTCTGAATGAAAATGCGGCGCGACGAGAGCGGCTAGCTGCGCTGGTTGCTAGGGGACAATCGGAGCATTATCTCGGTAGGCGTCTCTCAGTTTTTCAGGTGGATAAGATGTCAGATGCGGAGATCGATAAAATGTATGCGCGATACGAATCCAAATTGGGAGCGGAGATGACAAAAACTCTCGGATCGGCGGCTATTCATTTGTACGCAACCGCCGTTAGTATACTTCTCCCTATACCAAACACCGCGGGATTGATTGACGATCTAGAGACTGACCCTTTTATAGGTCACACTCTTAGAACAGCCTGCTGCTCAATTTATCACAAGTTTGGAATGTACTTAGCTCGGCTGACAACCGCGTTGACCACGGGTAAACACTGTCAATTTGGACATATATGCCCACGAACTATAAGCCCTAATATTATAAATGATGACACAAGACACACCCGCGAGAGTGACGGAGTTGAACCCGATTGCTCCAACTCCGCCACTGGATGACATACCGCATATAAAAAAATCCCAAAAGACAGGCAGCTGGGCGGGCGGCGGCTGCCACCCGAAAAGTTAAACAAGATAAAATACTTGCCGAGCTTCGAGAGGCTAAACAGTCGTTGCAATCGGGGACGGAGACAGCAAAACATCTGAAGACAGAGTTGAGTACACCCCCAATTCACGAATTGGAAGCACACTCAACACCCAATACCAACTGCCGTTGGAGTTGGGCGAATCCGATTGAACCCAAATTCGTGAATTGGAGTTGGGTTGTTGGTGGTGGTCTGGCAGTTGTTGGTGCCCTGTGCGTGTGGAAATACCCCATATTATCGAAAAAACAACCAGCCAGTGTTTAGAAGAAAGTTACGAAACACCAATCGCGATTGGATGCGCCCCATTTAAACATTGATCGCGACCCCTTTTATATGCAATAATTATAATGGCTGAACAAGACGGTAAAATGTTAGTGAATGCGCTTTATCACGCCGTGGTGATATCGGGTTTCAGTATCGGGTATGCTCGACTATCAAAGATGGCCCTAGGAGGATCCGCTCCCAAATTGGACTTTACTGCGAGAGACGTAGGGCTCGCGACCTTAGATGTAGCGGCCGCAGTTTGGACCCGAGATTATCTAATTAAAGCTGGAAGTTCTACCAGTTAATATATGGAAATAAATGGCTTCAATCGCAGTAATAGTAGGTGGTGCGCTCGTAAACGCATTGGCGTTCAGCGGTAGCAACTTTATATTCTCTAAAATGAAAAGCTCGAACGTGGATGAGGAGCGCAAGCGTCACGATTTAGCTGTAGAACAACTCAATAGCGCAAAGGAAGCGTGGTCGAAAAAACGAACCGCCCATCTGGACTGGGTCAACGAGGAGCTTCGCCGCGAAAATCACGCCGCACAAACTTTTCAGAACGTTGAAGAAGCCAACCGCGAGTTCGCGCTGGCATATCCGCACAAAAGTCTCGCGCCGCTGGATCGCGAGCCCCAACTTTCAGATTTCTATGTACCGTCAGATCCCCAAAAAGACCGCGAGATCGCGTTCATCGTCGTGGGAATGGGTGTGGTGGGGCTCGTCGGCTACTATATTCAATCAAGATTTTAAATTAATTATTTTAAATAACTTTTTTTATAAATATATATATATATAGAACGATGTCAGTTGACAAACTTTAGTTTGCTATGATTGATGTAGGCTACACTGCCCTTAAACACCGCATGGTTGGTGCAAAGGGTATGATTCGTCTGGCCTGTGATTCTCTCGAGACGTGGCGTGACGACGAAAAAGTGGCCACCCTTTTAGCAAAGCGGATGTTAGATTCCTCCACCAATCCTGGGGGATTAGATTTTCCCAATTTCCTTCAGAACTTAACCCCCAATCGCGATTGTACTTCCAACAAAGGTTTATTATTATCGACGCAGTTACCGGACGATCTGGCGAGGGCATGTTGGAGATTGTCCGATATATTAGAATACATCGCATACTATGAACACGCGCAAACTTAATACCAAACTATCGGTTCGCCTAACGCGCAAGCTAGCGAACGTGTACTATAGCCCCCGCGGCTACTGGAAGGGACTCGCTGCCATCAAGAACCTCGCGGCGGCGACCAAGGTTTCAGAAAACGCTGTCAAGGAATGGCTCAAGAAGCAGGCCATCTGGCAGATCTATTTACCCGCGCCTCACAATATTCCGCGCCCACCGAAATTCGACGTGCCGGTGCCGAACCAAGTTCACCAAGTGGATCTCCTGTTTCTCCCTCACGATCGCATCGGTCGTAAGAAGTACAAGTACGCGCTGACAGTCGTTGACGTAGCGAGTCGTTATAAGGGAGCTGAGCCGTTGGCCACTAAAGAGTCTAAGGAGGTGGCCGAGGCTCTCTCCCGAATATATAAGAGGAGTCCTCTCAAATGGCCGAATCTTCTCCAGGTCGATCCCGGCCGCGAGTTCATGGGCGCGGTCTGTCATCTATTGTCTAAGCACGAAGTTTCTGTCAGACGCGGCCGTGTCAACATCCACCGGGACCAGGGGATCGTGGAGCGCTTCAATCGAACCCTGGCTGAGAGACTGTTCGGACACCAATACGCCAAAGAACTTGTAGACCCTCATTCGCGATCGACCGAGTGGGTGGCCAGACTGCCCGCCGTGGTCTCCGCACTGAACGGAGAGGTGACCAGATTGATAGGTAAGAAGCCCGTAGATGCTATCAAGTTTAAAAGGGTGACGAGCGAGCCCTCTGCCGTCTCGCGCGGGCGACCCGTTGGTTTAGAGGAGCAACGGCTTCCATCGGATATTGACGTCCGGTACCTCTATCAACCGGGAGAGCTCGAAGGTGGCAGCCGCCGCGCGACTGATCCCGTGTGGTCTCTCAATGTATATCATCTAGATCGATCTATTACCAAGCCCGATGACCCGTGCTCTACTATTTGGATGATGGGCCATCTCGAGGGTTTGTTCGCGAAGAACTTCTCGCGGTGCCTTCTGACACCCAGCTACACCCCCGGATCATCAGTCTTTAGTATTCTCTCTCAGAGTTTCTTTTTTTTTTTTTTACCTATCCTATAGGCCGGTGTGTAACCCGTCTTCCATCACTCTCCTCTTGTCGTAGTACGACGAGAGTCCTAATTTTTGTTGACAGTACGTCTTCATCACCCCGTTAATCATTCGGAATCCCCTGTTCTCCGCCATATCCCTACCCCCTTCGAGAGCACTCTTATACCTCCCCCAAGTCAGATCGTTAGATCTCTTCGACATCCCTTTGGCCGAGTGCTTAGATTTTCCATCACCGCTCACGTAGTAACACTTGCTACACAGAGCGATGGCTCTATCCCCTTCGAATTCCAGCTTGAACAGTCCCGGAGTTCTGTTGCTCCACACGTCCCACGCCAACCACTCGGTCTTCTCCTTATTAAACTTTCTCTTCATATTCTTTCTCACCACCGCCGCCAGCGTCTTCTCCGACAGCGCGAAGTACACGCTGTCAGTGTCCATCTGTATCAGTTCGAAATCTCCGCGATCCACGTACTTGTCCAATAAATCGTAGTAGAACTCCAGCATCCGGAGCTTGGCCAACTGGTAGACGCTATGCCACACTGAAACGGTCTGTTGATCACCAACTCGAGTCTTCCTGCTCGATATCTCGTAAGCCTCCCCAATCTCCTCCAGGTCTTCGAACCACGCCGACCTCAGTGCCCGATCGACAGTCCTTCTCATCCTTCGTATATGTGGTGTTCAGGTGTCTCTCTTGTGCCTCTATCAGCTTGCCACAACACGCGTTGCCAACCAGTTTGAATATATCCGCCAACACCGCCTTGCTCTTGTCGACGTCCCCGTCCGTCTAGCAGCGGTGACCTCTTTAGCGAACCATTGAAACGGTTTGCCGGGCGTGTAGTCTATCACCCTATGCACCGCCTTGACGATCAGACCGTGCTCCAGATACCACTTTAGCAGCGGGGGATATATGATCATCTTCTTGGCGGACATTGCACCACGACTTTCTCTGTCCTTCGACTCTTTTCCTACCGGTCCCGGCCAGGTAGTCCTTCATGTGCTGCGGAACCTCGTTCTCATCGACTTCTCGATTAACGAACAGCGGTGACATTTCCGAGAACTTGTCTCTCAACGTTTCAGGGACCTCTATATCCAACTCCGCAAATCCGAACCACTTTTCACTCCTGACCTTCCTCACGAAACGGTCTATATACGACTGTCTTTCCGGGTCGTCACACGTCCATATCTGCTCCTCACCACACGGCATGTCCTTCGACAGAGTAGATAGGTATAGAGCATTGGCATCGTACCCCAGCACCGCCTTGCACATCTTCTCCTCCCGACTCCGCACCTGATCCCTGATCGTCGACCTTGCAGCCTCGGCGTATCTGGAGAATACTATGGACGGACCACCGACCAATCCCTGCTTCATCATCTCGTAAGTTTCAGACTTCGGTGACCACAGCTCGGGCGTGTCCGCCTTCCCATCGATCGACGCGGAGTAGGTACTGAAGGAAACACCGGGCAGAGACACAGCATCCTTGAGTATATCCACGCCTCTTCCCTTGTAGAACTCCGTCATTTTAGTCAGAGCCTCTAGGAACGGTCCTACATCCAAGTCGTTGTAGTGTTGCAACCATTCCTTGAACGTCTTCATCCCCTTTTCTCGGAATACCTTCTTACACTCTTTCCACTCGGACAACGACAGTAGGAACTCACCCTTCAACTTCGAGTACCACTCGGGATAGTCTGGCAGCCCCGGATGGTCGAGCTTGTCCGCGCTATCGAACCACTCGTATGGAAAGTGAGACTTTACCGTTTTACAGTCGTACGCCTTAACCCACCGTCGTACGTGGTACCGGGTCCCAGATACTGGATGATGTCGAGAAATCTAAACTCCGGGGTAAACAGAAACATCGTCGTGCTGGCTCTCTTTCCGACCATCACCTTATTCACGGTGGCCGCCAACTTCTCTACAAAGTACTGCTTGATAAGGTTCAGGTCGTACCTGCTACAGTTGAACCCCACCACCGGACTTGGTCAATCCAAGAAATAATCTTTGCTTGCTGAGACTTCGATAACATATCTATGTCGGCCGGCAGATACTTCTTCCTAACCCCCTCCCTGATTGCCTTGCCTCTCATCTGCAGCTCGGTCACGAACTTCTCGACTAGCGTGTCGGGATCTCGTTCGCATAGGTGTGTGATCCCTTCATGCATCGTATCCCCCAACGACACCGATATAGGAACGTGCTCGACCTCGAAAGGTCAGGTCTTTGGTGGGTCGCGTGGTTTTTGACTTGTCGAGATACGCCTCGAAGTCGTAGACTATCTGGTGAGGGTACAGAGTCGTCTCCTCCTCGCGTGGCGATTGTGGATAGTAGGTATTCACCTCATTCAACCACTCGCACTCCCACATCACCACCAGCTCGTAACCCGCCTTCCTTATCTTGGCGTCTTGAATTTTCGTCCTCTTGTACAGCGACCTCGCGTTACCTCTCATGCAATGCCTCGGACACCCGTGCCAGTAGCATCCGTGAAACTGAAACACGGTCTCGATCTCGTGACAGTAACCGTCGACCGGATCACCGGCCACCCACCTCTCACCACCTTCTCGTAGGCCGACTGTGGTCTCTCTACCCTCTTACCTGGACATGTCATCACGGTCTTCCCACCCATGCAGGTGGTCGCGTGCCTGTGCATGTTACACGACTTTGTGAACCGTTGTTGACATCCGGTGCACCCGTACTCGTTCGTCATCTTGCGGAGATTCGTTATGAGGAACGAGTGACCTCCAAACATTCCTATCGTCATTGTCTTCCCCCCAACCACGTCGTAATTTGCCGGAACCTTCATGAGGTACCACACTCCATCGGCGGTGGGCTCGTACACGCGAATACCCAGCTTGAAGCGCTCTTCGACCTTCTTAATATTGTCCAGGGGAATTCCCTGGCTACCCGATCCGTTATCATGCCCGAGATATTCGCGAGCCAGAGCTCGTGCCTTCTCACAACAGCGGTCTGGTCTCTCTCCACGTTGGATGGCTATGCACCTAAACAGACACAAGTAGTCGTCGTACGTGTCGTACGGAATACATTCCCTTTTTCTGTCTTAACCAGTCTGGGAGTTTTCCCGCTCCCATGAGAAGTTGTTGAGCGTCGATGATCATCTTCACCTCGACCGATATCCAACGAACGAAGGTCCATTTTGTGTTTGGTCTATCGACTTTGTCGATGTCCATTCGACCTTTCTCTCTATCGGATATCCAACTCTCGGCTTTGGCGATCTCGTTTATCCACGGACTGCCCTTTGATTGTTTGTGATAGATCGAGTAGCGTCGGTCTCAGTTTCCCTAACTTCGGCTTCTTCGGCGAGAATCCTGGGACCCTCCTCCACCAAAGCTCTGGCGATATCTCTCTTCTTGGGAGGTCCCCCCACCAACCCTTGATAAATCTTATTGTAGTACGCCTTGCATAGGGGTTTTCTACGTGCGCTGGGATCTTCTTTTACACGCTGCGCGTAAGCGGTGGCGCGCAGACTGGCCGTCGTCTCGTTCTCCAATTTCTCGGAGCCTTTTTCGGGGTCGGCGGGCAGTCGTCCGGTCAAAACCGCACGCCGCAGCCTCTCCTCGTAGACAACGGCTCGCGCGTCACTTATCCTATCTGCTATGTCTTTCTTGAGTCTCAAACCTCTTAGGGAAATTCCCCAACTCTTAGCTTGCTCTCTCATTTGCTTTATGGTAGGCATTATACTGAGTATACCAATAGATTTTTTATCTTCAATAGGGTGTAAGTTTATATTTATTCGTAATAAATATATGACAGATTGTTGTATATATATACTGAGTATATGGATAACTTGTCTTTAATAGGGTGTCAGTATATATTTGTGACAGATTGCTGTAAAATACTGAGTATAACTTATGGATTTCTTATCTTCAATAGGGTGTCAGTTGTTATTTTATTCGTAATAAAAGTATGACAGATTGTTGTATATATATACTGAGTATAACATAGGGATTCTTATCTCTAATAGGGTGTATCTTCTCATGTCATAAATATATGGTCTCGCGGTAGTAGTATATAAGAGTCACAAATGATACCACCATCATGCTGTGGAAGGTGCCGCGCGTAGCTGGCACCTTCCATAGGTAATGGTGGTATCATTGTGACTCTTATATACTACTTGCTGCGTGGGCATATACCTGTAAAGGAAGTTGCTTTCGAAATAATGGAAAGAAAAAAAATCTCATTTGACAATTAGCTCCGATTTTGTTTCAAGTCGGTACTGGGCGTTTATTAGAGGCACTAATTGCGTGAAAATCGGCCAAAAAAATGTGTCATTTTCAACGTAAAAAGTGGGGGTGGGCGTCTATTAGAGCATGGGCGTCTATTAGAATATTTACTGTATATCAAATGGAAGAAGGTATCAAAGAGGCGATCGCTCTGGTACATTTTTTGTCGAAATCGGATGGTCATTTCATCCAAGATGGCCGCCAAAATGTCGTTCTTTTATTGGAGATTTCAAAATTCTTCTTCACACGAACCGCTTGGCCCATGGTGGCCATAATTCAAAGTTATGGTCCATGGGTGAAGCCTTTTCAGATTTGTTAAAACGGAGGTCGTCGCTAATCCAAGATGGCCGCCATCTAAAAATAGCACAAATTCTTAAAAAATCTTCTTCTCATGAACCGCCAGCCGGATTTCGACGAAACTTTGTAGGAATGATCGATGTTGAATGCTCTTTCAAATTTGTTAAAATGGTTACCCCGGGGTCAAAAATGGGCGTGGCCCGTGGGGTCAAATTGGGGTCAAATTTTATTTTGACCGAATATGCTCATGTCATATATCAAATTGAAGGTATCGATGAGGCGATTGCTCTGGTGCAATATTTGTCGGAATCGGATGATTATGTCATCCATGATGGCCGCCAAAAGGTCTATTTATTCGAGATTTTGAACGTCTTTTTCTCAGGAACCACATGGCCGATGATGGCCAAACTTGATAGTAAGTTAAGATCCTTGGGTGAAGCATTTTCAGATTTGGTAAAATGAGAGTCATCGCTTAATCCAAGATGACCGTCATCTAAAAATAGCACAATTTTTTTAAAACACATAAACTCAATGTCACATTCTCCTCTGGTGTTGATGGAGTCAGGTGAGCGAATTAGGGCCATCATGGCCCTCTTGTTTTATACCCCGGCATACGAAGTATGTCAATGGGTATATAGTTTGTATATGCCCATTTTGTGAGTGGCAGGTGGGATCATGCGATTGGTAATTTAACGATCGGGTCTCATCTTTACCGGAATTCCGACTGGAGACCTGGGGGCCGTTTCACTAAACTTCTTAAATACTAAAATGTTCGTAACTGCAAATTTAGGATCGTCTGGAAATATCAATTGATATGCAGCCTATGCTCAATACATGTAAATCCAATAATTGTTTACAAGAAAACATTGTTAATGTGAAATTTACAGACTATCATAATTTTGCGCTTACGAACAATTTAGTCGTACGAAGTTTAGTGAAACGGCCCCCTGGTTTGGCCCTCACATACGTCTTTGGCATTTTGTATGTGGCAGTTGAATCTGGTTATGCGCCTTATGTGAGTATTACGATGTCGGCATAGATATGCAAACTGGTCTGGGTTTGTGCATCCGTACAGTCTGATCAGGATCTACACTGTTCGCCATTACATATGTTCATTAAAACATCCGTAATGCTGCAAACATGCAGTATAGATCGTTATCAGGCTACAGAAGTATGGTATTTGATCAGGAGCTACACTGGTCACAAATCACATAAGCTCCATTACTCGTGGGTGGTGGTCGGGCGAACGAGACGGCGTAAATTAACGGTAGGGGTTCCTCCTAGGCTTTGGCTCTTTTGTTACCTGGGAGTTGAATTGGGTTATTTCCCATTATAAAAGTAGTAAGATTATTACTGATCCTACTGCTTTTGGGAGGGGCCAAGTGATTCTGGTATGGCGAGGACCTGGCATCAGATCAGGATTATTCTGATTTCAGGGCGGAATATATAGTTTTGTTATTGTAAATATTCAGTTCTGATTTTGGGATTCCCCCCCCCACCCCCCCCCCCCCACCCCCCATTTGTGCATGTGGGTGGCAGGTGGGAGCAGCACGCGATGGGTAATTTAACGATCGGGGTTCATCCTTACCGGAATCTCGACTGGAGACCTGGTTTGGCTCTCACATACGTCTTTGGCATTTTGTATGTGACAGCTAAATCTGGTTATACCCCTTATGTGAGTATTACGATTATTCGTAATCTTATTTTAGGGGAAGGGGCCAAGTGACTTGGTGTGGTATGGACCTGACACCAGGTCAGGTTATTCTAATTTCAGGGCTGAATATAATGTTTTTCGATGTAAATATTCCGTTCTGATTTTGTGATTTCCCCCCCAATGCAGCAGGTTAAAATGGGATTGAACCCGTTTGCCCGGCCTTACATGACCCTGGCTGTTGATAGGCCGCTAAACACCAATAAACAAACAAACAAACATGTACTTGAACATGTACATGTACTTGTACAGGTAATATATGGGATTTAGTACTAAACCCATTGACCCGGCCTTAAATGACCGTAGCTGTTGATAGGCCGTTAAACCCTAATAAACAAACAAACAGAAGCTCCATTTCTCCAGTGACCACATTTCTAAATCGACATGAGTGGGAAGTTAGTCGGGCGTTAGTGATGGCGTAAATTAACGGTAGGGGTTCCTGACCGTTCCTCCTTATAGGAATCACGATTTGCCTGGTTTGGCTCTCGGGTACGTTGCTCTTTTGTTACCTGGGAGTTTAATTGGGTCATTGCCCATTATAAAAGTAGTAAGATTATTACTGATACTGCTGCTTTTGGGAGGGGCAAAGTGATTCTGGTGTGGCGAGGACCTGGCATCAGAAACTTTGCTTGAAACTTTGTATGCTTATTGGTCATCATCCATATATTCATTCTGTGTCCCACTCGTGCGGCCCCTGTGCCCCTATGTCAAGGTCAAATGTTTCTGTCAAAATTTGCGTTAAAATTTTCACATACCTACTATCTCTGTAACCATAAGTCAGATTTGCTTGAAACTTCGTATGCTTATCCATATAATCATTCTGTGTCCCACTCATGCGGCCCCTGTGCCCCAAGGTCAAGGCCAAATGACTTAGAAGTTTGCGTTATTATAAAATCTGCGTTAAAGTTTTTACATATCTTATATCTCCACAATTGTGACTCCAATTTACTTCCAACTTCCAATACTTTTCATCATCCATATTTGCATTCCATAGCCTGCCCATGTGGTCCACATGCCAAAGTTCAAGGTCAAATGACTGTGAAATTTGTGTTAAAGTTTTTACATACTATATCTCCACAACACTTACTCCGATTTACTTCCAACATCCAATACTTCTTATTCATCATCCATATTGTCATTATATAGCCTGCCCGTGTGGTCCACATGCCCAAGGTCAAATGACTTAAATTTGTGTTAAAGTTTTTACATACCTTATATCTCCACAACACTTACTCTGATTTACTTCAAATAATTCTTTATTATCATCCATATTTTCATTCTATAGCCCACCCATGCGGCCCACATGACTAAGATCAAGGTCAAATGACTTTACCTACCTTATATCTCCACAACCCTTAATTCAAACTGCAAATAAATACACTCTGAGACCATCAAATGCCTCGGCGGGCTCGACATGCGGGCCGCGGCCATCTGGTTTTATTGTAAATATTCAATTCTGATTTTGGGATTTTCCCCCCATCTGTACATGTACTTGAACATCAGAACATGCACATGTACGTGTACAGGTAATACATGGGATTTAGTACTAAACCCATTGACCCGGCCTTAAATGACCTTAGCTGTTGATAGGCCGTTAAACCCGAAGAATCAAACTAACTTGACATGCTGATAACAAATGATTTGATTGATTATGGATTTATATCTGTTCTACAGCAAGAACGGAATTCCGATTGGAGACCTGGGGCCCGTTTCACTAAACTTCTTACGACTAAAATGTTCGTAAGTGCAAACTTATGATAGTCTGTAAATTTCACATTAACAATGTTTTCTTGTAAACAATTATTGGATTTACATTTATTGAGCATAGGCTGCATATGCAGCCTATGCTCAATAAATGTAAATCCATAAATTGAAATTTACAGACGATCTTAAATTTGAGTTTACGAACATTTTAGTCGTAAGAAGTTTAGTGAAACAGGCCCCTGGTTTGTCCCTCACATACGGCATTTCGTATGTGACAGTTGAATCTGGTGACTGGTGTGTAATGAACCTGGCACCAGGTCAGCTTATTCTAAGGTCAGGACTGAATATATTTGTTCTCGATGTAGCAGGTTAAACGAGATCAAACCTTACATGACCTTAGCTGTTGATAGGCCGTTAAACACCAATACACAAACAAACAAATCTACAGCAAGACCATGTATGTACATTCAGTGGTGAAACACAGGTGGAAGACTCGGACAAAGGACCCAATACTTGGCTCATTTGGAAAACGTTACCCCACCCACCCATTTCCATCCCATACACTATACCTTATACCCCATCACACCAGAGCTACGTCCATGAAGACCTCGCTGCGTCCATGAAAAAAGGCCGGAACGCAGTGCGAACTCCTAGAACGTACTGATGATGCAGTGGGGACTTTTCATTGACGTGGTATGGTCTCCATGGTCTCCGGAGACCGCGTTCCTGCTACGTGGACTTTGGACATGTTCAAAACCCACGTAGCGCGGACGTGGCCCGAACAGGACGCAGTAAGGACCTACTTAGGACAGCGCCATTGACGTAGCGTAGACGTAGCGGAGACGTTGTATTGACGGTTAGAGCGTAGCAACAACGCATTGACAACTCCGTCCTTGTCTACTGCGCGTCCACTACGCAAATGCAGTTGTCGCTACGTCCTCGCTACGTCCATACTGACGGTTAGAGCGTAGCAACAACGCAGTGACAACTCCGTCCTTGTCTACTGCGCGTCCACTACGCAAATGCAGTTGTCGCTACGTCCTCGCTACGTCCATACTACGTTACATAAGACCCCATGAAGTGAATGCTACGTTCGTGGCACGTCCATTGTACGACCATGAAGTTTATATCACGCCCACAGTGTGTCCAAACACCAACATACCTACGTTCTCACCATGTCTATGCAAAATAGTGTAAATACCAGGCACATCTACCCACTGGCATCAGTTCTTGTCAAGTCATGGATGTGCACAGGCATAATGTGCTTATTCTCCAACAAATGGGTGTGAATCAACAGACTCAAGATGAGCAATTCACACTGCTGGTGATGATGAGAAGACGGAGGTAGAAGACAACGAAGATATTGATGGGTGCGTCCTTGGCTGCATGCCGAAAGAAGACTTATGTATGGCCATTATGACCGACTGCTGGCTGAGCTGAGAATGGAAGATCAGCAGTTATTCTTCAATTTCCTGAGAATGCCCCCAGATATGTGTGATGAACTGCTGAATAGAGTTGGACCTAGAATTACCAAAGAAGACACCCGCTACAGGAATGCATTGGAGCCAGGCCTAAAACTCGCTGTAACTATACGCCACTTAGCATCTGGTGACAAGTATTCAACCCTCCAGTATGACTTCAGAGTTGCTCACAACACACGTGTCGTCTTCATAACAGAAGTATGTGAGGCTATTGTTGATGTATTGAATGACGAAATAATCTCCTGTCCAGTAACATCAGAAGAATGGCGTCCACTTGCTGATGAATTCTTGAAACGATGGAATGTCCCACATGCCTGTGCTGCCATTGATGGAAAACATGTTGCTATCAGGAAGCCACCCAGCTCCGGTTCCTTGTATTTTAATTACAAAGGTTTCTTAATTCTCTGTTGTGCTGATGGCGTTGGTCGATGCAGACTATAAGTTTGTGTGGATTGATGTTGGTGGACACGGATCGATGTCTGATGCACAGATATACAACGCGTCAGAATTGAAGGAGTGTTTGGAAGATGGAACTATTGGCTTCCTAGATCCAGATCCCATGCCCAATGACGACCGAGACATGCCGGACCAAACAGGGACACCATAGCAGCAAAGAAGTAGAGAGAGTACTTGAAGTTATACTTCAACAGCCCAGCTGGATCTGTGCCATGGCAAGACAGAATGATCAGACTCCCACAGTAATGGCAACAGTATGTCTTAAGTTACTAGTCAGAGGACCCTAAAAACAATACTTCACAGTAGAGGTGCAACGATACGGTCAAACCCGTATTGCGATATATTGCGATACAACAAACCCATATTGCAATAGGTATTGCGATATTATACCATGTATGAACAAATAATAATAAAAACGAACAGGAGATAAAGAACATTCTTTATTGTTTATTATTGTCATTAGAACACATCAAAACACTGTGTGGGACAGGACTTTACCCAGAAACGGTTGACATTAATGATTATTTCTGGACGAGAGGAAATTAGGGAGAAGTGATCAAAATCATATTTTCCTTGATTTTTTTCTCATAGTTATCGCGTAACTGTTTACCGTATATAGCTAGCCATAAGTCTACCCACCCCATAAGTCGAGGCACGAAAATGAGCCCAAAAAATCGGTCTTGCATAGGCGGCGGAAGCCGAACATTATTGGGGGGCCCAATGTTGAGGGCCCGAAGGGCCCGATAGCGCTAGGGGAGTCCGCGGGGGGGGGGGGGGCACCGCCCGCCCCCCCCCCCCCCGGAATTTTTTGAAATCCAAGTGGTGTGAAACGCCATTTCCTGCATTCTCAGCAAAGTTTGAGCACATTCTATTACTCTCATTTTTCGGGTTCCCAGTACTCATGATTACACAAGTATATTAGAATAAAAAATCCAAATTTACAGACTTATTGGGGGGGGGGTGCTAGCACCGCACCCACACCCCCCCCCCCCCCCCCCCCCCGCCCCTGTCTTGAGCCAAGTCGCGGCCCGTAAGTCGACTACTGAAAATTCGTCGGCTACTGGGTGCAGGCGAAATTAGGTCATGAATCGCCTGTATTGCTTGGCTAAGTTTTGTGCTTTTTGTACTTTGTTTGAAGCAAATATGCTTTGCATATACGTAGAAAATATATAATTTATGCTTACTGTACTATATTTATCGACTGTCACCCCAAGTGAAATGTAAAGGTCGTGTTTGAAACATTTTAATACACACATGTTCAATCGATGTGTTGTAAAAATGGGCTGTTACGTGAATTGGACAAACTTTATAATAGACTAGTTAATCAGTTGCAATACTGTTGTTTTTTTATTGCAATAATACTTGTGTACAAGCATAAACATCATTAACTACTACAGAGACAAACTAATTGTATTTCTATCAAGTAAATAATGATAATAGCAACTGGTCACAAATATTAGGAGGTAAATGGAACAGCCGTTACCTGGCAATTTCACAGCTGATCGGGTTAATGACCGGATACAGTGGCTTGTTTGATTTCAAGTCTGAATTGACTGGTGATGTGTGCAGTGCTTTTCTCTCATTTTTTGGCTGTGACTGGAGAAATGGGGCTTATGGTATTTGCGACCAGTGTAGCTGCTGATCAAATTGCACATCCATTTAGCATGAGAACATTCTATTTTGCTTGTTATTATCATGCTGGGTGCTTCATTGATGGAATGGTGAGCTGTAGATATCCGAATTGTCGTGATCGCTATGCCATATACTGGTCGAAAATGTACTACACACAGTAACATACATGTTGCCAGCCGACAGTCCATACCGATCGGTATTATAGCCTCTCCTGTAGGATATTGTCCACGGGGCGCACACATCAGTGAATGCCTTTACATAACACTGTATCTGTTTCCAGTCTCACGCAACGGGAGACAAAATTATGCAGGCACAATTAGTAACAGGTTTTTAGTAATTTATGCTTCTCGCAAATTTATTGTGCTAATCGAGCAGACCTTCATTTCGCGGATGTCGCGAAACCACTTGCAAAAGTTCTGTGAAGGAAGTAATGATTGTTCATTCTGCATGCAACTCATGGTATTATTTAACATAATTTATTTTAGAAACATAAAAGAAAAATACCGCCACTGCAGTACTCGCCAGTAGAACGTACCTATCTGGCAATAGAAATGGTACCAAGTCGTGATTTTCCCTGACCATTTTGTATCAGACTTTCGGTATATTATTTTTATACCCTAGCCATAAAATTACTCACTACATGTATTAGTCATCTAATTGTGGCGTGTTTATTAACAAATATTGACTTCTGTCATATTAAAAATTAAGTTTTGAATGATTTTGAATAATTTTGCACAATTATTTTAACACAAGATGGCGACCGAGAATATGGTGTAAATATCGCGATACGCGAAAACCGTACCGCGATACGTATCGTCAGGATGACATATCGCAATATACCGGTATACCGGTATATCGTTGCACCACTACTTCACAGTGGTCGGGCGAATTAGTTGACTGCATAAGTACATGTATATTGTTAATAACATGACTGTAAACTTGTGACAATCAAACATGCATATCTGCTATGTGTGTTATGTTTAATATAGTAATTATGTATTATAACAATCATATAAATTCAGAGCCATAGCTATATGTGTTATGTTTAGTTTGTAGTTCCATACCACATATCCCGTGCAGCACCGGGACGATATAAACTACTGGGCGTCTCTGGTCACAAGTATCGTGCCACAATAGCCACTGCTTGTCACAAGAGGCGACTAAAGTCACATGTGAGAAGTGTTTTTATTGGTGTCGCAAGGTACCTGGATCTCATAGATCCCAATAATTGAGCCGCAATATTAGGAACTTTTTGTACAGTTTATATGACAGCTGAATCTGGTTATACCCCTTATAGTAGACTTGCTAAGAGATATGTCACTGCACGTTACGATGAAAAGTTCCCCTTTCGTATGGGAGTTCATTAAGGCAATAGGAAAAAATAATATCCAAAGACACACGCTCTATCTCAAAATCCAAAATATATATTCCTCTTGTACAGACGAGGTGCAGGCGGACGGGCATAATATGGGCTTGTACATGTACGGACACGGGTACGTGTAGACATGTAAGACAGACACTAAGTATGTCCCTTACACCGCTGAATTAATAAATTACGCCATATTATTGGTGGAAGGGATATATATGACTTACTTGGCCATACGTACATGTACCCGTACCCGTATGAATTAGCAACTTCCCTAATCAATATTTTGGATATCACAATTGACAAATAAGTTAATTTCAAGTTTCATACTTGCAACACAGATTTATTTATTATTTACATTATTTACAACAGTAACATCAGCACCAATTATGCACTAAATCAAAGTAATACTATAATCCACGTGAATATGAAGCACACATAACAGTTCTTTCAATCGAAGTTTTGTTTCGAAGTTCATATTTCGTCACAGTTTATGTTTCCTTGTTGTGTATCTCACCGCCAGCCAGAGTGTCGAGGAAACTTGTACCCACGGGAGACATGAACGGCATGGAGACGAGACTCTGGTTCAAGTCACCTGAACGGTTACATGCGGCAGAATATTCGCAGCAACAGCAGCAACAGTAGCAACAGCCAGCGGAGAAGTAACTCCAGTATGGACAGTAGTCGGAGTTGGCCTGCCGTGGAACGGCACCGTTGACTGGGTGGAGCGAGGCGGAGGCTGAAGCTGCTGCTGCTGCTGCTGCTGCATCCACTCTGCAGACTGAGATTGCCAGACTGAGACCTGGGGTTGGGGTGGTGTTGGCCAGCTACCACGTTGTGGCTGCCACATGACGGACGGACTGTAGTGCTGACGGGAAGGGCCAGGCTGCGGGTTGACAGGTGGTGGTGCTGGCATCTGCCTCCTTCTGCAAGAAAAATGTAAAGAAAAATATAAGTACAGTCAAACCTGTGCTAAAGGCCACCTCTAATAATATGTCTATCGACGACTTACAATTGTTAAACCTGGTGGAATAGGTGTGGCATTAGGTACTTAATTAATTTAGACGATAAAGAATTTAGACCTAAAGTTCCACCCAGTAGCTACAAGCAAACATGTTATATATAAATACTTAGCAGAAGTAATTGAAGCCAAAAGTAACATGTTCATGCAATAGTTAGGTAATAGTTACTTAATATGGTTTAACGTCCGCTTTTCTGATATATAGAGGTCTCAGCCTCATGGGGTCTACACGCAGACGGGTCAACAATGTCGTATCCCGTTGCCGCCAGCAGAGCTTCATCTTCAAGGCTCTTGCGGGACTTGGCCCTGGACTTCACGATGACAGATGGCGTAGGAGTAGTGGTTGCGCGCTGGGATGGTTGAACAGAACTGTCATCATCATCAGCAGAATCATCGCTGAGCTCGACAGGCGGTGGCGCAGATGCGGCTATCTTCGATGTCAACTGGAAATACAAAAAAAAGCAAAACAATGGTGTGTACAATAATGACACAAATAGCAAAACATATATTTTACATAGTAGAGGTTGTTATACGACTGATCGTTTTATATATTTATTAAACATGTTTACCGAGTTCATAAGCAACGAGGCTCTGTCGTGTTGCTTGTAAACTCAGTAAGCGAGTTCTATATTAGTATTAGATATGCATATTGATGAGGTCGTCCTTTGCATATTATTCCGTGGTAACAATTTCAAATTTCATATTATTCTTTTTCTGTAATACCAATTTAATGTGGACCTCATTTGCATCTTTATTGCATTAGTGTATTATGAGTATTATGATAAATAATACTCCATTGTTCTACACTCCCAGTGCCATAAAAATGTAATAAATTTTAATTTTGCATTTTCAGTTTAATTTTATACTTACACTGGCCAGGGTTCTTTTCTGGACGTCATGGATGTGGACCTTCATGAACTCGAACTTGGCCACCTCCCAGAGGTCCCTCTCTGTCAGTTCAGCGGCTCCATCCCCCGACTTCTTCTTCAGGATCCTTCCATACCGGCTCCTGATGGATTTGTACCATGTCAACAGCACGATAACTGAAAAGACAACAACAATAAAAAAGATAAGTATATTTTATTTCAAAATGTTAACAATAAAAGTGAAGTAACTATGAATGTAAAATGATGATTAAAAAATATAAAAAACATAAATGTTAAATGATGATGATAATTGTTAAAATTGTTTTATGTTTTAAACTTACCAGTTTTCCCCATAGCCTCTGCCTTGTCCTTCCAGAGGAGTGCCTTCTTTTGACTGTCCTTGTACGCTGCCATCTTCCTGTTGAATATGACCGGGTTGGCCTCCAATCACTCCACCATTTCTTCCTCCTGCTCAGGGCTGAGGTCAGTGAAGATCTTTGACTTGGATGACTTCTTCCCCTCACCGGCGGTCACGGAGGTTTCATCACTGCTAGGCGATGCATGTTTTTCTGGTGAAGGAGGAGGGGCTGGTACAGGGCCCTCAGATTCACTGTTACTTGATTCAATTTGGGAACTGCTGGGGTTCTGTCGCTTCTTCCCATGGCCAGCCGGTGCTTTCTGCTGTTGCCTGACCCTATTTGGCGGCATGATGCTGGTCAGAGGTTAATTATGATTGTGCCTGTTAAATATATGACTGTTCTTCGCTGTTTGACTTCTGGATACCGAATGAAAAATGTGTCAACTTGCAGGACCATTTATAGTGACGTGGCGGACGCAGTATAGACGTAGCTACAACGCGTCTCAATCTGCACTGACGTAGCGAGGACGTAGTAGGAACCCTTCCGACGCCGCACGCAGGTAGCGTACGCGCACATAGAACCCAGTGGGTACTCCACCAACGCAACATGAACGTAGCAAGGACGTGGCGCGGACGTAGCATGGACGTGACAATTTTACATTTTCTTTGATTTTCTCGAAGACCACGGCGTTGTCGCGGAGTTTTTTTAGAACTCCAAGGACGCAGTGGCAACTTCGTTAGGTGTGATGGGGGTATTACAGCCTGTAAGGTATCGTGTATGGAAATGAATGGATGTGGTAACGTTTTCCAAATGAGCCAAGTGTTGGGTCCTAGGTCCGAGTCTTCCACCTGTCATTTTGACTCCGGTGTGAATCCGAGTAAGATTCACCATTAAGGACCCGGTCTATAACTGATCATCGTAAATGTGATGGGATATATGTATTACATATATGTGAACATTCTCTTGTTATTATATCCTATACCGCGCATGGAGTTGCCATCTCGGCCATCTAATGCTGTATCCCCTCTTGCATATTGCCGAGGGGATAACCCCCAGGATAACCCCCATCGCCAATATTCAAGAGGGGATACAGCGTTAGTTCATATACGTACGTGCATGCGTGCTTGCATACGTTAGTAACATCTTTCATTCTTCAATAAGTCATAACTTATGAACCGCTTCACCAGGTTTTGATAATATGTTACCACAATGTGTGTCTAGGGATGGTGTTTTGTGTTGTATATGACCCACGTCCGACCGCCCAAGGTCAATGTCACCGAGGACGTATGTTCAACTTGTTTGTAAGGCAACAGCGTTAACGTTTTATTGTTTTTTGTTGTTGTTGTTGTTTTGCTATCAAGGCTGCCCGAGGGATTAGCTTAGTGATAACAATGCCCTTGTATGTACATGCAATCGGTGCAGTTTCACCTCTTTTAGCGGTTGACACATACTGCAAAACAATATGACAGATAAACTAATACAATTTGGTAGAACATGTTGCAATGATAATCATTTACAACGTGCTGTCAATTATCTCATGCAAATGTACATGCATACACCACGATTGATACATTGGTTATACATTTTGTCGTTTCCAAAATTTACAATGACCATGTTACACTGTGTAATTCATCAGGTCACTCCACTCACCTAATTTTAGAACTACATGTATGACAACCACTTATAGTCTGATAGCAACACGGTTATGATAGTAGCACAAGTCCATACACAATCAATATTCATTATTGCACTCAATACAATGTACATGTTAAATACTCTGTGTGCAGGCAATATAGCCTATATATGAATGTGCACTCTCGATAGCATGCGTAGAGATTTATGTGTTTTAAAAAATGGACACATTTATTATTGTCTGAACTTATAGTTGGTATTGACTTTGGCTACATAGAACGGATAATAGGACGTTGTAAAGAATTATTTTAAAAACATTGCACTATAAATTGTATTTACTTTATCTGTCAAATTCTGAGCTGTCTGTGTCAAACGCTACAAGAGGTGAAACTGGTGGATAGCTTGTCCATGCTAAGATGGCTCATATGACAACTCAATGCATAGTATAGTATAGTATAGTATACACAACAGGATCAGACACGCGTTGTACAAATATTCAATCATATTTAAGAAGAGATTGTCTTCGAAACAAAGTATGGTGTGACATGAAGTCAGTCCTTAAGGACACATTCTATACCTGTGAATACTGCATTGTTACTGTATCCTATATGGCACATGGAGTGTCCAAGTCGGCGATCTTTGTGTGTTCCACCCATCAGCCAGGTTCACATGTTCTGCCATTTGAAAAAGAACTCAAAATGTGAAGTACAACATATGATATAATGTAGCTAATCGCATGTAGAAACTACTACACTACACTACCCACTACTGTACTCTGGTATTAGCTATCACATCCAGTGACATGTAAGCAGTTACCTGTGTGTATTGTCCCTGGTGTCTACTCACCTACTATGCGAGTAAATATGGCTTTACCTATGGGTAACGTGTACACTGACATAGGCTGTGCATCAGATTGAAAAAGTTTACACATCAAAATTTATTTTTAGATTGATGTGAGAAATGCTCAGATATCTCGTCTTTAGTATAGTTTGCTGGCATAATATTTATAGCTTGCCGTTGTCATATCTGTCTATTATGTATTGCACCAAATTGTATTTGGTTTACTGTCATATATTTGCTGTATGTGTCAAACGCACGAAGTGGTGTACGATGGCTTGTACATACACAGATGGCGGAGATGGCAACTCGATATACCATATAGTATACAGTAACAAGACAATATTCATGTATGTTATATTCATATATCACATCACTCGTATGCAGCAATTATCATTGAAGTCAAGTGTATCTATCTATGACCTACTACATTAAGATGTGAATCCGTAACGATGGATTCATCGTTGAGATACATATATGCCGTCAGCCAGAAATGGACCACCCCCACCCCCTGTTGGATTTTTGCAGACATATCTTTTTCTGACACTGCATTCAATTACGAGTGTTATGCCGCTCTGTAACCCGCTGGATAAATTTATACCACCCTCGGACTTTTCGCAGTTGAGAAAAAAGTCTAATTTTTCATTGAAATTCGGTTTTTTATCATTAGAAACAACTGATATGGCAGTATTGTAATTTTTCTCATGTGTTCGTAACTATACAATGGAATAAAGTTCAATTAAATAATATCTTCTAATTCAGATGGAGAATGCTGCATGTTTTATTACCCCACCCTCTGAAATTCAATGGCAAAACATCTACCTTAACCCTGACACCGCTATCTTAATTGTTTTGTCGTCTGTAGTTTATTTTCCATTTGTATCATCAAAAACACGGTTTGACAGCACTTTAGAATAATTTACAACATGGTTTGACAGCACTTCAGAATCATTTCCATTGGAACCATGTTTGCATTGAGAAATAAGGCAAGATATAAAATCAACAGCAGACGACATTTGTTGAGTGTAGCGGCCTAAGGGTTAATAACTCCATTAACGGATGGTAAATTTTGTATTTTCTCTGTGCCAATGGTACCTAGTAGAGTTCATTAGACGTGTTACTGTGGAATATCTCCAAACCGGACACCCTGAGGAGGGTGTCCGGTTTGGAGAGGTTCCACTGTAAAACAGACAGATGACTACTTCAATACAATTGTGGGTGCGTTGCGATCATGCACAGACATTATCAATGAAGGTAAATGGTAATGACACCTATCAAATTAAGCAAAACTACCTTTCATCTGTGTGCGGTTTAGACAGTTTCGACTGTAATTGCATATATGCCGATTATCTAATGTCTGCAGTCTATGATACAATGTTAGTGGGAGGTTGGTAGGGTGAAAGCGATGGCTTAAATTAACGGTAGGCGTTCCTCTTTATAGGAATCACGATTTGCCTGGTTTGGCCCTCGGGTACGTTTTTATCTTTGGCTCTTTTGTTACCTGTGAGTTGAATTGGGTTATTGTCCATTATAAAAGTAAGATTATTACTGATCCAACTGCTTTTGGGAGGTGGCCACGTGATTCTGATGTGGCGAAGACCTGGCATCAGATCAGGATTATTCTGATTTCAGCGCTGAATATATAAAAAAAAAATTGTAAATATTCAGTTCTGATTTTGGGATTTCCCCCCCATTTGTACATGTACTTGAACATGTGCATGTACTTGTACAGGTAATATATGGGATTTAGTACTAAACCCATTGACCCGGCCTTAAATGACCTTAACTGTTGATAGGCCTTTATACCCCAGCAAACAAACAAACAAAACTATGATACAATGTTAAAACAAAGTAGTTTTCACCATTCCCCACCCACACATTTTACAATGGGAATTTTACATGTAATCAATTTCATTTATGTTATGCATTGTCACTTACTTGTAAATTGTTTAAATGCATATCCAACTACTTAGGCGCTACGAATAGCTATCCGTGCACACTTCAGATACAGTGTGTCTGAGTGTTCGTACATCATTCCGTCCGCTTCACATTTACTTAGTGAAGATAACAACTACGATATATGTCTCATTATGCAAATCTCTCTCGGTGTCTATTAATTGTATCAATGCTAATTGTACTTATAGTGTTGCTTATAGTGTTTGCAATATATGTTTGATGCCCATATTCTGATTACATCATGTCAACAGCAGATGATGCAATGTTAAAAAGAAGTACTTTTAACTATTTAACTAATACGTTTTCTTACTGTATACGCTGCCAGATACTTCATATGAACGTGTAGCTACTAACACCTGTATATTAGTTATCCACACACATACATAATGTATCTCTGTTCGTCTCTCAATATGTACATTTCATATTTATACAACCATGACAATTACCATGATTATTATGTTGTGTATTCCAATATGAACGTCTCTGATACATATAAGTATTACTCTCAGCTGTTGACAGGCCTTTAAACACCATTAAGTAAAATAAATAAATAAAATATTACTGTCAATAGTAGGTCGCAGGTACTAATTTGCACATTGGATGTAGAAAATACTAGTATACCTTTTCTACCATGCTGAATTAATGATTTGTAGCACATTGTACTCCATGTATGACAGTAACTACTAAAATACAGAACATTAAGATAAATGTAAATAATACGTGCAAGCTAAGATGGAATAAGATAGCACAAATACATTGCTTGTACACTTTCAAGATGACAGCCACGCAAGTAAATGAATTTGTTTGACATAAAATTAAAATTACGTAGTCGAACCGATAAAACTGTGATATATATATCGCTGTTCCATATAAAATACATACTATTTATCGTGCATTCAAATAGTATTCCCTCAACCCATTCCGAGTCATCAGCAGGAACAGGATTCAAATGTGTAGTTGGCACATGTACTTATAAAATCATGTACATGTATATATATGTCGTAAACATGTATAACTTGTATAACTACTGAAATACACTGTGTGTCATACGAGAACGTGTGTGTTCCAATGTATTTGAAAGGCATGTACTTTTCTATAAGTTTCATTTGTGCCGGCGATATGTATTTGAATTTGACAATGTTTAATTGAATTTTCTACAAAATATCAAACGTTTATATAATGTCATATTTCTGCATCTACTGACCGTGATAACATGATGGCTAAGTCGTATTGTTACACTTTATAAGTCGTCTTAACCACATACTTATCGCGTTAAAAAGACTTTCTAATTGCTCTGGACGAGATGAATAAGACGAGCTACTGTCTGTTTCACGAAATCTGACCAAATTTTACGGCCATAGAAGTGGGTGGTGGTAGGGCGAATGAGACGGCGTAATTTAACGGTATGTGTCCCTCCTTATAGGAATCACGATTTGCCTGGTTTGGCCCTCATGTACGTTTTTATATTTGGCTCTTTAGTTACCTGGGAGTTGAATTGGGTTATTGCCCATTATAAAAGTAGTAAGATTATTACTGATCCTACTGCTTTTGGGAGGGGCCAAGTGATTCTGGTGTGGCGAGGACCTGACATCTGATCAGGATTATTCTGATTTCAGGGCTGAATATATAGTTTTGTTATTGTAAATATTCAGTTCTGATTTTGGGGTTTTCCCCCCATTTGTGTATGTACTTGAACATGTACATGTACTTGTACATGTAATATATGGGATTTAGTACTAAACCCATTGACCCGGCCTTAAACGACCTTAGCTGTTGATAGGCCGTTAAACCCCAACAAACAAACAAACAAACAAACGGCCATATAAACAATGTAAAAGCAGTATATTTTTTTTCGATAATATTAAATTTTATAAAAATTTAAGAATGAGCCTTCTCTTTATTTCGTGACATTTTGTCAAATATTGATTTTATTACGAAAAATTGATATGTCTATGGGAATTTAACATGGGGGGAAAGGAGATGGAGGAGCTGTGGGAGGAGTCAGAAAACGAAAACATTTGGAAATTGACTCCGAAACCTGGCGAGATATCTTGGAAATGATCTAACCTAGAAAACAAAAGTTAAATTTTGAAAATCGTTCCAGTTTTTCGGAAATTCAAAAAAAATCCCCATGTTAAATCCCCATAGACATACATCTTCACTCTGTGAAGATGTCTATGGGATTTAACATGGGTAAATTGTTTTTTCCAAATAAAATCAATATTTGACCAAGCTTAACGAATAAAAAGAAAGCTCATTCTTAAGTTTTCCTTTAATTTAATATTAAAAAAATATTGTGTTTGAATTGTTTATATAGCCGTAACATTTGGGCAGATTTCGTGAAACAGACAGTAGTGGGCAGTATCACGTCAAATTCAACTCATCTTGATCATTTAATACGTCGTCCTAACGCGATACTTATGTAGTTAAGAACAACAACACAGACTATAGTTTACTGCACTAAACTCAAGACTGCCAGAAACATATACAATCCATCGTGAAATTGCGCAATTGTTCATCGTTCATCTGTCCGTTATTGTTGAAAATTGGCAACATTGCATGAATATAACAGAAAAGAGTTTGCACTGAGGACTTTGCCCGATCATGGGCATTCTAGGAATCGGCACTAGCAGTCAATTTCATGATACAATTAATTCCCCTAGGTTTACCCCTTCGCACATATCTGCTCCGATGGGAATGCCATAATTGAAGGGGTCAATGAAAGAATTGGACTCAGTCCCTTTGGGACTGAGACTTCTACTGACCCAAGTGGGTGGTAGGTCGGGCGGTAGGAACATGACGGCGTAAATTAACGGCAGGGGTTCCTCCTAGGAATCACGATTTGCCTGGTTTGGCCCCCAGGTACGTTTTTATCTTTGGCTCTTTTGTTACCTGGGAGTTGAATTGGGTTATTGCCCATTATAAAAGTAATAATATTATTACTGATCATACTGCTTTTGAGGGGGCCAAGTGATTCTGGCGTGGCGAGGACTTGGCATCAGATCAGGATTATTCTGATTTCAGGGCTGAATATATTTTTTTTTATTGTAAATATTCAGTTCTGATTTTGGAATTTTCCCTCCATTTGTAAATGTACTTGAACATGTACATGTACATGTAATATATGGATTTAGTACTAAACTCATTGACCCGGCCTTAAATGACCTTAGCTGTTGTAGGCCGTTGAACCCCAACACACAAACACAAATAAAATGTACTGACCCATTCATGTTGATAGATGAATAGGACCAGTGTTAAGGACCCGTCCTATACCAGATCAGGATGTGATTCAAAGTTAATTAAATCGCAAATCTGATATACTACTATCAATTATATTACACCAAACTGTAAAATATGTCAGTATTTTGGACAGGTGTGTGTCTATTGTCTTTTTAGCAACACGAATCACCATCGTAAATAGTGTCGTATACTTGATAGGAGTCCGTTGTCCTCACTTTTCTGTGTATGATTAGCTACATATTTTGTATCATATGTTCTACTTCACATTTTCCGTTCTGTGTCAAACGGCAGAAAATGTGAAATTAGCTGATGGCTTGGACACACAAAGCTCGCCGAGTTGGCCACTCCATTTGCCGTATAGGATACAGACAGCTAAGAGGCAATACAGTGGCAATGGAATCTTTAAAAACGAACAACACGAATTAGTTTAGCACAAATATTTACTTTGTTTAATCTTTTCATTTTTCATTGTTAATTTCTATTAATTTAAAAACAAATATTCTTTGATAATCCGAGACATTCAACTACATTATTACAACAATCAACAATGAACATGATCCAAGCGTATGGCAGAGCGGTCCAACGTGTGCTCTCGTCCTCCTCAGCAAGTCCCCCCAGTATCGGACCGAGCATTGTAAGCTGAAAAGAGAAATGCAATTAATTCGTTAGTGAATCAATACATACCAAACAATATAAAACACACACTACTTGTGGTTGCTCTTGGAGTAATAAAACAGAACAAATATATACCTTACATTCGTTTATATGGATTTATAATCCGAGAGAAATGTTCCCACCA
Source organism: Conchocele bisecta (assembly GCA_029237695.1). Classification (NCBI taxonomy): domain Eukaryota; kingdom Metazoa; phylum Mollusca; class Bivalvia; order Lucinida; family Thyasiridae; genus Conchocele; species Conchocele bisecta. Next base: position 90,605,014 of record CM055265.1, on the reverse strand, counting down.
CCTTCACATTTATTGTTTATCATTGTCCTAATCGGAGAATATATATGTGGATGTGACCGGAGAAATGATGGGGCTTTTGGGTTTTGCGACCAGTGTAGATCCAGATCAGCCTCTGCATCCGCACAGTCTGATCAGGATCAGCCATCTTCGCCAGTCCATAAATAAATGACCTGTCGTGCTACTACATGTATATCGGAATATATATCATTATCAGGCTACAGGTGTGTGCTATTTGTTCAGGAGCTACACTGAACACATGTCCCATAAGCCACATTTCTCCAATCACAGCCACATATTCATTTGAGCTATGGTTTGATATAATAGTCTGGATACGGTTCTAAAGAACTTGCATGCGTGTGGTGTAATAGGCAGAGCAGTAGATATTTTCATGCAGCTTATATGTAGTTAAGTTAATTATACTGTACTACAATGAATATCAAAAGTACAGGGGTCCCAACATTTCTACAAAACAATAACGAAGGGGAATGTTTTGTCCAGATGCCAAGTACGCAGGTCAACTTGATTGCCCAATATCATCTAGCTGGTCTACTATGCACTAATGTAGGGACCAGTGCTGCCAGCTATGGTCGAATTATTGGTCATGTCGTCATCATGGCGTCTGCATGTGTGCATAGAGCCGTCTTCTCCTACATGAGATAAGCAGAAACACGTTCAGCTTTAGTTAGGAGATACATGGAAACGAAGACATTTATTACACTGTAGCTGCTCACATGCTTGGTTATTAAACAACGCTCAAGCTGGAGTTTGCATAAATATCCGAAACATAACCGTGGCCCCAATTTGACGGTCGACGAAACTAATGTTATACAACCAATGTCTAACTGTGGGCGATACTCGCATGTTGTACCAGTAGTGCTCATAGTACGAATATTCTTAATAAACCATATTCATTATCTAAAACCTACATATGTAACGATAAAGTATTAGCTAAGCCAAACCAGTACTTGGTAACTCACCGAAGTGACCACACACAGCCAGCAGTGCGGTGTCCACACCCATTACGTCATCATGTCGTGCGGCATCAGCATCGAGTTTTCTGGCGTTGCCATCTATGCCTGTCTTGCCCGCGCTAGGATCTTCAGGAGCGGTTGTGTTGGTGTCCTCTGAAGAAGCATCGGTGGTAGGTTTAGCTGTGCCTTTTCCACCTGCGTGCTGCACCTCGACAGCTTTGCATGCTGCTTCCTTCACTTCGCCACCGACGTGTGATGTTATCACTGAGGTTTTGTTAGCTACCCTGGTGTCTACAGCATCTCTGTTGTTAGCCATGGGGCCTGCATGTGTGGGAGCAACACCAGCTTTCTCATTAACCCTGACCTGAAAGTGTGTTAGAAATAAAAATGAATGGGCTGTGAATGGATGATGGGTATTTAGTAGATACACAGTCATGTGCTACAACGTCCGTTGTACGAGGGCTGTTGGGAGTATGTTGGGAAATGCCTACTCGCAATCGTCTATTAATGTGTTTATGTATTCAAATACAGCATATAACAAACATATGGTATATTACAGTTAAATGGTATATACGGTGAATGCTGTATTTAACACAAATTAAATGAATAAATATGCTTTCCACGGAATCGTATTTTCAAAGCAAAGAGAATGCACTTCATATATCTACATAACGCCGCTCTTACATGTTCGGACGTTATCAAGATGATGACATCAGACCCGTGTAGTTTGAGGGAAGGAGGTCGGTGTCATGGAGGGAGGCGGGAGTGGGTGTGAATGGACGTGCGTTCGACAATAGGGGATTTTTCCCAGTGATCCATAATGAAATTTATTATCAAATAAACAGTCAATATTTAATGTAATTATTGAGCCAATTAGTAAAAAGCTGTAATTTCATAAACGTAATGAGTCATCCCATTGAAAAATGATAGTGTGTAGCAAATAAGGAGGTAATTTTATCAACAAAATGTACAAAAAGAAGTGTTTTTTCTTCATTATTTTGCTGAAGTGATGGAAAATACTTGTTCGAGTGGGGAATGGATATTTTATCTCAGAATAATGGGGTAAACAAACAAAACAACGAGATTGCACTGGACAATACATCGGAAAGTGCTGTCAACATTTTTTTTATCATTGTAATTTGTATTAACTATAGTTTCTTTGTGACGGGCGAGAAATGAGGCCGAATATTTGACGATGTGTGTTTTGAAGATAAATAGTTTTTCTGTATTCTGTCATATAAATGTGGTTGTGACGGGAGAAATGGGGCTTATTGGTTTTGCGAACAGTGTAGATCAAGATCTGCATATGTTAGTACAGTCTGATCAGAATCAAAATTGCTTTAGGCAAATATATACTTATCTAGCTAAGTATACTTTGAGGGATTAATCATTTATTTTTTCCGAAATGCAGTATTTCATACAGAACTAACGACTGCATATATGTGATGATTAAAATACTTATTATACTGAATGTATACCATTATCACTACCAAAATGGCTGTGATAATGTAATAAATTTAGTATAATAGAAATTACTAAATGCATCCTTAAACTCAATTTTTTTCCCTCAAAATGTACTTAGCAAGATAAGTATACTTTGCAATATTGGTAAAATAGGCTACTGGTGTACCTTTATCTTCTTCAGTGCCTCTTCCGTCCAAGCCAGCTCCTGTCGCCACTTCAGCCTGAACCGTGCCGTGTCTGCCATCAGTTGTCTCCCAATGACTCTCTCCTTACAGACCCGCGCCCCTTTATCCTCTCGCCCGGCTTTCCCAAACTTTACAGACATCCACTGTCCCCATCGGGATCGCAACAGGGCAGTTTCTATCTGCCTGTCGACGGACGTGTGCTTTTCTACATCGGGGTCTTTGCGGGCGGCGGTGGCAACTTCAGGCTTTGTCTGGTCATGACTCGCTACATCGGGATATGTGCGTGTTGCGGCGACAACTTCAGGCTTTGTCGGGTCATTACTCGCCACATCGGGATATGTGCGTGTTGCGGCGGCAACTTCAGGATTTGTCGGGTCATGACTCGCCACATCGGGATCTGTGCGTGTTGCGGCGGCAACTTCAGGCTTTTTCGGGACATGACTCGCCACATCGGGATCTGTACGTGCTGCGGCGGCAACTTCAGGCTTTGTCGGGTCCGGACTCTCAACATCGGGATCTGTGCGTGTTGCGGCGGCAACTTCAGGCTTTGTCGGGTCATGACTCGCCACGTCGTGATCTTTGCGTGTAGCTGCGGCAACTTCAGGCTTTGTCGTGTCATGACTCGCCACATCGGGACCTGTCCGTGTTGCGGCGTCAACTTCAGGCTTTGTCGCGTCATGACTCGCAACATTGGGATATGTGCGTGTTGCGGCGGCGACTTCAGGCTTTGTCGGGTTATGCCATCGGGATCTCCGCGGGCAGCAGCGGCAACTTCAGGCTTTATCGGGTCACGACTCGCCACATCGGGATCTGTGCGTGTCGCGGCGGCAACTTCAGACTGTGTCGGGTTATGACTCGCCACATCGGGATATGTCCGTGTTGCGGCGGTAACTTCAGGCTTTGTCAGGCGTGTTGCGGCGGCGGCAACTTCAGGCTTTGTCGGGTCATGACTCGCCACGTCGTGGTCTGTGCGTGTAGCTGCGGCAACTTCAGGCTTTGTCGTGTCATGACTCGCCACATCGGGACCTGTCCGTGTTGCGGCGTCAACTTCAGGCTTTGTCGCGTCATGACTCGCAACATTGGGATATGTGCGTGTTGCGGCGGCGACTTCAGGCTTTGTCGGGTTATGCCATCGGGATCTCTGCGGGCAGCAGCGGCAACTTCAGGCTTTATCGGGTCATAACTCGCCACATCGGGATCTGTGCGTGTCGCGGCGGCAACTTCAGACTGTGTCGGGTTATGACTCGCCACATCGGGATATGTCCGTGTTGCGGCGGTAACTTCAGGCTTTGTCAGGCGTGTTGCGGCGGCGGCAACTTCAGGCTTTGCCGGGTCGTGACTGGCCACATAGGGATCTGTGCGAGCGGCGGCGGCAACTTCAGGCTTTGCCGGGTCGTGACTCGCCACATTGGGATCTGTGCGTGTTGCGGCGGCGGCAACTTCAGTCTTTGCAGCTTTGTCGGTTGTCTTGTTATCACAGGCCGGTGATGTTGCGACTGTAGCCTGAAAGTGGATAGAAATGATATGTTTCATTTCGACACATCACAATAGTACATGGATTTTGTAAATACAATAACGAATTTACAAAACTATATGGAAAATGGAAGCTGTTTTATACATCCGTCTAATTTTATACGTCAACCTGACGAATTAAACACTGTTGTTGTTTTTTTGTTATTTAATATTAAATTGTTTTTCTATTTTATTAAAGTTTATATGTTTTCACGAAATACATTCGATGCCACTTTCGTCTTATAAATATATTTAAAACACTGTGATCAAATGTAGTATTACCTGTTTCGGGGATGATTTCTTTGTTTTCTGGCTGACAGTCTGGTCTGGTGACTGTGTAGTCTGCATCTGTTTCCTCCACGCGCCCTTCTGTTCCACCGTCTGAGCCATGAGGTATTCCACAACAATCCTCGCCAGCCATTTGCCCCACCTGGAGCGTTTGATACCGGCATCTATCTCCAGTTTCCCGTCACTTCCTACAGTGACTCCTTCCACCCCACATAGGTACTCCACCCGACCTTTCCTCCCTATGTAGCTCTTCGCCATTGCCTCAGCATTTCGCTCAAATTTCATTGAGAACCATTTAACTCTTCTGGCGCTCAAAATATCTGAATTTTCCCTGATTTTATCATCCGTCTTGTTTTTGTTGCCTTCAGCATCATGTGTATTTCTTCTTTCTTTAGTTGTATCCATATTTTGCATTATGGTATGTGTTTAGTATTGGTTTTTGTATCGCAGTTTTGAAACTACACGTTCAGTCTGCGAGCGGGACTTCAAGTCTGACGCTAACGTCACTCGTTGTCAACGGTAACGACGTCACGTAATACACAAATCGTACAAACAAACGAAATTTTTTACTCACGTCTTTTTTATAACTCTACACCATATGATTGTCAAAACATGTTTTTGTTTGTGCATTGTATTTATACATTTTCTGAGAGAGTATCTGCTAGTTTCTCGTGTTTGAAGCCCTATTATACATTGCCACATCCGACATTGATTTTTGATTATGTATTTAAAAAATGTGGGAGCCATTTTGTATCCAACCCATAAACGGAACTTTATGCATCACGGGACAGTTGAACACGCGGGCTTTGTGGCGGGTTGCAGTCAGCGCATGCAGGTGGTGGGTTGAGTGCCGCGCGTGAAACCTAACGCTGACCAAAATAAGCTTATATCACAACGGTTTTGAGCAACCAACCGAGCCCAGACTGTTATAAATTAGCATTAGACTCAGGTTCAGTGTGCTTAAAATAAATAAAAGGACTGAACGTCCTGAGGTTATTCGGAGTATGTGTTTGTGGATGACACATATACTAATACGGGGCTTAGCCTCGACAATAGGTTACACGCGTATTTAAGAGTACCGTTGTTGTTGTTATTCGCTGCCAACTTTCGCTATGCTCCCCAATTAAGTCACGCTAGTTTAGCGACGAAATCTCGGAGGTGCGGTATATATTTATTTTTCCCAATCAATTTATTTGTTTTGTTATAAAGTTATTATTACTGTCAAAGAGTACGTTTATTGTGATAAATACCTTATGATTTTAATTTGGCATAACAAAACTAAAACATAAAGTTGTTGTTACACTAGAAAGCGAAGCAGTGTCTTAGTCACCAGGCCCGTAGCGTTGAATAAAATAATAGTTAGAGGATACCAAATTGCGCGAAATAGTCCGGTATATTAAACAATAGTGCGGGAGTTTTGAGGTCACAGACACAGTTTGCTTGCATATTTTGATATATTACTACCCAGTTTCACTTGAGGAACATTTTGGGGTGCTTTTAACACCAGTTTTCAGCTTATTTGTAGCATTTAAAAGAAAACACTAAACATGTTGGTCACGTGATGTAAACAGAGTTTCCGCGGCCAAAACTGTACACAATATTTAGGGATATGACGAGGTTGGATTTTTCTTTCTTAGGTGCAAGTGAACCTATTGTTTAATGCATGCAGAATCAATACAGACTGGCTGCAGGTCATGTACAAGTAGGTCCCACAGCATACATACGAATAGTGACAATAGGAGAGAATGGCCTTTTTGGATGGCATTAGGTTAATTATATAGTAACATTATTTGATGTGTTCTAACCTAATGCCACGGCGGACTATTGAGCGGGGTGTGGGGGATGCCAAAACAAATATCAACAAAGACCCTCAAAATGTTTTTTTCCTGCGTTCTAGGGCCAAAATAGTGCCACTGCGTGCCGTGGCTTCCGTGGTGGCGTCTACGGCCGTGCATAGTAAATTATTACCTAGTTACTGGCGGCTTAACAAATGATTTTTAAATATTTCCCACAGAGACTGTAGTGCAAATGACTGTTTGACTCAACACCTTTCACCTTGGACTCACCATTTTGGACTGAACAGTCACATAGTTGTCTTAAAAAATCTGGAATGTTCAAAATCCATTATAAAACATCGGATCGGTATCTGCTCAATTCGTACCCAAGTCATTTCGGACCCATACAATTTCGTATCCGTTTTGGTCATGTGTGTATAAGTCGATCCAAGTTACATGTGTGATATTTATCTTTATAGTAAGAAATTTTGATAAACATAATCAGTGTATTTTTTTACTAGGTTAGCTCCCCTTGGAGCTACTTAGTATCATAGCAGTCGTAGAGATGGAACGTCAACTATTTGTACATTTAAAACTACCATTATGAGTGTCGAATTTGTAATGTTTCAATACTGATTTTTACTGAATTAGGGCATATAAACATAATAATAAAGCACATTGTCTTAATGATTTAATTATATATTTAGATTATAGTCAATGTTATGTCATACTGTCCCATTAAATCATAGTTAACAGAAATGTCATCATAGATATCACAGCAGCTTAGTGGAAGGATACCTCGCGGCCATTATGGCGCTTTTGAGGTCATACAGAGTTGATTTATTGGTTATCATCCGAATTTTGGGGGAAAATAGGGCGGGTGTATGTCTAAATGTTTGTATTAAAAGTTGTTGTAAATAGTGTTAACAAACAATAATTAATTATTTATTTATTTCAAATACTTTCAAATAAAAAATAATCTGGAATTACTGTTTAAGGGCGTGTGGGGATTACATTCAGTAAATTAATTGTATATTGCCCAATGATCTCTGAACAGAGCCGCCGTTAACCAAGATAAAATGACTTTAACTGATGCATTAAAAATCATTATATAAATAAAAAATACTTGTTAGTAATCTTGTGGAGCTAACCAAGTTTCAGTACTTTGATTATATGTTACTTCCCTTGAGATAGCATATCGTGTCACGCAAATTTATATGGGGGCAGCCATTGATCGTGCTACTCCTAAACGGCGAGTACGACCAAGAAAATAGTGCCCGTGCCAACTTATCCTGTGGCGTTTTGATCCGCCTTGCCTTGTATCTAAAACTCTACATATACTATTCTCTATAGTTTTCACAGTTTTGTGCTCAGTTTAACAGTTGAATTCTGGAAGATACTAATCAAGACATTTCGTGCAGCAGCTATTATCGTTATGTTATGTCTCACGGGACAGTACGGAGATAGAAGTAAAAGGGGGTGGACGATTTTCTATATATTTCAGTACTGTACTGCAAGTTACAGCAGTGTGTTTTACAAAGTTAAATTTACCCACACACCGATGAGTTTGTGTGGATATAACATATTTCAGTACTTCCAGTACTTTGATTGAATCAAATACTTCAGTCACAAGCCTGAACTTGATTGATGATGATGGGTCCTACCCAGTTTAATTCAAGTATTTTCTTAAAATAAACATGACATATATTTATCTTCTAATAAACTTATGGATCAATACTAGTATCAGTTTTAGTTATTTATTTAATGGGAGTTAACAGCCTTTCAACAGCCTTAGTTTCATTTTAGGCAGGCCCAGGTTGACTGTCCCGATTGAGAATTTCACTTGTACGGATGGGAGAAAGTCCCCGGGTCAAGATCAGAACTGATTATTTACATGAAAATATAAAAACTCAGCCCTCAAATTACTTGAAATTAGAATAACTTGGAGCTGATGCCTGGGCCTAGCACATCAGAGTCACTTACACATTTATAACCACCTCATAATAAAATGGTGGGTGGTTGGTTGGGGAAATGTGAAGGCGTCCTCCTCACAGGAATCACGATTTGCCTGGTTTGGCTCTCAGTTACGTTTTATTATTTGACTCTTTTGTTACCTGGGAGTTGAATTGGGCTATTGCCCATTATAAAAGTAGTAAGATTATTACTAATCCTGCTGCTTTTGGGAGGGGGCCACGTGATTCTGGTGTGGCGAGCACCTGGCATCAGATCAAGATTATTCTGATTTCAGGGTTGAATACATAGTTTTTTTTTATTGGAAATATTCTGTTTCGATTTTGGCATTTTCCCTACATTTGTACATGTACTTGAACATGTACATGTACAGGTAATATATGGGATTAGTACTAAACCCATTGACTCGGCCTTAAATGACCTTAGCTGTTGATAGGCCGTTAAACCCCAACATACAAAAATCATAATAAAATGTAATATAATTAGCTATAGTCTACTTTTTAATTCGTCCAACTAATAAATACTGCCCAAAGTGTACGAAAGGTATGTGTCAGTTCGATGTTGGAGAAGCTAGGATGGAGGTTACTTGAGCAGTGTAGGTCAGATTCTCGCCTGTGCCTGTTTTACAAAATTGTTCATGGTTTGGTGGCCGTCCCAATGCCAGCATACGTGCAACATCGTATCAGGCTATCTAGATATATTGTCACTCGGTAATCTACAGACCAATACATGCTGGAGCTACAAGCTACAAGCATTATTTTCTTCCCTTTGGCTACTGTACATTGGAATGCACTACCTGAGGATGTCGTACTCTCGCAAGACTTGGATTCCTTCAAGGTTGCGATTAGTCGCATCCACCATACACAAGCATAAATCCTGTAGTGATGTGTTCAACCTTCTTTTATTCTTATTCCATAGCTTTTAACCAAACTATTACTGTTGATCCCTGATCTTACCGTTATCCCTTTCTAAACCTATATAAGTAGACACAGGTGCGCACCTGCTCGAAATTATCCATGGGGTGTGAAGCAGTATGGCGATATAGATAGATACATGGAATTCAGAGACAAATTAAGTGGTATTCTCAGAGAGAGAAAAATCTTCACTGGCCGGGTACTCGAACCCGGGCCCTTCTCATTTACCATAGCATAACTCTAACCGATTCAAACACATTCTGCACATAGTGAGGTACGTACCGTGACATACTTCCCCATCAATTTGGAATTCGTCCCCAAATACCATTTGTAAGTCGTCTTTGAATTCCATATTGTTGGGTACATTTTGGGCAGTATTTAACAGTCATGGCGGTCGCTCGTGTCACAGGCCAAATGTTACAGGGTGAGACAAATACGCACCCGTACCCGGGGCACGAATCCGGGAGAGCACGGGAAGGGTATTCCGTCTTGTTAGTCGAGGGTTTCGGGGTCTTCTTTTTTTCGGTGTCTGCTTTTTTTTAACAACACGAATCACCATAAATCACATGTAAATAGCGTCATATAATTGATTGGTTTCCGTTGTCCTGGATTTTCTTCTATGTATGATTAGCTACATATATTGTATCATATGTTATACTTCACATTTTCCGTTCTGTGTCAAACGGCAGAAAGTGTGAAATTGGCTAATGGCTTGGACACACAAAGCTCGCCGAATTGGCCACTCCATGTGCCGTGTAGGATACAGACAGTAAAGTGGCAATGCAATGGACAATCTTTAAACACGAACAACACGAATTAGTTTAGCACACATAATAATTATACCAAGTATCTGACCATCTACCAGTATGCGTAACTATGAATATACCAAACAAACATACATACGTGAAGCATGCAACAGTACACGTTGCATGGAATAAAAGAAATAAATCACATATGGAAGAATATCAGCTTACACTATCGGCGTTGCTAGACAATATACCGCCTGCTGATGTGCATGTGACATATGATAATATAATAAATGCAATTTTAACTGCATCAGGTAAAATTCTACCGATGAGTACATATAATCTAAGCTCAAAACCATACTGGACGAAGGATGTTAAAAGTACACATGATGCCCAACGACAGACACGAAGAACCTGAATTGATCAAGGCAGACATAGAGACAGGGAACACCCATCGTTTGCAAATTATAAAACAAAATGCCAAACGAATATTTGTAAATAGGCAGAAAAAACGCCATACGGCAAGTTGAACTAAACTTTATTCATCAATTAAATGAAACAGCCGAATGTGATAATATACTATTTTGGTCTTTAGTAAAGAAGAGAAAAGGAAAATGTACACTACCGTGTAGTCAGCTAAATAACAAATCAGGCGTTTCCCGCGACCCGGGTGAAATTGCGGACGGCTTTTCGTCATATTACAAAGATCTATGCACTCCATTATACTGCTTTGGATCTATCCTGAAAATTTTGACCTACCCCTACCCAGAGTAGAACTTTATGAAACGTGTCTATTCTTATAGGAAATTCATCGTAAAATTCGAATCTGCGTGTTTAAAATTGCGAAAACCGCGGCCGAATATCGATTGTTTGCTGATCTCCATGGCAACCGTTAAATTAACAAGAAATTACAAATAGTTACAATGTCGATCAGAATGTAACTTCCTTGTCAACTATTCGTGTTAAAAGTTAACTTTCGCATTTTTCTGCACCTTTAGGTTGCATGAAAGTAAAAAAAGTAGTCTGGTGTAGGTTTCCAAAACCAAGATGGCCGCCAATTGCAAGATGATCATCATGCCTGAAAATGACAGAACCAACATTATATCACTTCCTATCACTTGATTAGAGCTCGTTACTTATGCAGTTTCAGCAGATAAAGACATTTGCCGGAACAGAACAGAACAGAACACAAACTTTATTTATGATCAGTCTCAGACCACACAGTGGTATATGAGCGAGTACGATACAAAGCATATCTGAGTGGGGGTAACATGACGGACGTGACTTACATGTAGGTACGATATGGCATAAGGCTGAGGAAAGGGACCCCAAGACGCTGTCAACAAGCGAATCCCCAGATCAGCCTGCGCGTCCGTGCAATTCGATCAGGGAATACGCTGTGTGTCATTCAGTCACTAAAGTAAACAAGTTGAACGGTTCTAGTATATGCATACTCTGCGAGTGCACGAGTAACTTGTATCTGAAATAAGAGTTTTGCAAATACAATAAGGCTCGTTTCCTCAGCCGACATCCCGGATAATAGAATGTGATCGTGATACAGACTTTAACAAACGAACAGTATTACTGTACTTATTTTACCTGGTCATTGTGAAATATAAATATAAATTCGATTGCCAGCTATTTACTTCAATATATATGCCTGCAGCTACTCACACTATTGAACATCATCAATTCAGGATGATGGATTCTCAGGGAGAAATTCGTTTATTATGTTATAGTTTATAAGCAAGTGGGCATATATTAATACATAGATTATAAATAATTACGGCTGCATTCCAATGTCATATATATTGAACAGAAAAAGAAAAAAAAAGAGAGAGAAAAACATTGCTAGAGTTTGCATAGAGTTCTGACTTCTTCCACTCATATTAAAATAATATATGTACTGCCATGAGACATGGTGCACATATATACAGATGTAAACATTGCCATGCAGTAATGTATACTAGCTGTCAATTGACTATGGCACAGCCCATATTTACTCGATCTCCAAATACATGTATACATACGGAGACCGAGACTAGGGCTTGCTAGACTGTAATATTTTGTGACGTTCTGTCCGACACCCTCACATTGATAAGCGAAATTCGAAAGCATGCGAGGGTGTACTTAGTCACTAAATATGTCAATAGTTTTGGATTCTAGAATATTTATATGTATACATAGTTATGGTTTATGAATTATTTAGGCGAAATTCGGCAATATTGCCTGTTTGTTACCTTAGTGCACAGTGTGTTATTGTCTACAACGTACTGCATGATACATACATGTAGACGACGAACTGTGAACATACTGGTTAACCTTAATATGCGTTTAATCCCGCATGTATATATGCACAGTGTAGATCCTTGTTGATCAACGAATGTCAGTGGAATTTATAGTATAACAACAAACCATACATGTTATTGGTGGTCGTTAAATATATGTTTATGACATTGCTAATATTTTAAATGTATTTGTTATAAATGTTCTATTTAAATTAATTGTAGATTTAGATATGTTGTTAAGCAAGTACACATATAGAGGTGCAATGCTGAAAGCAATATCAGTTTATGCCACATATGCAATAGAAATAATATTATATGAATATGTTTGTTTTAATATTTATTTCATGAAAGATAAGTGATATACATTTATTAGTACATACAATTGGATTAGAAAACAAGTGTTTACGCTTATGCGAATTTTGCTCATGGAAATTTCTATTTGTGCGAAGCATCTATGGAACATATAGCGGACATGTTCCTGAATATTTCTCAGTGGCCTATGTGGACTAGTTGGACACACATGTGCGGTGGTCATACAAAATGACGTCACGGCAGCACGTACAAGTATATTTATTAAAATTCTAGATATTTTATAGAACACATGATTATATATTTGCGCATAGATATAAAGAGATATGTGTGTTCATCTTGATCTGTGAATAAGCACAAGTCATGCTGTAATTGACTTGGATACTCAACCTGACATCCATAACAATTGTCATTTACTTCTTTCTTAATTAATGATTGAAGTTCATCTGTTGAATGTGTCATATATTGTCTTTCTTCGTCTTGGTGTTTCTCTGGATTTCTTTACCAGACAAACATCGTTTTGTAACCACAACTCATAATTATGTCCCATCATTTTTATTATCTAAAAGCACTGTATAATATTTGTTGTTTTTAGCACGAATACCTTGACGATAATGACCTATAACAAACACGTTTTGTCTAGGTACAACTGATTATAAGATTTATCTATTCTAAAAATATTTGTATTGGCCCTGAAAAGGGCCTTTTGTCTTGATTATGTGATTTAAGTTTGTTGTTGATCATACTTGATCACTCTTTCGATGTATTTGTTATCGTCATCACAGTCCCGTGACCCACAGCTTCTACATGTGAAGAGAAATCTGTGTGTAGACCTTTTTTTTCTTTCTTTTTTTAATACTTTATTACATGTATGTAGGCCACCGGCCCAAAGCACACACTACATATTAATATACAAACACATATTCAGGAACCAATTGTGGAAAGCAACAGTGAAAAAGAAAAAAGACAACATACATACACATTTTGTTATTTTTCAAGGTCACGGGGACATTGGCAAACACAAACCAAGTCTATTCTAACAATAATAATACATTTGTATGTGCCAATAGCTCCACGTCCACGATTTCAACTGTAGTACTAACGTAGATCAAGTGAGGGTGCATGTAAGTATCAGTTTATTTCTAAGAGTCTGTGCTTTTGCATACATTTAAATATGAACTCACTTAACCGTAGCAAATATTCTGTGTCTGTTCTTTTCATGCTATTATGTGTGTAGACCTTTTGCTAGGTTTTCCAGAAATCGCATATTATGGTGCAGGATCTCGCCGGATTTCCTCACCCCAGTCTTCTTGTTGTGGTTGTACACTAGCTCTCTCATCATCACCCCAGTTTTCTGTTGGCTTCGACATCGTGTTCGATGAAACATGTGAAGTATGTGTTAAAAACACATGCTTTTATACCCAGCAAACGGATTGACCTACTTTTGGTAGTTTAGCCAATTTTCAGATTTTCGGCCAATCAGAAAGCTTGGTGCAAACACGTTTTGTGAACAAAGCTTGTTTGCACAAGCTTGACTGTAAAAACGGAATAAGCTTTTAACCAATAGGACACTGTTTACAGTATCCTAGTACATGTGATGGAAAAATGAACATTGATTTACCAGGTGTTCTATTCAGAAAAAGATATATTTAATTTATCAACGTGTTTATCGAAGAATTAAAATACAAGATTAATACAGTTTTAAACATATTTACAACATGTAATACACAGTAATCCAATCAAAGTCTCAATGTACTGTAACCGTATGGTACAGTATTAAAATTGTCAACAATGCCACGTTTTGTGTACACAGACTTAAATGTATTGCTTTGACATTCACTCGTTACTGTTCTGTGTGCATGTCTCCTGATTTTACATGCATACACCACTTTCACTTCGGTACTTCGATCCTCTGCACATTGAACATATGTATCAAAGTTCACCACTTGACTTGTGTTGTAATCGAGTGTCAGTCCTTTAACTTTGCATTTGGATTTCATTTCCCCCGCTTTTGTTATCAACTTGTACGCATAACTCTTTGGTCCTAAACCCCTAAAACTTATTATTTTATTTCCTGGTTCTTCATCAGTCCATTTACCAAGTCTACTATTGAATATGGGAGGATTCCATGAATTCTGCTTGTGTATGTACATACAACTGTCTGTATCAAAATACAAGACACGCTCATTTAACTTCTCCAAAACACTGTATAGTTCAAGTCTTGCATATGCTGTTACATATGATCCCACTACAACATTTGATGTTGCATGGGATTCATTGTGTTCAGGCCTAGTTTCATAGTTAACCAATATGAATGGACATTCATTATCAAATATTTATACGTGTTTTACCATTATACATGGATCGGAAATCAATTCAAAATATTTTGAAGGATTATTAATGTATTCCGTTTGTGTCATGATTTCACGTTGTGTCAATTTACCCCATAAGCAGTTTAACATAATCTTGGCAAATGCTCTACGTCCAGGATTTGTTTGTATGTTTGATGGATCAAGATAAGTACCTTCAGCTTCTTCATAGTCCTTAACAATTTTTTCTTTGTCTTTTTCTGATACACACCATCCGGGGTAACCACTTGCTTCTTGTTTGATTTTAAGAAAATTGTCCATATACCCCGAGAAAAAATTTATTAGATTTTTCATAAAAATGCCATACTTCATACACGTCTAAGAATGTGTAGCCACAGTCCAATGCTTTAAACAATTCTAGTGTTACCCATGTACCATCCAAAGCTCTTTCTTCAATTGTATGTGTACACTTTGTAGAACTTTGTTCTCCACATGTTCTACATAGTGTAAACACGATTTTGTTATTTCAATGTGTTGGTAACACGGGATGAAATAGATTGTCCAGGGGAAGAACTTTATATTTTATCAAACCCTCATACTGTTGGATGTTTTCTACACCAATATTTTCTTTTGTCAAAATTTCGGGGTGTCCTATCGGATATTCTTTGTGTTTACATACAAATGGATACAATGAACAAATATCAATATATTTGATTTCGTCATCTGAAATTTCTTCAATATCATATTTAATTTTTATGGCATTACAACCTCCACCAAACAATCCTTCCCTAGGTTCAATCGGATCACAGTTCGGAAATAATTGTTCGATCAACTTTTTGTATTCTTGATCAGTTTCCATTTTCAAATCAAACTCATGCTCCCAGATAGTGTGAATTGTGTAATCACTTACACTGAAATATTCCAATCTTTCATATGTTTGCGAATATAAATTGTCCATTATTTCTCCATTTATTGGGTTTTTTTTGTTATGAATTGGGTAACATTTAGGACAACCATGCCACATGTCACCGAGAAACTCATAGATAGTATTTGATTCTTTGTGAAACCCATCTACAGTATAGGGAACAATTTGGTATTCACCGCCATATTTTGAATGTTGGATAACAATATTGTTTTCGTGTGCAATACTTTGTATCCATCGAATACCTTTCATTGAAAATTTACGTTTACTCGGATCTCTGCCTGAAATAATTCCGATCTGATTACTTGGTATGTATTTGTTACGCCAAACTTTGTTACATGCGTCATCGATTGTACTGGCTTCTAAAAACGGATCTATACCACCATATTCCATGAATACCTTCCTGAATTCTCCACACCCACGTCTCAAAATATCTACGTCCGATCGACAATATTTTTCCAATTCTTGTTTGAAATTGAAACAATCATTGTTTTCCACACGTTCGTTATACCATGATAAAAACTTTTCCCTAGCAGTTGTCCCCATTGAATCTGGTTTGTAATAAGAGACATCAACGTATGGACCAACATAATCGGCAAATTTGTCAGTATTTGCCCAATGTGGAAAATATCCCTTAGCCATTTCTTTCAATTCAAAGGTTTCTGGAAATGTTGCCAATCCTGAATTTATGAAATTATATGAATCAATCAATCGTATTCCTCCAGCTTCCATAACCATGATGTTATTACCGTTCATTATTACATTTGGTTGAAACATTCCCTTTTCAATTCGATGATTAAGTATGAATTGCCCATCATACGCTTTGAAATTATGTGCAATAGCTGTGGCACCTGTATGTTGTTTTGAAAACAACCAATTACAAAATTCTGACAAAGTATTTTTTCCTTCAAATACTACTTCTCTTCCTCCAGGAAACCGACTATGACATTCACAATTGAATTATAATGGTTCATTTATATATTCATCACAAGCTCTGTTTGCAATACAATAGTTAGGAATGTGTACACCAGTGTCTTGTTGACATTCGAAATCATAAAATATGAAAAACGTTTTTTTCAGTTTTGCTTTTGTATTGCTGAATATGACATTTGTGGTCAAAATTAACAATCTCTTTACAATATTTGCATTTCTTCTTTCCTTTACATGTATGATTCTTCTTAGAATCGGCAAACTGTCCTCCACATTTGCCACAACATGTTATGAGTTGACAAATTGATTTATTGTCGCCCTTCAATTTGCTTGTGATTTGCAAAACACGTTCCACTATAAAATGTCCTGAGACAATCTTTGCACTTGATATAATCTATCATATGACATTTTCTTTTATAACGACATGCCTGACACGAAGTAGGGCATATATGTGTTTCACGATTTTGGTAAGCAACATCACACATCTCACAATAGTACCCACATCCAAGAAATCCAACAATATTTGTAATATAATCATAATGATCTTGATTATAGAATACATGTATCACTTTGCTGTATGACTGAATTTCTGGATATTTAAACAACAATTCTGTTTTTACATGTAGTTGATGAATCTTGATCACATATTATACATACATTGTTGGATTTTCTTGTATTCTTCAATTCCACAAGCTTTCTGTGGTTAAATTCCAACTTCATTCAATAATTTCTCTGCTTCAATACGTTGTAAAGGACGTGATGTCTGTCGAATTACATGCCACCGCATATTCCATGTTGAAGAAACTTCTCGATCAGAATGACATTTTCCAACAACAATAGCCCTGGCTAAACACATACTGTCTTTTGAATTTTCAATTTTCACAACAATTTTCTTATTTTTCGTGAAAACTCGAGAATCAATTTCTGAGGTAATCTTCTTTCTTCCAGAACCTGTTGGCATTTTGGTAAACGTTGTTTCGATTGTCATCTCACCATCGTTCAAATTAAAATCCATATTCGATTGTATAACTTTTTCTATTTCTTTTTCTATTTTAAATCTTCAACATTCAATAATGGAATCGGTATCCCCATCTGTAATGCAGGGTGATTTAATGTCACCCTGATTTTGTCGTGTGGTTCTCCATCAATTCGCTCGATGATTTGATGAACGATATAATCAAATAATATCCCCACGAAGTTTTGAGGGTGTTCGTCTACATGAAATTTATGATGATTCAGTTCTGAATTTTCTTGATCTTCCACTTTTTTCTTGTATAAGATCGTAAAATCTTCTAACATCTGGTGACTCTTCGGTTTCACTATCGGTGTCCGAGTATGGTACAAGTGGCATGTTGAAGGTTCTAATAAAGTATTAAGCAATTTGCAGCAGATTATATATTATCGCTACACCGTGACGGCTATAAAAGAAGCCACATACTCCAGATGGTCATCATTAGTCTATTGTACTCTGAAGCGACATGGACTCTCAGTCGACAGAACGTTCTTCCATTCAACTACAAAAACACGAGGAACATTTTGCTGACTATTTCGAAAGTATGAAGTATTGGCACAAAGGATGTGAAATTAATTTATATGTAAATCCGTTTACTCACGAAGTTGAATTCAGCAACATACCGAAAACCTATCCGATAAAACATATTGGAAACTTTGTTGGATCGTTTACATCTTACAACTATTCGGGCGATTCCGAGTACCTGATTTCTACAGGAAAGAGGTTTACATAATTCAGCATCGATGAGAAATATGGAGGGGACGAAATATCACCTAACATGTGTTACATCTATCAATCAACGGAACATTGGGCTAATAAATGCAGTCAGAAGATACAAGGAAAGTACATGGATGTGTTTGTGAATCCATATTCTCACGAAGTTAAATTTTTGGATTCGCCTAGTATCACCAAAGACATGTGTGTTGGAAAATTCATGTCTTATTACAACGAAGAGAGTCATCTGAAGCTTCCAAGAAATGTTATATAAGCAGGATGTTTCATCTGTAAATCGAAATCACATTGGGCTTGTGCTTGTGACCAGAACCCCAGTTCAAAGACCGTTTATGTTAAGGACCATGAGAAACGTAAACGTAAACACCAGGGTGAACCGAGTGTTCCAGCCAAGAAGAGGAAATTGGACTTTTCGATTTGATTGATTTATATGTCTTGTTAAATGAATACAAGTTAAAATGTTTTTTCTTGTTTGTTATTTATCATTTTATAATTCATATGATTTATAAAATGCAAGTGTTTCTTTCGGAAACTTTGTAATATAGTGTTACATACGACATGCGAGTTAACAACGATCTAATTTACACATACTTATTCTCAGGTCTAATGTAACACTATATTACAAAGTTTCATGAAATAAACCTTACAATTTGTACATTGTCAAAAATAAGTAAAAATGAAATTGAATGTTGGTTGTGTTACTGTATTGTAACACTAGCACGTCTAACGTAAATCAATGTTCATTTTGACAGATTGAAAAAAATAATAAAAATAAAAAATAAATAAAAAAAAATATTTAAAAAAAAACACCAAACCATTTTATACCAGTACTCGTACCTTTACCCCAAAACCATTTCGTACCAGTACTCGTACCTTTACCCCCAAACGGTCCTTTTCAGGGCCACCCTAAACTATTCGAACAGAATTCCTTTTCAAATAAAACAATTGCTATACATATGATAGTATATCTTTGTTATTTCAACATCCTTGTGACATTTATGTAACATGGCTGTGGAAAAAAACTGAAATTGTACAAAAGATTATTGTTTATCGCAAAGATTGATTTGATATTGTACCCTAAAAAAGTAATATGGTGTTACAAACAATGGCAACACAGCTACACTGATATGCAAGCAAAATTAAATTTCCTTAAATGTATTGAAGGTATCCCAGATATGAAATGTTTTTCTTGTTTGTTATCTTATATAACTTACTTCAATTCATATGATTTAAAAATGCAAAGTATTTCTTTCGGGAAAATATTGTGGTCCTGAAAAGGACCGTTTAGTAACTGTCTAATAGAATTCAGACAAATCTGGATATAAGTTATTCATTGTAACTTTCCACACAATCTTTTGTTTGGAAGGCCAATGATAACCACGTCTTGCAAAGAATTGTTGTAACAATTCTTTGTTTCTCTTTTTTTCTTCATTAACATCATTTTTCCTAGAGAATACAATTTGTTCTCAAACGTTGAAAGAATGTCTTGATTTGCATTCTGGCATGTAAGAAATGATACTGTATATGCTTAACATGTAGATCCAGAAATGAGTTCATCCATGGTTGCATTGGATACAATTTAGAGGATTTGATTGGACAAGAATTCTGTCCCTCTCATTGGATGAATTTCAATCCATTTTTACAGTCAAGCTTGTGTAAACAAGCTTTGTTCACAAAACGCGTTTGCAACGCGCTAAATCTGAAAATTGGCTAAACTACCAATAGTAGGTCACTCCTGATGTGTATAAAAAGTAAAAAACATACAGCTATATCTCATTAGTCATTAAGCTGTTCAACCAACTACAAAACAATGTATAAGAACGGTGAATGCTCTATGTGCGGTGAACACTGTTGCATACAGTGTAGAAAATGCTATGCAGTGTTGGACACTCACGGGGAAGAACATCAATGCCCAGAGCTCGACGAAGGCTTTTTCGAAGAAGAGGACATTAAAGACCTCGAAATTTGTGAGGCCTGTGATGTAGTCGTCGACTCTGTGTGGGATGACATGTGCACTGCATAGTTTGCTAAAAGACAACAGCCCTTTTCAGGTTCCTATACACCTTCTCACGAAATGAATACCTTACATACTGCTAGTGTTGAATACAAAAACGACTAATCTAATAAAATGTTATTAACCAAATTATGCAGGGTCAACCATATCTTGCAGAAAAACTATATAAACAATGTCATACATTAATATTTACCATAGTTGAAAAATATTTTCACAAAAAAAGAAACTATATAATAACCGAACACTTCTAAAGTAGTTTAATTTATAAATTTACCATGGATGCATGTCACAGAACTGCAATGAGAAAATCGCTGACGATAATGTTTCGACTTGTTACGCACTCTTCATTTTCACACTGAGCCAACACGGTCTCAGTGACTTGGCGAATCAAATCAGAAGCCATGTAACGACGTCAACCGGTATACACACAAGTGCTGTTGCACATCAACCAACGACAGTGAACAATGATGTTCGAGGGTTAAACACCGCTCAACAGCCAATTCAAGTAGGGCCTAGTGACGACGACAGTACGAACACATGTGGAATATGCGTGGACGCCGATAAAAACACTGCTTTGCTTCCTTGTGGTCACGTTTATTGTGAAGGATGTTCACGGCGATTTCCTCAGTGTCCTATGTGTAGACAACACGTAACTGACACGATACGTGTATTTTTTGTATGTGAATCAAAAGTTTAAGATAAATTGTGTAAGCTTGAAATGAATTTTACTCAAAAAAATGTGTTTCAAATCATACATGTCTTTGTATCAAGCTGTGTCTTCACTACGTAGAAACAAATCATTTGCTATTACGATGAATATGTAAATGGATATTGTGTGTTGGGTTATGACTTGCCATCTGACCAGGGCAGCGAAGAGGGACACCTACATCATATAAGAACCTGAAATCTACGACTTGAGCTTCAGTTTGCCGATACGTTCATCAACATAATCGTATTTATGCTTCCTGTTTCTGGGATAATATGGTTTCTGCACCAGCTCGGATATGTAGGAGTCCGTGATGGTGCAGGAGCCTTGAGTAATATATTTCCAACACCAGCACCGGTGTGCACCGGAACTTGTGTTGGGAACAACATGAAGGGGTTTTCTGGGATAATATGGTTTATGTACCGGCCCGGATATGTAGGGGTATGTGATGGTGCAGGATCCCTGAGTAATATATTGCCACCACTAATACCGGTGGGCGCCGGAACTTGTGCTGGGAACATGAAGTGGTAAGTACCAGGTGTCCGAGTTTATTTTGTGGCTTGAAAATCACTTAAAACACAATGCATGGTAGTATGTTGTACATGTCTGACAGGATTATCCTGTCAGACGAAATTTATTTTTGACTAAAATCTGTATGTATTATAGTACTATAGATACTAGTGCAACAATTTTGGTATCACAAACAATGTGGCTATAGTACTATGTGAACATTATACCATACATGTACTATAATTTATCTATATAGCAATATATCGCCATTGCTGTTATACATAACGAAAGTTGAAGACACAAAGTTGGCCAGTGTAACTCACCAACAAAAGTACACTAAATAATTAGCTTAAGAACCAAATGAACAGGTGGGAGGTGGGGCGGATAGGGAAAATAGACGTGAAAACTATTGACCAAATCGCTGTTCTCTTCCAAAAATTAATTTATGCATGATAAATTGGGGATCTGAAAACAGAACCCATGTTGTGGTTTTGTGTTGCGCTTGGTCATATACCAGTCCATCTATTTTAAGAGATTCTAATTGTAATACTGGTTTAAAGTACGGAACGAAGTTGACTACCTAGAGGCAAGTTGTGCCTCTCCCAATAATTTGGTTGTTTCAGCTTCAGGAAGCATAAATATATTGTTCTTACTTTGTATAAAAATAATGATATTGCAGAATTTGGCAATCAAATTGTAATAAACAGTCTACGAGAAGTGCTCACCGACTACTAACAATGATACGCCCTGTGGTTGAAAACTGATGTTTGTGAAGTGACGAAATCCAGAAAAATACCATAACGAAAAAATACAATACATGACACATTCAACAGATGTATGGTTAAAGAACTTCAATCATTAATTAAAAAAGAAGTAAATGACAACTGTGAAGGATGTCAGATTGAGTATTCCTGTCATCTTGAACATACCAGTCAAGTACGTCATCAACTGTGCCTAATCACATATCAAGATGAACAGAAAGATCTCTTTATATATATAGCTGTGAGGACATTGGACCCCTTTATAATTATATCAAAATGGTATCCAATTCTCGAAGATATGGCATTGGACGATCAAGAGAAATTGGAAGCGTATTTAAAAAACAAAATTCGATTCCGACCATCTCAGTTTTGGTTAGAAGATTTGGCTACACAGGTTAAACACTCCTGGAAATAGATTGATATTAAAGACTATAAAAGCAGGAACGGACTATAACTGAATCATTCTATGAATAGACACACTTGAAGAAACAATGAATCCTCTGACCGATCTAATGAATCACATAGCATACATGAAAGCATTGATACTTGCTTTCAAACTAAAAGTATCAAATGAACAATATCTTACACTAGGGATCATCAAGGAGAAAATAGAGATGTTTGAAGAGTTCAAGGAAGCCCTATTATTAAAAATGGGGTTCTTCAAAGATTCAAGGATTAAAGTAGGACAATTAACATTTGAACAATGGAGAAATGAAGTTGCGGAAAATGACAACATTGTGAATTTCGTATTCAATCGCTGTAAACCGAACTTACGGATTAGTGGAAAGACTGAAACAATGTTTGGACTAAGACCCCCATTGCTCAAGCTTCATGGACAGAGACAATGTGAACCAATGGAAATAGATCATGCCTCTTGAATGTTGTAGCTTAAACATACATGTTGTAAATATGTTGTTGTTCAATAAATTATTGCTAAAACTTTACATATCTCGTATTCAATTTTAACATAAATTGAAAAATACCATTCTATTGATTTACAATCAATATTTATTGTCATCAACTTATGTCATGAAGTGGGTGAAAATTATTTATATGACATTTTCATATGTATTTGATAATATTGGAATTGTCAAAAATATGTGAAAATTATATAGGGGAACAGTACACCCACTAAATTGAAAAAATACCATTATATTGATTTACAATCAATTCACGAACCTTCAACAAAATGGTTCCGGGGTGACACGATAGTATGATACAAAAGGTTTCTACCCCCGGATAAAATTCACGAATTTCCATGCCCTATAGCGTGATACAAGAAGTTTCCACCCTGATAAAATCACATGGTTTTTTAACTTCTGGTAAGAATTAAAGCTCATTCGGAATACCTTTAAAAAAGAATATTGAAAAAACACATGTTAAAAAAACCATGCCATAGTGTCACCCATTACTACTTACGATTGAAGAACAATTTGGTAAATTCGTACTAACATATGTCAGCAGTGGGACATGTGAAATGAAATTACAAAACTTAATTAGGAATCAACTGCGAAGCTTGCCTGATATACGAGCTCATAAGCAGTTCCTCAGAATAGCAATTGACTATGTTGCCAAGTGTATGGTAATGATAAATGATTAATTTAACCATACTGCAATACCGTCGTCCATCTAAGTTACATTCATATGCATATATGTATGAGTATATGAGATACACACTGCTTATGACACGGAATAATATAAAACAAATTGCAAACATATATGGCATAACAGTTAAAAGGAACTATATGTACTTTAATTAAAAACCATGCATGGGACAATGATAGCAAAGGTAGATAATCAGGATAAGTTCTGACCAGCCTGCGCGACTGCGCAGACTGTTTTGGGTTCCCTGCTTATCAATGGAATTGACTATTACATGTATTGTCATGACTGCTTGTATGCTACCAAGTTTGACATGGGTTGCACATCGTACTATGTGTATACATGGGATTCAAAGATTGAATACTACATATTTATTAATTGCTGTTGATATACAGAAACTCAAAAAAAAACATCAGGAGCAGACTACAGACTGATCACGATCTACACTACTTGTCATGCATTCGATTGCCCATCGCATGCTCGCACCTGTCGCCCACACATCCTGATCAGACTGTGCGGATGCACAGGCTGATCTGGATCTACAATGGTCGCAAAACCCAAATGCCCCATTTCTCCAGTCACAGCCACGTATTATGGCCTGGCTCTAGGAACACCCCCCTTATCACACCATCATGTTCAATTAATAGTAACCAATTCACCCCTACATATAACTGGAATGGATTTGACTAATATGTTAATTTAATTATGACCAATTAGTTTTAGACCAGTCCATTTAAAGACATTGATCCAGCAATAACCCCACTCCCCCCCACCCCCCCCCCCCCCCCGCCCCATGTGGGATTTTAGGTGAGTGTAATTTTCGGATTCAGTAGCATATTGTCTAACAAAACTTGGTTGTCTGCGATAAAAAAAAGCAGCTGGATGAACAAATGGCGGCCATTTTTCAAGATGGCCGCCGACCATTATTATATTGTTTTTATAAGGACTGTTAACTGTCAGTCTGATCAATATTGACCGGATAAATTGCTATAATTAAGTCGCAAAATGATTTAGAATACATCTTACATTTAATGACATCACAAAATATATTTCAAAATGGCTGCCGAAATAGATCGTTTTACAACATTTATTCTGCGAATCGAACGTTGTTACGAACGATTACAGACATTCATATATTTGAAACACATATGCATTGCTATCCCTCAAAAATAAATGTAAAATACTGCATATATTGATGTAATATCCTTCCACAATTGTCAGAAATGTCAAAATGGCCGCCTATATATTCTTGTTCTGTTCTACAGAGAGAGATTGCATAATGAGACACATGGCGTAGTTGCTACCTTCACTAGTTACTAAGTTAATGCGAAGCGGACGGACAGACAGACGGTCGGACACATTTAGTCCAGACAGCCTGTAGAATCACCTCAACATAATTGCAACATAATTTATTTCTTTACACATGTGCTGAAGATAGCATTATAAAGAACATATCAAAAGTCTAGAAAAATCTAAATAAAGGAAATCCCATAAAAATAACTTTTAAAACTGGTCTATTCGACAATAAGACGAATGGCCGTTGCAGCCCACCATAGGCAAACATTTCAAATATACCGTGTGATGACGTATCATGGATTTCTAAAGACGAGTGTTTATTTTACATTATTTATCATGTTTGCGGATAATATCACGTTTATATAATACTGATGTTGCTTTCATACAAGTGTAATTCCCGTGTTTTACAAGTTTATTGGCGTTGTCATGGATTTTCGCGGTTGTCAACAATCATCAATAAACATAAACAATGTACAATATTTAGTATAGATCCAATTTACCTACTCTGTCATATACAATAATACGTGCTGATAACATTATAAAAGACACGTGATTTAAAATAACAAATAATGCTGCTAAAAAAAAAATTCACATTGCATTTCTTTCACAACGTATGGTGGTCAATTTTGGACATAAGCCAGTTGTTTTTAATATATATTATATATTCATTGCTTATCAATATTTTACATATTCACTTATGTTTGGAAGAATTTTATCCCCCACCTCTCCGCCCCTGCACCAATACCCGGTATGGGGGCATTATAATTTGCAACTGTCTGTCCGTCCGCCCGTCTGTATGTCCGGCATATATAGTTTGACAGACGAACCAATTCTACAGTTTGATTCCGATTAACTTCATTTTTTGTATACATAAACATCATGAAGCGCCATAAGTTTGTAATGTTAACATTTTTACATTAGCTCCAATATATCTGGAGCAATTTTTATCCCATCGCATAGCGAAAACTGGATATAGGATGCAAAAGTCGTACGTCCGTTCGTCCGTCTGTCTGACTATCCATCATGTTTTACATTCTGCTATAACTGCTTTACCGTATGGCAGATTGGCTTGAAACTTCATGTACATGTTTCTCATCATTCATCATCACAGTCGTGCTCCCATGTGCCCAATGTCACGGTACAAAAACGGTCAAATAATGTTTTGACACTTCGTGTGCATGTCTGTCATCATCCATAGTTTTATTTCTCACCCCAAAGTCAAGGTCAAATAACTTGGAAACTTCCACTTCAGGAGACTGGAGGCAAACCATCAGTATTGTTATGCCAATGATGTGAACTTGAGTGACATGTCGTGTGTATATACATAATTTTGAAATTTGTATGTGGTCATGCATTGAAATATGGTGTTAATCCGGTAATTACCTCTGATTAACCGCTGTACTGGAAGGCTCTCATCTTGATTATAAATGAAACGGCCAGCAGCTGTTTGCGTGATATCGTATTATGATTAGGCTGATTTCACACAATCATGAGCTTCCTCGGATGTATTGTTCAGCTGATGCAGGATCTGGTCCCACGGAACTGCTGCCAAATGCTGAACGGAAAAGCAGTAGCACGAGCGGTCATGGGTCATTTGCTAGTAGACAACGCTTTGAATTCAATCCTCGTCTCACGAAGCCAGGACATATGACAGAAATGGTTTGATAATTGAACCCGTCGTAAATGAAGGACCTGCTCGAAGTGAAAAGTGATTGGACATATCACGCTAGATAATTATAGTGCTGAAGCCCATGGCGACATTATTGAAGTTAGCAAAATATACGACGTTCTTCTGTCCGTTAATCTTACTGTTCAGTATTTTGTTAAAAGTGATCTTATTCACGTTTCTCTGAAGGAAAATAGTCAATAAAAGAATATCGAATAGCAGCACTTTGACTTCAGTATATGGAAATGATATACATATTTAAGAACATTTATAAAAGCAGAGCGATCATGTGATAGGGAACTTAATTTTACACACTATCGCTTATAATGCTTCCCTTCTTCGCTGCCGCAGGCCACAATCAAAATCTGAAATCAGCGTATGTGTTATTTGCAAATGATGCAAGACCGAGACTACCAACAACAAACTACATCAAACTGTCAGATCACATTGATCGTCATTGAATCCGTCTTAATAAGAAGTGTAAATGCAACTTGAGATATGACTAGAGGCAAAGGCATGACAAAATCACAGCAAGCAGAATGGTTAGTATTATTATTTTCATGCGCAGAAATAAACAGTGGCATACAGGAGTTCTGTTAAAATCAGTATCACACAAGTGGCCAACACATTGAATGTGGTCAAGCAAACCAAAGCGAGAGACTACAAAGACACGCATTGAAACATTCTCATTATTTCTTCTTGAAAGAAATCCGTTCAACGAAGATCATTTGTTGCGAAATATAGAAACAAGCGTGTCATCGGATTCCTCAACAAATATCGACAGGGCAAAAGAAACTGTGTCGAATGTACTAAACAAAATGTTTAGCAATAATGTAATGGATTATTCGTTCAAACGATCACACAAAGCAGTGACACGTAACACAAAACCTTCAGTAAAAGTAGACAGTGAAGCAATTAATGTCTATCCACAGTTGCTTTTCCAACGACCTACAGTAGTTTTCAGTGGATCGGATGTGACATATCACACGTATTTAAATACGAACTGTTCAGTATCCCGTCATCTCTATGTGATTCATTGGGTTTTCTATTTCAAACACAAAAACAACAGCGTTAGCAGATGCAATATGGGCCATGGGAAACTGTTGCAACATTGAGATGGAAAACGAGAACGTAAATCATGTGATTGATTGTGGATCTCTATTACACCGTATTCCATGGCAACAGGGTTCTAGATATCCTGGCATCTGACAGACATGTGTTGATTACAGGGTGTGACACTGCATCACGGCTCTTCGGTATATGTAAGGGACATGCACTGACACCGCAAAGGATGGTGTAGTGCGAGCTGGTGAGAGTGTACTTAGTGGGATTTTACGGTGGGGTTATATCAGGAGGACTAGATACACTTCGCTCCAGAAAATTTACTATCAAAGTCTCGGCAGTACAACGTGTGTACAGGTGTATGCACTGCCACCTACATCAGCAGCAGCGAAATACCACAGTATGAGGGAGTACCTAACTGGATTGATTCAGAGATGTACTGGCACCACAGGAATGGGGATGGTTTGTTGTAAAACAAGATACTTCCTAGAAATACATATTTTCCACCTGCTTCCGAAAGTCTCCTGAAGACTATCAGGTGTAGCTGTAAACTGAAGTGCGATACAAAACGTTGTGCATCCATAAAACATGGACTTGGATGTTCCACAGGATGTGGCAAATGCAGAGGTGTGGCATTCACTAACTTTACAAACCTCAGTTAGTCCGACCTATTGAGTAGACTTATAACCCAACTGACATATTAATACAAATGGATAATCAAACTGAGGTGAGTGAATTGATTTGAAGAGCTAATTATCTCTATTTCAAACTACTTGTAGCATAGTTTACGCAGGAAATATGTGATATTACACATTGAGATAACGAGTCTCCACCTGAGATGTTATGTTTGCAATTTGTTGTGAATGAGCGAGTTTTTCGCGCACATGCTATTTTGGCGGCCATTTTGAATTTTAATGTCAATGACAGAGCAATTCAATTCATATATAGTATCATTATCAGAGGTGTTTACCTTTAACTATGTATTTGAGCACTGTACATTGTGCCAAAAAATATTTACAAATGATAATATGACAAAAGTAGCGTGATATATCTGTATACGACGGCCATCTTGGATTTATGCAAATTAAGCTTGTTTCCCCTACTTCGATTTTTCTAGACTTTTAGTATGTTATCATAAACACTTCACAGACACATATGCAAGTAAAATAATTTCTGTTGCAATTTTGTTAAGGTTGGGCTACAAATTGATATAGGCTGACTGGTCTAATTGTATCTGAAGTGTGCACGGATAGCTATTAGTAGTGTATATGCATCTAAACCATTTAAAAGAAAGTGACAATGCATAACATAAATGAAATTCATTACATGTAAAATTCCCATTGTAAAATTCGTGGGTGAGGAATGGTGAAAATAATTTGTGTTTTAAAATTGTATCATCGACTGCAAACATCGGATAATCGGCAAATATGCAATTAACATGTCTAATTAACACTACTAGGTACCATTGGCACAGAGAAAATACAAAAGTACCATATTTTAAAATCAATTAGAGCTAGTACTAAATTAAACAATTAAGACCTCTTATTAATTAATTAATTAGAGCTAGGCATTAATGCTCTCAAATAGACAGCAGGATGGAAATCGATGGAAAATTGGCATATTTGTCAGCCATCTTGGATTGGGGTAAACAAAACAGTTATCCATTGCAAGCAAGCTTTGCTATTGTCATGACAATTTATTAAAGAGCACATATGATAGTATGTAAGGATGCTTTGAAGTGTTAACAGATGTAATTTAATGGACACGATTATTAATTAACGGAGATTGTGATTGTTGGTGGCCATTTTGGATTTATTTTCATATATTCTCAAGTAATATATATTTATTGAAGTATCATAAGCTTGTATTTCACTTCTAAAACATAATTCAATTCGAATAAGCCAATAATTTGTGAAATAAAATAGATTTGTATATGGTTTAGTGTGGTGGGGTAAGCTAGTGGTGTATGGGCGGCCATCGTAGATTTTGGCGGCCATTTGGATGAAACTGTTAATGATTGATTGTATTTAAATCACAAATACCGGTTTCAATGTGTTCAGTACGTTTCACAGTGTGTACAGGCGATTTTGCGGCAGTTTATTTTGACATCGGCAAAACAGCCCTGTTATGAGCAGAAACTGTTGCTGTTAGGGGGTCCACTTATAGGTCATAAACACTTTAAACGATGACTTATACATAGCTATCACGCGGGAATGCTATGCTGTGATATATACCTTTCAAAAAAATATAGCGGTGACCACGACGTAGCGTGAGAACGAGATGCTATGTCGTGGGAATGAGATGCTATCTTGTGGGAACGAGATGCTATGTCGAGGGAACGAGATCCTAACTCGTTATAACGAGATGCTATCTCGTGGGAACGAGATGCTATGTCGTGGTAACGAGATGCTATGTCGTCGGAATGAGATGCTATCTTGTGGGAACGAGATGCTATGTCGAGGGAACGAGATCCTAACTCGTTATAACGAGATGCTATCTCGTGGGAACGAGATGCTATGTCGTGGGAATGAGATGCTATCTTGTGGGAACGAGATGCTATGTCGAGGGAACGGGATCCTAACTCGTTATAACGAGATGCTATCTCGTGGGAACGAGATGCTATATCGTGGGAATGAGATGCTATCTTGTGAGAACGAGATGCTATGTCGAGGTAACGAGAACCTAGTGGGAACTAGATCCTAACTCGTTATAACGAGATGCTATCTCGTGGGAACGAGATGCTATATCGTGGTAGCGAGATGCTATCTCGTGGGAATGAGATAGAACAAAATTGCGGATGCCCCTTTATTTCATTCCAAAACTTGAAAATTATGAAAGTCTCATAATTAATGTAATTATGTCTGGCGAGTAAACCCTGATTCAAGTGTCATTGATTTATGGACTTATTGGTATACAGTGTAGACCCTGACCAGACTGCATATAATTATCGACATAATGGCAGTGTAAACCCTTACAATAATATGCCATCCATCGAATGAACGGCAAATCGTGTAGATCCATATCAATAAAGCATGCATTTATGAACAGAATTGCAGTTTACCCTTACAATAATATGTGATTCTTTGAATGAAGGACACATAGCATAGGCCCAGACCATCAGGCAGTGTGAATACACAGTCTCATCTCGGGCTACACTGGTCCCAAACTGTGTATGCTAAATTTCTCAATGACAATGCATTATATGGCTTCCCCATTACAATGGCATATATTTCGGATTATGACATAGGCATCTATGCCATTGGTGACCAGTCTAGCTCCTGATGTGATAGCACACTCCTCCTGCAGCCTGGAAAGGATGCATTGTTTGTTAAATGTATGTTGGGTTAATACAATGGTAAATGGTGTAAACCCTGGTCAAACTATGTGAATGAGTTGAATGAGGGTTGCTGAAAAAGCTAACATTCCATTTTCCCAGTAAGACACAAAATGTGGCCAATTGAGGGAACGAATTGTCATTTGGTGGGAACGAATTGTTACTTCGAGGGAACGAATTGTTATATCGTGGGAATTAATTGGTAATTCGAGGGAACGAATTGTTAAATTGAGGAAAAAAATTGTTATTTCGTGGGAACGAATTAAAAAAAAAAATCCATGTCACCTGCGGGGCTCCGTAGTATTGTACATTGTACACCTGTGCCCAATCACCAATGTCATGGGTGCTATTGTATTGTACATTGTCGCTCATCACCTGGCATTGACATTTGAATGGGTATTGTACGGAGCCTCGCAGAGGTCGTTGAATTCTTTTTTTTATTAATTCGTTCCCACGAAAAAAAAATCGTTCCCTCAATTTAACAATTCGTTCACACGAAATAACAATTCGTTCATGCGAACGAATTGTTATTTCGTGAGAACGAATTGTTATATCGTGGGAACGAATTGTTAATTCGAGGGAACGAATTGTTAAATTTGGGAACGAATTGTTATTTCATGGGAACGAATTGTTAATTTGAGGGAACGAATTGAGTAGTATATAGGGGATGAGTTCATTACCGCGACCCATGGTAAGCGCGTATGCGCGTGTTTATGTCCCCACATGTATCAAAAAGTATAGCCCGTGAATATGGCGAGAAATATAAAACAAATGGCTCCACCCTCATTCTGCAATCAGAGAATTTGGGTGGATTCATTTTTCCGAATTTTGTAAATAAATAAATTATTTAAAAAACTGATTAACTCGTAATTATGAGAATCTTCAGAACTTAACCGGCAACTAGGTGTCAGAAGGCACCGCAAGAAGTTATTCGCGAAAAAAACCCGCGCGATGGGCCATCATCCAAATAGTAGAGCACGGGCTCATCGGGTTTGGTAATAGATCGATCCAGATGATATATATTGAGAGACCATACGGGATCAGTCGCGCGGCGGCGACCACCCTCGAGCTCTCCCGGTTGATAGAGGTACCGGACGGGGTAACATCCGATGGAAGCCGTTTCTCCACTAAACCAACGGATCGCCCGCGCGAGACGGCGGATGGTTTGTGTGACACCGTTTTAGACTTGATGGCATCTACGGGCTTTTTACCAATCAATCTGGTCACCTCCCCATTCAGTGCGGAGACCACGGCGGGCAGCCTGCTCACCCACTCGGTCGATCGCGAATGAGGGTCTACAAGTTATTTGGCATATTGGTGCCCGAACAGCCTCTCAGCCAGGGTTCGATTGAACCGCTCCACGATCCCCTGGTCCAGGTGGATGTTGACGCGGCCGCGTCTGACAGAAACTTTGTGTTTAGACAATAGATGAGAGACCACACCCATGAACTCGCGGCCGGGATCGACCTGGAGAAGATTCGGCCATTTGAGAGGACTCCTCTTATATATTTCGGGAAAGAGCCTCGGCCACCTCCTTAGACTATTTAGTGGCCAGCGGCTCAGCCCCCTTATACCGACTCGCTACATCAACGATTGTCAGTGCGTACTTGTACGTCGTGCGACCGACGCGATCGTGAGGGAGAAACAGGAGATCTGCTTGGTGGACTTCGTTCGGCACCGGCACGTCGAATTTCGGGCGCGGAATATTGTGAGGCGCGGGTAAATAGATCTGCCAGATGGCCTGCCTCTTGAGCCATTCATTGGCTGCGTTTTCGGAAACCTTGGTCGCCGCCGCGAGGTTCTTGATGGCCGCGAGTCCCTTCCAGTAGCCACGGGGGCTGTAGTATTATCAAGTTTGCGCGTGTCCATCGTATGCGAGGTATTCTAGTAGGTCGAACAGTCTCCAACACGCCCTCGCCAGATCGTCCGGTAACTGCGTCGTCGATACTAAACCTTTGTTGGAAGTTTCGTTGCAGCACCAATCGCAATTGGAGTTGCCGCTCCTGAGCTGGAGAGGGAACTCGGAGGAATCTAACATCCGCTTTGCGAAAAGGGTGGCCGCGTTTTCGTCCTCGCGCCACGTCTCTAGAGAGTCTTGGGCCAGACTGATCAGCCCCTTTGCGCCAGCTAAACGGTGTTTAAGGGCCGTGTAGCCTACATCGATCAGAGCAAAATAAAGCTCGTCAACTAACATCGTTCTATATATATATACATTTGTATATATTATTTAAAAAAGTTTTTTTTAAATAATTATTTCTTATTGCTTTTGCTTATTGCTTTTTTAATATAGTAGCTGACGAGACCCACCACACCCATTCCCACGACGATGAACGCGATCTCGCGGTCTTTTTGGGCCTCTGACGGTACATAGAAATCTGAAAGTTCTGGCTCGGGATTCAGCGGCGCGAGAATCTTCTGTGGATATGCCAGCTTGTGCTCGCGCATGGCTTCGTCAACGTTCCGGAAAGTTTGCACGGCGTGACTCTCGCGGCGAAGCTCTTCGTTGATCCAGTCCACACGGTTGGTTCGTTTTTCCGCCCATGCTTCCTTTGGGCTATTCAGTTGTTCTGTAGCTAAATCGTGACGCTTACGCTCACAATCCGCGTCCGAGTCTTCAGGAATTAACGAGAATAAATAGTTGCTAAGGCCGAACGCCCCTGCGCTCACGATTGCGCCACCTAATATTGCTGCGAGCGTAGCCATTTTATTTCCATATATTAGCAGGTAGAATTCCGGCTTTAATTAGATAATCTCGGGTCGAAATTGCGGACATTCAAGGTCACGAGCCCAACGTCTCTCGCAATCATGTCCAATTTGGGAGAGGGCCCCCCGAAGACCATCTTTGATAGTCGAGCAAACCCGATACTGAGACCCGATATCACCACGGCGTGATAAACCGCATTCACTATCATTTTACCTTCGTTTTCAGCCATTATATTTATTGCATATAAAAGGGATCGTGATTAATGTTTAAATGGGGCGCAATCGGTTTCGTAACTTTCTTCGGAACCGCCTTCAACACTGTTGTGGGTTGTTTCGAAAGGTAGTTCCACACACACAGGGTTCCCACAACTGTCAGACCCCCACCAACAACCCACGGGATGATTTCTATGTAATAGGGGGTAGGAGCTACAGTAACAGCTGTCTTCGGATGAACCCCCAATTGCGATTGGGGCTCCTGAGCTGGAGCGGCTGGAACAGCAATCGGGGATTGCAACGACTGTTTGGCCTCTCGAAGCTCGGCGAGAATTTTATCTTGTTTAACTTTTCGGGTGGCAGCCGCTGTCCGCCCAGCTGCCTGTCTGTTTGGGTTTTTGTGTCGTGCAACCGGATTCAATAGTGTTGAACCCGAGGGCTCCTGTGGAGTTTGTTCATCCAACCGCACCTGTGCAATTGGGGGAGCAATCGGGTTCATCCAATCTCGATTGGGAGTTGGAGCAATCGGGTTCAACAGTGTTGAGGGCTGTTCCGTCACTCTCGCAGGTGCGTCTTGTGTCATCATTTTCTGAGCTTATAGTTCGTGGGCATATATGTCCAAATTGACAGTGCTTAGCCGTGGTCAACGCGGTTGTCAGCGGAGCTAAGTGCATTCCAAACTTGTGATAAATTGAGCAGCATGCTGTGCTAAGAGTGTGTCCTATAAAAGGGTCAGTCTCTAGATCACCAATCAACCCCGCGGTGTCAGATATAGGGAGAATTGCACTGACAGCGGTAGCGTACAAATGAATAGCCGCCGATCCAAGAGTTTTCGTCATCTCTGCCCCCAATTTATATTCGTATCGCGCATACATTTTATCAACATCGACATCTGACATCTTGTCCACCTGACAAACTGAGAAACGCCAACCGAAATACTGCTCCGATTGGGACCCCCCCCCTCCAGCAACCAGCGCAGCTAGCCGCTCGCGTCGCGTCGTGTTTTCATTTTCTTTCAGGACCGTATCGGCAGTCGTGCCATCTTTCAGGAAAGATATCGTGTCGGTTCCTACAATTTCTTTTGGGAAAGATGTCCTGTCGGCACTCGCAACAAAGCTCGCAGCGGAGCAACAAATTGATTCCCACATTGTTAACCATTGTTCAGCATTTGTTCAATATACTATATGGTACATTGAGTTGCCATCTCCGCCATCTTTGTATGTACAAGTCATCTTACAGTTTCAGCGCTTCATGCGTTTGACACATAGAGCAAATAATATGGCAATAAACCAAATAAAATATGATGCAATACATGATAGATAGATATGACAGCGGCGTGCTATAAATGTTATGCCAGCAAACTATACAAAAGCCGAGATGTCTGAGCATTTCTCCTATCAATCTCAAAATAAATGTTGATGTGTCAACTTTCCAATCTGATCCACAGCATGTGTTACTGTACACGTTACCCATAGGTAAAGCCTACTCGCATTGTAGGGAGTAGACACCAGGGACAACACACTCATGTAACTGCTTATATGTCACTGGGTTTGATAGCTAATAACAGAGTACAGTAGTTGGTATATAAGGTATGTGTTGTGCGGTTTGAAAGGTAAAAGTTATGCACTGTGCGATTTTCTGTGTATGAGACTATTTACAATGGTTGTTCATTTTGATAGAAACACAGGCACAAACCAGTCCAAAAACTGACATATTTTACTGTTCGGTGTAATATAATATAGGAGGTCGTTGTCCTGGCTTTTATACATATGATTAATTACATTATATCATGTTCTACTTCACATTTGGCGTTTTGTGTTAAACGCCAGAAGAGTTGAAAGTGGCTGATGGCTTGAACACACAAAGATGGCCGAGTTCGCTACTCTATGTGCCATATAGGATACAGTAACGAGGCAGTGTTCACATACATGTTATACATATATTCCACCTCATTTACGAGGCAATTATCTTTGAATCAAAGGATGATCAGGTACAGAATGGAAATGATTTTATTGAGAAAGAAGGCAACATATAATATACTAGCAAACAAAATGTTTGCTTCCCGCCTTCTGAGGAAATGGTACGTCGGGGATTGGTGGTCAGTTTTACTCTATTTAACCTGATACTATAAACACAAATATTCGTGTTTCTAGTATCAGGTTACGTAGGGCAAACAGGAAAGAGGTTGTATTTGCCATTGTTTGTTTGCAAACCATGTGGAATGCGCCCGGGTTTAACGTCCCAGCAACAGTTAAAGGTACATGCCCGCTCAACAGGCACACACTGTTCTTTCTAGGAATACAAAAGTGTATACTTGTCACTATTCCACCAATTCTAAACATTACGAGTGCCTGCTATGCAGATATAATCATTTAGTAATATCTATTTTACTGACAGTGACGCTCGTTGGTATCGGGCTATTTTCATATGCAAATGAGGCATGTTAATTTGTTTAATTAGTTATACTAATTAAAATGCGTCACCTGAAAAAATAATAGTTTCGACAGATTATAAAGTATGTGCATTGCACATCAAAACATAAATACAGAGTATAAATAGTAATGTCGCCCCTGATATCCGTGTGGAAAGTTACGTCTGATATAAAATTTATAATAGTGCCAATCAATACGTGGGGTAATGGTGAATGAATGTTTATTTTGGCCAGAAAATGTCTCTGATGATATAAAGAACATTCTGTGCAAAGTTAGTGGGCATGTACCGTTAAGGTCCTATAGAGACGCGGTCTCGGCCGAAAGACCAGTCTCGTCTCAGTTGGAAGTCCTATGAAAATGTTTGTTCATGCATAGGGCGAGTATTGAACCCACTCGCTCACTGCTCTAACCACTATACTATCAACCCATCCAGTTTGGTTGTCAGTTTCACCTTATATAATCTAGTAGTATAAGCACTAATATTCGTGTTTCTAATGCATTTATTGGGTTGCATATTGTAAACTAGGATAACATTTGTTTTGCCACTGATTATTTTAACCACTCTATGCAACCACCGGTGTTTGAACAGATGGTCAGTATGTTAAGTGTCATATTAGTATTTTGGTGAATTTTGTGTAGATTTGTGTGGATTTCGTTGTTTTCGGGTAATTTACATAGTTTTGTGCAACTAATATTGCTCAATCATTACACACGACATAAATTGTCAATGATCTACACATTCACCGTTCCGAACTTTCTGACCCCTTTTATACTGTGAAAATACCGTACATATACATGAACGTGTACTAACTCGCGGGAGGTGACGTAGATTGCATGTTGGTAACAATGCACTCAAACGACCAGATATACCGAAATAACACATAAAACACCGAAATATGAACCGTTCTTCAAGAACCTATGTATGCAACCAGATACTAGAAAAGTTTCATGAGTAAATTAATTAGATTCCGGCAACAGCTAATGTATGTGTAATATGTGGTTGTAAATGGAAAACTAGGGCTTATGGGTTTTGCAAACAGTGTAGATCCAGATCAGTCTGTGCATCCGCACAGTCTGATCAGGATCTGCACTTTTCGCCATTCCATCAATGAAACACCCGTCATACTTCTAACAAGCAATCATGATAATTATCAGGCTACATGAATATCTGATCAAGAGCTACACTGGTCTCAATTCACATAAGCTCCATTTTCCAAGCCACATATAGAGCCGGGGCATGACTTGAGGTCACGTCTGAAAGAGCAGCGGTGTGCAAATACTAAACGTATTTGTCAATGCAGTGGGCGAGGGTTTAACACACAACCATCGCTATTATCGTCTTGTGCTCTACCCTCTAAACTACCAAGCCATACATATGTTGGTGATCAGTTTTACCCTGTTCCACCTGATACTAGAAACACGAATATTAATGTTACTAGAATCAAGAAGCATAGGTTAAACGAGAATAGAGGCTGTATGGGCCACTGATTATTTAACCATACTCTATTCGACCAGATACACGAGAACACTCGAAGGATTTAAAGTCCCAGCAACAGCCAATGTTATATAGAGGTGAGGCCTCGGTTTCAAGCCTCATTGAAATACCTGTAGCCGATTTCATCAAAATGGCAAAGTATACTTATCTAGCAAAGTATACTTTGAGGGAGTAATCATTTATTTTTCCTGAAATGCATTATTTCATATAAAACTAACAACTGCATATATTTGATGATTAAAAGTATGCAGAATTATTATACTGAATTGATTACATTATCACAGCCAAAATGGCTGTGATAATGTAATAAATTCAGTATAATAAAAATTAATAAATTTATCCTAAAATTGAAAATGTCTCCCTCAAAGTATACTTTGCTAGAAAAGTATACTTTGCAATGTTGGTGCAATCGGCTACAGAGAGATGGAAATATAAGTTTCGACCCTGTCCAGCTGTGGGTAAACGTTTGCGGTGACACGAGATATCTGTTAGAGCCCAAGGCCGTAGGTTGGACATGGCCGAACGTTATTGTTACATTTCTGTCGGGAATATCATGCAATTTGACCGTCTATGCTTTGGTAATTTGCTCCATTCAAACACCTGATTTACACATACATATTCCGGCGCCGAGTACACGTCGCGTGCTGCAGCCACATCAATTTCAAAGTTTTCGTGCGACAGTTGTGAACTGGTCTGGGGCCCGTTTCACTAAACTTCGTACGACTAAAATGTTCGTAAGTGCAAATTTAGGATCGTCTGGAAATTTCAATTCATGGATTTACATTTATTGAGAATAGGCTGCATAAGCAATAAATATAAATGCAATAATTGTTTAAAAGAAAACGTTAATGTGGAAGTTACAGATTATCATAATTTTTCACTTAGTATACGAACATCTTAGTCCTACGAATTTTAGTGAAATGGACCCCAGGTACGGGGCGCCAAGTGGGACATGGCTCAATTTTGTCAACAAAATTCATTTTTGTACCTATAAACTTGACAAAAACAAAACAAAATTAAATACATACTGATTTTGTCAACAAAATTCACTTTTGTGCCACAAAACTCAATTCTGTGTCACAAAATTCACTTTTGTGCCACAAAACTCAATTCTGTGTCACAAAATTCAATTCTGCATACGTTTCGTATACGTATTTGCATACGTTTCGATTCTGTTGCCCAAATATGGCACACGCATGTAAGAAGGACTACCATTGGTCAGATACAGTATGACAAAAATGTGGCCTGAATAATATGTATAAAAATATATCAGCAACGAACATGATGGAACTTGGATGGAAAATAACATTTTGTGAATTGGTTGCCATGGCAACCGTTTATTGTAATTATGTATTGACTATGTACATACATTTAATAATGCTATCCCAATGTTGGCCTTCGGCCTTCGGTCTCAGGCTGATACCAAGTTACCTCGGGCCGATACCTAGGCCGATATCAAACAAGCCACGTATTAACCTCTAAGTACTGACGTTGTTTGCTAGTCGTAGTTCCAAGGTAGATGATCACGTGGTTATGACAACAACAACAATGAATTAAACGTTCACAAGCACCTCCGATTCAAAGTACATAACTATTCTTTTATATTTTCCTTATTATGTAACGGATTTTTATGAAATATGGCGTATCAAACGCGTCTTGTTAAGCTGCATTTGGTGGTCTGGGAAAGTCGACCCAAAGTACTGTCGTTTTTGTGAAGAATCGATTTCCGTGTCAGTAAACACGGAAATTACAGTGATACCGTACGCTTGCATTGGATATTTCTATAGGAAATTTGCCTTAAATGTACATAATTCATGCCATTTATACAATCGAAAGTGTTAGTACATGTGACAAAGCTGTCTGGTGTGTCCATGGACGACTGCGTACGATATATGCAGTTTATAGCAGAATTGCGTTGACATATGGGATGATATCGTACACTTGCTGAACGGACGAAGATATCGTACACTGGACTGTAGTTGACCGTGCATGCTAAATGTAATTGACGTTTAGTAGTCTAAATATTCAAATGTAAGGAGCAAACTAATTGACTATAGTGTTATTTATTTGCTGTCGTATGTGCGAGGTAGATCAGCAAGCCGACAGACAAGTATGATGTACAACTACCCGGTAAACTATTCGATATGTTTCAAGGTGTATGATCACGTGGTTACAACAACAACAATTACTGAAACTTCCAGAAGCACGTACGTATTATTTTATATTTTCCTTATTATGTAAGGGATTTTTATGAAATATGGCGCATCAAACGCTTCTTGTTAAGCTGCTTTTTGGTGGTGTCAATACTTTGGCCCAAACTTCTGTCGTTTTTGCGAAGAATCGATTTCCGTGTTTACCATGTTTACTGACACGCAAAAACGACATAAGTATGTGCCGAAGTCACGAGACTACTGCCGAAGTACCGAAACCACCAAATGCAGCTCATGAAGACGCGTTTGCTGCGCCATATTTCATAAAAATCCGTTGCATATTAAGGAAACTATCAAATAATAATCACTGTTTCAGTGATAACTGTCAAGCGTCCAGGTATATTTATTTGGCATAACTACATCATGATAATGCCTAATTTAGACAAACCTGTGTTTTTCCATTGTTTGTATACGTGTTATTTCCTTTTTAGCTCACCTGAGCCAAATGCTCAAGTGAGCTATTGTTACCGCTTGCTTTTCGTCCGCCGTCCGTCCGTCCGTCCGTCCGTCGTTTCAAACGTCTTTTCCCGAATCGCTGGGGTCAATGTAGGTCAAACTTTACAGAGATGCTATATGGGTGGGGACACGTCAGATTTGTAAAATTGGAGGTCGTAATATAATCCAAGATGGCCACCGTGGAAATGTAGGTAAAACTCTTAAAAATCACGAACCGCCAGCCTCATTTCAACAAAAGTTGGCAGGAATGACCCATCGTCAACTCTGTTTCAGATTTGTTAAAAAAATGGTGGTGGTGGGTGAGGTTCTGTTTAACCTTGTCCGGTACGTACATACGTCCCGTCCGTACGTCCCGCAAATGTTCACCAAGTTAGTCCGTAACTCAGCCACTTATACACATACAACCACTAAACTTAGACAACATGATCAACAACTGGTGTACAACTGAAAGCAACATAGCACATGTGCCATTCATTTTACCTTGTTCTTCTTTAAACCAGAAAATTACTTGCAGACAATGCACATTTTAATTAGCCAGCTCGTCTGCTCTGGCACTACACTGATTGTTTGCAAAAACAATAGCAGCAACGTACTTTTAACTTCCATATCAAAATGTCTAGGTAGACGAGCGACGATGGGCAAGAGGGCAACAGTAACATTAACCTTTATCGACGCAAGATATATAAACATTGTACAACACGCATAAGCGGACCATCTTCCATTATAGACATTAATGACATAATTCAGTCAATTAGTTATTTTGACAATGTGCTCAAAGCAACAGACTTGCATGGTCAACCGAAATCTTCAGCCAAACAAATTTGCCCAGCGAGTGCAACTACATCAAGAAAGTGTACACCAAACTCAGTTAACTGTATTAAACGGGTTCCTATCAGATTATCACAAACAACAATCGGCAATGACCAACTAAGATATATAAAAAACCACCAATGTCACCAGCTGCCAAGAATGCCAAACGGAAACTTCGTTTATACCGGACAACACCATCTAAGTCACCAGCGGCTAAGCAAGTCAAGCGATCAATAGTTTCATATCGTTTAACACCAAATAAATCGCCAGCAACTAAGCAAGTAAAACGATCGCTAATTTCATACCGGTTAACGCCATCAAAGAAGTCACCAGTCGCTAAGCTACTTAAACGATCGCTGGTTTTAACACCATCAAAGTCACCAGCTGTTACAGGCCACCAGCACACAAAAGTGACTATACGTGCTTTGAATGACTCGGATGTAATTCCGCCACAGTTTGAAGATTTTGAATCTAGTACCAAATGCCTAGGTAAGACAAAGACATCAAAGTCGCCAGTCGCTAAAAAGGTAAAACGGTCACTGGATGTGTCTTATCGAGATCAGGATCACGCATATAACATTAACACATGTGAAACTGAAAATACCAATGAAACTGATAGTGACACTGAAGTAGAAAATCCAACGCCTGATAAGATAAACTATTTAGATGAAATATCGGAACTTTTACCTGAAGTCATAGACAAACTTTCTACATAGGGGTTCGACCTTGCGTTACTAAGTTTTTGTAAACAAGTATCATTAGGGATATTCCCTACACAAAACATATCATTTCTTCTTTGGACTGAACTTGTGGTACAGTTGCAAAACCACCTCAGAAATGAGATACTCTGACACAACAAAGAAATTTTGGAAGTTAGGATAGTGGATGTTTGGTTAAAGGTTCTTGTCGTTCATGTCTGTATGGATTCCAAAATGTGAACCAGGTGGTCATGAATGATACACGGATCGGAGAGTATTCCCCCTGCAAAATCGAATCTGTTCATTCTGTTCACTATCAGGACGACTGGAAAATAGAGCATAAAAGTCAATTACAAAGCAGGCTATGCACGGTCAACTACAAACAAGTGTTCGATATCATGTTGTGAGTCCATGATATTCTGCTATAAATTTCATCTATCGTCCACTATCTGAACCTGGGCGTAGCATACTGTGCTTTGACATTCACTAGCGATGCCGATTGCATACCTGACCTGAATTATGTACATTTAAGTCAGAATTCCTGTAGAAATACTAAATTCAAGTGTACGGTATCATTACATTTTCCGTGTTTACTGACACGGAAATCGATTCTTCGCAGAAACGACAGATATGTGGGCCACAGTACCGAGATCACCAAATGCAGCTTTACAAGACGCGTTTGATGCGCCATATTTCATAAAAATCCGTTACATAATAAGGAAAATATAAAATAATACGTAATTTGAATCGGACGCGCTTATGAAAGTTTCATTAATTGTTGTTGTTGTTATGACCACGTGATCATCCACCTTGAGTTCGTCGCGACACTAATACAACGTCGCGTTAATGTCAGAAGTACGACGTCGGATCAACGTCCGTTTCCGATGTCGAATAGATTTCTGGTACCGGTCGTGATTGGTATGCATGCTACAAGGTGACTCATTGTCAGTTAGATCTATATCTATGTTAGCCTATAGATACGCCAATGCAAGAGCCGCTGACCTGGTTTTCACACCAACTTAATTCAGTGTAACTTTAATTGCTCCATGTTTAGGCCATGTAATTAATCATTATTTACTTTGTTAATCTTTTAATTTTTCATTATTAATTTCTTTTAATTTAAAAATAAATGT
This sequence comes from Conchocele bisecta, assembly GCA_029237695.1. Taxonomy (NCBI): domain Eukaryota; kingdom Metazoa; phylum Mollusca; class Bivalvia; order Lucinida; family Thyasiridae; genus Conchocele; species Conchocele bisecta. Next base: position 90,561,585 of record CM055265.1, on the reverse strand, counting down.
ATGAACATGATCCAAGTTTATTGCAGAACGGTCCAACGTGTGCTCTCGTCCTCCTCAGCAAGTCCTCCCAGTGTCCGACCGAGCATTGGCGAATATCCACGTGTATGCTGAAAAGAGAAATGAAATTAATTCGTTACTGAATTAATACATACCAAACAATATAAAACACACACTACTTGTGGTTGCTCTTGCCGGGTATGGAAGGTGTTCGAGCCAACCTTATTAAATATAAGGCGAATCGAATGGTTGCTCTTGGAGCAATAAAAACAGAACAAATATACACCTTACATTTGTTTATATGGATTTATAATCCGAGAGAAATGTTCCCACCACCTTCTCATTTATTGTTTATCATTTTCCTAATCGGAGAGTATACATGTGGCTGTGACCGGAGAAATTATGGGGCTTTTGGATTTTGCGACAGTGTAGATCCAGATCAGCCTGTGTATCCGCACAGTCTGATCAGGATCTGTAATCTTCGCCAGTCTATCCATCAATGAAAGACCTGTCGTGCTACTAACACTGATATTTGTTCAGGAGCTTCACTGATCACATGTCCCATAAGCCCCATTTATCCAGTCACAGCCACATAATCATTCGGGTTATGGTTTGATAATCACGATTTTCTCTGGATACGGTTCTAACGAACTTCCATGCGTGTGGTGTAATAGTGTAATAGGCAGAGCAGTATATCTTTTCATGCAGCTTATATGTAGTTAAGTTAAGTATACTGTACAACAATGAATATCAAAAGCGCACGGGTCCCAACATTTCTACAAGACAATAACGAAGGAGAATGTCTTGTCCATAGGCCAATTACGCAGGTCAACTTGATTGCCCAATATCATCGAGCTGATCTACTTACCGTGCCTGTATGCACTAATGTAGGGATCAGTGCTGCCATCTGTGGTCGAATTCTTGGTCATGTCGTCATCATGGCGTCTGAAGGTGTGCATCGATCCGTCTTCTCCTACATGAGATAAGCAGAAACACGTTAAGCTTTAGTTACGAGATAAATGGAAACGAAGACATTTAATACACTGTAGGTGCTCCCATGCTTGGTTAATAAACAACGATCAAGCTGAAGTTTGCATAAATGTCCGAAACATAACCGTGGTCCCAATTTGACGGTTGACGAAACTAATGGAACACAAGCATTACATAGAATAAACTAACTGGGCGCTACTCGCATGTTGTACGAGTAGTGCTCACACTAAGAATATATTTATTAAACCATCTTCATTAACTAAAACCTACATGTATAAGGATAAAGGATTAGCTAAGCCAAACCAGTACTTGGTAACTCACCGAAGTGACCACACAGAGTCAGCAGTGTGGTGTCAACACTCATTACGTCATCATGTCGTGCGGCACCAGCATCGGGTTTGTGGTGTTGCCATCTCTGCCTGTCTTGTCCGCGCTAGGATCTTCATGAGCGGTTGTCTTGGTGTCCTCTGAAGAAGCCGCGGTGGTAGGTTTAACTGTGCCTTTTCCACCTGAGTGCTGCACCTCGACAGCTTTGCATGCTGCTTTCTTCACTTCGCCACCGACCGGTGATGTTATCAGTGTGGTTTTGTTAGCTACCCTGATGTCTACAGCATCTCTGTTGTTAGCCGTGGGGCATGCATGTGTGGGAGCAACACCAGCTTTCTCGTTAGCCCTGCCATAAAAGTGTGTTAGAAATGAAAATGAATGGGCTGTGGATGGATGATGATTCTTTAGTAGATACAGTCATGTGCTACAACGTCCGTTGTACGAGGGTTGTTGGAAGTATGTTGAGAAATGCCTACTCGCAATCGTCTATTAATGTGTTCATGCACTCACATAAAGCATATAACATACATACGGTATATTATAGTTAAATGGCATATACGGCGAATGCTGTATTTAAAGGTACATGCCCACTCAGTAGGCACACAATTTTCTTTATGTATAGTAAATAAGTGTATAAGTGTGTCACTATTCCACCAGTTCAAAAAAATACGAGTGCCCGCTATACAGCTCTCATATTATTATTATTAAGTATACATGTATTTTATTTTCTCATTAGGTGGCCGGATTAGCTCAGTAGGTCGAGCGTTGGACTGCGGACCGGGAGAACCCGGCTTCGATTCCCACATCGACCCGCTGCGAATGGCCGATTCGGTGTGTCCTTGGGCAAGACAGCTTCGTGCTAGCCTAGTCCTATCGGATGGGGACTTAAATAGTCGGTCCCGACATGTAAGGTCATCGAGCCAGTGCCGTCGTTAAATCAAAGCATTTATATTTACATTGTTATCATGCTACAGTGGTGTTCGATTTGACACTGGCCGCAAATCCCATAATCCCCATTTCACCAATCACAGCCACAAATGGCAATGCTCAGTAACCGATTTTATCAAAATTCCTTTAGGCAAATATATACTTATCTAGCTAAGTATACTTTGAGGAAGTAATCATTTATTTTTCCTCTAATGCAGTATTTCATACAGAACGAACGACTGCATATGTTTGATGTTTAAAATACTTATTATTCTGAATGTATACCATCATCACAGCAAAAATGGCTGCGATTATGTAATAAAGTCAGTATAATAAAAATTAATAAATGTATCCTTAAACTCAACATTTTCCCTCAAAGTGTGCTTATCAAGATAAGTATACTTTGAAATGTTGGTGAAATAGGCTACTGGTGTACCTTTATCTTCTTCAGAGCCTCTTCCTTCCAAGCCGGATCTGTGCGTGTTGCGGCGGCAACTTCAGTCTTTATCGGGTCATAACTCGACACATCGGAATCTCTGCGTGTTGCGGCGGCAACTTCAGCCTTTGTCGGGTCATACCTCGACACATCTGGATCTCTCCGTGTTGCGGTGGCAACTTCAGACTTTGTCGGGTCATGAGTCACCACATCGGGATCTGTGCGCGTTGTGGCGGCAACTGCAGGCTTTGTCGGGTCATGACTAACCACATCGGGATATGTGCGGGCAGCGGCGGCACCTTCAGGCTTTGTCGGGTCATGACTCGACACATCGGGATCTGTGCGGGCGGCGGCGGCAACTTCATGCTTTGTCGGGTCTTGACTCGACACATCGGGATCTGTGCGGGCGGCGGCGGCAACTTCATGCTTTGTCGGGTCTTGACTCGCCACATCGGGTTCTGTCCGGGCGGTGGCGGCAACTTCAGGCTTTGTCGGGTCATGACTCGCCACATCGGGATCTGTGCGAGTTGTGGCGGCAACTTCAGACTTTGTCGGGTCATGACTCTCCAGATCGGGATCTGTGCGAGCGGCGGTGGTAGCTTCAGGCTTTGTCGGGTCATGACTCGCCACATCGGGATCTGTGCGTGTTGCGGCGGCAACTTCAGGCTTTGTCTGATCATAACTCGCCACATCGGGATCTGTCTTTGTCTGGTCATCACTTGCCACATCGGGATATGTGCGTGTTGCGGCGGCAACTTCAGGCTTTGTCGGGTCATGACTTGCCACATCGGCGGCAATTTCAGGCTTTGTCGGGTCATGACTGTTTACATCGGGATCTGTGCATGTTGCAGCGGCAACTTCAGGCTTTACCCGGTCATGCCTTGACACATCTGGATCTGTGCGTGTTGCGGCGGCAACTGCAGGCTTTGTCGTATCATGACTTGCCCCATCGGGATCTGTGCGTGTTGCGGCGGCAACTTCAGGCTTTCTCGGGTCATGACTCGCCACATCTGGATATGTGCGTGTTGCGGCGGCAACTTCATGCTTTGTCGGGTCTTGACTTGCCACATCTGGATCTGTGCGTGTTGCGGCGGCAACTTCAGGCTTTGTCGGGTCATGACTCGCCACATCGGGATCTGTGCGTGTTGCGGCGGCAAATTCATGCTTTATCGGGTCTTGACTTGCCACATCGGGATCTGTGCGGGTGGCGGCGGCATCTTCATGCTTTGTCGGGTCATGACTCGCCACATCGGGATCTGTGCGTGTTGCGGCGGCAACTTCAGGCTTTGTCGGGTCATAACTCGCCTCATCGGGATCTGTGCGAACGGCGGCGTCAACTTCAGGCTTTGCAGCTTTGTCGGTTGTCTTCTTATCACAGGCCGGTGATGTTGGGACTGTAGACTGAAAGTGGATAGATATGATATGTTGTATTTCGACACATCACAATAATACATGCATTTTTTAAATACAATACCAGTGGTAATGGACATACATAAACGCATGTCCAAAACAATACAGTTAAAAAATGGAAGCTGTTTTATACAACTGTCTAATTTTATACGTCAACCTTTCTAATTAAACACCGTTTTTGTTTTTTTTCTTATTTAATATTAAAATGTTTTTCTATTTTATTAAAGTTAATATGTTTTTAAGAAATACATTCGATGCTACTTTCGTCTAGAAAATATATTTAAAACTCTGTGATCAAATGTAGTATTACCTGTTTCGGGGATGGTTTCTTTGTTTTCTGGCTGACAGTCTGGTCTGTTGCCTATGTAGTCTGCATCTGTTTCCTCCACGCGCCCTTCTGCTCCACCGTCTGAGCCAGGTCACACCGTCGCTGTCTGGCTGCGAGATATTCCACAACACTCTCCTCACCCTCTTTATCCATCTTCCTCGCCAGCCATTTGCCCCACCTGGAGCGTTTGATACCGTCATATATCACCAGTTTCCCGTCACTTCCTACAGTGACTCCTTCCACCCCACCCATGTACTCCACCCGACCTTTCCTCCCTATGTAGCTCTTCGCCATTGCCTCAGCATCTCTCTCAAATTTCATTGAGAACCATTTCACTCTTCTGGCGCTCAAAATATCTGAATTTTCCGTGAGTTTGTCATCCGTCTCTGTTTTGCTTCCTTTAGCATCACGAGTATTTCTTCTTTCTTCAGTTGTATCCATATTTTGCATTATGGTATGTGTTTAGTATTGGTTTTTGTATCGCATCTGCGAGCTGGACTTCATGTCTGACGCGAACATCACTCGTTGTCAACGGTAACGACCTCACGTAATACACAAATCGTACAAACAAACGAAACTTTTTACTTACGTCTGTTTATAACTCTACACCATATGACTGTCAAAACATGTATCTGCTAGTGTCTCGTGTTTGAAGTCCTGTTATACATTGCCACATCCGACATTGATTTCTAATTATGTATTTAAATAATGTGGGATCCGTTTTGTAGCCACTTTGTTTATGCATCACGGGACAGTTGAACACGCGGTCTTTGTGGTGGGTTTCATTCAGCGCATGCAAGTGGTGGGTTGCATTCCGCGCGTCAAAACTAACGCTGACCAAAATAAACTTATAGTAGGGTCATATTCCAGGATTCTGTGACCATTTTGTTCCTACCTTTTGTTTATCACTGATTTGACTACCCGAACCATTTTAGAAAAAAATGAGCTCCTATGCCCCTCCCAAAAATGGAGGCATAATCCGCTAGAGCGCAAAATCCAAGATGGCCGCCGTCTGCCATCTTGAAAATCGTGAGATGCAATATCTCAGGAGTCAGATGAGCTACAAGTACGAATGAGGTGTCTTTTTTCACTAATTATATCATGGTAAGCCCAATAGAATAATTGCTTTTCGTCTGATCTCAAAATCCAAGATGGCCGCCATCTGCCATCTTGAAAATTATAAGATGCAATATCTCAGTAGTCAGATATGCTACAAATAGTAAGTAGACGTCTTTTACGACTGATTTCGGCTTGATAAACACACTGGAATTGTGTATTATTTAGTTTGGATGTCATCCTGACTTCTTAATCCAAGATGGCCGCCATCCGCAATCTCGAATAATTAAGTCTTACAAACGTAAAGCAAATGGCGTGAATTAGAAAACTTATGTGGTTGCGCAGTATATGCAATTCAGCTGATTAATGCCATTCAACTGCACCACTTTATTCCGTAAAACTCCATTGAGTTTAGCTATTATTCCGAAAACTTCAATTGGTTAAGCAAATTGAGTACATATGAAAGCAAATGGCGAGAAGTCATAACATTGCGATTTTTATGGGCTTATTTGAAAAAATTATGTTATGAAATAGGCATATGCACCATAGAAATCAAACACAAGTGTTAGCTGCGTAAACAATCATAACTGACAAGAAAACACTGTTCAAATGACCAAAAGATGATTGTGCTAATGCAAATGACGCAACTGTGAGACCTCAAATGGGTCTGATGAGGAGTATACCCAATGAGAATGATTTGTCACATGCATCACACATGTAGAGCCTTTCGTCAGTATGTGCCAGATGAGATCAGATGTGTGTGAGAATTACTATCACAAACATGACATGTAAGCGGTGCCTCTCCAGTATGGATATGCATGTGGGCTGCTAGATACCACTTAACTAATATGGACACACATCACATGTAAATGACTTTGTAATGACGATGTAAATGCATAATCAACATCCCAGGTAGCTGCACGAGTCACTGTCCGAGTCGGAGCTGGCAGAGTCGCCGTCATCGGTTGCACTTCCAGCACCAGTGCTGCTATCCTCTTCTGGCTGAGGGTTTGTTGGCAAGGAGATAGATGAAGGGATTGGGGGCTTAGTGGAACGGATAGGCAGACATGATTCCATCCGTGGCCAATCGGCGAAGGGTGTCTTTGGACGTCGAAGTGTGTTTGCAGATAAGTCAGATAGTTTGTACGCTGTTTCCTCTTCTGCGCCCTCCACTTGGCAGCCCGCACTGCTCCCAGGTTCTGACACAGAATATCCATGCTATAAGAACAAGGAACTGGTCCGAGTTCAAGTCTTCACTTAAGTTTATGCTTCCTTGGATGCAAGTATATGACAATGACAGATATGGTCGTTATCTTCTTGATTTCACCACAGTGCTTGACACACTAACCGCCGACCAAGCTTCATTCATGGAGAGTGGTCTCTTTGCGCAGTCGATGACAGGCAAGCCATATTCCTGTGTCGCCCTCTACATCTGGATATAGTCAACTATGAATAAGGGCTCCAAGCTAAAGTCTGGTTGGCTGGCCATTCTCAACAATGAAAAGCAACTCCTGTCGAACACTCGCAATGTAAATAACATCAATCGGGTGAGGACAAGCGTTCATCGACATGCTGATCGCAAGAAACACGCTAAAGAGAAGCATGCTGATACCTCATCGAGCAAAAAGCCGAAGGACGAGAAAGCTGTCCATGATATGAGCGCTTGTCTCAACGAGTTCAAGTGTGACCCATTTGATCATGAAAATCAGACTCTTCGATCTCTACAGTCAGGAATCTCGGCTACCGAAGAGCTCGCGGCTGACTTGAAGTCTGCAAAGGAGGATGGCACACGCAAGGTGAACGAGTTCTTGAAAGAGAGAGTGTATTCCAAAACAAAGTCTCTCAATGACGAGTCCCTCGTAGCAAGCGTCAGAACTTTTTAACTCAAGAACTGAAGAAAGCAACTGGCGGAAGCCTGACTGGAAAGAATGAGGAAATGAAGTCGAAAGCCATAGTAGCTGTTCTCGCACTTGTCGAAAGCAGCGGTGCCCTCAAACTAGAAGACGTATTTCAGCATCGTGTTACAGGAGAATGCCTTTCTATCTTCAACGCAAATGGAACCATGCGGATGGTCCATAAAAAGCAAGCTCCAGGAGCTTACTATGACTCCAATTCCAGAACCTGATGTGTACACGTCTATTGTCGACATGGGTCTCATCTGGCACCTGGCAGCTCCAACCACTGAAGACAGAGTGAAGGGTGACGGTACCAAGTACACCTGGGGGGATTATGCAGAAAAGGTAGTGCGCTCAGTTCTGACTAGACACAGACATGCAGAGCGGATCATTTGCATCAACGATCAGAAATTCACCATCAAAGACAGTAGACGGATGCTGCGCCAGAAAGGCACACAAATCAGCAATGTCTACATGAAGTCAGAAGATAAATTCCCTCCAATTAAAGACTTCCATGCTCTCCTGGCTCATCCCGGCCACAAGATACGCCTGCATGCATTTCTGCAAACAGCATTCGAGAACACTGCATCTGCAACAGGTATTGAGCTCGTCTACTTTGTAGTAGGTAGCTGTGCAAAAATCTCACTACAGGCAAGCTTGTACCAGAATTCACATGCTACCAGGCCGAGGCTGACACAGCTATGTTCACCGTGTACAGTTTGCTTTGGTCAGACGGATACACAGATGCTGTCGTTCTCGACACCGAGGACACAGACAACTATGTACAAGCTGCGTATGTTGCGCAGCAGACATCTGGGACCTTGTGCGTGAAACGAAAACGCCAATTGATCACTGCCCGATGCCTGTGCGATGAGGAAATGGCCGCATACATCATACCGCTACATGTGCTCACTGGATGCGACCATAACTCTGGTTTCTATGGAGCAAGTAAGAAGCTTATCACTGATCGTCACCAGAATTCGAAGGAGGCGCGTGATCTGTTAGTAGGGTGTGGCAATGAGGTCCCGGCTTCACAAGCGGTCATCAACGATTTGGAGCAATTTGTAATTCGGTGTGTATACGATGACACAAAAAACAGGACACTGTGAGCAGTGCGGGCTGCCAAGTGGAGGGCGCACAAGAGGAAAAGCACCATCAGACTCGCACCCGATGCCGACAGCCTCTGCCCTCACTTGGAGCGTACAAACTATCTGACTTATCTGCAAACACACTTCGACGTCCAAAGGCACCCTTCGCAGAAGAGGATAGCGGTACTGATGCTGGAAGTGCAACCGATGACGGCGACTCTGCCAGCTCCGACTCGGATAGTGACTCGTGCAGCTACCGGGAATGTTGATTATGCATTTACATCGTCATTACAAAGTCATTTACATGTGATGTGTGGCCATCTTAGTTAAGTGTAATCTAGCAGCCCACATGCATATCCATACTGGAGAGGCACCGCTTACATGTCATGTTTGTGATAGTAATTCTCACACACATCTGATCTCATCTGGCACATACTGACGAAAGTGTGATGCATGTGACAAATCATTCTCATTGGGTATACTCCTCATCAGACACATTTGAGGTCTCACAGTTGCGCCATTTGCATTAGCACAATCATCTTTTGGTCATTTGAACAGTGTTTTCTTGTCAGTTATGATTGTTTACGCAGCTAACACTTGTGTTTGATTTCTATGGTGCATATGCCTATTTCATAACATCATTTTTTTCAATTTTTTTAATAAGCCCATAAAAATCGCAATGTTGACATGATTCTCGCCATTTGCTTTCATATGTACTCAATTTGCTTAACCAATTGAAGTTTTCGGAATAATAGCTAAACTCAATGGAGTTTTACGGAATAAAGTGGTGCAGTTGAATGGCATTAATCAGCTGAATTGCATATACTGCGCAACCACATAAGTTTTCTAATTCACGCCATTTGCTTTTCTTTGCAAGACTTAATTATTCGAGATTGCTGATGGCGGCCATCTTGGATTAAGAAGTCAGGATGAAATCCAAACTAAACAATACACAATTCCAGTGTGTTTATCAAGCCGAAATCAGTCATAAAAGACGTCTACTTACTATTTGTAGCTTATCTGACTACTGAGATATTGCATCTTATAATTTTCAAGATGGCAGATGGCGGCCATCTTGGATTTTGAGATCAGATGAAACGCAATTATTCCATTGGGCTTACCATGATATAATTAGTGAAAAAAGACACCCCATTCGTACTTGTAGCTCATCTGACTCCTGAGATATTGCATCTCACGATTTTCAAGATGGCAGACGGCGGCCATCTTAGATTTTGCGCTCTAGCGGATTATGCCTCCATTTTTGGGAGGGGCATAGGAGCTCCTTTTTTTCTAAAATGGTTCGGGTAGTCAAATCAGTGATAAAAAAAAGGTAAGAACAAAATGGTCACAGAATCCTGGAATATGACCCTACTATTAGATTACACTCGAGATAATTACGTGTATATATTAAAGTATAAATCACACGAAACAAGTCAATAACTCGTAGTGGGAAGGGTAAAACCATTATAGAAAGGTCATTTATAGAAGATACGAGTATATTGATTTATCTTCTATAAATGGCATAAAGTGACGTTTTGTGTTTTGATTTTCATAGATAGGAGTAATTTTCAGACTGTTTCTAAATATAAATAATTATTTTATGAATTGTACAAATTTACCATCCCTACTACGCGTTATTGACCTGTGGTTTTTGACAGGTGAATATAGATGCACATCAAGTTTACGATTTCTGCCACTTGAGTAACGAACTTTGCCGGCCAATAAGCTACTAATTAAGCTACTCAGTTGAACAATAACGATAGAGTTGTGTGGTTCAACAACACTGTGAAGCACATTTGGAAAAAAGGGCAAAATTACATACAGTTGCGGTGAAGTTTAGAGGGGCGTCGATTTTGAAAGTAGACATTTGAAGAGGACTCTTTGCTATGGAGGATGTTTGGTATTTGCGGTAAACGTAACTCTTCAAACTACTCCCATATCATCCGTAGCAGACTGCACGGAAGTGTAATGCAGATTTATCCCCGGGGAAAAATGGAAATCAGAGCTCGGTTGCTCAAAACCACTGTTAACTTTCCGTTAAGTCAACAACGGTTTTGAGCAACCAACCGAGCCCAGTCTGTTATCAATTAACATTAGACCCAGGTTAAATGGTGCGTTCTGTGTGCTTAAAGTAGATCAAAGGACTGAACGTCCTGAAATTATTCGCTGTATGTGTTTGTGGATGACACATAGACTAATACGGGGCTTTGCCCCGACTATAGGCTGCACGCGTATTACAGATTTATTTTTTTGTTGTTATTCGCTGCCAACTTTCGCTATCCTCCCCAAATCAGTCACGCTTGTTTAGTGACGAAACCTAGGAGGTGCGGTATATATTTATTTTTCCCAATAAATGTGTTTGTTTTGTTAACAAGTTATTATTACTAGTGTATACGGTTATGTATATTTGCATTTTTTGTGCTACATTCTTGTAACCAATGTTTGTTGTCATCTTTAGAGCACGAAGAACAAAACTGGGATTGGTTCCATTTGTTTTGACAATTCTTTTGGCCGCCATCTTGGATTTCAAATGGCCGCACTGAAATGCTATGTTCATTATTGATTCGTTTTTTTATGCTAATCATCGTTTGACTACAAACAGCAACATCAGTGTTATTTTCATTTTTAACAACCCCCATGGCGGCCATCTTAGATTGACTGTTCAAGTGGAATAAGATCACTTGCCTCTCATATCCATTAAACAAATTCTCTATTCATGTAATCACAGATTACAGGATGTTGTACTGCTCTGAAACAATATGTCCTGTCCATGAAACACGTTTCTGGAAAGAAAACGTACTAGTTACTGATACGCTATCCCACGAGTCAGTAACAAACATATATTCTAACTTTATTAAGGGTATGAACTCACATGTACATGTACTAGTTGCGAACTAACCTGTCAGTGATCACGAGTTGCAAGAAATTGCAAACTTGACTGAGTAAAATGCACAATTTAGTCTAAATGGATAACTCAATTTCAGAATGCAATGTCCGCAGAAAATAGTGGCGTAATGGGATTACAGAGATAAACTGAAAGGATCTAAACACATAATTCTGACTCCTCTCGAGTCCAAAATGTTGCAAGCCGTGCACAATGGCCATCTCGGCATTCAGACATTAGATGAGCGCAAGATATTATTTTCTGGTAAAATGGTAGGAAGATTGAAGATAGAAACTGAAAAGCCAAAGAAACTCTGATATCACACTATGTTCCAGGCCACCCATGATAAACTGTTGCTACAAAGATTTATACATGGAATGAGAAGAATTTCTGGTAACCTTTAACAACAACAGTCACACAGCATGAATCCAAAATGGCCATTGGACAGTTGAAAGGGATTTACAGTAAGCATTGTGTACCAAGTACACATGTGTCAGATGAAGTAGCCAATGTCTAGTGGGTTAACCGAGCGAACAGTAATCATTGTGAAACACAGTTTCGTAAAAACAAAAGGTGAGTGTACATACTTATATTTTGGTATACTGGAATATCAAAATTCACATAACCGGAATGGTCACCTGCACAGTTATTGATGGGACAGCAGCTTCTGTCCAGTTTACTGAGCACTTGTGAGCAGGTATATCCAATACATGTTTTGTTTTGTGACAAGATCAGATCCAGTCATCAACAGAGCAAGAAACACTATGATAAAATAATAGTAGCTTTAAAAGTAAAATAGCTAAATATTGGCGAATAAGCTGGACTCCATAAAGACAGCAAACTGTTGAGACCAGTTGCAATCTGCTAGCACAATGCCAGATCTTACAGACTGAAGATGGTGCATCATATCGCCATAACAGACACTTTCTCATGAAGCAATGGAGAACATGAGTATTTACCTTTGCAATGCAATATACAATACCATAATATACACTTGGATAAAATGGATGGTTTGCCATATTTTCATCTTCTTATTTTAAAGGAAAACACATGTGCTAACCAAGATATCGTTTGAAGAAGCATAACTATAAGCCACAACAATACGTAATAGATGTAAATCCTTGAAGTGGCAATGTATGTGACACACTTATTTCCAGCGGCCATTTTGAAGATAATGGCGTCTGGTACCACAGTACTAGTTAGCAATAATCTCAACACTTTGTGTTCATTGTATTATGAGTATAAGCAGAAGAAACACATATCAGTACTGCATTAAACATGTATAATAAATATTAGATTGTCAAGCTTAAATGGCGGCCATTTTAAAATTAATATGGCAGCCATTTTAAAATAAACTGAAATAATTATGCCAATATGTCTTATTCATAATAAACAATAATAAAAACATCACATATAACGTTGACGTTAAATATAAATTAACTTCAATGGCGGCCATTTTGAAATTGAAAATGGCGGCCATGCGGCTCTTAGAAAATGGAATAAACTTCAGTTGTGTTATATGCTGTATATAGATATGTTTTCTAGCAGACACACACGTTCCAATCACAATATCATTTGAAAGAACTACAGCCACAGTAATACTACAATGTTTTACAAATCTTCGATCTGGCGATGTACATACATGTAGTTTCGGTGGCCATTTTGAAACTAAAACTTACTCGTAGCACAATACCAGTTAGCAATAAACTCAGCAGAATGTGTTCAAAGAAATACAAGTATAACCAGAAGGAAAAAACAAAATCTTACCACGACTCAAAAATGTAAAATAAATAATGGATTTCCAATTTTTAAATGAAGGCCATCTTGAAAACCAAAATGGCTGGTGTCTCAAAATGTACTGAACTCATCCTGCTAATATTTCTTGTCCATAATAATGTGTTTTCCGCTGCAAAAGACACCACACATAATGACCTTGACCTCAAAATATAAATGTCAATGGCGGGCATTTTGAATTTCAAGATGGCGGCCATATGGCTTATAGAAAAAAAATTAACCAACCCCAGTTGTGTTGTATGTGGTATATAGATGAATACAAACCTTGGTTCAAACAAGGTAGCAAAGAAAACACTAAAATAACGACAGAACAGTATACACTATACAGTTAAAATGTACATTCACTGTGATAAATACCTTATGATTTTAATTTTGCATAACAAAACAAAAACAAAAAGTTGTTGTTACACTAGAAAGCGAAGCGGTATCTTAGTCACCAGGCCCGTAGCGGTGAATAAAATCAAAGTACTGAAAGTACTGAAAGATGTTATCTCAACAAAAACTGATCACTTGCGGAACTAGAGACTGATAGTTGCATATTTCTCAATCATCATCCAGAGGCAAATGTACTGTGCTCGTGCAAATCCATTCCCATCCACACATTTCTCTAGAATAAATTACTGTTTGTAAATCCCAGAAAAATATAGTACGAAATTGGCGGTTAACTGCTCACTGCTACCTAACTGTGAGAACTAAAGATAATAGCTGCTGTATTAATACGCACGAAATGTCTTGATTCGTGTTTTCCAAAATTTAACAGCTAAACTGAGCCCAAAACTGTGAAAACTATAGAGAATAGTATATGTAGAGTTTTAGATACCAAGCAAGACAGACCAAAACGCCATAGGATAAGTTGGCACAGGGCACTATTTTCTTGGTCGTATCCGCCGTTTAGGTGTAGCACGACAATATGGTTGCCCCCATAGAATTTTGCGTGACATAATATGCCATCTCAAAGGAGATAACATATAATCAAAGTACTGAAACTAGGTTAGCTCCACAAGATTACTAACACTTATTATTTATTATATAATGATGTTTAATGGCTTATCATCAGTTAAAGTAATTTTAGGTCGGTTAACAGGGTCAAATCACATACTACATGTGTATGGATAGAAGGTTAATCCCAACATCAGAACGGAATATTTACAGAAAATAAATATAGTCAGTGTACATTGCGGGGCGCCTAGTGGGACATGGCTCAATTTTGTCAACAAAATTCATTTTTGTGCCACAAAATTCAACTCAATTCTGTGTCACAAAATTCAATTCTGTGTCACAAAATTCACTACAAAATTCACTTTTGTGTCACAAAATTCAATTCTGTGTCACACAATTCAATTCTGTGTAACAAAATTCCATTCTGTGTCAAAATTCAATTCATTCTGTGTCACAAAATTCAATTCTGTGTCACAAAATTCAATTCTGTCAATTCTGTGTAACAAAATTCAATTCTGTGTCACAAAATTCAATTCTGCACACGCATGTAAGAAGGACTACCATTGGTCAGAAACTGCACTGGAGAAATGGGTCACGGTCGCCGATCTACACATTCAATGTCGATGATTCATTTCTCATTCTGCCGATGATTCATTTCTATTCTCCATGCCTTTTGCTTCAACTATCTCCAAACAGTCAAACGTTGACAAACCCATTCGTATTTAAACTCATTTGCGTTATAATTGTACACATAATTCATGTACATGTAGATCTCCCGCGAGTACTGACGTCATTTATTGTGTATCGCAAGGTACATCTGCCCCAGTTAAATCAATAATACACGCGTTGTGGCCTGTGTTCTGACTGCTGTCTGTGTTTATAAACAGAATGTGTGTATTGGGCCATTTGAGGAAACCATTTGTAGTATTTGTGTAGATACCATGGATACTAAGATGGTGTATACTGTAAATAATGCATGTAGACACATAGTTGCGAACACGTAACTTCGCAACTAGTAGACACAGATCCAATACCATTTGTTTCACAAGGTTAGATCTACTGTTAGAATACGACGTCATCTAATATCATTTTCGAGCATAAAACGTTACCTGATAAATAGAATACCAGGCTAGTGTATGTTAATATCAAGTTTATCAGGCTCGGCTCGGAAACGGTAGGAATTCCTCGGCAAGCCTCGGAATTCCTACGCGTTTCCTAGCCTTTCCTGATAAACTTGATATCAAAATACACTAGCCTGGTATTCTCTATATATGGGCATGCTCTCAGGTCTAGCTATGTCCCGGCTACTTTATGTTTGACCCTGTTTACATAATTGAGGGAAAATTTTGAATATTTTTCTTATTTCTCCTTCAAAGTATATATGCTTATATGGTGTGACCACTCATTTGTAATCATAATATAACCAAAATAACTGTCCATAAAGAAGTATAATATTGATATATTGGGTTATATTTTCGCATTGAAATATTTAAACCTGCAAGTGTACTCCACCATCTAGTAAAATGGACTAAGACCGATCTCAACCAATCAACGTAGAGATGACATAGACTATCCTACGCAAAATAATTTTTGTGGACAAAAATGAATTCTGTCCCACAAAACTGAGTTTTCTTCACAAAACTCAATTCTGTCTTACAAAATTGAATCATTTATAACAAAAATGAATTTTGTATACGAAACGTATGCAGAATTGAATTTTGTGACACAGAATTGAATTTTGTGACACAGAATTGACAGAATTGAATTTTGTGATTTTTAGTGTTACAAAACTCAATTTTGTACACATAATTAACCTGTCCTGCATGGCGCCCCGTATACATGGCTTCGCACACTTTACATGTATTTTGATAATAATCAGAAACAAGTATACAAATAAAGTTCGCATTTCTTTGTATTTTGGCAGATATGACACACAACACCGGAAATATGTGTGTCACATGTCAGACAGTTCATGCGAGACAGGGATCCGCCATTGTTGTTGTAATGTACTACACGAATCAATTTGAAAACACATGTGCGTGTACATGGCCTCGCACACCCGAAACTCTTCCGGTCTAACTTATACTTACAATCTAACACTTAAAATTGATGTTCAGCATCAATCAATTATATGTTAAAATAATAAAGACATATTAACTAAATATTGTTGAAGACACCCACATTGGTGATGTCTGGCACACAGCTACATCAACAGACTATTCAAACTATAGTTTCACCGTGTATGAAAACAACAAAATTAATATTATTGACCAAACACCCACACCATCGCACCGACGACACTAAACCAACATGACTATTCTACTCTCTGTGCCTGGGAGAGAATGAGCCTGAAAAGCAGCGGCTGGATCTAATCAACAGCGCAGGAAATAATAATCCCTCAATACACCGAGCAGGGCGGATTTGGAGGGGGGAGGGGGGGGGGTTCCGGGGTCGAAAATATGACCCCCCCCCCCCCCCCGTCCCCAAATGCTGGATCCGCCCCTGCCATGGTAGCATCTGTGTGTCAGGTATGCTGCGTGGTTTCCGGCGGCTCTGTCATCCGGCGGCGATTCATTAATAATGTCTTGATTCGTATTTTCCAAAATTTAACTTATAAACTGAGCCCAAAACTGTTAAAACTATAGAGAATAGTATATGTAGAATATTAGATACAACTCAAGGCGGACCAAAACGCAATAGAATAATTTGGCACGGGCACTATTTTCTTGGTCGTACTCGCCGTTTATGCGTAGCACGACAATATGGCTGCCCCCATAGAAATTTGAGTGACATAATATACTATCTCAAGGGAGATAACATATAATAATAGTTAGAGGATACCAAATGTCACAGACACAGTTTGCTTGCAAATCTTGATCTATTATTACCCAGATTCACTTGAGGAACATTTTGGGGTGCTTTTAACACCAGTTTTCAGCATATTTGTAGCATTTAAAAGAAAACACTGAACCTGTTGGTCAACAATATTGGGGGATATGACGAGGTTGGATTTTTCTTTCATATGAGTAAATGAACCTATTGTTTAAGGCATGCAGAACCAGCACAGACTGGCTGCAGGTCATGTACAAGTAGGTTCCTTAGCATCCATACGAATAGTGAAAGTAGGAGAGACTGGCCTTTTTGTGTGGCATTCTGTTAAATTATATATTAAAACTATTTGGTGTGTTGTAACCTAATGTCACGGCAGACTATTGAGCGGGGTGGGGGTGCAAACAAATATCAACAAAGACCCTCAAACTAGTGCCACCGCGCGCAGTGGCTTCCATGGTGGTGTCTACGGCCGCGCATAGTAAATTATTACCTAGTTACTGGCGGCTTAACAAATGATTTTTTAAATATTTCCCGCTGATACTATAGTGCAATTAAATGACTGTTTGACACCTTTCACCTTTGACTCACCATTTTGGAATGAACAGTCACATATTAGTCTTAAAAAACTGGAATGTTCAACATCCATTATAAAACATTTGATCTTTATCTGCTCAATTCGTACCCACGTCATTTTGGACCCATACAATTTCGTATCCGTTTTAGTAATTTAGTACCCTTAGTTTAATCATGATATAGACAAAGGATGTACTAATGTGTATGTGTGTATAAGTCGATGTATGGACAGACCCCAAGTTGCATGTGTGGTAATTATCTTTATTGTAAGAAATTTTGATAAACATACTCAGTGTATATTTTTACTAGGTTAGCTCCCTTGGAGCTATCTAGTATAGCAGTCGTAGAGATGGAATGTCAACTATTTGTACATTTAAAGCTACATGTACCATTATGAGTAATGTAATGTTTCAATACTGGATTTTACTGAATTTGCGCATGTAAACTAAAGAATAAAGCATACAGTCTGAATTATTTAATTATATATTTATATTATAGTCAAAGTTTTGTCATACTGTCCCATTAAACAATAAGTAACACAACTGGCACCACAGATATCACACCAGTTTAGTGGAAGGATACCTCGCGGCCATTATGGCGCTTTTGAGGCCATATAAAGTTGATTTATTGGTTATCATCCGATTATTTTGGGAAAATAGGGCGTGTGTGTGTCTTAATGTTTTATGTTTTTATTAAAAGTTGTTGTATACAGTGTTAACAAACAATCATTAATGATTTGTCTTCAAATACTTTCAAACAAAAAATAATCTGTAATTACTGTTTAATTACATTACATTCAGTAAATTAATTTTAGATCGCCTGATAATCTCTGAACAGAGCCGCCGGATACAATGCACAACATCTGACACACTGATGCTGTGTATTGATGGATTAACTAAACAGAGCCGCCGGAAACTACGCACCATACCTGACACACCAATGTTGTGTATTGATGGATCATCTATTACTTCCGGCGCTGCTGATTAGATCCAGCCGCCAATTGTTCGACTCATTCTCTCCCATGCACAAAGGGTATGATAGTAATGTTGGTTTATTGTCGTCGGTGCGATGGTGCGGGTGTTTGGTCAATAATGTTAATTGTGTTGTTTTCATACACGGTGAAACAAACGTTTGAATAGTCTGTTGATGTAGCTGGGTGCCAGACATCACCATTGTGGGTGTAAATATTTAGTTAATATGTCTTTATTATTTGAAAATATAATGGATTGATACTGAACATCAATTTTAATTGTTATATTCTAAGTATACTTTAGATCGGAAGAGTTTCAGGTGTGCGAAGCTATTGATTTGTCCTATATAAACAAACCAATGACCACACATTTTGCTATTATCTGCTACTTTCATTTTTCGCATGCATGTTGTGGAACCTAGTTTCCCATAACCTGCACCCATTCTGCTCTGGATATTCACTAATTAAAATGTAGGTTTAATTATTTTTAAGAAAGATAAATTAAATCTCCTGTGACTACCCTGGTGTTGGCGCAAAAAGTCAGCGGCTGCAATTGAAACAGTGTCACATGACAAACATGTTCCGACTTTCAAAATAATCCCAAAACATATGCTCGAATCTAATGTAAATAATACAGTAACTGTAACATGCCCGTGAAGTAGATTAGTACATCAATTGACCGGTATCTGCAAGAAATGAGTCTATGGCATAACTAACAAATCTGGATTTGTTTAACATACTACTTTTGACTACACCGCGCATGAATATCTGATTATTTAGTGCTGTTAAACCTGTACACTTCCATGTGTTTTAAAATTGATTCATGTAGTACAACAACAATAGTGGATCCCTGATCTCGCGTGAACTGTCTGACATGTGATACACATATTTCCGGTGTTGAGTGCCATATCTGTCCAAATATAAACAAAGGCGAACTTTATTTGTATACTTGTTTCTAATATATGTAAAGTGTGCGAAGCCATGTACACTGGCTATATTTATTTTTTGTAAATAGACTGTTCTGATTTTGGAATTGCCGTATCCACACATGTAATATGGGATTTTACCCTGTTAACCAACCTAACATGACTTTAACTGATGATAAGGCATCAAACATCAACATATAAATACAAAATACTTGTTAGTAATCTTGTGGAACTAATCTAGTTTCAGTACTTTCAGTACTTTGATTATATGTTATCTCCCTTGAGATAGCATAGTGTGTCACGTAAACTTCTATGCGGGCAGAAATTGATCGTGCTACGCCTAAATGGCGAGTACTACCAAGAAAATCGTTCCCTGTGCCAACTTATCCTATGGTGTTTTGTTCCGTGTTGCTTTGTATGTAAAACTCTACATATACTATTCTCTATAGTGTTCACAGTTTTGTGCTCAGTTTATCAGTTAAATTCTGAAAGATACTAATCTATACATATCGTGCGTATGAATACAGCAGCTATGATATTTAGGTCTCACGGGACAGTACGGAGATAGCAGTAAAAGGGGGTGGATGATTTTTCTATATATTTCAGTACTGTACTGCAAGTTACACCAGTGTGTTTTACAAAGTTAAATTACCCCACGCACCGATCAGTTTTTGTGGAGATAACATATTTCAGTACTTTCAGTACTTTGATTTAATCAAATACTTCAGTGACAAGCCTCAACTCGACCTTTCTGTGTTGGTCAGACTTGATTAATGACATATATTTATCTTCTACTCAACTTATGGATCAATACTAGTATCAGTTTTTGTTATTTATTTAATGGGAGTTAACAGCCTTTCAACAGCCTTAGTTTCATTTTAGGCAGGCCCGGGTTAACAGTCCCGATTGAGAATTTCACTTGTACGGATGGGAGAAAGTCCCCGGGTCAAGATCAGAACTGATTATTTACATGAAAATATAAAAACTCGGCCCTCAAATTACTTGAAATTAGAATAACTTGGAACTGATGCCTGGGCGGCGATCTGGCATTTAAATATTTCATGGGGGAGGACCCCCAGACCCCCCGACTTTACGATTTAGCGCTCGCGGAGGTCGGCTACACCAACTTGTAATTACAGACAACCCACCTGCAATTATTTCTGTGTCCGCGCCTTGAGGGGGGCAAGTGATTCTGGTGTGGCGAGGACCTGGATTCAGATCAGGATTATTCTGAGTTCAGGGCTGAATATAAAACTCACAGGTAACAAAAGAGCCAAAGATAAAAACGTACACGAGGGCCAAACCAGGCAAATCGTGATTCCTATAAGGAGGAAACACTACCGTTAATGTACACCGTGACATGTGTATTGCATAATCAACTGAATCGAAAACATACAGTACAGTAAGCACTTATAACCCACAGGTACCAGAAAACAAATCAACTGGTTATCTAGTTCATAATATAAATTACACTTATACTAGAAACGATACAGACATGTGATGTTTTTCAGTCACCTGTGTTACCTAAGGAAATATTTCACCTTCATAGGCATCGCCAGGAATTTTCCAATGAGGTTCGACTGCCGAAGCCTGGGGTCGGGGAGAGCACGGGAGGGGTATTCCCTCTTGTTAGTCGGGCGTTTGGGCGGGGTTTGGGGTCCTCTCCCGTGAATTTTATTCTTTCTACGTTCAATTTCCGTCATTAGAATGCATTTTAGAGCTATAATTTCCAATAGTAATACTTGCGCCCAAAAGTTAAAACTTAAAAGGGTGTTCGTTCGCACCCATTTATTAAACTCGTTTAATAAATATCATATTATATCATCACTCATGTAAGATCCTCTATTGTAATATGACTGCCGTTGTTTGACACCGCTTACAGTCATGTTCAAACGTACAGCGCGTGCTATTGGACCATTGCTGTAGACAGCTCATTCCGGGGCCAGCCAACACCTACGTAATATAAATATATGTGTCTCGTGACGTTACTACAACAAACGCCATTACGTCACCAGACCAGTTCACAATGGTCGCACTGATATTTTGAAATTGATGCGTAGGATGGGGCACCTGCGTCATGTGACGTGTACTGCGGCCCAGGAACATGCATGTGTAAATCAGCTGTTTGACTGGCGAACGTTATCAAAGTACCGAAAGTGCTGCATATATGCTCAAATTACACGATTCTTCCGACAGAAATGTAGCAATAACGTTCGACCATGTCCAGTCGTGGTAAACGTTTGCCGTGGCACTCGGGAACTGTTTGAACCACATGTGGAAGACTTGGACCGAGGACTCAATAAATGGCTCATTTGAAAACGTTACCCCTCCCACCCATTTCCTGACAATATACGGTATAGCCTTTCAAGGTGGGCAAGAGCTTGGGAAAATGCCCTAGACAGACTTAGTTTCGATCTAGCTGAAACACCACACCTTTTAATTGTTCTGCTGACTTACTCCTCCGGCAAATAATAAATGCCTTAGGCCCCCAAATATATTCAATTTAAACATCTGTGTTTAGTATATTGTTAGTTACACACGTTTCAATTACCAACGTTACAGAGAAATATCTCTTTCCGAAAGAATCCCACACACACATCGCCACCTGATTGGTTGTAGCATTCGTAACGCTCCAGTTTAGGTTTTCCCGTGACGTCATTATTGATCATTCTGCGAATATAACAAAGGAAATCCGAAAATAAAGTTCACGGAAGGTTATGTCGAAATGTTGGGACGCAAATCAAAATAAACGCACGTTTTAGATCATTCAAGGTTAGTGAATGACACTTATTAGTCACAAATAGTAACATCGGATTTACTGATGTTTATTTCAGTGATTCACGTCAATATGTTGAGACTATAATGGGATTTCAGCCAGATTTTACACGTAATGTATGCTTCAACAGCCCACAAAAATGTGTGACATTCTTTCGTACACACAATTATCGCCTTGGCTGTGGTAGCTAATTTGCCCTCAACTAACGAAATGCTTAAAGCAGATGATTGAAGTGAATATATTTGAAGCCCTAATTTAAGACATTTATGGATTACCAGAGACGTAAGTCAGCAGAAAAATCGAAATGTCTGGTGGTTGAGCGAGTCCGAAACTACGACATTTTCCCAAGCTCTTTCCTAACTTGAAAACGCTATATATATATATATATATACAGTGTATATTGTACGGCAATTGGTGGGTGGGGTAATGGTTTACAAATGAGCCATTTATCAGGTCCTAGGTACGAGTCTTCCACCTGTGGTTTGAACCCGCGGCCAACGGCCTTGGGGTTCAAACAGTTCTCAAAAGTTTGCACTTACGAACATTTTAGTCGTACGAAGTTTAGTGAAACGGTCCCAGGTGTTGGAACAGTTTCAAATGACAAATCATGAAAATGGCGAAACAAACATATTTTGCACACACAAATGCGTAAAAATGTGCTTCCCATATCGGTGAAACATTAGTATTTTCTGTAAATATCAGGAACCTAAAATCCTGATTTAAAGGTACATGCCCACTCAGTAGGCACACAATGTTCTTTATAGGAATTAAATAAATGTATAATTATGTCACTATTCCACCAGTTCTGAAAATTACAAGTGCCCGCTATACAGATATAATCATTCAGTAATATTTATTTTACTGATAGACACTCATGCTATTTTCATATGCAAATGAGGCATGATATTTTTTAATTATTTATACTAATTAAATGCGTCACCTGAAAAAATAATATGTTCGACATTACAATGTATGATCATTGCACATCAAAAAATAATATGTTCGACATTACAATGTATGATCATTGCACATCAACAAATAATATGTTCGACATTACAATGTATGATCTGCACAACAAATAAATATCGACATTACAATGTATGATTCGATCAACAAATATATGTTCGACATTACAATGTATGATTTTTGCACATCAACAAATAATATGTTCGACATTACAATGTATGATCATTGCACATCAACAAATAATATGTTCGACATTACAATGTATGATCTGCACATCAACAAATAATATGTTCGACATTACAATGTATGATCTGCACATCAACAAATAATATGTTCGACATTACAATGTATGATCTGCACATCAACAAATAATATGTTCGACATTACAATGTATGATCTGCACATCAACAAATAATATGTTCGACATTACAATGTATGATCATTGCACATCAACAAATAATATGTTCGACATTACAATGTATGATCAGTGTTACAATGTATGATCTGCACATCAACAAATGAATACTCATAATAAACAGTAATATCCGGTAACATCTTAAGGAAACACGGAACCTTATCGCCCCTAATATCAGTATGGACATTTACATCTGATATAAAATGTATAATAATGCCAATCAATACGTGGGGTAATGGTGAATGAATGTTTGTGTTGCCAGAAAATGTCTCAGATGATGTCTCTGATATACAGAACATGTTGTGCCTACTGGGTGGGCATGTACCTTTAAGATATATCCTGAAAATGTCCACCGCTGCCTTGTATATGTACAACATAATTATGTACCAACAGCTAAGAAGTGACAGTTCAAGTTACACTTATATGTACAAGCAACATGTCACCAGATCATCCTAATCAGGGCCTATGCTGTTTGCCCTTCATTCACCGAATTAGTTTTGCTGTCAGAGCTCCAGATAAGGAATTAGTAATTGAGCATTGTCACTCAATCATTTCTGAAGCAATTGGGTATTTCAAAAAAATTTAATTGGGTCAAATAAAATCACACTACTGTTTACACATCAACAGACAGCAAATATTGAATAAGTTGCTTCGAAATGAAAACATGTCTTGGAGACAATTATAATGAAATACAAAGATGTGTTTTCATGGAAAATAAGAAAAATATGCTATATTTGTGGTCTGTTTATTACGGAAGTCCATTAGGGCCACTTCACTTTTTTTTTATTTACATTTATTCATGATCCTTTCTTCAATTTTCGATATATTTTCTTGAATTTTCGAGATACTTTCTTGAATTTTCAAGATATTTTCTTGAATTTTCATGTTTTTTTTCTTGAATTTTCGAGATCTTTTCTTGAATTTTCAAGATACTTTCTTGAAAATTCAAGAAAAGATCTTGAATAAATGGAAATAAAAAAAAGTGAAGTGGCCCGAATGGGCTTCCGTAGTTTATTGTTTTCTGCATCATTATAAATCTACCACAAACTTGTTATTGCTTTTTGATACAATTCGGTTTTAAGCAATTCCAATTGGGTTTTAAGTAATTTGAATGGGTATTTAAGCAAATGTGCAGCTTATCTGGAGCTCTGTTTGTTGTTTTCCATGAAACTATGCTACAATAATGACACGCATGACTGTACAAGACATGAGGCGGTTGTAAACAGTTTCCCCGACCCACCACAGACCTATTACGGGGAGAATAAAAACATATCCAAACTAAAAAAAAGAAGAAAAGACGACTGTATAAATGGCAGAAATATACTTTCATAACTTTACACATAATAGTAGTATAGAGGGAGTTGTCGATTGACTTTTGAAGTTCACACCTCTCTTTTTGAACATTAGTGATAGTAGCAAACATAATAATATCTTTCAATGGATACCAAAGCAATTAGCTTTAATTCTAATAAAAAGTACGCGGTCGGAGGTAAATACACACAAAAAGACGTTGTTAACCGCCTTGTACACCCAACTGTAACAGTTAGACCGGACAGTGGCTTTGCCACCAATTTTCCCAACATCTTTGAACAATATAGGCTGCCCAATATTACTACAATGGAGGCCGTGAAAGGGTGGAAAGCAACACCGATGCAGTTTTGGCAGAAACAGCTCAACTTCGCCGTATGGTGTGCAACAGCCGGATGTGGGGTTTCCTCTCGTGACCATCTGGTCGCGGAGGATCCCTTCTTGAGGGCCCTTTATAACATTCATGTGTATTATACTATTAGGAGGATTCTCAAAGAACTAGGTAATCCACTACCTCAAGACGACGCCTGTAATCCAATTTCCAACTCATACGACCGTATGGCGTTTGAAAGACTGTGTAACGAATTTAACGTTTCAAAAGACGCGGACTGGAGACAGAAAGAATTCTGGTACACTTACGGTTTAGGTGACGTTTACATAACGGGTATGGGGTTTGTGAAGCACCCAAAGGATCCACCACCACCAATAAAACCAAAGAATACCGACTTCGTGCCACCAGTAACATGGTCTTTCAAATCGGCCCATGTTGATTTCATTCAGCAACCTGCGGGGGTAAATACCGCGTGGGGATCATTTGTGTTAGATAAAAGCACTGGATTTACTCAGGCCGGAGTTACCCACCTCAACGACTCCATTCGCACATACGTCTGGGCCATCCTCGGCGCACAGAAGCAAACGCGCAGTTCTATACTGGGCACGGGAAGCGGCGTTTGACGCACAAAAACAATTCTTGGCACTTGTAGAGGACGCCATCTCAGCTAAGGTGGACCTGGAGAAGGCGATCCAGAATTATCAAGACGTTTTGCAGAATGCCAGCACCCCAGTAGACTATGTATTTGGAATAGGTCTTTATATGGCGCCGAGCAATATGATACTACGAGACGACGACCCGGTTGACGGTTACAATAATCAGATCGTAATCGCCACCGTCAATCAAAAAATCGGCCACAACGGGAACGTGAACGCGGATATCATCAAGCTTCCCCCCCCCCCAAAAACCGTTGGGAGCGGAGGTGAAAATTCAAATAAATTTGAAAAAGATTTCATAAAACCGCAAGCACCTCCCTCAATTCCGTTGAATACAGTACCACCAATCCAACCATCAAGTTCCAACAATCGCAGATTGGGTGAAATTGGAACAGGAGTGGAAACTAGTGACACAACCCACGAGGAGGAGAAATTAGGGCTCGTCGTCGCCCTTATGGTGATAGGACTACTCGCGCTTTGGTTTTATGAACTTCCAATCTCGATTGGTGGCGAAGAATAATAGGAGACCGGCGATCGCCACGATTAAAACCCAAGTATTTTTGGCGAGCCATCCGGCTGTTTTTGATAATATAGATAACAAGTAAGAAACGATACTTCCGATCAACCCAGGCAGTGCGGCAGCCGCCTTTCCAGCTAATTTAGCCAGGAGATTGGCTAAGGATTTTAGTTGTTTTTTTACCCACTCCTTAGCTTCACCGGATGATGGCGCGGGTGCTGGCATGGGTGCAGTTGCACCACCAGTGAAAGCTAGAACTATGGTCGATATAATCATGCCGAAAGCTGTGAGGATGCTCACTATTGTGATGCCCTGCTCTCTGAACAGAGTGCGAAGACGCTCACCGAGTGTCGTGTCCTCGTGCAGAACCCTCGATATTGTTTCGCGGGTCCGACTTATTTGGGTGCGGAGAGCCTCACGGCAATCCGATGCAGCCTCTAAACGAGCTTCTCTTTCATCCCGCAAAGACCGCAGTCGTTCGGTGATCCACTCGATAGATTCTCTATCGGCACGGGCTTCCTCCAGTTTCCTTTCTTCTAGCGCGATATGTTCATCCAGCGCCGTGAGTTTGGCGAGGTTATGGACCAATTCGCCGCGGACTGTTTGCATAGCCTTATCGAGTCCCCGGAGTTCGCGAAGAGGTAACAGTGGGTCATTCATCGTCCTGAGTATTCCGTCTATCTCGCTTTCGCTGAGCTCCATTGTGTGAATAGCGTCGGTGGCCGTCTTCGCCATCGTTTCGTCTATAGAATGTAGGGTCTCTACAGCGTGGGTCGGCATAATTGTTTAACCACGCGCCCAATCTACGAATCCTAGTTCGTTCTTTATGATTTCGCCACCGCCCCGGTTTCCAGCAATGGTGTTCAGCGATAGGGATTTTCCGGTCCTCATGTTGACGATCGGGACATTTGATGCTTTTAGTCGCAACCTACCATGCAGATCAATTTCGAACTTGGAGTAGTTGCGGCCGACAGATGGGACCACACCTTTTTCTGCCCAATTGTTGTAGTAGTCGTCTACAGTTGACTTGACTAATTCCTGACTTAGATCAACGGTGTTGGTAGCGCCACCTATTTTCCCCATTTGCGATTGGATTGGAAATGGAGTCTCTATGAAGTGTGTTTCTTCATCATCATCATCATCACCATCGAGGTAATCGTCTCTGCCGATTTCATCCATGTCAATATCGTAATCAGCCATCTTTATCATTATGTATTAAAGACAAAACCATACTGGTTTAATAGAGTAACTTAGTTTCACTAAATTATGCGTGAGACAGAGTGTCGTTATTACGAACAACGCATCGACGATCGACCAGAACCAGCAGCTCTTAGTCCGCTTCCCCAACCTCGGAGCTAGCGACGTCATTGTGCCGGGGACTGTTCGCCTCGCTTTCACTATTTCGCTGACGTCGACGTACGCGGACCGAACCGTCGTTCAGAACCTGAGTCGCGCCATCGTCAAGAAGACCATGATAAAGATTTCTGGTAATGAGGTGATGTCGATCGACGACAGCGACGTCTACCATTGCTACCAAGACCTGTGGAAGACGGCACAAGAGTGTGAAAATGCAGTCTATAAGGGTATTGACACCCGTAACCAGACTTAGAATCGGGGCTGGTGACAAGGCAGATAACGTCGCGAGCGACAACGCGATCGCGGCCGCTTACGGCAACCGCTTCTACATCCCGCTCGACTTCGAGTTGCTGAAGAGCCACATGCCCTACTATCAGAGTGCTTTGGCTGACCGCCTCGAATACGAACTAACGTTCAATGACTACGGCCAAGTTCTCATAGCCACCGACATGGTCACGATGCCCGAACTCGCGCGATTGATCAGATCCCAGTACGCTGGGCGCGTTGGCATACTTTACGACCGAGTTCTTCGCCACAGCAAGGTGACGAAAGACAAAAGCGACACATTGTGGAATATTAATGTCAACGTACCCGCCCTTGAGCGTGAGCGCTGTGGCATTCGCCGGTAGCAACTATTTATTCTCGTTAATAGGAAAATCGGATGCGGATGAGGAGCGCAAGCGTCACGATTTGGCTGTAGAACAGCTCAAGAGCGCAGACGCAGCATGGTCTAAAAAACGAACCGCCCATCTGGACTGGGTCAACGAAGAGCTTCACCGCAAAAATCACGCCGCATAAACTTTCCATAACGTTGAAGAAGCCAACCGCGAGTACGCGCTGGCATATCCACAGAGAAGTCTCAATCCAATGAATCCAACTTTCAGATTTCTATGTACCGTCAGAGGCTAATAAAGACCGCGAGATCGCGTTCATCTTCGTGGGAATGGGTGTGGTGGGTCTCGTCAGCTACTATATATTCAATCGAGATTGAAATAAGCAATAATTATTTTAAAACTTTTTTTTTTAAATAAATATATATATATATAGAACGTTGTTAGTTGACGAACTTTATTTTGCTATGATTGATGTAGGCTACACGGCCCTTAAACACCGTTTACCTGGTGCAAAGAGTATGATTCGTCTAGCCCGAGATTCTCTCGAGACGTGACGCGAGGACGAAAAAGCGGCCACCCTTTTCGCAAAGCGGATGTTAGATTCCTCCAAGTTAAATTCCCCAGAATTCCCTCTCCTGTTCCAACCCAAACGCGATTGGGGCTGCAGCGAAACTTCCAACAAAGGTTTATTATTAACGACGCAGTTATCGGACGATCTGGCTAGGGCATGTTGGAGATTGTCCGATCTATTAGAATACTTCACATACGATGGACACATGCAAACTTGATACCAAACTATCGGTTCGCCTAGCGCGCAAGCTAGCAAATACGTACTACAGCCCCCGCGGTTACTGGAAGGGACTCGCGGCCATCAAGAACCTCGCCGCGGCGACCAAGGTTTCCGAAAACGCTGCCAAGGAATGGCTCAAGAAGCAAGCCCTCAATATTCCACGCCCCAAATTCGACGTGCCGGTGCCGAACCAAGTTCACCAAGCAGATCTACTGTTTCTCCCTCACGATCGCGTTGGCCGCAAAACGTACAAGTACGCACTGACAGTCGTTGACGTAGCGAGTCGCTATAAGGGGGCTGAGCCACTGGCTACGAAAGAGTCTAAGGAGGGGGCCGAGGCTCTTTCCCGAATATATAAGAGGAGTCCTCTCAAATGGCCGAATATTCTCCAGGTCGATCCCAGCCGCGAGTTCATGGGCGCGGTCTCTCATCTATTGTCTAAACACAACCTTTCTGTCAGACGCGGCCGCGTCAACATCCACCGAGACCAGGGGATCGTGGAGCGATTCAATCGAACCCTGGCTGAGAGACTGTTCGGACACCAATATGTCAAAGAACTTGTAGACCCTCATACGCGATCGACCGTGTGGGTGGCCAGGCTGCCCGCCGTGGTCTCCGCACTGAACGGAGAGGTTACCAGATTGATCGACAAGAAGCCCGTAGATGCCATCAAGTCTAAAAGGGTGACGAGCAAGCCCTCTGCCGTCTCGCGCGGGCGACCCGTTGGTTTAGAGGAGCAACGGCTTCCATCGGATGTTGACGTCCGGTACCTCTATCAACCGGGAGAGCTCGAAGGTCTTTTATCGTAGTACGCCGAGAGTCCTAATTTTTGTTGACAGTACGTTTTCATAACACCGTCTTTCATTTTAAATCGTCTATTTTGTGCTACATCTATAATGTGTTTTTCATCTTCTGTAGTTTCACTTAGTACTCGTTTATATTTATCCCAATTTAAATTGTTAGTTCTCTTGGACATTCCTTTCATAGAGTTTTTATTAATTTTTTCAAAATTAGTGGAATTAAATTTTTCTACGAAATAACACTTACTAGATAACGCTATCGCCCTATCTCCGCTAAATTCCATTTTAAAAAGTCCTGGCTCTCTTTCACTCCATTTATCCCAAGCCAACCATTTTATTTTATTTTTTCAAACTCGTCTAGTAAGTTAGGTCTAATCAATTCCGCTATTGTTTTTCCACTAACTCCTATATACATACTATACGTGTCCATCTGTATTAATTCAAAGTCTTCTCTTTTTACGTATTTGTCTAGAAATTTGTAGTAAAATTCCAACATTCTCAATTTAGCTAGTTGATAAACCGCTATTCCGCAGTGGAAGGGTCTCTTTACTGCACACCGGGGTTTTCGGGAAGATATTTCGTACGCATCTCCTATCTCTTCCAAATCGTCAAAGAATGCAGATCTTAATGCTTTGTCAACACAGGTTTCGTCTTGTGTATATGTCGTATTTAAATGTCTCTCCGTTGCCTCTATCATTTTTCCACAACACGAGTTTCCCAATAATTTCATTATGTCGGCTACTGGTTTCTTATTTGGTTCTACATCCCCCGTTCGTCTTGCGGCTGTAACTTCTTTCGCGAACCATTCGAAGGGTTTACCACTAATATAATCTATAACACGATGGCCGTGTTTTAAATACCATTGCAACAGTGGCGCGTACAGCAGTACTTTAGTGGCGGTCATAGATCCCACCAATTGTTTTCCATCTCCTCTTGTTCGGCCAGTATCTTTTAAATATTTTAACATGTGTGCGGGAACTTCATCAACCTCTACTTCTCTGTTTATAAATATTGGGGACATTTCAGAAAACTTATCTTTTAAGTTGTGTGGAACTTCTATATCCACCTCCGCAAACCCAAACCAGTCTCCAGATAAAACTCTTTTACAAAACTTTTTAATAAATTTAGGGTTATGTGGGGTATCTATATGGTGTATAGTTTCTCTCCCACACGGCATGTCTTTATTTAACGTAGATAAATATAACGCGTTTGCATCGTACCCCAAAACAGCCTTACATGTTTTATCCACACTTTGCACAGGTGTGGTTCTAATCTTTGAAACACCGGCTTCTGCATATCGTGTAAATACTATTGATGGACCACCAACTAGAGCGTCTTTCATCATTTCGTATGTTTCTTCTTTTGGTGCATATAGAGCTTCCTCCGGTATAATTGTCTTTGAAGATTTTTGTTCTTTAATGGTTCCTCTTCGAAAATTCTACGACACTTACTTAATTCTGTTTCATCTATTAACATTTTCCCAGATAGTTTGGAATACCAATTCTCTATATCCGGTAGTCCTGGGTAATCCAGTTTGTCTGGAGAATCGAACCACTCGTAAGGAAAGAAAGATGTCTGTCCTTTGCAGTCGTAGGCTTTTATCCAACTATCGTAACTTACACCAGGTCCTAGATAAAGTATTACATCAAGAAATCTAAACTCTGGAGTAAATAGAAATATTGTTGCGTTTGCACGTTTTCCGACCATTAATTTCTTTGTTGTTGATGCCAGTTCGCCTACTAGATATTTCTTTATTAAGTTTATATCGTACTTACTGCTGTTAAAACCCATAACCGGTACTTGATATATCCACTTGATAAACCCATATCTTAACCATGCTTCTTCTCTTATAGCTTTTCCCCTGACTTTCAAATCTTCTACGAATTTTTCTATAAGTTTTGCAGGATCTTTATCACAAATATGAGTTACTGTTCCTGAGAAATTATCTCCTATACTAACGCTTACCGGAACGTGCTCGGCCTCGTATTCTAAACTATTACCGAGAGTTTCAAATTCTGGCTGGAGATACGCCTCAAAATCATATACTATCTGATATGGATAAAGAGTAGTGTCGCAACCGATCTTTATATCTTTACCCGTTCTTTGGAATTCGCATTCCCACATAACTACTAGGTTGAATTCTTTGCTTCTAATAAATTTATCTCTTCTCATAGTAGATGCGCGTTCTTCTTTTCTATGCTTTGCATGAATCTCGCACCCGTGCCAGTAACAGCCGTGATATTGATATACTGTATTGGTTTCTGGACAGTATCCGTCTACTGGAGCTCCTAAAATACATCTTTCACCCCCGTGTCCGCACTGTTCGTGGTGAATGTGAATTCCCTCCTGCTTTTCCACAGAGTACATCCAATCGATCGCCCCATAACTGTTAGAACTTTTTTGGTAAAACGCTTTCTCGAACGACGAACGCGGGCGCTCTAAATAATTACCATCACATATTACTTTTGTCTCGCCTTTCATACATTTTGGTCCGTGTCTCTTCATATTACTCGCTTTCGTGAATTTCTGTTTGCAATTATCGCAGGCATAAATTTTAGATAGGTTTTTTAAGGTTTTTTATCAGAAATGCGTGATTATTAAACAGTCCTATTGTCATTGGTTTATTACCTATTGCCTTATAGTGCGCTGGTACCTTTTTCAACCACCAAACACCACCTTGTGTCGGTTGATATACTTCTATACCGATTTTAAAAAACTCTTCAACCTTTTTCAGATCTGAAAAAGGAATTGGAGAAACAACATTACTGCCGGTGTATTGTTTACTAAGTTATTTTGCCTTGTCGGTGCATCTGTCGGTCCTTGCACCTGTTATATGCATAGCTAGACACCTGAACAGACAAAGGTCGTCATTATATTTATCTAAAGAATACATACCTTTTTTATTCTTCAACCCTTCTGGAAGTTCTCCTCCTGCTGCTTCTTTGGATTGTAGTCCCAAATCTATTCCCCCACTGCCCTGTATTAGCTTTACAAAAACCTCAACCCATCTTACAAACTTCCACTTTGTATTTGGTCTGTCTATTTTATCATACATTATTCGTGTTTGTTCCTTATCTGACAACCAATTTGTAACGGTTTTCATTGATGATAGTGGTTCGCTACCACCGAGATTTTTGTGAAATATTATAGTTATAGGTTTTCCATTTTTAATTTCCTCCATCATTAGGTGTACGCTCCCATAGAAAGTCTGGTACTTGTAAACCCCACTACTTCAAAGAAAACGTGGGGTCGGGAAACCCGAGTTGCACAGCTGGATACTGGAATAAACCTGTCTGCATCCCTGATACCAACCAGATTTAATGTTCCTACTGCGAGATTTAATGTTCCTAACACCGGGTCAAATGGCCCATTAGGAGATATGATAAGATTCTGAAATTCCCAGTTAAATTCTAAATATGTTATAACGCAAATAAAATCTATAAATAATGCTATAATCAATTTCATCATTATCAGAGATGCAAAAATGCCTTTTCTCCCGTCAAAATCGGTTGACCAACGACAAATATATTGTGAAAAAAAAGTAAGATTTTACCAAAATATGTGTTCCGAAGACCTCTCCAAATCCCGCCAAAATGGTTCCAATACGGCGTAGGAATATGCGGGCCAAAATACTATCTATGATACCATTATCATATAAAATCGTATTCAATATTTATATACACCGAGGTGAATCGATATATGTATGCATTCCACTAAACAAACGAAAACTAACAAGAAGCCAAATCGCCAAACATATAACCCTTATGTGCGAAAATGAAACTGGACGTGTGAGAACTATTTTGTGTCAGCGCATGGATAATGGTCAGGCGGCTTGACCACTGCATAGGACAGAATAAATATGTGTGGTTTCTGAACTAAAATGGGAAGATATAATAAATACTAATCATTTTTTGTTATTATTCGATAGCAGAGATATGTACTAGATATTTGCTGTATTTTTATATTTTATTCAAAATGTAGCAGTAAATATGAAGAGCACATAATTATGGCACCACGATTGCAAAACCTGCAATTATCTATGACATACATGCATACATATGACATATGTTGGCATGACGGAGAAATGGGGCTTATGATCTATGCTACCAACTCCGCTACCAAATCAGCCTGCATATCCGCGCAGTCTGATCAGGGTCTGCACGGTTCGCCATTCCGTCTATGTCAATTGATTTCATACATAATAGCATCCGCGATATTCAAAGAATAATATTTATAACAGTCTTGTATTTTTTATTATTTAAATGATGACATCTTGCAATATGCTTTGAAAGTGTCATAAATATTCGTTGTCATGTACGGAAGAAAATCATAAATTATGTAAATATTTTTCATGAACTATGACAACTGTGGAAATATATCAAATTACTTACATGGTTGATCTCATAACGGATCACTGTGTACATAGTATACGCATATACAAATATAAGGCCAAATATGTATAATTTGCAATTGTGTGTTATTGATTAGAATATTTGCACTAATTGACACTGAGAATTATTGGGAGTCGAAGCGTTTTCCTGGTTTCATTAATGTTACTCCTTCAAAAAACTTTAGCCCTGATCAGACTGCGCGGACTTGAGATTGATACAGATCGAGCTCCGTGTCAGGTGCATAATTTGGTGGCGAAATTCTTATTTCTCAATGAAAGATAGCAAGTTAGGAGTCCTTTAGAATCGTCTCATTGAGATCATTGAGACTCCCAACTTGCCATTTTTTGGTGCAGAAATTTGTTGTTATCCAGAATTGATAAATTTACGCACCTTAGCTTGAGCTCTGTTGATAGTTTATAAAAAAATGATAATCAAACGTTTTAACAGTCATTCATTCAGTATCAAATAAACTGACTGCGTCTGTAGTTGTACTCTTGACCAAAGTTTGATGACCTGTTTATATACACTATCCCCAATTTATTCCAACATGGGAATGGGTGGTAGGAGGGAGCATGTGATGGGTAATTTAACGATCGGTGTGTGTTCATCCTTCCCGGAATGCCGACCTACATGGTTTGGTCCTCTTGTATCGTTTTGCCCCCCCCCCCCCCCCCCCCCCCCCCCCCGGTACTTGAGAGCTGAATCATGTTATGCTCCAGTAAGAAATAATAAGCTTATCA
This sequence comes from Conchocele bisecta, assembly GCA_029237695.1. Lineage (NCBI taxonomy): Eukaryota > Metazoa > Mollusca > Bivalvia > Lucinida > Thyasiridae > Conchocele > Conchocele bisecta. The sequence continues at coordinate 90,526,553 of CM055265.1, read as the reverse complement.
TAGCTCCCAACTTGCCATTTTTGGTGAAGAAATAACAAAATCCTACCTCAAATTTATCAAATTACGCACCTTGACTGAAGCTCTGTTGATAGTTTATAAAACATTTCCAATTGCCAACTTGGACTCAAAACATATTTCCTTTTGCACACGCACTAAGTACGATTCAAGTCGAGGCGTTTTGCTGGTATCATTATTGTTACTACTTCGATGAAAACAAAACACGACAAATATAGGCCCTGGTCAGACTGCACGGATGCGCTGGTTGATCTGGGGCTACACTGTCGCATATGCCGTTAGGTCCATTCCCCAGCCAGGACTCACACTCAGCTAAATTCCTTGTGTGAAGTCTGACTTTGAGATTGAAGTAAGGTTTTGCAATGAAGATATTTATTTCTGCAAGGTGTATGTAACATAACATATGCTACATGTAATTTTGTATCAACAGCACATTTTAATTTGTAACTTGCTAGTGTGTTGGTCAGTTTGAACCCGCAGATATATCTACACTGGTTAGAAGACTAGTGTGTTCTTGTATCATCAGCTTATAGCTGTTAGAACAAGTAATTCTCCCATCATTATTGTGGAAATCAGCACACACATGTTGTAGGCTACCAAGAGAGCATGGAACAAGATCAGGGTTGCTTATCCATTTAGACAATGATGAATCCAGTCGGTAACAGTCTAGATCCTGATGTGACTGCTCATTCTGATCTGGACCTAAGCTGCAAAGATTACAGCCATAATAGTCGCTGGTGGTAATAAAACTCACCTGTACATATTCTCATGCACTATGGTCGAGTCTGGCGGTTACTGGAGACTCCAGCTGGGCTGTGAAAGTAGTTTGGCATGCTTTGTTATCTCATTAGCTGACCCCATAGTGCAATACAAAATCATTAACAGGAACATTGTTAGAATCATCAGAATCATCAGAATCATCTTGGCATTTGGCTGTTCGTTTTCTATGGGACTGTACACATAATGATATGTTCTAGCTTGTAAGAATATGAATATCTCAAATAAAAATTGGTTGTTAGATACGGAGCGAGTTTATCGGACATGCGTTCAGACTCGTTAATGTCAATGTTTTTACGAAAGGACAATGTAACTACCCGTCTTCCATTTTATACCTTTTCCAATTTTTCATCATGAGCCCCCAATATTTCTTCACCTTCTTCCACTATCGCGCGAACGATATATTTGTTCTTATTATTTGGTATTGGGTGACCTGTGCGTCTGGAATTGGTGTTTGAAGATTTTATTACACTAGCCCTTAACCCCGCAATACTTTCTTTTTGAATTCTGTTACCAACTTCCTCTGCTAGTGAGAGGTCTTTAAAGGCTCCTCGTTTGTGGGCTCGGATAAATCGCTTCATAAACGCCTCATTCTTTGTGGCGTTTATCAGCTTTGACAACCCCTAACTCTCAACCGTTTACTATAAGTAATCCCTAGAGATTCGGCTTCTCTTCTCAAACTTTCTATTTCTGCTCTAGTTGCTGGCGTTATCATATTTCCTGTATATATAACCTATGAAATTTATCTGTTCAATTGGACGTGAAAAAAACGTTTACGTGTAAAGACTATCTACGAAGGCATCTATCGAGACGTAGAAAATTTCCTTGTGTCGCCCCGCAATTTCAATGCCCCAGATGCCCGTGTAAATTCGTTAGTGCCCAAACTCTTTGTCGACATAAACAACTACGCTGCCCTGTGGCTAAAGGTGAACGGGGTAGACTAGAGCTGGTAGAATTAGTTGCTGATCTGCGAAATAAATTAGCTATATTGGAGGAGAAAAATGGGGTGTTGGAATATAAACTATCACACGCGGATGCATTGAAATTGCATTAATGATTTTGACTTTTTTTCAAAAGTCAATTTTCAATATAATTGGGACTACAAGACCACTTTTTATCATTCAATACCACCACCAAATTTTGGTTGGTGGTGGGAGCTACAATACATCTCAATAACGTTAAAAACGTTGGTGGTATCATTTTGACTCCCTATATACTACTCGCCAAGTGTGTTGCTTCCGTGACCGACAAAACAGCTAGTCCGATACACCAGAACATACTCCTGGGTGATTTCCATGTACCATATTGTGAACCATTTAGTTTGAGTCCCTACTAATTATATTTGTTTATTGAATCAGTCATCGGATCAGCTCATCATCATATGTCGTGAAGGGGTCTACACTGGGCTAGATTGGATCTGTTCTTGGTGGTAGATCTCAGCGTGTGGTCCTTGAAGGGAAAGCTACTTCATCCGTTTCAGTTCTAACTGGTGTTCCTCAAGGCTGTGCTCTTGGTCCTGCATTATTTCTTGTATACATAAATGACCTTCCGGATTATGTAGCTGATAGTAATGTTCGGCTCTTCGCAGATGACACACTGTTATACCTATAGTTATAAACAGTCCGACTGATTGCAACAAACTTCAAGACGACCTCCATATTCTAGAGAAATTGGAAGCTGACTGTTTAATGTTATTCTATCCTGACAAATGCGAGTTTATTCACATTACCACCAAAGAGGCTCCTTTCCTGATTCTCTTCATGGTCACAATCTCTCTTCAATGCCTTATATTAAATATACTGGGGTTGACATCAGCCGCGATTTAAAGTGAAATAAGAATATAAACTCTATCAGATCTTCTCTAAGGCAAATCCCACTCTAGGTTTTGTGAAGAGTAACATCAGGATCAACTCGAAGACAGTTAATAAAAGAGCCTATAAATCCCTTATGCATGTTCGCCCTAAGTCAGAATATTTTTCCATAGTCTAGGACCCTAAATGCACTAACAGAGATAATTAAGGGTGGCGATTTTACTTCCAATAGGCTTGTACATCAAATCAAGATGGTTCAGAGGAGGAATGCACGATTGGATTCCAACCATTATCACAATAATCTAGTGTAACCGATATGCTGCACATGTCTGGAATGGAGGTCACTCGAACAGAGATCATCGACGAGAACAAGTAGGCCTACTTGATAAAAGGCTCTGGTAGTTGCGTGCTGACAAAGATTACACCCGGTTCTACTTCTTTCCTAGGACTGACGTGCAGTGGAACAAACTCCACACTGACACATGTATGATAGTGTCGCCGGACTCCTTCAATGCCCAGGTATTGGGTACAAGACATACTTTAGTCTCATTTAATTCTCAACCTTCTTTCTATGTGTCCTTCTCTCTCGATCAGTACTTTCTTCCATATCTACTTGTCGTTCTGTTTTTTCTTTGCTTCTATGTTTCCGCTTAATTTCCTTTTCAAATGTTGATAATACTCAAGTTGTTGAGGGTAGACCAGTATTTTTTTTAGCAAAAGCAAACAAAAAGCAAAAAAAGGTATCCGACACGTTTGCGACTCTGCCAACAGTTGATCAGCTGATATCAATTACATAGCAGATGTAACATGCAAAACTGTAAACACAATGACTGTTTCACAATTGTATTTAGACTCATAGTAATGTTTCGCTACCTACACAGTAACACGTATGTAACTGGAACAGTAGTCAGATATGATTTGCAGGTGTATTGAAAGATAGAAATTAACCGCGCAAGTGTCTGCGTTTTATATTTGCCGCAAAAAACACCCAGAAGTCATAAAACCGGAAGTTGTCTTGCAGGTGTCCAATATGGCTGACAAAGAACAATAATTTCCCTCCAAAGTTTCTCTTGTTTGAATAGTGTCCTCCCCTCAAAATATTATTCGATAGCGAATTGACGCTTACGGTTTATGACATGCAGTCTATCTATTTAATAATACAATCGCATTGTCATATTTGCACACTTTCCAAAAACTAGAATAAATGATCCAGAAACTTAAAAAAAACACTGACAGTTGTTGGTAGTAGTCGTCCAGAACTTTTTAAAGTTTTAAAAAAGTTACCTCAAGTATGTTTAGCATACTACTGTGACATTGCGGCTTAGGCAGTGTGGAAGCTAACTGAATGTCAACATGTCGTGAAGGTGACGTGTAACATTTGAATTATTTAGGATTCAAGTTTGCATAATTTCCAGCCTTGCAATACTTGAGTATATTCTTAGCATTGTTGGTAGCGGGTGTCAGAGGTTCCGTCAACTGGAGGTTTCGTCAACTGAGAGGTTTCGTCAACTGAGAGGTTTCGTCAACTCGGCGTCCGGTTCGTCAATTAGGCAATTAAGAGTAAAACTCGATAAAATTATATTTAATTTATGGAAAATCATACTATTTACGATCATGAAATACAGTTACACTATAATATTAATAAAATATAATGAAAACATACCACAATCACATTTCCTATGTTGCCACCGACTGCAGCCGTCGCAGCATAACTGCATATAGCATGCATACGGGCAGTAACCACACCAGAATACAAGACGCAGTACGACTTGTCAGCCATGATGAATTCTAGTGAGGAAGTTACAAATTGCCCACCCATTTATATGTTTCAGCGCTTGTGCAGTTGATATGGATCAGGCAAAAAGCCGTCAATTAGCTTGAGTGAATCATAATTAATCATCACGAATTAACTAATTGAATCATGATTAATCATTACGAATTAACTGATCGGTCATTTGACGGTAATAATTACTAAACGATCAAAGGTCAACTACTTGATGAAAGTGCGAAAGTCAATTAGCCGAGGTGTCATAAATACCATTCAACTATAATCGCCTAATTGACGAACCGGTAACCAGTTGACGGAACCACTCGACTTTTCACTCTATTTTGCCTAATTGACAAAACCTCCAGTTGACGGAACCTCCGGAATCCGTTGGTAGCTCTGCCACATCGGCATCTCATTCATGATCTTCCATGTGTATTATGGTTTTATTAAATCTTTAATAGAATGGTTTCAAATTGATGCGAAACAACATTGGCGTTATTTACAGGTGTATACCGGCACTTCTCCGATATCATAATGCCTGGAAGAGCAGTTTGCTTTGTTTGTGGAAATCCAGGTGCAGAGACTTCTGTGCATGTTCGACATCAGGAACGCAGTCCATATTTTCCCTTCCTCGAGCACCATGATCCTCCAAAAGGGTCCCGCAGCGCAGCTGCCGACGGTAGTGTTGACAGTTGTCGCGTGTGTTATGCATTTCTGACGCAGCAGTGGGACACATATGAGAGGACTAAAACTCCTGCAATTAAGCGGTTGTATTGGCTAAAAAGAGCTGACAATGGGAACTTCACAGGAGCCGAGATGAAGTACCAAGGCGAGTATATTGCACAAGTAATGGGATTACAGTATGCACCAGGATCGTTTGATGAACCTGGCTCCCCAGAAGCTTCCAGCTATTTGCCAGACAGGGAATACTCAAGACACAGTCAAAAAGAGGATACACAATATAATGTGCCTCCACATAGTGCTCAGTTAGCAGAGAGACAACCACAGCCTATCCACGATAGACAAGTAATGCAGAAGCATATTTTAGATGGGGCATTAGATTTGTCTACTTCTAAAATTACTGAATCTGTGCAAAACAGTGCACAACTGAACAAACATATTGAAAACAGGAGTTTTACTTGTTTCATCTGTCACCAACTGCATGGACGTCCAAATGGTGTATATATTTGTCTGTCTAAGCCACCCAACAATGAGCCTTACTTTCCTATGCTTGAGAAAATCCTTCCTGTTCCAGGTACTGACTACACATCAGGACAGGTTAAAGTGTGCATGCATTGCAAAAATGAGTTATTCCAACAATGGCAAGGTTATGAGATGTCGGGGACACCCATACATTTGAGAACATACAAATTTCCTGATGAACTTTCAACTCATATGTACAATGAAAACAAGAGAAGCATTGTGAAGGTTGAAGGCAAACAAGAAGACAAAATGTCAGAATTTCATTGTTACATTTGTGGTCATTCAAACATACATGACCATGCACAGCCATTAAATACATTGCCTCCAAAAAGTCCAGCTCCTGCAACAATGTTCTTTCCTTTTGTGCGAGAGCTGAAACGTCCACCTGGAGCAGAACCATTACGTTCAGATGGTTCTGTTGTAGTTTGCATTAAATGTTATGGACATCTTAGTTATCAGTGGCAGATACAGGAATGTGAAGGAGTGCCATTATATCATAGACAATATTCTTTACGTTTCTTGTCGACTGGAATTGGTGCTGAGAAACCTGCAATTGAAACGAATGCTAAATCTTCCCCAACAGAGGTGGCTGTCGAACCATTGAATATTCAAATATCCCAGGCCAGTCCGATAAAACCTGACAGAATTTCAGAGCAACAAAGTTATTTATCTGCACAAGGACTTTTAACTATAGCACCACATCCTGAACAGAGAAACAAACCTATGTCTATGCAATCAGATCAATCTTCCAGTGCAGCTAAGAGCTATGACAGTGTTCCTGACTCCAAATCTGCACATGGTGAATTGGCAACAACCATAACATGTAAAACGGTACCACATCCACTCCAACAAGTCAGCGATATTCCGAAGAAGACGTGTTTTCTGTGCATCGAGAAATGTATTATTCACAAAATGATGTTACTGTATGCGTACCCATCTCGTCACGAAGCTAAGCACTCTAACACATCTACTGAACCTTTCTTTCCATTTCTGGCAAATATCACCCCAGTGCCTAATGCTGAACCAGTTTCTGAAGATGGTACTGTGGTTGCCTGTAAACTCTGTTACTACACCCTGCTGAAACAATGGACGGAATACGAACGTTCATCTGATCCTGCTGATAGTAACCGATGGTTGAGGAAGTATTCTTTACCTGACTACATCTGCTATGTTTGCGCAATTTCACATGAGAGAAAGTTCATGCGAAGCTTGGCAGTAAGCAAGTTCTATTTTTTGAATGAACACAATGCGCCGCCAGATTCACTTATTATTGATGGTGGGGAGCGTGTAGTTGTCTGTAAGTCCTGCGCTTACAGTTTAATGCAGCAGCTTACTGAGTTTGAACGAATGGGCGTGCCTCCAGAACTTAGAAAGTACAACTGGATGAACAGATCGGCGATTCCAGATGGGGCACTCGATCATGTTGATGAAGAAAGTCAGGTGGGTTTAAATATGCCCCCTATGCGATAGCAAGGGGGCATATTGCGTTGCTCTTGAGATTCCGTTCGTCCGTCCGTGTACATTTACGTTGAAAGGTTGAAAAGATTGTAAGAGTTTCTCCATCATATAATATTTTTAATATTACTTGCAGAATTGCTTTTGATATTTGGACAGTTCATTCACCTGAACATGTGTGATGCACTCGCACCACAAATGACCCTTGTCAAGGCTTGACCTTTGTGACCTTCAAAATGGTGCTGAAGCACTTAGTCAATTTCTTGCGTCAAAAAGTTTGTAAGAGTTTCTCCATCATGCAATATCTTCAATATTACTTTAATAATATTTGGACAGTTCATTCACCTGAACATTTGTGACGCATCGCACCACCAATGACATGACCTTGACCTTTGTGACCGTCAAAACGGTGCTGAAACACTTAGCCATTTTCTTATGTCAAAAAGTTTGTAAGACTTGTCTCAAATGACTTGTAAATTTGTGTAAATTGAAAGTTGCATTTTTGTTGAGCCCGTTTGATGAAAGCAAGACATACATGTAGTGATGACAATGACGTCTGTGTGTCCATCTGAAATCTGCGTTAAAGTTTTTAAATACCTTATATCTCGGCAGTCTTAAGTCACATTGACTTGAAACATATGCTTATTAGTCACATCCATATATTCATGCTGTATCCCACTCATACAGCCCCTGTGCCCAAGGTCAAGGTCAAATGAAGTTTGCATTAAAGTTTTTGTCCAAATTTGCTTTAAACTTTTCACATACCTACTATCTCTGTAACCGTGAGTCAGATTTGCTTGAAACTTTGTATGCTTATTGGTCATCATCCATATATTCATTCTGTGTCCCACTCATGTGGCCCGTGTGCCCCAAGGTCACAGTCAAATGACTTAGAAGTTTGCGTTAAAGTTTTTGTCCAAATTTGCGTTAAACTTTTCACATACATGTACCTAAAACTTTTCACATAACTAAACTTTTTCACATACCTACTATGAATCTATGGCTTACTGACAGAGTATGGCATGATTGACTTGCAAATACAGGGCTCCAGATAAGGAATTAGTAATTGAGTATTTTCACTCCATCATATCTGAAGCAATTGGGTATTTCAATATTTGAATTGGGTAAAATCAAATCACACTACTGTTTACACATCAACAGACAGTTATTATTGAATAGTTTGCTTCGAAATTAAAACATGTCTTGGCATTTCATACCAAGATGTGTTTTCATGGATATGCTATATTTGTGGTCTTTTTATTGTTTTCTGTAGCATGATAAAGGTACCACAAATTTGTTATTGCTTTTTGATACTCGCTACTTCTGATTTCAGTTGGGTTTTTGGCAATTTTAATTGGGTATTTACGCAAATACGCAGCTTATCTGGAGCTCTGATACAATGTATGCAAGAGGGGATATAGCTTTAGTACAAGTACGTTTGTGCTTGCATGCGTGTGAGCTATTGTTACCACAATGTGTCCGTCGTTAATTGGGTATTTACGCAAATACGCAGCTTATCTGGAGCTCTGAAATACATGTAATGTAGACCCAGATCAACCTTCTCACAGTATTACATATATTGTACATTTAGTTTGTTGATTGAATGGGTCAATGGAAGAATGTGGCTAAGTCCACTATGAACTAACCCCCTTCTTCCACTGACTCATTCAATTCATTAGTGAAGTTCAACTGCATGTACATGTGTGAAAGTTTTCCATATTGACACGGAATTCCGTATTGGGGACTTTCCCGGTGGCCGTTTTTCCAATTTGTGCAAATCTGTTGATATTTTTTTGGGGTGGGGGGGTGGGGGGGGGACCACCCCTCACAACTTCAATAAGTTTTATGCCTCCATGCGATAGCAAGGCGGGCATATTGGGTTGCTCTTAAGGTTCCGTACGTCCGTCTGTGTACATTTACGTCAAATAGTTTGTAAGAGTTTCTGCAACGTGTAATATCTTCAATATTATGCGATGGATTGCTTCGATACATGGACACTTGAATCACCTGAACATTTGCCACACAGATGCGCTACCATTAATACAACCTTGACCTTTGTCACCTTCAAAATGTCTCTGAAACACTTAGCCATTTTGTTGCGTCAACAAGTTTGTAAGAGTTTCTCCAACATGTAATATCTTCAATATTACACGAAGGATTGGTTCGATACTTGGACACTTGAATCACCTGAACATTTGTCACACACTCCCGCTACCATTAACTTGACCATGACCTGTTTGTTTTACCACACACAAGGTCGCTGAAACACTCAGCCATTTGTACAGTCAAGTACATGTATGCCAAGGGGTCATGTCCACTGTCTGTTCCACGTTTTGCTGCCGACGAACATTTGGCTTTCAAACACATTAAATCTAAAAAAATATTTAAAAGTAAGTACTTTCATCAATAACAAAAAAATCACCCTCCCCTAAATAAATTATTTGATGAAATTCCATCAAATATTGATTTTATTGCTATGGGAATTTAAAATCTATTTTTAGCCCCCATGTTAAATTCCCATAGGAAAATCGTTTTTAGCCAGGTTTTTTGAAAAAAAATCCAGGCTATTGGATTGGCGAAAGCCGGGCGGGCGGGTGGCGTCCACAATCAATGTTAAGTTTTCGTGTTTGAGTCCATTTCTTTGTTACTGTACCACCTAGGACCACCAAACTTTCACAGCTTCATAATCAAGGGGTGCCCACCACATATCACTATCCAACATGTTACTTTTTTTTTAACTTGACCCATTTTTTCCGCGCAATCGACTTAGCCATTTTCAATGTTAAGTTTTCGCGTTTTCAATGTTAAGTTTTCGTGTTTAAGTCCATTTCTTTGGTACTGTACCACCTAGGACCACCAAACTTTCACAGCTTCATAATCAAGGGGTGCCCACCACATATCACTATCCAACATGTTACTTTTTAGCCAGGTTTTTTGAAAAAAAAATCCAGGCTATTGGATTGGCGAAAGCCGGGCGGGGGCGGGCGGCGTCCACAATCAATGTTAAGTTTTCGTGTTTGAGTCCATTTCTTTGTTACTGTACCACCTAGGACCACCAAACTTTCACAGCTTCATAATCAAGGGGTGCCCACCACATATCACTATCCAACATGTTACTTTTTTTTTAACTTGACCCATTTTTTCCGCGCATTCGACTTAGCCATTTTCAATGTTAAGTTTTCAACTTGACCCATTTTTTCCGCGCAGTCGACTTAGCCATTTTCAATGTTAAGTTTTCGCGTTTACAATGTTAAGTTTTCGTGTTTAAGTCCATTTCTTTGGTACTGTACCACCTAGGACCACCAAACTTTCACAACTTCATAACCAAGGGGTGCCTACCACATACAACTATCCAACATGTGACCATTTTTTTACCTTCACCTATTATTTCTACGTAATTGACTTTCAACGTTAACTTTTTAACGTATGTCTGGTTAAAGTTTTTTGGTTAAAACTTTTTTGTTATACTATATCTCTGCAACTGCTTCGCCCATTACCTTGAAACTTCACATGGGTGTTTATCATCATCCATATTTCCATTCTACCCTCCAATCGTGCGGCCCCTGTGCCCAATGTCAAGGTCAAATTACTTTGAATTTTTTTGTTAAAGTTTTTTTGTGTACTATATCTCTGCAACTGCTTCATCCATTACCTTGATACTTCACATGGGTGTTTATCATCATTGTCACACCCGCTTGCGGAAAGCGCGATATTGTCGGCATTTTGGCATATGTCCGTCCGTCCGTACGTCCATGTGTCCGGTTTAAATTTTTTTTTTCGTTAAAGTTTTTCCATCTGCTATATCTATTTTTTTAGTGTCCATGCCTCGCCCCAAGGCGCGACATGCAGGCCACGGCCATCTAGTCTACAAAAAGTGGGTATAATTATGTTATCCAAGTGTCTATGCTTGGAAAAAACCTGGCCTTCGTGGCTTTGCCTCGTTTCTTGTTTCGCAATAAAATAAATATTTGATGGAATTTCATGAAACAAAATTTTTTGGGGAGGGTGACTTTTTTGTTATTGATGAAAACGTACTTACTTTTAAATATTTTTTAGATTTAATGTGTTTAATAGCCAAACGTTCGTCGGCAGCAAAACGTGAAACAGACAATAGTTCTAGATGGCTTGCGTAGATCGCTAATGGCTACGGGTCGTTCGCCCGGGACGGTTCATTCATCCCTGATAACCATTGCAAATAATCACTGCACCGTAAAATGTTTGTCTCCCGGAATCGGCACCGGTGTGGTGATTGCGATATGTACTAAAATATAATATACATGTACAGGCTCCAGATAAGGAATTAGTAATTGAGTATTTTCACTCCATCATATCTGAAGCCATTGGGTATTTCAACATTTTAATTGTGTAAAATAGAATCACACTACTGTTTACACATCAGCAGACCGCAATTATTAAATATTTTGCTTCTAAATGAAAACACATCTTAGTATTTCATTAGAATTGTCTCCTTGGAGACAATTCTAATGAAATACCAAGATGTGTTTTCATGGAAAAATAAGAAAATATGCTATATTTGTGGTATGCTTATTGTTTTCTGCAGCATGATAAAGATACCACAAATTTTTCATTGCTTTTTGATACTCACTACTACTGATTTCAATTGGGTTTTTGGCAATTTTAATTGGGTATTTACGCAAATACGCAGCTTATCTGGAGCTCTGATACAATGTATGCAAGAGGGGATATAGCTTTAGTACAAGTACGTTTGTGCTTGCATGCGTGTGAGCTATTGTTACCGCAATGTGTCCGTCGTCCGTGAACATTTTCAAATGTCTTCTCCTCGGTAACCATTGGGCCTATAGTCACCAAACGTCATGGTCCTTAGGTAGGGGGATTACAAAATTGTTAAAATGACGTCATCACATAATCCAAGATGGCCGCCGTCTAAAAATAGCACAAATTCTTCAAAAATCTTCTTCTCAAGAACCGCCAACCGGATTTCGACAAAACTTGGTAGGAATGATCGACGTAGAATGCTCTTTCAAAGGTGTTAAAATGGTGACCCCGGGGTCAAAAATGGGTGTGGCCCGTGGGGTCAAATTTTATTTTTGACCAAATATGCTCATGTCATATATCAAATTGAAGGTATCGATGAGGCGATTGCTCTGGTGCAATATTTGTCGGAATCAGATGATTATGTCATCCATGATGGCCTCCAAAAGGTCCATTTATTCAAGATTTTGAACGTCTTTTTCTCAGGAACCACATGGCCGATGCTGGCCAAACTTCATAGTAAGTTAAGTTCCTTGGGTGAAGCATTTTCAGATTTGGTAAAATGAGAGTCATCGCATAATCCAAGATGACTGCCATCTAAAAATAGCACAATTTTTTTAAAACACTTATGACCTCAATGTCACATTCTCCTCTGGTGTTCATGGAGTCAGGTGAGCGAATTAGGGCCATCATGGCCCTCTTGTTCAGTAACTTATGAACCGTTTCACCGATTTTTATAATATTTAGGACTTCTGTTCACCTCATTTGTAAGTCAAAATTGTTAAAAAGAAATATGCTATGGGATAGCAAGGGGGCATATTGTGTTGCTCTTGAGGTTCCGTTTGTACGTCCGTCCGTGTACATTTACGTCAAAAAGTTTGTAAGAGTTTCTCCAACATGTAATATCTTCAATATTACGCTTCAATACTTTTACGCTACCAATCAGCTGAACATTTGTCACACACTAGCGCCACCTTTAATACAACCTTGACCTTGGTCCCCTTCAAAATGTCTCTGAAACACTTTGTTGCATCAAAACCTTTGTACAAGCTTCGTCATCATGCTATAACTTTAATATTACTTTACGGATTGCTTCAATACATGTATTTAGACACATGATACATGTAAGCATTAGGAACACACTCATGCTGCCAATTCACATGACCTTGACCTTTTTTACCTTCAAATTTTTGCTGAAACACTTTGTACAAGCTTCGTCATCATGCTATAACTTTCATATTACTTGACAGAATTCTTCAATGTTTGGATACTTGCTACATGTAAGCATTTGGAACACACTAATGCCACCATTCACATGACCTTGACCTTTTTTACCTTCACATGGTTGTGGAAACACTTAGCCATTTTATGTTAAATAGTTTCTAAAACCTTGACCTTTTTCGTGTTTTAAGCATGCATTTCTGTGACGGTTTTTGTGATGCTTACTTTAGCACATGCCCATGATCATGTTACGGTCAAATGCCTCAGCAGGCACAACACAGCTTCCGTGGCGGAATTCTTGTGTAATCGACTAACCATTTTCAATGTTAAAAATGTTCGTGTTTAGGTCATGTTTTACAAACATAATCTATAGTTATTATTATTTGTATTATCAAGGCTGCCAGCGAGGGGATTAGCTTAGTGACACTGATGCCCTTGTTTATTATTTTCCCAGTTCGTCCCGTTTCTTATGCGGTACAAGCAACAATGTCAATATCACTTTTTTATGCCCCCAGCAATTTATTGGGGGTAATTATGTTTTTTCCCTGTCTGTCCATACGTGCGTCTGAACATGTTCTTTTCAATAACTCCTTCACCAATTTCTATAATATATGCCCACAGTGTCTGTCTAGGGATGGTGCCCAAACACCCAATGTCACTGGAGACTTTTGTTCACCTTGTTTGTAAGGCAAATGCGTTAAGTTTGTAATATTTTCTCAATACCTCCTCAACTTCTTCACCAATTTCGATCATATTTGCCCACAATGTGACTATGTCTGTCTAGGGATGGTGCTTTGTTTCGCATACGACCCACGTCCGAACACCTCGTTTGTAAGTAAAAATTTTAATGTTTTCTCAATAACTCCTTAACTCCTTCACCAATTTCAATCATACAATGTCTAGGGATTACATGTAGCTTCGTAATAACAAGGCCATTTTACTATCAAGGATGCAGGTGGGGGCATCCGTGTTCTATGAAGACATTTTCTCACTACTTTACTATGTCATAAAATATATCAGTTTACGTATTAAAAATGGGAAGTTTGATTTCCAGTTTCTAGGTTTCTTAATGTTAACACTAGTCTGTACAATATTGTTCACATTGGTTGGTCAAGTTACAATTAAGCCCGCCCGTTCAAGACATATGCGTGGAATATTCATTCCGTTTTAAATTCACAATTAACCCTTACACCGCTATCTTAATTTTTTGATGTCCGCTGTTTATTTTCTATTTTCCATTTTTATCATCAAAAACATGCTTTGACAGCACTTTAGAATAATTTAAAACCTGCTTTGACAGCACTTCAGAATCATTTCCATTGGATTTGAAATTGTTCTAAAGTGCTGTCAAACCATGTTTTTATTGAGAAATAAGGCAAGATATAAAAGCAACAGCAGGATTGGAAATGATTCTAAAGTGCTGTCAAACCATGTTTTTATTGAGAAATAAGGCAAGATAAAAAGCAACAGCAGGCCGCAATTGTTGTGTGTAGCGGTCTAAGTGACGTACATGTAAGTGTTAACGTAACCTGAAACCGTGCTATTCAGTGATAGTGTAACTGTGTAACGAGTAACTTTAACCCAATATCAAATTGTCCCGTTCCAGTTTTGACCTGTAGCGATATTCATATTGGATAAACCACATCATAGAAAATATTATTATATTGTTTCAATTTTAATGGGTTTAGTGAAGGTCTGATTCCTAAAATCGTCTGAGCTTCAGGGGGTGGGGTGGTTGGAAGCAAGGCCTGTGTTACAATCTTCAGTAATCCCAGACCCTACCTTACTATCACATACGCTGATGGCAGGGAGGCCTGCGTAGGGTCTACTATCATCAGGTATACTCGCCGCATAGAACGTCATTGACTGGTTCACTCAATCCATCCATGTTTACTCTCCATTACGTAGACTTACATGTACTTGCCATCGGGAGACAGATTCGCATAAGCAACTTGCTTTCTTCTGAATCCCATTCATATTACCTCGAGTTTTACAGAAATATGACTAAAATATGTTTATACTAACCTGGTTATGCCCATTACCGTATAAGAGGTGTAAGATTAGTGCTAATCCTACTTCTGTTAGGGGTGGGGCTAAGTGACTGGTTGGGTAAGGATCTGGCACCAGATCAGGTTATTCTAATGTCTGGGCTAAATATTATATTTTTGTATGCAAATATTCAGTTCTGATTTGGGGATTTTCCATCCTGTCTTTTCAGACGAAATACGGGATTCGACTCCGTTGGTCTAAAAATACTTTAGCTGTTGACAGGCCGTTAAATGTGATTAAACGTCATAATAATTATTTGCTATCGTGTATGATCACACATGTATGCACATATGAATGCCTGACCCAGGTGTCAAGTGATCTGTAGCCTATTTCACCAACATTGCAAAATATACTTATCTAGCAAAGTATACTTTGAGGGAGAAATTTTCAATTTAAGGATACATTTATTAATTTTTATTGTACTGAATTTATTACATTATCTCAGCCATTTTGGCTGTGATAATGTAATAAATTCAGTATAATAATTCTGCATACTTTTAATCATCAAATATATGCAGTCGTCAGTTCTATATCACATAATGCATAAATGATTACTCCCTCAAAGTATACTTTGCTAGATAAGTATACATTGTACTTTTGCAATTTTGATGAAATCGGCTACAGGGACTAGGCTTGCTGCAAACCTGAACATTTTTTCTGCTGAGGACGAAGATTATTCATATTTGCATTGTATTTCAGGATGATCGAAAATTTGAGACTTATAAACAGTAATCAGACTTCATCGGAGGAGAAGCGAAGGTTGAAACTTGAAACGGAGAGACAAGGTCTCGAGCCAGCAGGTCAGTCTATTAAATATTGCACTAAAATGTAATTTGGCCAGCAGAGCTCCAGATAAGCTGCATATTTGTTTAAATACACACTTAAATAAATTGCCAGAATCACATATCTTAAAACTTAATTTAAATAACTTTAATTATCAAATAATAACATAAAAATTCATATTTCCCGGTATTTGCCACTTTGGGGAGTATTTCCCGGGACGGGAAATACCGGTATTTCCCGCCGGGAATTCCCACCTCCGGTATTTCCCGGCGAACCCTGCTTCCAACATCATTTACGGAAATCACATGGCTTGAATCAGTTGTAAATGACAAACAAATTTCAGAACATTGTCGTCGATTTCCAGTGTAATTTATGACAATTGTCATTCTTGTTTAGAATCGATATTGGCAAAATATGCAACGCCGAAAATCCTTGATACACCATTGTACAAGGTATGGCAGTGCTCCAGATAAGGAATTAGTAATTGTGTTTTGTGACTCCATCATATCTGAAGCAATTGAATATTTCAATATTTTAATTGGGTAAAATAAAATCACACTACTGTTTACACATCAACAGACAGCAATTATTGAATAGTTTGCTTCGAAATTAGAACGTGTCATGGCATTTCATTAGAATTGTCTCCTTGGAGACAATTCTAATGAAATACCAAGATGCGTTTTCCTGGAAAATAAGAAAAATATGCTATAGTTGTGGTCTGGTTATTGTTTTCTGCAGCATGATAAAGGTACCACAAATGTGTTATTGCTTTTTGATACTCGCTACTTCTGATTTCAATTGAGTTTTTGGCAATTTTAATTGAGAATTTACGCAAATACGAAGCTTATCTGGAGCTCTGGGTATGGTCCATGATACATGTACAGTGGGACCTCTAAACCAGACAACTTGGGGACCCCATTGTGTTTAATTATGCCCCTGCTACCGAAAGGTACGGGGGCATATAGTGTTACCGCCGTCCGTCCCGTCCGTCCGTCCGTCCGTCCCGATATTACCATATTCTTTACTAACTTCTACATGGCTTCACATATTATGTCAATATTTATACACGTGATACATATGAACATGCCTTACACACTCCACCCCCAGTACTTCGACCTTGACCTTTGGCCTTGACCTTTTCCACTTTAAATGTTTGCTTGGCACTTTGGGACAAATCTACGTGCACGTTTCTCAATCCTACACTAACTTCTCAATACTTTTGCCAATCGCTTAAATATTTATACACATGATACATATGAACATGCCCTACACACTCCACCACCCAGTACTTCGACCTTGACCTTTGACCTTCACCTTTTCTACTTTAAATGTTTACTTAGCACTTTGGGACAAATCTACATGCACGTTTCTCAAATCCTACAATGACTTCTCAATACTTTTGCCAATCGCTTAAATATACACATGATACATATGAACATGCCTTAACACACTCCACCACCCATTACTTCGACCTTCACCTTTGACCTTCACCTTTTCCACTTTAATTGTTTACTTGCCACTTTGGGACAAATCTACGTGCGCGTTTCTCAATCCTACACTAACTTTCACACACGCATTGCTCCAATGGTCCTCAACCGCCCTGTGACAAATCCACATTCGTCCTGCCCCCGCTAAGCACAGGGTCAAGGTCACAGACTTGGTGCACTTGAAACCTTAACATTCAGTTAAATGGCTTATAATTTGTGTTTCCTTGCTCGGATCTGCTTCACATTTCACACACGCATTGCTACAATGGTCCTCTACCGCCCTGTGACAACTCCACATTCGTCCCGCCCCCACTAAGCCCAGGGTCAAGGTGCGTTCAAAACCTTAACGCTCGGGTAAATGGCTTATAATCAAATATGCCTTGTTTTCTTTGGCTGCCAGCGGGGGCATTCGTGTGCCGACAGGCCACATTTCTAGTTTAGATGGGGTTTGCTGTAATTCAATTCATTGTTGTGTCTGTTTATGATTGAAAATGATGAAACATATTTATTTGTAGAGTGATTAATTACAGGGAACATCTCTAAACCGGACACCCTGGGGACCTCCCAGTGTCACATGTACTGGGGACCTCCCAGTGTACATACTGGGGACCTCCCAGCACATGTACTGGGGCCTCCCATCACATGTATGGGGACCTCCCCTGTCACTATGGGGACCTCCCAGTGCAGAGTGTTAATTACAGGGAACATCTCTAAACCGGACACCCTGGGGACCTCCCAGTGTCACATGTACTGGGGACCTCCCAGTGTCACATGTACTGGGGACCTCCCAGTGTCACATGTACTGGGGACCTCCCAGTGTCACATGTACTGGGGACCTCCCAGTGTCACATGTACTGGGGACCTCCCAGTGTCAGAGTGATTAATTACAGGGAACATCTCTAAACCGGACACCCTGGGGACCTCCCAGTGTCACATGTACTGGGGACCTCACAGTGTCACATGTACTGGGGACCTCCCAGTGTCACATGTACTGGGGACCTCCCAGTGTCACATGTACTGGGGACCTCCCAGTGTCACATGTACTGGGGACCTCCCACCTCACAGTGTCACATGTACTGGGGACCTCCCAGTGTCACATGTACTGGGGACCTCCCAGTGTCACATGTACTGGGGACCTCCCAGTGTCACATGTACTGGGGACCTCACAGAGTGTCCGGTTTAGAGAGGTTCCAATGTATGACAAATTCCATCATCCGAGAATATACATGTATGTTGTATTTTTCTGTCAGTACTTTGTTTACATTTTGAGCCACGATATCCAAATTATGAAACAATAACATTCCAAAAAAATGTTTAAACTAAAAATCCTAGAGTATTTGACTGAGAATTTGTAAGTAAATAAAACACTATATTTTTAGATACATGTATTACATATTACACACATTCAACAATGGCAGCTTATTTTCTGAAAATGGTGGCTTACAATGTATGCAGTGATAGAACTTATTAAACTTAGTGCACTTTGAATGGATACATCTATTTATTACACTGTTCTGAGTTATTTGCACGTGTTTCACGTACGGGCCTGAAGTATACCAATCAGAAAGTTAACTCTGTCCGCAGCTACTGCTGCAGTATATTGAGAGTAGCCTCCCCTGGATTAGAGACTGTATCAGCGCCACATACCGAATTGACCATTACTGTATTAACCCTAAATATTTGGGCACTATTTATTTTTTGAAACCCTTATAAAATATGGACAATGATGGATTTCTCAAAACAAATTGTATCAAAATACATTGTTATTGTGATAACAAGTACAATAATACATTTACTAACACATATACATTGTACATGTATTTGTACATTCCTTGCTGTGAGAAACCATACATTAACCCCTACTCTGCTGAATTAAATTTTGCCGTCTTCTGTTTATTTTTTATTTCCCATTTTTATATGACCGTTTTTAAAAAATGGTACGTATTATGTTTTACCGCATGGCGGGCGGGCGGGCTGGCGGCTGAAGAAAAAGTGCATAGTTTGTGTACACAACTCCTCCGAAACCGTTCAGTCGATCGATCTGAAACTATACACACGTCTTCTACACATATTGAAGATGTGCACCTTAGTGTTTTTATGCGAAAAAATATTTTTAACAAAAATATCACCTTTATAACTTAGTCATTTTTTCTACATTTTTCTATACAATTCTATATACGGTACAGCGTTTGTGTACACAACTCCTCCGAAACCGTTCAGTCGATCGATCTGAAACTATGCACACGTCTTCTACACATATTGAACTTTGCACCTTGGTGTTTTTATGTCAAAAAAATATTTTTTAACAAAAATATCACCTTTTTAACTTGGTCATTTTTGTCGCGCCCGCTTGCGGAAAGCGCGATATAGTTGGCACTGTGGCTGGCGTACGTACGTGTGTCCGGTTAAAGTTTTTGGTTAAGTTTTTTGGTTAAATTTTTTGGTTAAGTTTTTCGTTATACTACATCTCTGCAACTGCTTTGCCCATTACCTTGAAACTTCACATGGGTGTTTATCAATAATTCATCATTATTGGTGTTTTTATGTCGAAAAAATATTTTTTAACAAAAATATCACCTTTTTAACTTAGTCATTTTTGTCACGCCCACTTGCGGAAAGCGCGATATAGTCGGCACATTGGCGTACGTACGGACGTACGTGTACGTACGTACGTACGTGTGTCCGGTTAAAGTTTTTGGTTAAGTTTTTTGGTTAAAGTTTTTCGTTATACTACATCTCTGCAACTGCTTTGCCCATTACCTTGAAACTTCACATGGGTGTTTATCATCATCTATATTTTCATTCTACCCCCCTACCGTGCGGCCCCTTGCCCAATGTCAAGGTCTAATTACTTTGAAGTTTTTGGTTAAAGTTTTTGGTTAAGCTTTTTTGATTAAACTTTTTCGTGTGTCCGGTTAAAGTTTTTGGTTATGTTTTTTGGTTAAAGTTTTTCGTTATACTACATCTCTGCAACTGCTTTGCCCATTACCTTGAAACTTCACATGGGTGTTTATCATCATCTATATTTTCATTCTACCCTCCTCCCGTGCGACCCCTGTGCCCAATGGCAAGGTCTAATTACTTTGAAATTTTTCCTTAAACTTTTTGCTTAAACTTTTTTATACGACCGTTTTAAAAAAACGGTATGTATTATGTTTTACCGCACGGCGGGCGGCGGGCGGGCAGCTGAAGAAAAAGCGCATAGTTCGTGTACACAACTCCTCCGAAACTGTTCAGTCGATCGATCTGAAACTATACACACGTCTTCTACACATATTGAAGATGTGCACATTGGTGTTTTTATGGCGAAAAGAATATTTTTTAACAAAAATATCACCTTTTTAACTTAGCCATTTTTTCTACATTTTTCTATACAATTCTATATAGGGTAGAGTTTGTGTACACAACTCCTCCGAAACCGTTCAGTCGATCGATCTGAAACTATACACACGTCTTCTACACATATTGAAGATGTGCACCTTGGTGTTTTTATGCCGAAAACACATTTTTTAACAAAAATATCACCCTTTTAACTTAGCCATTTTTTCTACATTATTGTATCCAATTCCCTATCATTTCTACTTTACACTCTACTTTTCTATCTCTGCCTAAATTAGTATACATGTTTAGCACAACGAGATGAAGAAATAATGCTATAGACTTTCAAATTCTCATTAATGTTTCTTGCCTTGGTGACAGCTTCACATTTCTGCATCTTCGCTGTCTGGCCCATATTCGACGGGCGTATTTTGTGACTTGCGGCACTCTTGTTTTCAAGGAAAACATGCTTTGACAGCAGTTTAGAATCATTTCCAATGGAAATGATTCTAAAATGCTGTAAAACCGTGTTTTTAGCTCACCTGAGCAAAGCTCATGTGAGCTATTGTTATGGCAAAGTGTCCGTCCGTCCGTCCGTGGACATTTTCAATCATCTTCTTCTCCCGAACTGCTGAGCCGATATTGGTCAAACTTCACAGGGATGATATATGGGTGATACCATTTCAGATTTGTTAAAATGGAGGTCATCGACAATCCAAGATGGCCGCCATGGAAAAGTAGGTCAAATTCTTAAAAAATCTTCTGACGAACCGCCAGGCCGATTTCGACGATACTTGGTATGAATGATCGATAGTTAGCGCTGTTTCAGATTTGTTCATATGGTGGCCCGTGGGTCAAAAATGGGCGTCGCCCGAGGGGTCAAATAGGGGTGAAATTTTATTTTTAACCGAATATAGTCATGTAATATATCAAATCTAAGGTATCAACGAGACAATCACTCTGGAACATTTTTTGTCTAAATCATATGATTACGTCATCCAAGATGGCCACCGATAGTTCAAATGGTCATTCTTTTACTAAAGATTTCAAACGTCTTCTTCTTGTAAACTGCTTGGCCGATATTGGCCAAACTTAACTGTAATGGTCTGTGGTTGAAGCCTGTTCATTTTTGTTAAAATGGAGATCATCACCAAATCCAAGATGGCCGCCGTTGAGAAGTAGGTCAAATTCTTAAAAAATCTTCTTCTCACGAACCGCCAGGCCGATTTCGACGATACTGGGTATGAATGATCGATAGTTAGCGCTGTTTCAGATTTGTTCATATGGTGGCCCCTGGGTCAAAAATGGGCGTGGCCCGAGGGGTCAACTAGTGGTCAAATTATATTTTTGCCCGAATATGGTCATATAATATATCAAATCGAAGGTATCGACTAGTCGATCACTCTGGACCATTTTTTGTCTAAATCAGATGATTTTGTCATCCAAGATGGCCACCGAAAGGTAAAAAAGTTGTTCTTTTACTAAAGATTTCAAACATATTCTTCTTGTGAACTGCTTGGCCGATATTGGCCAAACTTAACTGTAATGGTCTGTGGGTGAAGCCTGTCCATTTTATGTTAAAATGGAGGTCATCACCAAATCCAAGATGTCCGCCGTTGAAAAGTAGGTCAAATTGTCAAAAAGTCTTCTTCTCACAAACATCCAGGCCGATTTCGACGAAACTTGGTGTGAATGATTGATAGTTAACGCTGTTTCAGATTTGTTCATATGGTGGCCCCTGGGTCAAATATAGGGTGGGCGGGTTTTTTGTGGCCGAGGGGGTCAAATAGGGGGTCAAATTATATTTTTGACCGAATAAAAAATTGGTTGATATATATCCATTCAAATCGAATGGGTATCGATAGTCTATCCCATCTGGAGCATTTTTGTGGGCTAAAATCAGATGACGTTTTGTCATCAGGATGGCCACGAAAGGTAAAAAAAGTTGTTTCTTTTACGAATAAGATTTCAAAACATATTTCTTTTTTGTGAACTGCTTGGCGATTATTGGCCAAACTTAACTGTAATGGTCTGTGGGTGAAGCCTGTCCATTTTTGTTAAATGGAGTCATCACCAATCCAAGATGTCTGCCGTTGTAAAAGTAGGTCAAATTGTCAAAAAAAATCTTCTTCTCACAAACATCCAGCCGATTTCGACGAAACTTGTGTGAATGATTGTAGTTAACGCTGTTTCAGATTTGTTTCATATGGTGGGCCCCTGGGTCAAAAATGGGCGTGGCCCGAGGGGTCAAATAGGGGGTCAAATTATTTTTTTTGCTACGAATATGGTATATATATATCAAATCGAATGGTATCGACTGAGTCTATCACTCTGGAGCATTTTTTTGTCTAAATCAGATGATTTTGTCATACCAAGATGGCCACCGAAAGGTAAAAAAGTTGTTCTTTTACTAAAGATTTCAAACATATTCTTCTTGTGAACTGCTTGGCCGATATTGGCCAAATTAACTGTAATGGTCTGTGGGTGAAGCCTGTCCATTTTTGTTAAAATGGAGGTCATCACCAAATCCAAGATGTCTGTCGTTGAAAAGTAGGTCAAATTGTCAAAAAATCTTCTTCTCACAAACATCCAGGCCGATTTCGACGAAACTTGGTGTGAATGATTGATAGTTAACGCTGTTTCAGATTTGTTCATATGGTGGCCCCTGGGTCAAAAATGGGCGTGGCCCGAGGGGTCAAATAGGGGTCAAATTATATTTTTGCCCGAATATGGTTATATAATATATCAAATCGAAGGTATCGACTAGTCTATCACTCTGGAGCATTTTTTGTCTAAATCAGATGATTTTGTCATCCAAGATGGCCACCGAAAGGTAAAAAAGTTGTTCTTTTACTAAAGATTTCAAACGTATTCTTCTTGTGAACTGCTTGGCCGATATTGGCCAAACTTAACTGTAATGGTCTGTGGGTGTAGCCTGTCCATTTTTGTTAAAATGGAGGTCATCACCAAATCCAAGATGTCCGTCGTTGAAAAGTAGGTCAAATTGTCAAAAACATCTTCTTCTCACAAACCGCCAGGCCGATTTCGACGAAACTTTGTATGAATGATGGATAATTAACGCTGATTCAGATTTGTTCATATGGTGGCCTCTGGGTCAAAAATGGTTCATGGCCCGAGGGGTCAAATAGGGGTCAAATTTTATTTTTGACCGAATATGGTCATTTTATATATCAAATCGAAGGTATAGCAGTAAATCACATGCACATTCGCAATATATGTTAGATCAGAAGGTACCAACAAATTCTGTGGAACATTTGAAGTTGTAAGTGAAGAGTCTTTGTGAAATCAAGATGACCACTATGGAGGCTTTTAGGTGAGCGATACAGGCCCATTTGGGCCTCTTGTTATTGAGAAAGAAGGCAAAATATAAAACAACAGCAGACGACAATTTCGATCCCAGCATTCTAAGGGTTAATGTGTGTTTTTTCTCAGACTAAATTGTGTCCGAATGTTTAGGATGTAGCTGGTAAATATACATGTCGGTCACTGTATTTGAAAAAATTACAGATCCATGTTGTGCCTGCTTGCAAAAAGTGAGACATACACTCCTGCCTGCGATTCTCTTACCAAGAATTGCAATCCAGCGGTCCTTGAATTGCAATTCGTCCCCTCTGAAATTGCAGTCTAATTGCGGTCCAATCGCGGTCCCGGTTTTTGCGGTCATTCTTTCGCGATACCGTTTGTGCGGTCATTCTTTCGCGATCCAGTTTGTGCGGTTATTCTTTCGTGATACCGTTTGTGCGGTCATTCTTTCACTATTTGCGGTAAAAACTTAGCGTTACGCGTATACAGTCAAACCTGTCTTAAGCAGCCACCCAAGGGAAGTGACAAAACTGGCTGCTTAACAGATGTGACCTCTTAATAGAGGGTTGTGTTTTCAGGTACATTTCAGGTAAATTTTGAAAATTGAAATGAAGATAAAGATAACATAGACATGTATGTTGACTTGATAATACAAATGTAATAAATAATATTAATGATTAATTTAGAGTACCATATTGATTAAATATGTATGTTTTAATGCAATATAAATGTGTATCTTTATATTTATTTAATATTTTCAAAATTGAACCTGAACATGTAATGAGTGGATTATATCATTTAATGAAATAAAAAATCTGTCAACAAATAAAAACACCAATGTTCACATTTTTAGCCAGGTTTTTTGAAAAAAAATCCAGGCTATTGGATTGGCGAAAGCCGGGCGGGCGGGCAACAGGCGGCGGGCGGCGTCCACAATCAATGTTAAGTTTTCGTGTTTGAGTCCATTTCTTTGTTACTGTACCACCTAGGACCACCAAACTTTCACAGCTTCATAATCAAGGGGTGCCCACCACATATCACTATCCAACATGTTACTTTTTTTTTTAACTTGACCCATTTTTTCCGCGCAGTCGACTTAGCCATTTTCAATGTTAAGTTTTCGCGTTTACAATGTTAAGTTTTCGTGTTTAAGTCCATTTCTTTGGTACTGTACCACCTAGGACCACCAAACTTTCACAGCTTCATAATCAAGGGGTACCCACCACATATCACTATCCAACATGTTACTTTTTTTTTAACTTCACCCATTTTTTCCGCGCAGTCGACTTAGCCATTTTCAATGTTAAGTTTTCGCGTTTACAATGTTAAGTTTTCGTGTTTAAGTCCATTACCTTGAAACTTCACATGGGTGTTTATCATCATCCATATTTTCATTCTAACCGCCAACCGTGCGGCCCCTGTGCCCAATGTCAAGGTCAAATTACGTTGAATTTTTTTGTTAAAGTTTTTTCTTGTACTATGTCTCTGCAACTGCTTCACCCAATTTACCTTGATACTTCACATAGGTGTTTATCATCAATTGTCGCACCGCTTGCGGAAAGCGCGATCCTGTGCCCAATGTCAAGGTCAAATTACTTTGAATTTTTTTTTGTTAAAGTTTTTTCGTGTACTATATCTCTGCAACTGCTTCACCCAATACCTTGATACTTCACATGGGTGTTTATCATCATTGTCGCACCTGCTTGTGGAAAGCGCGATCCTGTGCCCAATGTCAAGGTCAAATTACTTTGAATTTTTTTGTTTAAAAGTTTTTTTTTTTTTATCGTGTACTATATTCTCTGCAACTGCTTCACCCAATACCTTGATACTCACATGTGTTTATCATCATTGTTGGACCTGCTTGCGGAAAGCGCGATCCTGTGCCCAATGTCAAGGTCAAATTACTTTGAATTTTTTTTGTTAAAGTTTTGTTTTTTCGTGTACTATATCTCTGCAACTGCTTCACCCAATACCTTGATACTTCACATGGGTGTTTATCATCATTGTCGCACCTGCTTGCGGAAAGCGCGATCCTGTGCCCATGTCAAGTTCAAATTACTTTGAATTTTTTTGTTAAAGTTTTTTCGTGTACTATCTCTGCAACTGCTTCACCCAATACCTTGATACTTCACATGGGGTGTTTATCATCATTGTCACACCTGCTTGCGCAAAGCGCGATATCATCGGCATTTTGGCATACGTCCGTTCGTTCGTCCGTGTGTCCGGTTAAAGTTTGTTGGTTAAAGTTTTTCCATCTACTATATCTATTTGTTTAGTGTCCATGCCTCGCCCCAAGGCGCGACATGCAGGCCACGGCCATCTAGTCTACAAAAAGTGGGTATAATTATGTTATCCAAGTGTCTATGCTTGGAAAAAACCTGGCCTTCGTGGCTTTGCCTCGTTTCTTGTTGTTGTTATTTTACAGCCTACTGCAACTGCTAATCTGCAAGATTCATATTGTAGACAATACTAGATAATAGGGCATAATGTGGTATAATCGGAAATGGTGTGGGATAAGTTGTGCGATTTATTTTATTTTTTTTGTCGGGTATTGGTCAAGTCGAATTTGGATTCATTTCCAATTGTGTATGTAAATAATGCATAGGCGATGTCAGCAAAAGCAGTCAATAAGTGCGACATTCGGCTCATAATCGCCATATGAGGCCATTTGCTTAAATTATATTTGAGCCGGTTACACTCGGTCCTGTGCAATACACACCAATTATATCAGCTATTCGTGTTTTGTCAATTTGGTACCTGGCAATGGGCTGTTCCTTTTTACAACATTTGTGTCTGGTAAAAACAAAAAAAAAAAAACCTATTAGAAATTACGAAATGACGGACACAAAAAAAAAAAAAAAAAAAACTAAAAAAAAAAAAAAAAAAAAAAAAAAAAAAAAAAAAAAAAAAAAAAAAAAAAAAAAAAAAAAAAAAAAAAAAATAAAACTACAGGACCAAAAAAAAAAAAAAAAAAAAAACACAAAAAAACAAAAAAAAAAAAAACAAAAAAAAAAAAAAAAAAAAAAAAAAAAAAAAACAAACAAAAAAACAAAAAAAAAAAAAAAAAAAAAAAAAAAAAAAGGTTGCAAGAACCCGGATGCGATAGGCTGTTCTTTCAATAATGAGCCGACAATTCGGGCAACACAATTTGCACCTGTGAAACATACCCTCTCAATATCGCCGACGCGGCGACGTGTTAGGTGTTTTAATTACCCGCATTGACTGCTGACATCATTGTTAATTCGCGCTTCGGTAACGACCGCCGCAGGGTACATTGAAATCGAGATTAGCGGTGACCGTTTAATGAAATTGGATCACTAGTTTGGGACGATAATTAATGACCGCTGGCCGCGTTAGACGAGTGACCGTTGAATGAAAGCGTTTTATATAGCAAAAATGCGCGGGAGGAATTTGAAGTGGCCGCTTAACGGCGGTGACCGCTGATTAAAGGTGACCGCCTGAGCAGGTTCGACTGTATATACACCTAATTCTACTATTTATGTATATTTTATTAGATTTTAAATGGCTAAATACCGATAGGAAAATATATCTTTTCCTTAGAAAAAATCAACTATTTCGATTTTATTGCCGCATTGGTCAAGCAGAGCGGTCCGCTGGTTTGACCGCAGAGCGCAGTGTAAAGCGGTGATTTTTTGGCAGTTTAAAGAAAAAAAGGAGCGTAAACTGCAATTAAAAGCGGAGCGCAGCACTAACTGCGCTAACTGCGCTAACTGCGCTAACTGCAATTCCGCAACCAACTCTTTGGACCTGCAGTCACATGATTGCAGTCCGATTGCGGTCCAATTGCAATTAATGGGAACGCGAATTGCAATCCTGCGCTCCAGGAATTGCAATTCGCCTGATAAGAGAACCGCAGGCCACTCTGTAGTGATCACAATAACATCCCCGTGTACACTTTTCATGGTATCTGTGTTGCCGGTATCTGTGTCTCGGTAGAGCCAGAGGCATATAGTATTTTGACTGTGTGTCCGTGAGTCCGTCTGTCCGTGTGCGGCACATTAAGAACTTCGCCGGAGTTTCTCAATTATGTCATAACTTCTATATTCCTTGAAGAATCGCTTTAATATTTCAACACAGCATACCAAGCATCCATGCTGCTCTTAATGTGACCTTGACCTTCACAACTTTGAACTTTTCCACACATTAAGAAGTTCACCAGAGTTTCTCATTTCTGTCATAACTGCTATTTCCCTTGAATGATTACTTAAATATTTCAACACAGCATACTTGTGGACAAATGCCACACATCCATGCTGCGCTATGACATTGACCTTTTGACCTTGACAACTTTGAACTTTTTCCCAACATTAAAAAGTTCTCGGGAGTTTCTCAATTCTGTCAGAACTTCTATATTCCTTGAAGGATTACTTAAATATTTCAACACAGCATACTTGTGGACAAATGCCACACATCCATGCTGCCCTTAATATGACCTGGACCTTTTGACCGTGACAACTTTGAACATTTTCACACATTAATAAGTTTGTCGGAGCTTCTCATTTCTGTCATAACTTCTATATCCCTTGATGGATACTTTAATATTTCAATACATCGTACTTGTGGACAAAATGCCACACATCAACACTGCCCTTAATATGACCTTGACCTTTTGACCTTCATAATTTGCTTGTGAGTACTTATCACTTAGGTTAATTAACTGCCACAGTTTCTCCAATCTGCAATCGGGGGGGGGGGGGGGGGGGGGCATTCATGTACCGACAGGCCACATCTGGTATTGTTTTGTATAGCAACATTGCCCCCTCTACCTCTGCTGGAAATTCCAAGAATCAAAAGTAGCTTCTCGTGGTCAAAATGCTCACATGGTCACTATTGAAAACCCTGTTCTATATTCCTACATGGGGTTGTGGGAAACTCGTAAACAAACTTCACAGTGAACTAATACATACTGACTGATAACAATTGTCAAATACATCAATACACACCTTACATGTACCTGGAGCTTTGCGTGGGTGGCAGGTGGTAGCACGCGATGGGTAATTTAACGATAGGGGTTCATCCTTACCGGAATCCCGACTGGAGACCTGGTTTGGCCCTCACATACGTCTTTGGCATTTTGTATGTGACAGTTGAATCTGGTTAGACCCCTTATGTGAGTATTACGATATTCGTAATCCTATTTTAGGGGAAGGGGCCAAGTGACTTTGGTGTGGTATGGACCTGGCACCAGGTGAGGTTACTCTAATTTCAGGGCTGAATATATTTGTTCTCGATGTAAATATTCCATTCTGATTTTGGGATTTTCCCCCCAATGCAGCAGGTTAAAACGGGATCGAACCCGTTTGCCCGACCTTACATGACCTTACCTGTTGATAGGCCTTTAAACACAAATAACTAAACAAGGAAACCCCTCCCACCCCCCAAACCCCTATACAGGTGTATTCCAATTGACCTTTCTGTTGAAGGCATATAATCTCAATCAGTCAATATTAAGCCCTTTTTTGTCATGGTAGATCACATAATGTGATTGTGACTGGAGAATTGCGGTTTATTGGCTTTGCAGCTCTGGTAGACCCAGATCAGCCTCCACATTCGTGCAGTTTGATCAGTGTCTGTTCTGGCAGTGACACACATGTCATGATTCTATCAAAACGGTTTATACCTTTACTAGGGGTGCGATATCAGATAAGGAGCTATACTGCTAAAAATATGGCTGCTACTGGATAAATATGGGTTTTGTGACCAGTGTAGATCCAGATCAGCCTGTGCATCCGCACAGTCTGATCAGGATCTGCACTGTTCACCATTTCATCAATAAAACACCCGTCACGTCACGCGTCTAACAAACAAGCAATGTAAATCATAAGTGTACAGAGTTATTTGATAAGGAGCTACACTGGACACAAATCTACAATGTAAATGTAAATGTAAATCATAAATGTACAGCGTTATTTGATAAGGAGCTACACTAGACACAAATCTACAATGTAAATGTAAATCATAAGTGTATAGAGTTATTTGATAAGGAGCTACACTAGACACAAATCTACAATGTAAATGTAAATCATAAGTGTATAGAGTTATTTGATAAGGAGCTACACTGGACACAAATCTACAATGTAAATGTAAATGTAAATCATAAGTGTACAGAGTTATTTGATAAGGAGCTACATAGACACAAATCTACAATGTAAATGTAAATCATAATGTATAGAGTTATTTGATAAGGAGCTACACTAGACATCAAATCTAAATGTGTAAATGTATGGTAAATCAATAAATGTACTGAGTTATTTGATAAGGAGCTACACTAGACACAAATCTACAATGTAAATGTAAATCATAAATGTCAGAGAAGTTATGGATAAGGAGCTACACTGGACACAAATCTACAATGTAAATGTAAATCATAATGTACAGAGTTATTTGATAAGGAGCTACAAAATGACACAAAATCTACAATGTAAATGTAAATGTAAATCATAAATGTACAGAGTTATTTGATAAGGAGCTACACTGGACACAAATCTACAAATGTTTATGTATCATTAAGAAAATGAATATAGAGTTATTTGATAAGGAGCTACATGGACACATAAATCTACAATGTAAATGCTACAAATCTGACACAAATCTAAACAAATGTACAGAGTATTATTTGATAAGGAGCTACACTAGGACACAAATCTACAATGTAAATGTAAATGTATGGATATCCAAACAGCTAGACACAAATCTACATGTACAGTAAATCAATAATGTATAGGAGTTATTGATAAGGAGCTACACTGGACACAAATCTACAATGAATGTAAATGTAAATCATAAGTGTACAGAGTTATTTGATAAGGAGCTACACTAGACACAAATCTACAATTTGTAAATATCAAAATCAGTAAATGTAATACAGAGTTATTTGATAAGGAGCTACACTAGACACAAATCTACAATGTAAATGTAAAGTAAATCATAAATGTACAGTTAAAGTAAAGAAGTAACACAGAAACACAAATCTACATGAAATATAAAGAAACTGTACAGAGTTATTTGATAAGGAGCTACACTGGACACAAATCTACAATGTAAATGTAAATCATAAAGTGTACAGAGTTATTTGATAAGGAGCTACACTAAAGACACATCTACAATGTAAATAAGTAAATGTAAATCATAAATGACAGAGTTAGTTTGATAAGGAGCTACATGGACACAAATCTACAATGTAAATGTAAATCATAAGTAAAATGTATAGAGTTATTTGATAAGGAGCTACACTGGACACAAATCTACAATGTAAATGTAAATCATAAATGTACAGAGTTATTTGATAAGGAGCTACACTGGACACAAATCTACAATGTAAATGTAAATGTAAATCATAATACAGAGTTATTGAAATAGGAGTACACTAGAAACACAAATCTACAATGTAAATGTAAATCATATGTACAGAGCTTATTTGATAAGGAGCTACACTAGGACACAAATCTACAATGTAAATGTAAATCATAAATGTACAGAGTTATTTGATAAGGAGCTACACTAGGACACAAATCTACAATGTAATGTAAATCATAAATGTACAGATTTATGATAAGACTACACTGACACAAATCTACAATGTAAATGTAATCATAAATGTACAGAGTTTATTTGATAAGGAGCACACTGGACAAATCTACAATGTAAATTTGTAGTAAATCAAATAAATGTAAACAGAGTTATTGATAAGGAGCTACACTGGACACAAATCTACAATGTAAATGTAAATCATAAGTAGAGTTATTTGATAAGGAGCTACAAACTGACACTAAATCTACATGTAAATGTAAATCATATGTCAGAGTTATTTGATAAGGAAGGCACACTGAAACACTACAATGTATGTAAATCATAAATGTACAAGATTTAATGATAAAGGGTAGCTACACTGACACAAATCTACAAATGTAATGTAATGTACAGAGTTATTTGATAGGAGCTACACTAGACACAAATCTACAATGTAAATGTAAATCATAAATGTACAGAGTTATTTGATAAGGAGCTACACTAGACACAAATCTACAATGTAAATGTCAAATCATAAATGTACAGAGTTATTTGATAAGGAGCTACACTGACATTATACATGTATAAAGGATGTTAAATCTAATGTACAGAGTTTATTTGATAAGGAGCTAACTGGACACTACTGTAAATGTAAAATGTAAATCATAAGTGTACAGAGTTATTTGATAAGGTACTACACTAGGACACAAATCTACAATGTAAATGTAAATCAAATAAATGTCAAAGTACTGGATAAGAAAGAAAGCTACACTAGAAAACACAAATCTAGTAGAGTATTTGATTAAGGAGACTACACTGACACAAATCTACAATGTAAATGTAAATGTCATCATGAAATCTACAAGATGTATTGATCAAGGATAAGCTACACTGGACACAAATCTACACAATGTAAATGTAAATCATAATGATCGAGTTTAGTTATTTGATAAGGAGGGCTACACTAGACGGACACAAATCTACAATGTATGAAATGTAAATCATAATGTACAGAGTTATTTGATAAGGAGCTACACTAGGACACAAATCTACAATGTAAATGTAAATCATAAATGTACAGAGTTATAGATAAAGAAATGCTACTCTGGACACAAAATCTACAATGTAAATAAATCTAAATACAGTTATTTGATAAGGAGCTACATGGACACAAATCTCAATGTAAATGTAAATCATACATGTTACAAAAGAGTTAATTTGATAAGGAGTCTACACTAGACACAAATCTACAATGAAATGAAATGTAAATCATAAAATGTACAGAGTTATTTGATAAGGAGCGTAAACACTAGACACAAATCTACAATGTAAATGTAAATCATAAATGTACAGAGTTATTTGATGATAGGACTAAACACTAGACACACAAATCTACAATGTAAATGTAAACTGTACACGTTTATTTGATAAGGAGCACACTGAAACACAAATCTACATTTGATGTAAATCAATAAATGTAAACAGAGTTATTTGATAAGGAGCTACACTGGACAAATACTACAATGTATGTAAATCAAATCATAAATGTACAGAGTTATTTGATAAGGAGCTACACTGGACACAAATCTACAATGTAAATGTAAATGTAAATCATAAGTGTACAGAGTTATTTGATAAGGAGCTACACTGGACACAAATCTACAATGTAAATGTAAATCATAAATGTACAGAGTTATTTGATAAGGAGCTACACTAGACACAAATCTACATGTAAATGAAAAAATCATAAATGTACAGAGTTATTTGATAAGGAGCTAAACACTGGACACAAATCTACAATGTAAATGTAAATCATAAATGTACAGAGGTATTTGATAAGGAGCACACTAGACACAATCTACAATTGTAAATGTTATTTGATGTAAATCAATAAGTGAATATAGAGTTATTTGATAAGGAGCTACACTAGACACAAATCTACAATGTAAATGTAAATGTAAATCATAAGTGTACAGAGTTATTTGATAAGGAGCTACACTGGACACAAATCTACAATGTAAATGTAAATGTAAATCATAAGTGTACATAGTTATTTGATAAGGAGCTACACTGGACACAAATCTACAATGTAAATGTAAATGTAAATCATTTGAAATGTACAGAGTTATTTGATAAGGAGCTACACTGGACACAAATCTACAATGTAAATGTAAATCATAAATGTACAGAGTTATTTGATAAGGAGCTACACTGGACACAAATCTACAATGTAAATGTAAATCATAAATGTACAGAGTTATTTGATAAGGAGCTACACTGGACACAAATCTACAAT
The DNA here is from genome assembly GCA_029237695.1 of Conchocele bisecta. Classification (NCBI taxonomy): domain Eukaryota; kingdom Metazoa; phylum Mollusca; class Bivalvia; order Lucinida; family Thyasiridae; genus Conchocele; species Conchocele bisecta. Next base: position 90,492,782 of record CM055265.1, on the reverse strand, counting down.
GTAAATGTAAATGTAAATCATAAGTGTACAGAGTTATTTGATAAGGAGCTACACTAGACACAAATCTACAATGTAAATGTAAATCATAAATGTACAGAGTTATTTGATAAGGAGCTACACTAGACACAAATCTACAATGTAAATGTAAATCATAAATGTACAGAGTTATTTGATAAGGAGCTACACTGGACACAAATCTACAATGTAAATGTAAATCATAAATGTACAGAGTTATTTGATAAGGAGCTACACTAGACACAAATCTACAATGTAAATGTAAATGTAAATCATAAGTGTATAGAGTTATTTGATAAGGAGCTACACTAGACACAAATCTACAATGTAAATGTAAATGTAAATCATAAATGTACAGAGTTATTTGATAAGGAGCTACACTAGACACTAATCTACAATGTAAATGTAAATCATAAGTGTATAGAGTTATTTGATAAGGAGCTACACTTGACACAAATCTACAATGTAAATGTAAATCATAAGTGTATAGAGTTATTTGATAAGGAGCTACACTGGACACAAATCTACAATGTAAATGTAAATGTAAATCATAAATGTACAGAGTTATTTGATAAGGAGCTACACTGGACACAAATCTACAATGTAAATGTAAATCATAAATGTACAGAGTTATTTGATAAGGAGCTACACTAGACACAAATCTACAATGTAAATGTAAATCATAAATGTACAGAGTTATTTGATAAGGAGCTACACTGGACACTCTACAATGTAAATGTAATCATAAATGTACAGAGTTATTTGAAATGGAGCTACACTAGACACAAATCTACAATGTAAATGTAAATCATAAATGTACAGAGTTATTTGATAAGGAGCTACACTGGACACAAATCTACAATGTAAATGTAAATGTAAATCATAAATGTACAGAGTTATTTGATAAGGAGCTACACTGGACACAAATCTACAATGGTCGGCCCAATTTCTTCAGTCTCGGACACAAATGCCATAAGCCCTATTTCTCTAGTGACCATCACACACATAATATTATCTCCCCGATTTGTCCATATATCACGTCACTGACTCATCATCGTCAATGGGAAACGTTTACTTTTCCTGAAACTATTATGGTAAAAATCAATACGAAATACTGCTAAATAAGCCACTTGATTATCTCGCATTATATTCCTATGAGAAGCTGAAGCCTCTTGTTATTGGTTCTCTATTATGCTGCCGCATACTTAAAGAGGTGTCAAAGGGGGAGCACTCTAACCAGCTGATGCGCTTCGGGGTTTCATTATTGATCGAGTTGTCAGTAAACTTATTACAGGCGTAATCGAGAACATAAAGTGACTTGGACCCGCACATGGGGAAAATGATGTTCTGTTGTCTTGGTGACAAATTGTGTAGTAACGTTGATATCGCCATACTCGGTGTTGGTATTTCACGCCTATACCCAGGCTGTTATAACAGAGAAAGTGGAATATTTAAACTTTAATTAATTTAAATCTGTCCTCATTCCAATAGTGAACTCTGGGGAAATATTGATTGCATAGCTTTTCAATTTTGGTGCCCCCGTGTGGTATCCGGAATGGAATTGGTCGGATGCCGACCTGGGGGCCGTTTTACTAAACTTTGTACGACTAAAATGTTTGTAAGTGCAAAATTATGATGGTCTGTAAATGTCACATTAACTATGTTTTCTTGTAAACAATTATTGGATTTACATTTATAAAATTTATAAAATCAATAAATGTAAATCCATCAATTGAAATTTCCAGCCGGTCCTAAAATTGCACTTACAAACATTTTAGTCGTACAAAGTTTAGTGAAACGGCCCCTGCTTCTGTGTCCAAGCTCTGTGTAGGGATGGGATGTGGCTCAGGGGTAGCATACAGGACTTCAATACTGAAGGTTGCGAGTTCAAAACCTGACCTAGGCCATGAAAAACACTTTCATAGTATTTCTATCAGCTAGTCTATCGAATGAGACTTTAAACTCTGTGAAGGTCTGTTGGATGTGGGCACCTGGTTCAACATCACGATCTTTTGAATTCAGAAAGCTGAATTTTCAGTTTCCACACCATAGGGGCAGACTATAGCTACACAGTCACACATTTGTTGAAACATTAATTGCTGTTTAAATGGATATTTTAAATCATATTTAATCAATCAATCATTTCAATTTTTGTTTTGTCGTTCTATGCAGTGGCTACCTGTGTGAGCACATACTTACTCTATGAATTTGGTAATAAAAACATGGTTTGACAGCACTTGGAAATGGAAATGATTAAAAGCATGTTGTAAATTATTCTAAAGTGCTGTCAAAGCATGCTTTTGATGATAAAAATGGAAAATAATTAATAAACAGCAGGTTAATTAGCGTACATATGGAAAGATGTGAATTGGACATTTCCACCCAGCATAGATCAGAATCTGACCTATGCTGGGTTGATATGTCCAATCAATGACAATCTTCCCATGTGCCTCCCGATCGATTTCACTTCCAGTTGTGGTGTTTATGATGCCTGTAAATTCTCATTAGTTCAAACACAACAGCAGAACCACTTCACATGATTTGATACAGGTATCGCCAGTTTCAAGATGACAATATATTATAAACCAAAATGCATGTCTTTGTTATGGCGTCTTTGTCGTTAGTTGTGATGGCCATCCGACTTTTCCACTGAAAACGGTGGAGGTGGTGCGGAGGAGGTTGGCCCGAGCATATTCGCAGAATGTTTGGTGGGGTGATGGAGGTGAGCTTAGGACTGTTTTACACCCGGGAATATTCTCAGTATGTTTCTTGAAATCAAACAGTCTGATTTGCAGAGGTGGGTGGTTGGTCGGGCGAACGCGATGGCGTAAATTAACGTTAGGGGTTCCTCCTTATAGGAATCACGATTTGCCTGGTCTGGCCCTCAGGTATGTTTTTATCTTTGGAACTTTTGTTACCTGGGAGTTGAATTGGGTTATTGGCCATTATAAAAGTAGTAAGATTATTACTGATCCTACTGCTTTTGGGAGGGGGCCAAGTGATTCTGGTGTGGTGAGGACCTGGCATCAGATCAGGATTATTCTGATTTCAGAGCTGAAAATATACTTTAGCGCGAAGGAAGAAGTGCTTATGGCATACCCTCGGCGTCTGTCTGTCTGTCTGTCTGTCTGTCTGTCTGTCTGTCTGTCTGTCTGTCTGTATGTATGTATGTATGTATGTATGTATGTCTGTCTGTCTGTCTGTCTGTCTGTCTGTCTGTCTGTCTACAGACAGTCTGTCTGTCTGTCTCTGTCTGTCTGTCTGTCTGTCTGTCTGTCTGTCTGTCTGTCTGTCTGGTCTGTCTGTCTGTCTGTCTGTTCTGTCTGTATGTTTGTCTGTTGTCTGTCTGTCTGTCTGTCTGTCTGTCTGTCTGTCTGTCTGTCTGTCTGTCTGTCTGTCTGTCTGTCTGTCTGTCTTGTCTGTCTGTCTGTCTGTCTGTCTCGTCTGTGTCTGTCTGTCTGTCTGTTGTCTCTGTCTGTCGTCTGTCTGTCTGTCTGTCTGTCTGTGTCTGTCTGTCTGTCTGTCTGTCTGTCTGTCTGTATGTATGTCTGTACATCTGTATGTACGTCTGTCTGTACGTCTGTATGTACGTCTGTCTGTACGTCTGTATGTACGTCTGTATGTACGTCTGTCTGTACGTCTGTATGTATGTCTGTCTGTACGTCTGTATGTACGTCTACGTCTGTATGTACGTCTGTATGTACGTCTGTCTACGTCTGTATGTACGTCTGTATGTATGTCTGTCTACGTCTGTATGTACGTCTGTCTGTACGTCTGTCTGTACGTCTGTCTACGTCTGTATGTACGTCTGTCTGTACGTCTGTCTACGTCTGTCTGTACGTCTCTGTCTGTCTGTACGTCTGTATGTACGTCTGTATGTATGTCTGTCTGTACGTCTGTGTCTGTCTGTCTACGTCTGTCTGTACGTCTGTGTCTGTCTGTACGTCTGTATGTACGTCTGTATGTACGTCTGTCTACGTCTGTCTGTACGTCTGTGTCTGTCTGTACGTCTGTATGTGCGTCTGTATATACGTCTGTCTACGTCTGTATGTACGTCTGTATGTACGTCTGTCTACGTCAGTCTGTACGTCTGTGTCTGTCTGTACGTCTGTATGTACGTCCGTCTGTCTTCAAAAATTATAATGGCCTATATTTTCTGTTTCCTTGCTTGCATTTGCTTCATATTTCACACACGCATTGCTCCAACGGTCCTCTACTGCGCTGTGGCAAATCCACGTCCGTCCCGCCCCTTCTAAGCCCAGGGTCAAGGTCACATACTTTGTCCATCCCGAAACCTTAACACTCGGGTAAATGGCCTATATTTTCTGTTTCCTTTCTGGGATTTGCTTCATATTTCGCACACGCATTGCTCCAAGGGTCCTCTACCTCTGCTAAGCCCAGGGTCAAGGTGAAATACTTTGTACGCTCGAAACCTTAACACGCTCTGGTAAATGGCTCATAAATCTTGTTTCCCTTATCCAGCACGTTGTGTTTTCAAATGTGCCCTCGGTTCCTTTGCTGCCACCGGGCGCGCTTCGTTGTCCTCTGACAACTCTTGTTTATTTTTAATATTCAGTTCTGATTTTGGGATTTTCCCCCGATTTGTACATGTACTTGAGCATGTACTTGTACAGGTAATATATGGGATTTAATACTAAACCAATTGACCCCGGCCTTCAATGACCTTAGCTGTTGATAGGCCGTTAAACACCAACTAACAAACAAACTGATTGGCAGAGACTAATCACAGCAATACAATTTCCGGATTTTGCTCATGGCCTAGCAGAGCAGGTTGACAATATTCTATAATTACAAGATCTGAACCAATACCTACATGTATAAAAACGTCTTGAGAGTATGCTCTCATATGTACATGTGGCAGTGACTGGAGAAATGGGGCTTATCGGTTATGCGACCAGTGTAGATCCAGATCAGCCTGTGCATCCGCACAGTCTGATCAGGATCTGTACTGTTTGCCATTCCATCAATGAAACATCTATCATGCTTCTGACAAGCAATATAGATTGTTATCAGGCTACATGAGTGTGCTATTTGTTCAGGAGATACACCGGTCACAAATCCCATAAGCCCCGTTTCTCCAGTGACGACCACATATTGGTACTCTAAACAGTGTTATTAGTGAATAATGCTATGAACACAGATCTGGAGTTACCTCCCTTGCGATATTGCCATCATTCGGCGATGTTAATTCTCACAAAATCAGAATGGAATACTTACATGTACATCAAAATAAATACACATTCAGCCCTGCAATTAGAATAATAACCACACCAAAGTCACTTGGCCCCTTCCATTAATTGTAATAGGATTACGAATAATTGTATTACTCATATAAGGGGTATAACTAAATTCAACTCTCACATACAAGAATGCCAAGACATATCTGAGGGCCAAACCAGGTCCCTGGTCGGGATTCAGGTAAGGATTAATCCGGATCGTTAAATTATCCATCGCATGCTCACACCTACCACTCATTTAAATATTTTGGCACTTTTGGTGGTACATATAGTGGGTGGGGTGGGTGGGGTGGGGATGGTTCATGTATGTTGCCCTGTAAGGTGTACCAAGGGAGACAATTGATTTCTGGTAATTTGTAAACATGCATATGGAAAGCAGTAACACTTTGTGTTTTAAATTAATATTTTTCCCCGTTTGCTGATCAAATTTTGTGTAATTATACCCCTGGCATACGAAGTTGTATGTCATTTCGCGTGAAAGTTTTTGGGTACCCATTATCTCTGCAACGGTAAGTCGGATTGACTTCAAACTTCATATACATGTATGTACTTCCTTATCATCATCCATATTTACATTCCATACCACACACATGCGGCCTTCATGTCCAAGGTGAAGGTCAAATTACTTAGAAATTTGTTAAATATTTGCGTTGAAGTTTTTATTTGTGGGTCCAGCGACGGCTGACCTGGGGTGTCCGTGAGCCCTGCTCACTTTCTCTAGTTACATTTTAGCGGCCAGTTAAATTATTTAAACACACTGCATTTAACTCTTTGCATGCTGGGTAATTTATGGGCTATAAATAGTTGAAAAATAGCAGATGACAATTCATTATATTTTCTTTTATTTCTCCTTATAAATGTCATGAATATGTCTTGGAATTTCATTAGAATTGTGTCCAGAGGACACAATTCTAATGAAATTTCAAGACATATTTACAGAGAGAAATAAAACATATACTCCTAATTTGTTTGGCGGATATTTTCGCCGCTAGCATGCAAAGAGTTAAATACGTTAAATACCTGTGATCTTATTTGTGATGAGTTTCTTGGTCATTTATCTCGGGTGATACTGTCTGTTCGTGATAGCATAGCACACAACTACGGCTCAGAATGATCAATCAAATGCCTGATTTACAGTGAAACCTCTCTAAACCAGACACCCTGGGAGGTCCCCAGGGTGTCCGGTTTAGAGAGGTTTCACTGTTCAATGTATGTGTGTTCTTTTTTTCCCACTTTTTAACAGTTAAACACAGATAATGATGTCACGTTGAAATCCAGAGAAAGGGGCTTATTGATTTATTGACCAGTACACATGTACTTGTAGCTCCTGATAGACAATTCATGTGATACCAGTCTTAACTTTTCAATAATGGCATACATAATGCTTCTCCTTCACTCACTACCAAACAGTACACATGTAGACCCTGGTCAACCTGTGCATCTGCATACACTGGGCATACACTGGTCGCAGACTCAAGAAATCTCCTTTCGTCGTGACGACTTGCACATCTTCCTACACATTGGTTAATGCAGATACCAGCAGCCTTGGATGTGGGTGTCTAAACTTCATCGGCAAAACCTAAGTAGCTTTTCCTCGACGTGCCAACGCCTCAATTAAACGGATTGAGAGCATGCTGTAGTAATACCGCTGAAAATCAATACAACCCACAATAAGATACGCCGGCGTTAGGAGAAAACGGTGTCACCGGCGTTTATAACCAGCTGATTGTGGTTTCAACGCTGGAAAAGAGTGTTGTAGCGTCAGCCAGTGTTGAACATGCAATATTCTCCCTATCCAGGGGCATTCCTGTCTGAAAATGTATAAAAGCAGTGTTATAGTATTATAGTGTCACACCTGTAAAGGGCCAACCGGGTTTGACTTATGAGATAGTCTAATTTCTGAACAGCAGTTCTTCCCATTTCCTATCCTATATGCCAGGCAGGCATTTATTTAACTAGCTGGAGGCTCACCAACCAGCCATATCAGCCTGAACAGAGGTTCAAACCTTCGACCTTTACCATTACAGGTACATTGTATATGACCCGGCTGTTGAATGGTTGTAACACCCCTTTAAATCAATCTAATCAGCGACATGGTAGTCTTGTATGGGTTGATCAGCGTGTACATTGTTCGCAAGGCAATTATTTGGGTCATACAATTGAAGGCGGCGAGTAGAAAAAGGGGGTTAAGTCCATGATGGACTTCTCCCCGTTATTGCACTCACCTCTTCAATTATATAGTGAAGCCCCAGAAAAGTGGCCCTCGAGTGTGTGCAAGTAGTATTTGTGGCACGTGACCAGCGACTATGAAAAGGGGTTTATTGTGTCTTTGACCAGTGTAGCTCCTGATCCGGTAGACCACTCATGCAAGCTTACTGTATTCATTCTAATAGTAGCCCCCTCTCTAATAAGTAGCCCCCCTCCCATATTTGTATTCTAAATATGTTATTTTCACCTACAAAAGCCATTTAAAACATTGTTTTATGGCTTTTGTATGTGAAAACAACATATTTTGATCATATTTTCCACATTTTCATCCCACAAATTGCATAGCCCCGGTGGCGTTTAGTAGAATGAATATAGTATATGGATATCAAGTTTGCAGTACTGGAAACTGCAATGTTGCTGTGTACATGTATCCCAAAATTGTTTGGTGTACGTGCACATATAGTCACCATCCTATCCTGTCTGTCTGTCTGAGATTTGCGTTAAAGTTTCCAGCTTCCTACTATCTCGTACCGTAAGTCGGATTGGCTTGGAAACTTCATATTCTTACTTGCTATCATACATATGTTCTTCTACAGCCCACCCATGAAGCCCCTGTGCTCAAGGTCAACGTCAAATAACTTGGAAACTTTGCATTATGTTTTTGAGGGATACGTCCTCCATCAGTATTACTGATGTCTCGTTTCAGTTTTAACCCTTAGACCGCTACACTCAACAATTGTCATCCGCTGTTGCTTTTATATCTTGCCTTATTTCTCAATAAAAACATGGTTTGACAGCACTTCAGAATCATTTCCAATGGAAATGATTGTAAAAATGGAAAATAGAAAATAAACAGCTGATGACTAAAAATTAAGATAGCGGTGTAAGGGTTAATAGCAAACGTTGTAGACCCTGATCAGACTTGGGAATACACTGGCACAAACTAAAAAATCCCATGACACATGTCTATGCGGAAGATGACATGATGCCGTTCAAAAAGCATAACACGTGACTTGTTGTGATCAATTTGGTAACTACAGTGGAACATATCCAAACTGGACACCCTGTGGATGTTCAGTTTGGGGAGGTTCCATTGTATTTTGTTGATGTGAAGGGGGCTATTTGCACTTGACCATATCATTTGTTGACATTCAGTGATGGCTTGTGGCTCAGGAGTAGACTACAGGGGGCCGTTTCGCTAAACTTTGTACGACTAAAATGTTTGTAAGTGCAAATTTAGGATCGTTTGGAAATTTCAATTGATGGATTTACATGTAATGAGCATAGGCTGCATATGCATATACCCTAGGGCATGAAAAGTACTTTCATTCATAATATTTCCATCTCACTGGTCTGTAGGATGAGACTTTAAACTGTGGTCCCGTCTATATCTATGGAAGGTAATATCCGCCATAATTCTATGTGACTTGATGCTTGCTTGCTGATGACATTCTAAGTTCTACCCGTCTTATTACAATTCTATGTGGCTTGATGCTTGCTGACTGGTGCCATTACAACTTACTTTCATGTTATTTTATTTGTCATTCGTGTTTGTGACATTTGAAATCTTCTTGGTTATAGTCTAAATTGCATGTGCATTTGGCTTGATGCTTTATTCATTCGCACTGTTTCAATGCGTTTGTGTTGTTTACATTCTAAGTAGCTTGATGATTCATTCTTAGTGACATCCGGAGTTACATTATTGATTATTGCATCGCTGTTTTGCCATGTGTTTTGTTACCTCGCTAAGCCACGCCCCTTGACAACAACAATTGCAACAGTAATTTGGGAACAACCATTATGACGCCAGGTGCGCTGCTAAAACTTAAAATAGTTCTCCTTAAAATGATTTCATATGCTGGTACCCGTCCTACAATGCGTTGCTCTCTAAATTGGTTCCATGTCCCTAATGGTGTTGATGTAGATTGATGCCGCCTTTTCTGTTGCGCCATGTTTCGGTTAAAAGACACCAAATAGTTTTACTGTATAATTTAACCGAATCCCAGTCAGTCTTTCCTACTTTCACTATTCGTATGGATGTTGTGGGACTAACCTCGTCGTGTCTCCCAATATTTTGTTTTACATTATTTTGGGGCCACGGAAACGTCTTGTTTACATCACGTGACCAACAGGCTCAGTGTTTTCATTTCATTTCAATGCTTCAAATATGCTGAAAACTGGTGTTAAAAACACCCCTTTTCTAACCTTAAACCTAGAGTGTACATGCCAGGTTATAATATAGGGAGACATGTTTTTCTTTATTCTTTCAATCTGACATTTTTCTGGCAAAATTATTACCATTTCCAGACATACTAATTGACATTAATATACTTTTTATATCAAACGCGAAATACCAGTTTGATATCAAGGGTGATAACCGGGGTTCCTTAAAATGATAAGGGGTCCGCAACTATTTATTACATTTATTTATTTTTTGATGTGCAATATCATACTTTATGATATGTCGATAAAAATATTTATTCAGCATTTAGTTGATATAAATAATTTAAAAATACTGCATCATTTGCATATGTAGCTATACTTTGCATTAAAAATTACTAAATAATTATATCTGTGTAGCTGGCACTCGTAATTTTTAAAAGTGGTGGACTAGTTGCAATTGTACACTTATTTAAGTTCCATATAGAAAGGTTTGTACCTACTAGATGGGACCCCAGCTTCAACAATAATTAAATCTCTATTTTAATTAGTCAAGATCCAGAGCAGAATGGGTGCAGGTTATTGGAAATTAGGTCCCACAACATCCATAAGAAAAATGAAAGTAGCAGAGAATAGCAAAATGTGTGGTAACGGGTTAGTGTTTTAGGTAAAATCTATGGTGGTGGGCCACCTTAGTCTGATCCCGGACAGTTATTGGTTTGCACCGGTAACGGGCCAGTTTGACAGTCAACCTGTGTAAGTTACCATATGTGTAACTTACTATAAAAATGTGATTGTTTTCAATTACGTGCATATGTAATTTAATTATGAGGATACATGTATGTATAAAACACATTAGTAAGTCAAACACCATACATACATATGCAATTTAGTTAATATAGGTTAGAGAATAACAAATGGTGCGAAATCGTCAAGACGGTAAAAGTTGTCCGGGTGTTTTGAGGTCACTGACACAGTTTGCTTGCAAATCTTGATCCATTACTACCCAGTTTCACTTGAGGAACATGTTGGTCATGTGATGTAAACAGAGTTTGCGTGGCAAAAAAAAAATGTAAACAATATTGGGTGACATGACGAGGTTGGATTTTTCTATCTTAGGAGTAAGTGAAGCAATTGTTTTATTCATGCAGAACCAGTACAGACCGGCTGCAGGTCATGTACAAGTAGGTCCCACAACATCCATACGAATAGTGAAAGTAGGAGAGACTGACCTTATTGGATGGGATTCGGTTAAAGTGTATAGTAAAACTATTTGGTGTCTTCTAACCTATACTGTGATCATTTGTAGTTAATTTCTTGCATTAGCACCAGCATTGGAGGTGTGCCTCAAACAGCCAATCACATCTCATACTATTATTTATTAGTCGGAGGATTCCTAACATTGACAGCAGTGCCATCTGGCGTCATAATGAGGCACTTCTAACCTATATATTGCTTGCATCATTCTGCTTGCGGCTTGATGCTTTCTGCTTGCGGGTTTCCGCTTTCGGACTCTGGCTTGATGCTTACTTCCTGCGGCTTTGTCCTTACTCCTTTCGGCCTTATTCAAAGTGCTAAGTGCTTGTTCTTACTTGCTATTTCAAATGCTTAGTGCAATAAAACAGGGACACAAATAAGGACGTATCAATAATTGTAATGTAAATAAGACGAATTAACAAAACAATCGGCAGAATGAACATGTAAGAAAGACAAATACAATTACAACAAGCAGATTTCAAATGTAATAAATACAAATGACGAATGAAATAACCTGAATATAAGTTGTAATGTCATCAGCACGCAAGCATCAAGTCACATAGAATTATGGCGGATATTACCTTCCATATATATCACCTTAACTGTTGCTGGACGTTAAATCCCATTCATTTCATTTTGTTGACATTTAGTGACAATACAGGGTGTTTGTTATCAGTTGTCACACATTTATTTACTGGGATTAGTTGGTGTAAATGCTACACAATAAATAGTACTTCAAGCCACAAATAGCCTACTGTCTGTTTCACGAAAGCTGCCAAATTTTACGGCTATATAAACAATCCAAAACAAATATTTTTTTTGATAATGTTCAAATATTGATTTTATTGCGAAAAAACAATTTCTTCACAGATGGGGATTTAACATGTATGTCTGGAATTAGACTAGCCCACAATGTCCTTTCCTTAGTCAGGTTGGAAGAAAACACGACATCGAGTCCATTTGCACATTTTGGGCCACGGAGAGAGCTTAACTGCTACTGCCTGTTTCATCACTTACTCTGGTGATTCTACTAATACATGTATGTGAAAAATACTGCAGAGTGCGTTTTCTACTTCCGCAGCTAATTGTCTGTTAATTCTGTGCTGTCTGTTCATTTCGTTCGACATTAGAAATGTAAATGTTAGTATGCTGCATGTGTTGTGGTGAGAAGTGTGATTCTCACAGCTGCGTTCCCCGGAGAATGGGTATCTCCAATATTAGCGCCCAGCTCAGGCTCAGGCTGCGACAAATCCACTTGTCCGCTCGTATTGGTGAGTGAATCTCTGATCTGGACCACAGGTGACAGAAAAAATCCAACGACATTGTCTTTTAGTATAATTATACAGAGCTCCAGATAAGGTGCGTATTTGCTTAGATACCCAATTAAAATTGCCAAAAACACAATTGAAATCAGAATTAGTGAGTATCAAAAAGCATTGAAAAATTTGTTGTATTTTTACCATGCTACAGAAAACAATAAACAGACCTCAAATGTAGCATATTTTTCTTATTTTTCCATAAAAACACGTCTTGGTATTTCATTAGAATTGTCTCCAAGGCGACAATTCTATTGTAATGCCAAGACATGTTTTCATTAAGAAGCAAACTATTCAATAATTGCGGTCTGCTGATGTGTAAACAGTAGTGTGATTTTATTTTACACATTTAAAATTTTGAAATACCCAATTGCTTCAGAAATGATGGAATGACAATACTCAATTACTAATTCCTTATCTGGAACCCTAATTATACATGTAGGGATGGATTATAGGCCAAGAGGTTCGGACACTGGACTTCATTTCCAGAGGTTGTGAGTTTAATCCCCACCCTAGGCGTGAAAAGTACTCCCATTGTATTTCCATCCCACTGTAACCTATTTCACCAAAATTGCAAAGCATTCTTTAATATCTAGCAAAGTGTACTTTGAGGGAGTAATCATTTATTTTTCCCGAAATGCATTATTTCATATAGAATTAATGACTGCATATATATATTAAAAGTATGCAGAATTATTATACTGAATTTATTACATTATCACAGCCAAAATGGCTGTGATAATGTAATAAATTCAATAAAATAAAAATTAATAAATTTATCCTTTGAATTGAAAATGTCTCCCTTAAAGGTACTTGCCCATTCAGTAGGTACAACATGTTCTTTATATAGAGTCACCATCTGAGACATTTTCTGACAAAATAAACTTTCATTCACCATTACCCCACATATTTATTGGCATTATTATACATTTTATATCGGATGTAAAATTCCACACCGATATCAGGGGCGATAACCGTGTTTCCTTAAAATGTGAACGGACATTACTATTTATTCTTTGTATTTATATTTTGATCTGCAATGATCATACTTTATAATAAGTCGAAAATATTATTTGTTCAGGTGACACATTTAATTAGTATAAATAATGCCTCATTTGCATATGAAAATAGCCTGATACAACCGCGCGTCACTATCAGTAAAATAAACATTACTAACTGATTACCGTAAAGATTCTAATAGACGCCCATGCTCTAATAGACGCCCACCCCCCACTTTTTACGTTGAAAATTATCAACTTGAAACAAAATCGGAGCTAATGTTCCAACTAGATTTCTTTTCTTTCTAGTATTTCGAAGATAACTTCCTTGAAAATCAGGAAAAAAAACATAACTGCTACTTTCACTTTCAAAAGCGGAAGCGAAATTCGACTTTTTCCGGTGTCACAGTAAATTCCTCATCGGCAGTAGCTATTTGCACGGACACGGTGATCAGAATTTACACGGCTATGAAGATGCCATTTTCAAAGCATGTCAAACCCATGTCGTATAATGTGGGTGAAATTGATATCGTGTTTGATTCTTGGCCGATATTTTCTACGGGATGAGCCGTTCTGGATGTTCTGGATGTGGCCGTGGGCCGAAATTAATCGCACTGATACGGACCGAAACGTCCACGGGCCGACACGTACATGGTCCGAAACAGTGACAGTCAGAAACGTAAATCTGATCAGCATTAACGATTGACGCTGTCTTGCTATGTACATTGATACATTACCAGTATTTTAACATTTTCACCGAGTGTACCATAATGACCAAAGTGGGCAGAAATGTATTGGTCAAAAACGTCCATAAACTGACAGACAGTACAACCAAGTCTTTCAGACGTTTGAGACTTGAGAGTAACGTCCCTTTGTTATATTTTTGTTCAGATAGTAGAAATCAGATATTTGTTATCATTTTCCTGCTGAATAACACCTGCCTCTATTAAACGCCCACCCAGGACTTCATGGCCAGTGGTGATTCTAATAGATGCCCGGGTGTCTATTATAATCTTTACGGTATATCTGTATAGCGGGCTCTCGTAATTTTTAGAAATGGTGGAATAGTGACACACGTATACACTTATTTAATTCCTATAAAGAACATGTTGTGCCTACTGAGTGGGCATGTACCTTTAAAGTGTACTTAGCAAAATGAGTATACAGTAGAGTCAGCGTGGTAAGCGCACACACAAACGAACACGACACCGTCTCCACACGGCACGCACACGACACCAAATATCACACGATATGCAAGAATTTGAACGCACGATTGCATTGACCAATCAAATACGACGGTGTCGTGTTACATCACACTCGTGTCGTGTTACACCACACTCATGTCGTGTTACACTACACTCGTGTCGTGTCGTGTGGTGTTACACCACAGTAGTATGGTGTTACACGGCATTGGTGTGGTTCTACATGATAGTAGTGTCGTGTGAGGGTAGTCGTGTGAATTACACGCACAAATTCATCCAGTGTCAATAAATATAACAACGGCAAAAACGTATCCGCGTTCAAATCCAAATTTGTCACAATGCATTAGATTGTATCCCATATTTAATTGAAACTCGATGTCAACTGTATTGATGATCTGTTTTATTCTTCACAAATTATGGTGCGCAAATAAATTCTAGCGGGTTATTGCGCGAGAAACACAGTCGTGACCTTGAGCATGTTGAAGCTTCACAATTTCTCTGACAAAAAAATGTCGTCACTGACAATGTTCCACGTTCCAGACATCAAGAACAAATATACACCAGTATACTCATACTTATTGTATCCCCGGACTCCGTCGGGGGATACTATGGATTTGACAGCGGGCCGCGTACGCGTCCGCGTCCGCCGCAGACACTTCTTGTCCGGAGCATAACTCGAACACCCTTTGGAATATTTTCATGAAACTTCACACATGCATAGACCACGACCCGAAGGTGTGTCGCGCACAAGAATGACAACTCTTGCATAGCTAATTTTTTAGTTATCTCCATTTTTTTGTTTCGTGCACTGATTTCGTGTCCGGAACATAACTCGACCACCCTTTGGAATATTTTCATGAAACTTCACACATGCATAGACCACGACCCGCAGGTGTGTCGCGCACAAGAATGACAACTCATGGTTAGCTAATTTTTTAGTTATCTCCCTTTTTTGTTTCGCGCACTGATTGACCATAACACTTTCTAAGATCAGTTTCAACTTGTATATCTTTCAATTTCAAGCTGCAAGGAGCCTGTGATTGCAATTTAATCATTCATAATATAATAACAAGGTGAAAATATTGATATTAATTTTAAAAGAAAAGCATTATTTAATTTTCCATAATTATTAGTATTACAGCAAAATTTCTGCTCTGTTGTCGTGTTGACTTCTATTGGTCTGAATCAAATACCGGTGATGGCTATTGCTTAAAAAACAAAACGGTTTACTTGTCTCACAGAGTGAGAAAGATGCATACCGGCCCGGAATCGAACCAGGGATAATGTATCTGACCTTGGTGACACAACAAGCATTTATCATTAGAATGTTCGACCGGATACAATTATTTCTTACGGTTATCTGTTTCGACCAAATATAATTATTTGGATAATGTATCTGACCTTGGTCACACCAAGGAATTATTGTTAGAATGTTCGACCTGATACAATTATTTCTTACGGTTATCTGTTTCGACGGAATATAATTATTTGGATAATGTATCTGACCTTGGTCACACCAAGGAATTATTGTTAGAATGTTCGACCGGATACAATTATTTCTTACGGTTATCTGTTTCGACGGAATATAGTTATTTGGATAATGTATCTGACCTTGGTCACACCAAGGAATTATTGTTAGATTGTTCGACCGGATACAATTATTTCTTACGGTTATCTGTTTCGACGGAATATAATTATTTGGATAATGTATCTGATCTTGGTCACACCAAGGAATTATTGTTAGAATGTTCGACCTGATACAATTATTTCTTATGGTTATCTGTTTCGACCGAATATAATCATTTGGATAATTTATCTGACCTTGGTCACAACAAGGATTTACCATTAGAATGTTCGACCTGATACAATTATTTCTTACTGTTATCTGTTTCGACCGAATGTAACTATTTGGATAATTTATCTGACCTTGGTCACAACAAGGAATTATTGTTAGATTGTTCGACCGGATACAATTATTTCTTACGGTTATCTGTTTCAACGGAATATAATTATTTGGATAATGTATCTGACCTTGGTCACACCAAGGAATTATTGTTAGAATGTTCGACCGGATACAATTATTTCTTACGGTTATCTGTTTTGACGTAATATAATTATTTGGATAATGTATCTGACCTTGGTCACAACAAGGATTTATCGTTAGAATGTTCAACCGGATACAATTATTTCTTACGGTTATGTGTTTCGACGGAATATAATTATTTGGATAATGTATCTGACCTTGGTCACACCAAGGAATTACTGTTAGAATGTTCGACCGGATATAATTATTTCTTACGGTTATCTGTTTTGACGGAATATAAATATTTGTATCGGTTATCCGTGTCACCTGATCAGTCGGCCACCGAAACATGACTAGTCCGAAATCTGTGTTTGTGCCCGGCAGTGGTGCGGATTACAATGCTGAATTACTGATGAATTACTTTATTGAACACAAATATATAAGATGAATTGTGATAATTCACAATCCTCCGCTTGAAATTGATTCTGTATCGTAAAACTGAAAATTTATTCATTTTGAAAGAACTTTATGAAAATCATGGCAGAAATGAAAACCGGATGTTTACATGCAAAATGAACCGGTGCATCGGTATATTTTAACCGCACGATTCTGACAATCTCATTGGTTAATCCAAATCGTCCGTGTGGCATGGCAAGAATGCCGTGTAACACGGCACCTATCTTCTAATTCGTATGGTTTTACACGGCACAATTCACACCAACACGATATGCAAATTAGTAAAACAAAACGAACTTCGTGTCCTCATTAAAAACACGGCACGAGACGAACACGGGACGCACACGATACGCGTGCGTGGAAACGATACACTTACACGATGACCCTACTGTACTTGCAATTTTGGTGAAATAGCCTACTGGTCCTTTGACTAAGACTTGAAACCGAGGTGCCGTCCCTACACGACCTGCACTGTTGTTGGGACATAAAACACATTCAGTCTAGTATAATTATAAGATCAGCAACATGGTGAAATACATGTACATGCATTTTACAACTCCGTTAACATAATAGAATTTGGTATCTTACTTGTGATGGTCGCTGAATCACTTACCTAATCTTTTCAAGGACAAAGTACCGTATTTATTCTAATAAACGACCCCGGGCTATGCAATTTGTGGGATCAAAATGTGGAAAATATGATAAAAATGTGTTATTTTCACAATGTGAAAATAACATATTTAGAATACAAATATGGAAGGGGGCTACTATTAGAGGGGGCTACTATTAGAATTAATACGGTATATAAAATGTCTAGTAAGAACATGTACCTGTAATATGTCAACTCAATGAGGCCGATGTTGGCAAGTATACGGCTCCGCTGCTTGTAACAACCATAAGGCTAGTTTGTCCTGGTCTCTCACATGTTTTGTTGCTATCTCCATGTAACAGCAGGTAGCTGCAGTGTGGGTGTATGTATGCAACACTAGTAGATCCGGATAACACTTCAGGAGTCTACGTTGTATGACGATTACCCTATACACTGTGGAACCTCTCCAAACCGGACGGATAGGAGATTGTGGCCTGGAGAGTAGGACACTGCTGGGCTTCAATACCAGAGGTTGCGAGTTCAATCCCAGCCCTAGGCGTGAAAAATACTTTGATTCTATTTCCATCCCTCTGGTCATTCGGATGAGACATGAAACCTACTGTCTGTTCCACAAGTACTTTTTCATCAATAACAAAAAAGTCAATAATAAAAACATTTGGGGAGGGTGACTTTTGTTATTGATGAAAAAGTACCGTAAAGATTATGGGCGTCTATTAGAATCACTACTGGCCATGAAGTCCTTGGGTGGGCGTTTAATAGAGGCAGGTGTTATTCAGCAAAGGGAAAATGATAACAAATAGTCTCAAACGTCTGACGGACTTGGTTGTACTGTCTGTCAGTTTATGGACGTTTTTGACCAAGACGTTTCGGCCCACTTTGGTCATTATGGTACACTCGGTAAAAATGTTAAAATACTGGTAATGTATATAGCAAGACAGCATCAATCGTTAATGCTGATCAGATTTACGTTTCTTACTGTCACTGTTTCGGACAATGGACCATGGACGTTTCGGTCCGTATCAGTGCGATTAATTTCGGCCCACGGCCACGTCCAGAACAAGACATATTTATTTTTTGCTCATCTCGTTGGAAATATCGGCCAACAATCAAACACGATATCAATTTCACCCATCTTATATGAGATGGGTTTGAGATGCTTTGAAAATGGCGTCTCCATAACCATGTGAATTCTGATCGCCGTGTCCGTGCAAATAGCTACTGCGGATGAGGAATTTACTGTGACACCGGAAAAAAGTTGAATTTCGCTTCCGCTTTTGAAAGTGAAAGTAGCAGTTATGTTGGACAATTAGCTCCAATTTTGTTTCAAGTTAGTACTGGGCGTTTATTAGAGGCACTAATTTCGTGAAAATCAGCCAAAAAGTTGGTAATTTTCAACATAAAAAGTGGGGGGTGGGCGTCTATTAGAGCATGGGCATCTATTAGAATCTTTACGGTACTTACATTTAAATATTTTTTAGATTTAATTTGTTTAATAGCCAAAAGATCGTCGGCAGAAAAATGTGGAACAGACAGTAGTTTACATTTGCTAGCTCCAACTGTAAAAACAGATTTTATTTTAGCCAAAATTTCCATTTTTGAAATATTAGTAGCCAACTGGCTACTGCGGCCAACCTAGCATTATACGTAACATGTACATACAATTGGTACAATTGGGGTGGGTGGTGGTCGGGCGAATGAGACGGCGTAAATTAACGGTATGGGTTCCTCCTTATAGGAATCACGATTTGCCTGGTTTGGCCCTCAGGTACGTTTTTATCTTTGGCTCTTTAGTTACCTGGGAGTTGAATTGGGTTATTGTCCATTATAAAAGTAGTAAGATTATTACTGATCCTACTGCTTTTGGGAGGGGCCAAGTGATTCTGGTGTGGCGAGGACCTGGCATCAGATCAGGATTATTCTGATTTCAGGGCTGAATATATAGTTTTATTATTGTAAATATTCAGTTCTGATTTTGGGATTTTCCCCCCATTTGTATATGTACTTGAACATGTACATGTACTTGTACAGGTAATATATGGGATTTAGTACTAAACCCATTGACCCGGCCTTAAATGACCTTGGCTGTTGATAGGCCGTTAGACCCCAACAAACAAACAAACAAACAAACATACATTTGGTAATAGGATTAGAAAACATTCTTCTATGGCATATGTTAATTTTTCTCTTTAAAAATTAAACCAGCAGTTGTCCGATTTGGACAAGTTCCACCGTGCCAATTCTGGTATCGATTGAGAATGTTTTGGCAGATACGCCGTGGTAAACCAGTAATGCTGGTTGTGTTGCAGAAGTTCATCTAGCAACGCCCCATCCATTATCCGTGCATACCAACCAACACTTAACCAAGTTCATCTGAAATTCAGAGGCCCGTTTCACTAAACTTCGTACGACTAAAATGTTTGTAAGTTCAAAATTATGATAGTCTGTAAATTTCACATTAACAAGGTTTTCTTGTAAACAATTATTGGATTTACATTTATTGAGCATAGGCTGCATATGCTCAATACATGTCAATCCATCAATTGAAATTTTAAGACGATCCTAGATTTGCACTTATGAACATTTTAGTCGCACAAAGTTTAGTGAAACGGGCTCCTGGATTTTTCGGACAAAAAATATAATTTCTACTCAACACTCACTGAGACGGTTCAAATGAGTGGTAACAACATTTACTTTTATGAAGAATAAAATCAATCAATAAGAAATAATTGAATATTTTGAAACCTGTGTGTCTGTGTCGCACATGAATTGGGGCAATGTACCGGCTGTATTTTGCAGTCCGTTACAGATCTAGATCTGTAGCCTAGCTATTTCACCAACATTGCAAAGTATACTTATCTAGCAAAGTATACATTGAGGGAGAAATTTTAAATTTAAGGATAAATTTATTAATTTTTATTATACTGAATTTATTTTATTTATAATGTAATAAATTCAGTATAAAAATTCTGCATACTTTTAATCATCAAATATATGCAGTCGTAGAAATAATGCGTTTTGGGAGAAATAAATGATTACTCCCTCAAAGTATACTTTGCTAGATAAGCATACTTTGCAATTTTTATGAAATCGGCTACTGGTATACGTCGAGTGAGCTACACCAATATTGTCCTCGACTGCACTTGGTCATGTATTGTCATCCTGTTTCAGCCACGATCTTATGTTCTTCATTGTTCTCTTATGCACAAAGTCTGAATTGGTTCCATCTAAGGTTTAGTCTGTAAAATTAAGTGAAGATACTCAAAATGTTTGTTTGTCTTTATCGCTTTTTGAACATAGTCAGTCTTATTGAACATAGTCAGTCTTTTTGAACATAGTCAATAAGAACATAGTCAGTCTTTTTGAACATAGTCAGTCTTATTGAACATAGTCAGTCTTATTGAACATAGTCAGTCTTTTTGAACATAGTCAGTCTTATTGAACATAGTCAGTCTTTATTCTAACTGTAACCATCCATCCCTCAAGATAATGCATTTTTTTGCAAAAATGATCAAATAAAATGGTGGATTTGATCTATGTATGTAATTTGCTGCACATGAAGTGAACAAACACATATTGAGACATCATAATTATGAGATACAGTGACTTTAAAGGTATATGCCCACTCAGTAGGCACAACATGTTGTTAATACAGGAACTAAATACCGTAAGTGTCACTATTCCACCAGTTCTAAAAATTACGAGTGCCCGCTATACAGATACAAGAGCTGTAGGAGAACAGCATAGCTCGACTACGAGGGTTGTCGATGTACACATGGCTTGACAAACAAGGTGGCCGCGGCCTGCATAAAAACCTTAACGAAGGTTGACTAAAAACCTTAACCAAGGGAAATTAAGTAAGTAATTCAAGGTTAAATGTAGGTCAATGTCAGATATAGGTCAGGGGTTATTGATGTACATCACTAGGAGATGAAGTTTTCCAAGTATGGTTGCTGTAGGCCCAGGAGTATTCCATATACAAGCTTGACTAAAAACCTTAATCAAGGGGAATTAAGTAAGTAATTCAAGAGGAAATGTAGGTCAAGGTCAAATATAGATCAGGGGTTATTGATGTACATTCCTATGAGAAAAGATTGTCCAAGTATGGTGTATGTATGCACAATAGTATTCTATCTACAAGCTTGACTAAAAACCTTTACCAAGGTTGACTAAAAACCTTAACCAAGGGGAATTAACTAAGTAATTGAAGGTTAAATGTAGGTGAAGGTCAAATATAGATCAGGGGTTATTGATGTACATCCCTATGAGAAAAGGTTGTCCAAGTATGGTGTCTGTATGCAGTATCTCCCATGTACAAGCTTGACTAAAAACCTTAACCAAGGTTGACTAAAAACCTTAACCAAGGGGAATTAAGTAAGTAATTCAAGCTTAAATGTAGGTCAAGGTGAAATATAGGTCAGGGGTTGTTGATGTACATCACTAGGAAATGAAGTTGTCCAATTATGGTTGCTGTAGGCCCAGGACTATTTCATATACAAGCTTGACTATAAACATTAACCAAGTTTGAATACAAACCTTAACCAAGTGGAAATAAGTAAGTAATTCAAGGTTAAATATAGGTGAAGGTAAAATATAGGTCAGGGGTTATTGATGTACATCCCTATGAGAAAAATGTATCCAAGTATGGTGTCTGTATGCAGAATAGTATTCCATCTACAACCTTGACTAAAAACCTTAACACCAAGGTTGACTAAAAACCTTAACCAAGGGGAATTAACTAAGTAATTCAAGGTTATATGTAGGTCAAGGTCAAATATAGGTCAGGGGTTGTTGATGGACATGACTAGGGCAT
The DNA here is from genome assembly GCA_029237695.1 of Conchocele bisecta. NCBI lineage: Eukaryota > Metazoa > Mollusca > Bivalvia > Lucinida > Thyasiridae > Conchocele > Conchocele bisecta. Next base: position 90,470,469 of record CM055265.1, on the reverse strand, counting down.
GAAGTTGTCCAAGTATGGTTGCTGTAGGGCCAGGTGTATATTAAATATACAAGCTTGACTAAAAACCTTAGCCAAGGAGAATTAACTAAGTAATTCAAGAGGAAATGTAGGTCAAGGTCAAATATAGATCAGGGGTTATTGATGTACATCACTATGAGAAAAGTTTGTCCAAGTATGGTGTCTGTATGCACAATAGTATTCCATGTACAAGCTTGACTAAAAACCTTAACCAAGGTTGACTAAAAACCTTAACCAAGGGGAATTAACTAAGTAATTCAAGGTTAAATGTAGGTCAATGTCAAATATAGGTCAGGGGTTGTTGATGTACATCACTAGGAGATGAAGTTGTCCTGGGGAAGTTAGGATGTAAGCACAAAAAACCCTAAGGGGAGCAGGAAGTCATGGTCAGTGTGAAGCGATTCCGTATACAAGCTTGACTTAACCGCCTAACCAAGGGGAATTAACTAAGTAATTACAAGAGGAAATAAGTAGGTCAAGGTCATATAGAATCAGGGGTAATTGGTGTACATCCCTATGAGAAAAGGATTAAAAGTTCAAGTATGGTGTCTGTATGCACAATAGTATTCCATGTACAAGCTTGACTAAAAACATTAACCAAGGTTGACTAAAAACCTTAATCAAGGGGAATTAAGTAAGTAATTCAAGAGGAAATGTAGGTCAAGGTCAAATATAGATCAGGGGTTATTGATGTACATCACTAGGAGATGAAGTTGTCCAAGTATGGTGGGTGTAGGGCCAGTAGTATTGCATATACAAGCTTGACTAAAAACCTTAACCAAGGCGTGACGGTGACGCCGACGCCGGGGTGACAACATATGCTCTAACTATTCTTCGAATAGTCGAGCTAATAATCATGTAGTAATATTTATTTTACTGATAGTGACTCGCGGTGGTATCAGGCTATTTTCATATGCAAATCTTGCATGATATTTTTTAATTATTTATAATAGTACCGCCGATTTGTGAATACTTTTCACAAAATTGCGCACTTCGTGTCACAAGCATGAAACTTGGCACGATGATAAAACATGATGCACTGAATATTTTTGGATATGGACGCAATCGAAAAAAGTCAAGATGGCCGCCATATTAAAAATGGCCGCCAAGCTGTATTGTCTGTCGATATAGGCTCTTCTATGTAAATTTCCTTTGAGATAAAGTCCTGAAAATTTCACAAAATGGTAAATTTGAATCGTAGCATTGGAAACAAAATCCGAAAAATCAATAAAAAAGCAAGATGGCCGCGAAATCCAAGATGGCCGCCTAGTAATAGACATTTTTCGGTAAAATTGCTCCATATTTTAACATTTTCATTGGAAAGCGAGCCGATTGTTTGCCTAATTTTAACCCTACGTATTCACAGTCAATGACGCTTTTATGTATACATTCGCCATTGATTTAATGCATCTTGCAGACCGTGTATGGCATTATCAAAGTACAATGTACATGCATGTGGTAGCGAAATTAAGACATAGCTTGATAACAAGCACATAAGCCCATTGTTCATGGATACGTTAACTTGACGTATAGTATGTCGTTGGAAGCTGTTTTAACACCGCTGAGTGACCGGCGGCGCCCACTAATATCCCCCCCCCCCCCCCCCACCCCCGCGAGTATGTAGTTAGTTATCTTTTGTCGGCCGCCCACCATATCGTCGGCCGCCCACACGAATCGCTGATTTGGTATCTCCGGTGTGTACATGTATTTCAAATAAATCAATTGCAGCGTACGAGGTATAAAACACAGCGTTGTTATTCTCGACAACAATCAGTTTTAGAACGTAATGATACAGAAAAAGCACAGTGTTGTTAATACTGACACCAATCTGACAGGTATGACGTCAGAGTAAAAATATCACAGCGCGTCAGAGCAAAAATATCACAGCGGTGTTAATATTGATAAAGCCAATAAACAGCTATATTATGCAAGTCGAATGTACTTGGTACCAAATCGTTGCAGTCAACCTCAGACTGCCATGACGTAAAACACGTTGTATTGCATCACCGACGAATAATACTAGAGCAGATCTATACATAACTATATTTTTAATTTAGCTTTGTAAATTAAAAACATTTGTCGCAGTGTCGTAACCAGGTGGTAAAAGGATAAACCCTCGGCCTGTTGCTGGTTTGCGGTGTGTTATTGTTTATTATAGGTCTCTTAGCAACTACCTTGTCGTTATAAATTACAGCGTTGTTAAGAAAACGCAAAGAAAACGATAATTGAATTTGTCGCGCGAATTCGTTGATAATCGAACGTATCATGGCTGATACTGAACTTACCGAAGATCGAACGGATGTAGTTGGTGGTGATCAGCATAAACCTGATCGCCCAATTGACTGGGAACTGTGTATTTTGTGTCAACACGCAACACGCGATGTTCTTCAGTGCCCGGCTGACACAAAGAGAGCAAATGCCGGTGCTGGATACGAATCATTGGCACGGAACCTTGAAGAGTTTAAGCAGCTTGGATGCTTACCAGCTGATATTGACGTCGCTAGCTTATCTCATCCAGATGGGCTAGTGGACTCATTCACACGGCATAGAGCAAAGTGGCACAAAACATGTCACAACACAGTTGATAACAGAAATCTACAACGAGCAAAAAAGAGACGATACACCGACGATGATAGTAAACCTGGAAGTAGTAGCCAATGTCAGTCGAAGGTAACGCGATCTACCTCTGGTACAGTGCAAGAGAAGTGTAGCACTTGCTTCTTCTGTGATGCAGGGTCGGAATCAGGTGATCTTAGAAAGCATCAATTTTTCATTTACACAAACGTGTAAAACAGTGTGCTGAAATCTTAAATGATAGCATGCTGTTGGGTAAGCTTAGTGCAGGTGACATGATGGCACAAGATGCTGTGTATCATGTCAACTGCCTGTCCTTACTGTACAGGAAGGCAGCAAATGTGAGTACCGATGATGCAGAAGAATATCAGGATAAAAGGACGCACAGCATTGTCCTTGCAGAGCTTGTAACATATATAGATGACGCTAGAACAGAGAGTGGTGACGTCCCATTAGTATTGAAACTAGCAGATTTGGCAAAGATGTACACGTCACGATTACATCAACTCGGTGTTGATGTATCGGGTAGGCTACAGACTACACATTTCAAAAACAGACTTCTGGCTCACTTTCCGGACATGGAAGCGCACAAGCATAGTCGGGACGTTTTGCTTGCATTCAATGAGGACATTGGTATTGCCCTAAAAACAGCTTATGACAGGGATTTTGACGACGATGGCATTATTCTTGCTAAAGCAGCCACAATTGTCCGCCGAGACATATTTAGCAAAGAAAAGTCAGTTTTTACTGGTTCGTTCGATAACAGTTGCCAGTAAAAGTCGGTTCCACAGTCACTCACAACACTGGTTGACATGATCTTACGTGGACCGAATATCAACACCAAATCTGGTAACGTACCTGAGGCTCAAGCATCCCTCACTATAGCTCAGCTGTTGCTATTTAATTGCACGATTTGACGACGTGAAGGCTCAACTGCGTCATATCACAGGAAATCTCGAGAACCTCTACTTCCAATATATACAGGTCTACTTGTACACGCCGAAACTAGAAAGCGTGGTCTCATAGACAAGTTGTATGACTTGGGTCTTTCTATTTCCTATGACAGAGTACTGGATATATCCACAGAAATGGGAAATAGTGTCTGCAAGCAATATGAGAAGGACTCGCTTGTGTGTCCGCCGATACTTCGTAAAGGCATTTTCACTACCAGTGCTGTTGATAACATTGATCATAACCCGACATCCACAACAGCACAGGGTGCCTTACACGGAACAGGAATATCCATATTTCAACATCCCACTTCAGAGTGTGGTGGAGAGGATAGAGGGGTGATCGTCATTGATGAGAAGGAAACTAAAAATCGAAAATCTATATCAGCATTACCAGAGACCTACACGAGTATAATGCCTGTTATATTACGTGAGAAAGAGCCATATGTACCTGAGGGTCATGGATCCTTAAGCGAAGAGTGTGCAAGCATGACGGTATGTTTGAAACAGCAGTATGAGTGGCTAGACCATACGAAAATGTATGTCAACTGGCAGGTGCTGACCAGGACATGACTGTTTCATGGGCCGCACACCAATCGTCTGAGAGAAGCACACTGCATGCGGTGAGATACCTGTGGACATTAGTGTTCTGTTGCCCCTATTTCAAGAACAGGCGAAGTCACCTGCCATGATACGTCATGCAATGGATGTGATACGCCGCGCCACAGATTTCTTAACCCCGGCCAAATACCTGTCATGGCTTGTGATCAGCCACTGTATGCTGTCGCCAAAATCATACAATGGAATTGGCCAGATACGCATCGGGAAGGTCGATATTTGATCATGTTTGGTGGCCTGCACATAGAAATGGCCTGCACTGAAAACACTTTGAGACTGGCTACAAGATAGTGGATGACTGCTGCTATTGCAGATGCAAACATTGCATCTTCTGGCTCCGCAGATTCATTTATCAAAGCAGTACATGTGACGCGAACCCGACATGCACACCAAGTAACAGCAAGCAGTTTGTACATATTGATGAACGAAGCATACAAGAAGTACATGACCGGCTTGACAACGGAGGAACATCCGCTAACATTTGATGAATGGAGAGCGAAACGAGCTGCAAAGGAGTCCACAGTTTCTGTACTGGTCCATTACACTTGATTTCGAGCTGACTGTGTTGGTGTTTGTTCAGTCCATTCGCAGTGGCAATTTTCATTTGTACAGAGAAGCATTAACCAAACTGATACCTGGTTCTTTGCGCTGGACCATACGCACTATTCGCGATGGCTCCCAGTCCACCTTCGTGACATGATGTATCTCCCCAAATCGCACCCAAGTTTGGTAAAGGAGTTTGAAGCGGGACACTTTGTTGTTCACAAGTCACACAGATCATTTTCTGCCATAGCCATCGACCACGCTCACGAGCAAAACAACAAATGTGTTAAGGGTGATGGGGGAGCTGTGGGGCTTACGGAGAATTTGGCTGAGCTTCTGAGGTGGATGGTATCAGGACCAGAGATGGCCAGAGTGGTCGGTGAGTTTCAAGCATCTCTAGAACATGTCAAACCCGATCAGAGCCACGGCCCCAATCTACACCATCACGAACAAGTAAAGAGCACTCAGACAGCATTTCAAAGACAGGTAACTGCGCTTTGTTCTGTGATAGAGAAAATGGGCAATCCATTCATGGATGACAGTTGCGATCTTTTAGTACTAGATACGCAAAACATAGTGGATTCAGAAGTCATAAACACAGTCCGGAACATTCAACAGGAAGGAACAAAGCAATTCCAGAGTTTCTTCGACAGTCGTCTTGACAAAAGATCTACGTCACTGTTTCAGCCAATCACGAGAAACAAATTCGCGCTGTTTGGTCTCTACCGACACGAACTGTATCAAAAGAAAAGCAACAGCTTATGTCCCTGAAAAAGAACTGTTCCTTGTTCTCGCAATTATACATCGCATGTCAGGTCCGCGGTGGTGACCTTGATGAGTTTTTTAGTCATGAGAACAGGCATGTCCACCATCCATTTCACAACTTGGACAATTACGCACGGGCACGAAGTCTGATCTTGTACACTGTTTGGAAACACTGGTTGATGCCGAAGAAGATACACCTGGGGTTGAAGCCTTACTTTTGGATGGCGCCGCTGTTGTACACATGTTGAAGCCCGGTGCTGCGAAGACATTTCAATCATACGCACATGATGTATTCGTAAAGTATGTCAACTCACAGCTGCAGCATGTTAGGAGAATCGACATTATCTGGGATTCCTACAACCCCGACAGTTTGAAAGCGACGGCACGTGCAAAACGAGGAAGTGGCACCCGACGGCGAGTCCATCCGGACAATACATTACATGGTAATTGGGACTCATTCCTGAAACTATCTGAGAACAAGACAGAACTCTTCAAGTATCTGGCAGATGTGTCCATGACGATCGGAAATCGCGATAAGCAAGTTATTTCCACTTATGGAGATTCTGTACTGTGTAACCATGACAGAGATATTCGCAATTTGTCGCCATGTACACAAGAAGAAGCCGACACTAGACTACTGCTGCATGCAGCGGATTGCGTCCGGTATGGGTACAAGCTTGTGTTGGGATGCTTAGAACAGTAGACACCGATGTTATTGTGTTGGCAACAGCCATGTTTCGAAAATTGGCTGCTACGGAACTGTGGATAGCATATGGTGTCGGCAAGAAGTTTATAGGTACATTCCTATCCATGGTATAGCTGACGCTTTGGGACATGATAAATGTTAAAGCGCTACCAGTTTTCCATGCGTTTCTGGTTAGGACCAGACGTCATCCTTTGCCGGTGGAGGAAAGAGAACTGCATGGGAAACGTGGAAGCTTGACAATGAGGTCACAGGCGCATTCATGGCAATGAGTAATGTCCCTACCATAGACATGGTAGACCAGCAGATGCCATCCATTGAGCGTTTTGTCGTATTGTTGTATGACAGAACAAGTACCTGCATGACGGTGAATGAAACTCGCAAAGACTTGTTCACTAGGAAAGGAAGGGTGATGGACGCTATTCCACCAACCGCTACCGCGTTGTATGAACATGCTAAGAGGGCGGGTCATTGCTGGGGACAAACACTATCACCATGTCCCGTGCTTCCATCTCCATCGGAATGGGGTTGGACCCGACTGAGTGCACTGGTATGGGAACCAGTTTGGACCACACCTCCTGAAGCATCAAAGGTGTGCCACCAACTCATCAAATGTGGTTGTCAGCCTGCCAAAGGGTGCAGTGGGCATTGTAAGTGTGTCAAGGCATGTCTGAAATGCACAGCTCTCTGCAAATGTGGCGGTGACTGTGAACGTGAGTAATCAATCTGATAGGACGACTGTAGAGAAAACAAGCTGATCCCACAAAACACTTTTACTTTACAATGTAAAGACGACTTTCAGAGTTAGAATCGAGGACAACTACATCAAGGTACTTTACTCTGTGACATTGGTAATTTGTGGTCCAAAATACAACGCAGCAGAAAATAAACGTCGAAAAGTAATTTTATGAAACTTCCGAGTGTGGCGGCCATCTTTAAATGAGTGTCATCTTGAATAATTTCAAGCTGTTCTACATATTAAATCATATGTAGACCCAGTGTTATCATTTTTACCAGAACAAACCATTGCACTTTGACCGCTTGTTTGTCTCATGAAATTCATAACTAAATGCCATAAAATAATCATATTTTGGCGGCCATCTTTAAAATCTCCGCCATTTTGAATGTTGTCATATCACATATCATCATAAAATAATCTGCAATCAGAACTATGTCGTTTATAATTATTTGCTAGCTGAAACTCTCAAAAAAACACATTAATAAGAAATATATGTAAGAAAGAAGTGAGATGGCGGCCATCTTGAAAATGGCGGCCATTTTGAGTTTTTTTTGCTTGCGTCCATATCACAAAATGATCAGTATGTTAAACTCTACCAGTATGCAAAGTTTCATACTTGTGCCAGAAAGTGCGCAATTTTCGCACAAATCGGCGGTACTATAATAATTAAATGTGTCGCCTGATAAAAATGAGTATAAAGTATGATCATTAATTGCACATCCAAAAAAAATACAGAGAATAAAAAGTATCGTCCGTTAACATTGTAAGGAAACAGCGTTATCGCCCCTGATATCAGTGTAGAAATTTATGTCTGATATAAAATGTATAATAATGCCAATCAATATGTGGGGTAATGGTGACTGAATGTTCATTTTGCCAGAAAGTGATGTCTCCGATATAAAGTACATTTTGTGCCTACTGAGAGGGCATGTACCTTTAATATTTCAACATATCATACTTTTGCACAAGTGTCACACATCCATGTTGCCCTTAATATGACCTTTACCTTTTAACCTTCATAACTTTGCTTAAACAGTTGAACGTTTTCGTTAAGAAGTTTGCTACAGTTTCTCAATTCTGTTTTAACTTCCATACTTCTTGAAGGATCAATTAAATATTTCATACATCGGACATATACATGTACTTGTGCCACACATCCATTGACAACCTTTTGACCTTCACAACTTGCTTAGTCACTTAACACTTTCGGTTAAGAAGTTTGCCAGAGTTTCTCCAATCAGCAACCGGGGGCATTCGTGTACTGACAGGCTGCATTTTAAACATGCATAAAACCCTGTTCAATTAGATCTGTGTTAGAGCACAGCAGTGCTGTAGGAGTAGTGTGTACAGCTGTCTATTCTAGCAACTAGCAATTGGTCAGTTTAACTTACCTGAACTGAGCTACCAATTGATACATTCATTATTTCACACATATTAACCCTTTTAACAGCACAGGCCTGTATGGTGGTATTGGCAAACAGTGTAGATCCAGATGAGCCGGCTCGTAACGAGCCATCTCATCAGGATCTGCACTTTTTGCAAGTAATTTTTGATAGGTAGGGGGGGGGGGGCGGGGGGGGGGGGGGGGGGGGGGGGAGGGGGGGGTGGGGGGGGGGGGGTGTTGTCCTATTTATTTTCAAGCTCCACTGAGTGAAGCGGCTCCGGTGGCATGCCCCCAGGACAAATTTTGAAATCTAGATGTCCAGAAATGCACTTTCCTGTGTTTTACCGCATTTAAATTCAGACTCCAACTGGTGGTAAACTGTGATCTATGTAAACTCCGTGGCTGAACGGGGGTTTGCAACCCCGTAACCCCCCCCTCTCCAGTCCCCCCCCCTCTCTGTGCTGACAACATTGAAGAATAGCAAAAACAAATAAAAAATAATGTCGACTGGCTTATTGCAAAATAGTACCGGGTTACATGTAGCTAAAGTAACTAACTCTTCTAGTAATAATGCTTTTCTTGATTGTTTGCTATATATTGGCATGTTAAAGTTATCTCCCCTGTTTATCGCAGTTTCTGATAGAATAGATATGATTATAGCGCAATTAACCCTTTTGGAATTTGATCAAATTAATTGGCATATAGGATATTTGCAGTAATGAAGTAAAAAAAATCACACATTGAATATCTGAAACATTGTCCAAGACACGGTGCCTTTAACTATGATACACAATGCATAAAGAGCACCACATCTGTAAAGTGTGTTTGTCAGGAAGCAGCTATCTCTTTCTTGAGTAATTTTTCTCATCACATCTGAGTAGTAATGGCTTGATCTGCCAATCACTGGCATAACATACAGCGGGGAAATCTCTGTGGAAACCTGCTCCCTTATTGGAACCACCAACTGCGGCCATCAGATATACAGCCATCTTGTTGGTTTGGCCAGTCGATTGGATTGGCAGGCACCTGGCTGACAATTAGGAGCACATTCATGTGAAAACCATGTACACATAATTGTAATTGTGAGATATGGGTTTGCAATCCAGGAGTGTGATTGGTTGAGCCTGCGGCTCAGCCAATCACGCTGCTTGATTTCAAGCATACAGTGTGTGTGTGTGTGTGTTCTCATGAACCGTTAATTCCCAATTTCAGACTGCATTGAGCAAATTTTTGATACTGTTCAAAGGCGATTCTCTTGCTGTGTGTACAGGATTCGAAAACTAGTAGTGGTAAATATCTACCAATAGTGTGTATATCATTAGCTGCCTTGAAGATCAAGCCTATGCTGGTTCGAAGGGAAAACTCGATGTTTCCTCGCTGCCAGATCATCTTGGTAGACTGAGGGATCTGCTACTTGTCACTGAAAGTCAATGAGGGTCATGTGGATTTTCTCTGTTGTGCAAGGATGTTTATGTATGCCTCACATGGTAAAGCACTCCGGGGATAAATAGATTACTTTAACAAATGTGCGTGTGGTAAGCGGGGTGATATACAGTGACTGGATCTATCATGAGCCGAACAGGGTTGAAGGTTGATGCGTGTCAGGGAGCAGCCACTCAGGCATAAGAGATAGATTCTCAGGCATATCGTCAATAATTGGAAAATAAGCGTTGCTTCAATTACGAGACATTTGTGTGGCTGATGGCTGTGTATTGGAAAGCCAAATAGCTCGCAGCGATGTGATAATTCGCGAGATATTTATAAGTTAAAGTGAGATTGATAGCGGGGAGATGTTTGCCTAGTGTTTGTATAGGGTGATCCGTGGTATTTTGTGTCGACAAGCGATTCATCTTTCTTAAAGTAGATGGCTGTGAGATAAATCAGGGATATTATGACGGGTTTAACAACAAACCTGTTAGTGAGGTATTCTGGTGTTGCCGGTGTCATCTAACCATTCATCGACGTAACCTTTACACCGTGATGGGGGATAATAGATAGATAAAACAGCGAAAACCTTTGTGACCTATGGTGTGGGTAATTTGAGGTATCTTGAAGTTGTAAAAGATTGTGGATTTAATTTTGTGATTTTTGAATGATATTATTACAAATATTGGTGAATAATTAGGGCCAAGTTAGCATACAATAGGTAATTATATGTACTATGGTTAAAGTAGAGATAATGGATTACCAGATAGAGTATAAAATGTGGTATAATTGATCCCGGCTGTTTGTTTGTCAGGTGTCAACAGCGGAGGTTATCAAATAAACAGAAATAAAAGCGTTGTGATTGTCAACTTAAGATTAGCAGTGTAGTGTTTTCTGTGGAAATTCTGCAAGATATTTGATCTGGCATAATAATGGTGCAGATGAAATATGAAATTGTTCTGCATATTTGACGAGGATATTGTTCTGATGAAATATTAATCAGGTACCGATTATAATTACAATCTATTGCCGCAGCTCTAGTAATTTTATACTACCAGTACGTGGCATTGATTGTGAGAGATTAGGACAGGTGGAAAATAGGCATAAATGGTGTACAAAGAAATCTGGAGTAGATAACTACGTCAGTAGTGTGTACTTACATGCCGCATGTACAAACGAACATGCAGTGAATGCATGAAATAATAGCTAGCATACCAGTACATTATTTATCCAAAATACATGTTGGCAGAAATCAGGAGTCTTGAATGGATTTCAGAATATGTACGTGTGAATCAGTTCAAATTATTTGAATATCAAAGAATTTTGTGGTTAATATAAAAAAACACATCGCAGAAATTTATGATTTGAAACAAAAAATACTTTCATTATGGAAGTTTACTTGGAACATCATTGAGGATTTATTGGAGGAAAATAGTGAATATTTCAAATAACAAAATTGTGTTTATCGTGATAACATTGGTGATTAAATAATAAGTTGGAACAGGAAAAAAAATACATAATTCACAAAATATTGAAATTGTGTTTATTGTGAGAAGCATGAAGGACATACAGTTATTCATGGGGCATTGAGGATTCAGGATTATGTCACTGAATAACATGTACGGCCTGTTAGGTATGGATTTATACAGCATGTACCCTCATCTCGCAGCGCTCCATGGAATGTACGCACCCAACAATACCCCAGGTAAGTGATAATCAACTTTTTAGAATATCTAACCTTTTGTGACAAGGGGCTTGGATTCAGAATTTCACCCATTCACCCATGTAGGTCTTGATCAGCTGCCAGAAGCATTAGCCCTTAGACCGCTACTCACACCAATTGTCGTCTGCTGTTGCTTTTATATCCTGACTTATTTCTCAATAAAAACATGGTTTGACAGCACTTCAGAATCATTTCCAATGGAAATGATTCTGAAGTGCTGTCAAACAATGTTGTAAATTATTCTAAAGTGCTCTCAAACCATGTTTTTGGTGATAAAACTGGAAAATAGAAAATAAACAGCAGACAACAAAAAATTAAGAAAGCGGTGTACGGGTAAGTAGTGTTTATCAATTCAATTGTGAGCAGGGTAGACCAGATCAGCGTGCATGCACATTCTGATCTTGGGCTACACTGTTCACAAATACTCTTAGCCTGAGTCGTATCGGCATTCAGGCAACCACACAAGGGTAGCAACTGCTTGTTAGATGTATCACAAATAGCAAACCATATATAGGCCCTGATCAGAGTGTGTGGAATTCGAAGCAGTCAGATATGGGGCTACACTGGTCACAAAATCAGTGTAAACCCATTTTTCTCTTTACCCAGTGCTCCAGATAAGCTTTGTGTCTAAAGAGTATTGTACGTCCTGATTTAATATTAAATTCATATTTTATTTTTACAAATGGATTATTGATTTTCTTCATTATTAAATAGGGAACAAATGATCAAAACAAATTTAAACATTCACTTATTTGAGTGTATTATTACTTATTTATACTGTTGTAATACAGCTGAAAATGTACTTAGTTGAGCTGTAAAAAGCTGAAACAATGTTTGCTTTTTGCAGCTCAACTAAGTACATTTTCAACTTTATTACAGTATTTCCACTACGGTACTCAATTTGAAAATCAACGCGTATGTTCACATTTCTGTGAGTATTTTGTACTCCCACTGTTGATAATCAATGCGTATTCAGCTAAAACAAGTGAGTATAATACGCCAATATGTACCTTATCTGGAACTCTGTTGACCCATCACAAGTGTTACACTGATGTACATCCTGGCTTGCAAGGTCTGGTGAAATCTTACTTTCATGGAAGTATAGATAAATAACTCACTGAAATGTTGAACATACAAATCACATCGACCATGAACTATGGTAATAATGATGGTGATATATATAGTAAGCATTGAAAGTTTTATGTTGAAAAGTATGTACTGTTGTAACATATTAAAGAGCAGGGGCGGCGTTTCACTAAACTTCGTACGACTAAAATGTTCGTAAGCGCAAATTTAGGATCGTCTGGAAATTTCAATTGATGGCTTTACATTTATTGAGCATAGGCACACAGGTTTCAAAATATTCAATCATTTCTTATTGATTTATTTTATTCTTCATAAAAGTATATGTTGTTACCACTCATTTGAACCGTCTCAGTGAGTGTAGAGTAGAAATTATATTTTTCGTCCGAAAAATCCAGGAGCCCATTTCACTAAACTTTGTGCGAGTAAAATGTTCATAAGTGCAAATCTAGGATCGTCTTAAAATTTAAATTGATGGATTGACATGTATTGAGCATATGCAGCCTATGCTCAATAAATGTAAATCCAATAATTGTTTACAAGAAAACGTTGTTAATGTGAAATTTACAGACTGTCATAATTTTGCACTTACAAACATTTTAGTCGTACAAAGTTTAGTACAAAGTTTAGTGAAACGGGCCCCTGGATAGGGCATGATCATTACAAATCGGGCTTATTTTGTTATTTACAAGAGAATACCCAGATAATCCTGCACATATATTTCTTGTTAGTCCATTTTAATGGATGGCTTAATGACTGGTGGACAGTGTAGACCGGAATCAGACTGGATGCTCCGGCACTGTCGGGCATGGCTGGTTGGGGTCTACGGTGCTCATGTCAGGGGCGGATCCAGCATTTGGGGAAGGTGGGCAGTGTTGTCTTGTTGCGAAGGTAACATCTTGCAATCTACGGATGGTACGGGAGTAATTGCAAGTTACCGTTCGCAACTAGGTGGTTGTCCTATTTTTTTAGCTCTTCGAAATGCACTTTCCTGGGTTTTACAGCATTTAAATTCGGACTCCAACTGGTGGTAAACTGTGATCTATGAAAACTCTGTGGCTGAACGGGGGGGGGGGGGGGGGGGGGGGGGGGGGGAGGGGGGGGGGGGGGGGGGGGGGGGGGTGTGGGGGGGGATGTTGCATAATGGGGCTTATGGGATTTATCACCAGTTTAGCTGCTGATCAAATAATGCACTCCTGTTAGAAGCATGAAGGGTGTTTCATTGATGAAATGGAGAACAGTGCAGATCCTCTTATAAACGCCCACCCTTAACTTGAGTAGCAGCAGTGATTATAATTAACACCCGGGCGTCTTAATAGAATCATTACTGTAGGTCTACCAGCTGCTGATCTAGAAAGTTATCTGTGGCTCATCACCAGAAAATAGGGTTCAGTAATACTTCACTGCCACCAAGAGTAATTTCAACGTCTGCAAACAGTGTAGATCGTTATGTGCAATCTCTACCATGTATGCGGTTTGTTGTGAATATTTTTTTGGTTTTGTTTTCCAAATTTACACATTTTCTGATTAATTGATAGACTGAAAATAAACAGAGGTAGAGGTCCACAGGGATTCCGCTGGCGATTTGGCGATAAAAATAAACAATTGGCGATAAAAAAAATAATTTATTTTTATTTATTTTCCCCAGCGGAATCCCTGGGTCCATTTAAAGGCACATGTCCACCCAGTAGGCAAAACATGTTGTTTATAGGAATTAAATAAGTGTATAATTGTGTCACTATTCCACCAGTTTTCAAAATTGCATGTGCCCATGCACTATATACAGATATAATCATGTAGTAATATTTATTTTACTGGTAGTGACTCGCAGTGGTATCAGGCTATTTTCATATGCAAATGAGGCATGATATTTTAATTATTTATACTAAAGAAATGCGTCACCTGAAAAATAATATTTTCGACAGATTAGAAAGTATGATCATTGCATATCAAAAATTAAATACAGAGAATAAATCGTAACTTCCATTAAAATGTTAAGGAAAAACGGTTATCGCCTCTGATACCAGTGTGGAAATTTATGTCTGATCTAAAATGTTTAATAATGCTAATCAATACGTAGAGTAATGGTGTATAGTGGGCACTCGTAATTTTCACAACTGGTGGAATAGTGACATGATTAGATATATTATTTAATTCCTATAAAGAACATTTCATGCTTACTGAGTGGGCATACACCTTTAACAGATACTTGGGTGTGAAATGCTTAAGATTTACTGATTACTACAACTGTAGGGTAGATTTTCATCACCTTGAAAACATTAAATTAATGCAGCCTAGCCCAATACAGGTAAATGATCGTAATACATGTAAATTGATATTAAATGGTATAAGTAAACTTTTCACTGGCCAAATGCCTGACAATACAGATATAAATCAAACTGTTAAAAATTTACAATTTGTTCTTACAATAATTTTTACTGGTTGCTGAATCAATAATCTCTTTTTCTCCTGGTCTGTCATGTTATCTGGAATTGACTGACTTGCATCAAATGTCTTCATAAATTACACATTAACTGGCATTTAAAGTAGGATTTATTTGCATCATAATATTTTATTTGATACTGCCATCTTTTTACCCAATCCCAAACAAATTTGTGCCTGTGACTGGAGAAATGGGTCTTATGGGATCCTGATTACAGTATATATTGCTTGTTAGAAGCATTTTCATTGTTTGAATGGCGAACAGTACAGTACGGATGCACAGTCTGATCTGGATTTACACTGGTCACAAAACCCATAATCCTCTTTTCTCCAGTCACATGCACATTTATGCAATAACACTTGTAAAACATGTTTGTATCATAAAGATTGATTTCTGCCTGTGCCAACAAATAGGCCGTATAATGGACTTTTTTATGACCGTTGTAGCCCCAAATCACCAGTGCAACTGCAGTCTGATAAAAGTCTACACTGTTCATATTGTGTTTTGCTGAAACATTTTACCTTTTATCATTCGATGTTAGGCAGAATTTGTTATATATTCAGGAGTTACACTCGATAAGTCGTTTTTCCATGGTGGGTCTCATAATATGTGGCTGTGACTGGAGAAATGGGGCTTGTGGAATATGTGACCAGTGTAGCTCTTGATCAAATAGCACACTTCTGATAACGATCTATATTGCTTGTTAGAAGCATGCCCAGTGTGTCATTGATGGAATGGCGAACAGTGCAGATGTTGATCAGACTGTGCAGCTGGCTGATCTGGATCTACATACACTGGCAGGGTTTTAAATAGCCTTCAGAATTCTAAGGTCAAAACAGCCTAAACTAAACAACTAAAATACAAATTTAGTATGTTTTATACAGCAAATTCCTGGGGGCTGGTTTCAGTAAACTTTGTACAACTAAAATGTTCATAAGTGCAAATATTTAGGATCGTCTGGAAATTTCAATTGATGGATTTACATTTATTGAGCATAGGCTGCATATGCAGCCTATGCTCAATAAATGTAAATCCAATAATTGTTTACAAGAAAACATTGTTAATGTGAAATTTACAGACAAACATTTTAGTCGTACGAAGTTTAGTCTAAATCAAATTTCAAAGGTCACTATCAAAAACCCTGCACTGGTCGCAAAGTCAGTAAGCCCCATTTCTCCAGTCACAGCCATATTTATCCAAGTGAGTACAACTTCTAGTTACTATTACTTCAACATTGGAGGTACAGAACTAATCCTATTTATAATCATTGATATTCATGGATTCATTTGTAAGACGCATTCAAACACCAATTTTGACGGAAATGGTTTTAACAGAACTTAATGTAGTGCAAAATGGGACATGTATTTCAATTTTTATAATATATGCACGTTGAATCTTTTAAATCTTGTGTGGATTTGAAGGTTTTCGTCATTAATATTTACCAATTTCAGGTACATTTAGCTGCACCAATTTGATGGCAAATGTTAATATTTGGGCAGTTCTCAAAATTTTTCCTCAATTAACCATGTTGACAGATACTGAAAATGTTTTCATGCCCCAACATGATGTGGTGGGGCATTTAGTGTTACCCTTGTCCCGTCCGTCTGTCACAAACCTTGTAACTCTTAAAACACTTTTAAACCATAGAGACGGAGACTTGAAACTTGGTATGTAACTTCCTTATGGTGTGTAGTTGCGCAAACTTACTTTTGATTCTCAAGAAAGACATTTCAAGTAAATGAACAACCCACAGGCGATTGAACTCCCTCCACCCCCACCCCATTCGACAATTAGACAGATCTATGTGGGCGAACTGTGCTATATATGTATTATAATAGATATGTCAGACTTGATCCCTGAAGGGGATGAGTTGTGGCTCAGGGGTAGAATATAGGACTTCAATACTGAAGGTTGTGAGTTCCAAAACCTACCCTAGGGCATGAAAAATACTTTCATAGTATTATTCCCATCCCACTGGTCTGTCGGATGTGACTTTAAAATGTGGTCCAGTCCCTATAAGACCTTAGCTGTTGCTGGGACATTAAACCCCATTAATTTCCCTTTCAATGGTTTGTGCATATCCATATACATGTACAGGTTTTCCAATGCAGTGGTTACTGGCCACTTGACAGGCTTAACCTGTTCCTTATTGATGTCTATTGATCTGGTGTGGCCATTACTGTCATTGGGCCCATAGCCGACAATCTGGACCTTAGTGAATCACACCAGGCTAGACGCTGATCATCGTGTATGCTAACTTTGTCCAGGTGAAAATCTTTCGCTGTTGTCGTCGATCATGTTTTTTTTTAATGGTGATCAGCATAGCCCCAGATCAGACCTGGGGCTATGCTGGTTGCACGGTCTCTGACCCGTTTGATGGTTGATCCGGTTCAGCTCATCTGATGTAAATTAATTGGACATCAATGTGAGTGTATGGGGCTACAGTATCACTCACTAATCTCAACACAGGACATCATAGCTTCATTTCAGTCTTTTTAATGTGGATCAAACCCTACTCAATCAATCAATCAATCGATCGTTCAGTCACTGGATCACTTTCAGTTTTCACAGTGTGGTGGAAGGCATCATGATATGCTGCTTGTCTCAACCCAGTAAATGTGAATGCTTTGATTTAACGACGGCACTAGCTCAGTGACCTTGCATGTCGGGACCAACTATTTAAGTCCCCATCCGAATGGACTAGGCTAGCACGAAGTTGTCTTGCCCAAGGACACGCCGAATCGGCCATTCGGAGCGGTTCGAGGTGGGAATCGATCCGCAGTCCGACGCTCTACCTACTGAGCTAATCCGGCCACTTTCTCAACCCAGTGGTGATTCCATCCTTAATTATACACTAGAGACAGTTAATCTGCTGGGGGCCGTTTCACTAAACTTTGTACGACAAAAATGTTCGTAAGTGCAAAATTATGATGTTTTCTTGTAAACAATTATTGGATTTACATTTTTTGAGCATAGGCTGCATATGCAGCCTATGCTCAATAAATGTAAATCCTTCAATTGGAATTTCCAGACGATCATAAATTTGCACTTACGAACATTTTATATGTACAAAGTTTTGTAAAACGGCCCCCAGTTTCTCATTCCCACCCACGCCACCACTAACATACATTGTAAGAGTGTTATTTGATTATGCCCCTTATGCGATAGCAAGGGGGTGGGGGCATATTGCGTTGCTCTTGAGGTTCTGTCCGTCCGTCCGTGTACATTTATGTCGGCCACGGGGGCATATCCATGTTCTATACAAACATAATGATGTCTTGTTTATACATATTTATTGTCATCCCCACACGAGTTGTGGTGGGATGGGGTGTGGTGGGGTAGCATACCGGAGTCAGATTTTCAGGGAGTACAATTCCTGTTAATGAACTACTGTAGGGCCAAGTGATCTGTAGCCTATTTCACCAACATTGCAAAGTATACTTTTCTTGCTTTTAGTACACTTTGAGGGAGAAATTTTAATTTTAAGGATAACTATTAATTTTTATTATACTGAATTTATTACATTATCACAGCCATTTTGGCTGTGATAATGTAATAAATTCAGTATCATAATTCTGCATACCTTTAATCATCAAATATATGCAGTCGTTAGTTCTATATGAAATAATGCATTTCGGGGAAAAATAAATGATTTAACTCCCTCAAAGTATACTTTGCTGGATAAGTATACTTTGTAATGTTGGTGAAATAGGCTACTGGTGTGGCAAGATCGAGTGCCTGACAACAACTCTGCACGTGGCTTACTGATGAAAGAACATACAACCAATCCACTCATATTTCTGGCAAATTTGGATACTATTTTTAAAGCCTTCCTGTAAAGCGAGACATTGTGAGTCAATCTCCAGCTGTCAAAATCAAAAGGGCAGTTGTCTGTGGCAATCGCAATTCCATGTGCTACAGAATGTATGCATAATCTTTAACTTGCCTGCACTTGCTGCATGTTGCAATATGAATTATGGGATAGAAATACGGCTAGGAATGAGGACAACTGTCGGATGATTGGCAAGAAAACGAGGCGTATAGTGTTTACGGCCAGTGTTGCTTCATGTCACCTAGAACAGTAGCTTGATAGAGTTGTAAATATTTTGTGATAGACATGTGGAATCTTTCCACAAATCAACTATGAACAGTGTAGGACCCGAGTAGCCTATTTCACCAACATGCGAAGTATACTTTTCTAGCAAAGTATACTTTGAGGGAGAAATTTTCAGTTTTAGGATAACTATTATGCCCACCCCACCGAATGGTGAGGGGGGCATATTGTGTTACCGGCGTCCGTACGTACGTACACGTACGTCCCGAAACCTTAACGCTCGGGTAAATGGCTTATAATTTCTGTTTCCTTGCTCGGATCTGCTTCACATTTCACACACGCATTGCTCCAATGCTCCTCTCCCGCCCTGTGACAAATCCACATTCGTCCCGCCCCCGCTAAGGCCAGGGTCAAGGTCACAGACTTGTTGTGTTTCGAAACCTTAACGCTCGGGTAAATTGCTTATAATTTCTGTTTCCTTTCTCGGATCTGCTTCACATTTCACACATGCATTTCTCCAATGGTCCTCTACCGCTCTGTGACAAATCCACATTCGTCCCGCCCGCTCTTAGCCCAGGGTCAAGGTCACAAACTTGGTGCGTTCGAAACCTTAACGCTCGGGTAAATGGCTTATATTTTCTGTTTCCTTGCTCCGATCTGCTTCACATTTCACACACGCATTGCTCAAATGGTCCTCTACCGCCCTGGGACAAATTCACATTCGTCCCGCCCCCCTAAGCCCAGGGTCAAGGTCACAGACTTTGTGCGTTCGAAACCTTAATGCTCGGGTAAATGGCTTATTATGCCCCCGCCACCGAATGGTGAGGGGGGCATATAGTGTTATGGGTGTCCGTACGTACATACGTCCCGAAACCTTAACGCTCGGGTAAATGGCTTATAAATTCTGTTCCCTTGCTCGGATCTGCTTGACATTTCACACACACAGTGCTCGAATGGTCCTCTACCGTCCTGTGACAAATCCACATTCGTCCCGCCCCCGCTAAGCCCTGGGTCAAGGTCACAGACTTGGTGCGTTCGAAACCTGAAAGCTTTGGTAAATGGCTTATTATTTCTGTTTCCTTGCTCCGGTCTGCTTCACATTTCACACACGCATTGCTCCAATGGTCCTCTACCGCCCTGTGACAAATCCACATTCGTCCTGCCCCCACTAAGCCCAGGGTCAAGGTCATAGACTTGGTGCGTTCGAAACATTAACGGT
Organism: Conchocele bisecta; assembly: GCA_029237695.1. Lineage (NCBI taxonomy): Eukaryota > Metazoa > Mollusca > Bivalvia > Lucinida > Thyasiridae > Conchocele > Conchocele bisecta. The sequence goes on along the minus strand of CM055265.1, from coordinate 90,450,228 downwards.
CGGGTAAATGTCTTATAATCAAATATGCCTCGTTTTCTTTGGCTGCCAGCGGGGGCATTCGTGTGCCGACAGGCCACATTTCTAGTTAATTTTTATTATATTGAATGTATTACATTATCACTACCATTTTGGCGGTGATAATGTAATAAATTCAGTATAATAATTCTGCATACTTTTAATCATCAAAGATATGCAGTCGTTAGTTCTATGTGAAATAATGCATTTCAGGAAAAATAAATGATTACTCCCTCAAAGTATACTTTGCTAGAAAAGTATACTCTGCAATGTTGTTGAAATAGGCTACTGATCAGATGGTGTAGTCTTATCTGGGGCTACCTTGTTCGCCAACTCAATAAAGTGCTTTTTATCATGGCGCGTCTTGTTTCAGTGTTATCATATGTAGGAATAATTTGTTGACTTGAGTGTTGTGTGAGTTACATGAATTACTTTCATAGCTGTTGGTCTGGAAAACTGAATACAACAGTTGATATGCATTCTTTTCTGCAGATTCTGTACTGGTGCGCCGCTTAGCCCATATCTTGCGGAAGATGCACTTTTTATCATGGAAACACTGATTTTTAGCCAGGTTTTTTTTTAAAAAATCCAGGCTATTGGATTGGCGAAAGCCGGGCGGGCGGGCGGGCGGGCGGGCGGCGGCGGCGGGCGGCGTCCACAATCAATGTTAAGTTTTCGTGTTTGAGTCCATTTCTTTGTTACTGTACCACCTAGGACCACCAAACTTTCACAGCTTCATAATCAAGGGGTGCCCACCACATATCACTATCCAACATGTTACTTTTTTTTTAACTTGACCCATTTTTTCCGCGCAATCGACTTAGCCATTTTCAATGTTAAGTTTTCGCGTTTTCAATGTTAAGTTTTCGTGTTTAAGTCCATTTCTTTGGTATACTGTACCACCTAGGACCACCAAACTTTCACAGCTTCATAATCAAGGGGTGCCCACCACATATCACTATCCAACATATTACTTTTCTTTTAACTTGACCCATTTTTTCCGCGCAGTCGACTTAGCCATTTTCAATGTTAACTTTTCGCGTTTACTATGTTAAGTTTTCGTGTTTAAGTCCATTTATTTGGTACTGTACCACCTAGGACCACCAAACTTGCACAGCTTCATAACCAAGGGGTGCCTACCACATACAACTATCCAACATGTGACCATTTTTTTACCTTCACCTATTATTTCTACGTAATTGACTTTGGTTAAAACTTTTTTGTTATACTATATCTCTGCAACTGCTTCGCCCATTACCTTGAAACTTCACATGGGTGTTTATCATCGTCCATATTTTCACTCTAACCCCCAACTGTGCGGCCCCTGTGCGCAATGTCAAGGTCAAATTACTTTGAATTTATTTGTTAAAGTTTTTTCGTGTACTATATCTCTGCAACTGCTTCACCCATTACCTTGATACTTCACATTGGTGTTTATCATCATTGTCGCACCCGCTTACAGAAAGCGCGATATCGTCGGCATTTTGGCATACGTCCGTCCGTCCGTACGTCCGTGTGTCCGGTTAAAGTTTTTTCGTTAAAGTTTTTCCATCTACTATATCTATTTGTTTAGTGTTCATGCCTCGCCCCAAGGCGCGACATGCAGGCCACGGCCATCTAGTCTACAAAAAGTGGGTATAATTATGTTATCCAAGTGTCCATGCTTGGAAAAATCCTGGCCTTCGTGGCTTTGCCTCGTTTCTTGTTTTATATATATTTTTACTAAAGTATGTGTTGTTGCCACTCCTGATCAGTTGAACCGTCTCGTCGAGACTGAGTGGTAACAACATATCTGTTCATTGAGAAATAAAGCAAATAGAAAAAAAATGTTTTGATTCCTGTATATCCCTACAGACTTGGCCCGCAGATGCACACAGGAGCAATTATTCTGGAGGAGGCAATTCACATAAATGCTACCAACATATACACACTTTGTGGGAAATAAACAAAATAATCAGATTTTTTAACCAAAAAAACAACAAGAAATCTGTAACGCTGATAGATGTACATGTGCCCATCAAAAACTTTTAGCACAAACACTTTTGAGCACAGGGGCTGCATGGATGGGATATATAATGAAATTATGGATGATGACAAAAAGCATATGAAGTTTTCTGTAACCGATTTCACCAACATTGCAAAGTATACTTACATGTATCTAGCAAAGTATACTTTGAGGGAGTAATCATTTATTTTTCCTGAAATGCATTATTTCATATAGAACGACTGCTTATACATGTATTTGATGATTAAAAGTATGCAGAATTATTATACTGAATTTATTACATTATCACAGCCAAATGGCTGTGATAATGTAATAAATTCAGTATAATAAAAATTAATAAATTTATCCTTAAATTGAACATTTCTCCCTCATAGTATACTTGGCTAGAAAAGTTTACTTTGCAATGTTGGTGAAATAGGCTACAGGTAATTTTAATATGGTAACAGAGATAGTATAATGTAGCCAAAAACTTAACGACTTTAACACAATCTTGGCCAGACAGACAGACAGACAGTGTGGTGACTATGTGAAGATGTCTATGGGGATTTAACATGGGGAAAATTTCCTAATTTCAAATAGTGGACCAATTTTCAAAATGTAACTTGTTTTCTTAGTTAGATAATTTCCAAGCTATTCCAGCTACATGTAGGTTTCAGAATCAATTTCGACTCCTTCTCCAGGTTCTTCACCTCTTTTTTCCCCACAGAGAACTCATTTTTCGTAATAAAATCAATGTTTGACGAAATTTCATGAAAAAAAAGAAGGCTTATTCTTACATTTTGATACAATTTAATATTATCGAAAAAAAAAAAAGAGTTGTTTTTGCATAGTTTATATGGCCGTACAATTTGGGCAGCTTTTGTGAAAGAGACAGTAGTTCGCTGTATGTCTGATATATACCGGTATACATGCATTACATAAAACCTTCAGTTTCATTTCATAACACTTTTCATTCAATTAATAGTTTTTGTTCAAAGGAAAAACTAGAGATGTAAAAATGAGTGGGTGTGCCTATTCTAAATGCAAGTTTCATGTTTAATTGGCTCAGTTGAGCAATGCGGTATTAATGTATATGTTGCACCATGATGAAAAATGTCTGGATGTATTTGCGACCAGTGTAGCACAAGATCAGAGTGCATGTCAACACAATTTTGGTCTACTCTGTTCGGTATTTCAGCACTGAATCTCTTTAAATGTTGATCATTATCATAATGATGCTGAACTTTTCTATTTTCCATTTTTATCAATAAAAACATGCTTTGGCAGCAATTTAGAATAATTTACAACATGCCTTGACAGCACTTCAGAATCATTTCCATTGGACATGCTGTCTGTCAAACCATGTTTTTATTGAGAAACAAGGCAATATATAAAAGCAACAGCAGACGAGAATTGTTGTGTGTAGCAGTCTAAGGGTTAAGAACAAGCCAGAATTTATACTTGTAAATGCAGGAGTTGAGCCCATTACTTCATGCCATGTCACAGTACAGTTATGTTTGGCTGCGAGTGGGAAAAAACGGGGCTTATGGAATTTGTGACCAGTAGTAGCTCCTCATCAAATAGCACTCTCTTGTAGCCAGATAACAATCTACTAGAAACATGGTTGGTGTTTCATTGATGAAATGTCGAACAGCGTAGATCCTGATCGGACTGTGCGGATGCACAGGCTGATCTGGATCTACGCTGGTCTCAAAACCCGTAGACCAGTCGCCAGTCTCATCTATATGTTGACAGCCAGCCACAGATGGTCTACAACTGTCTGTTCCACGTTTTTCTGCCGACAAACTTTTGGTTATTAAACATATTAAATCTAAAAAATATTTAAATGTAAGTACATCAATAACAAAAAAGTCACCCTCCCCAAAACAAATTTTGTTTGATGAAATTCCATCAAATATTGATTTTATAGCGAAAAAAAGATTTTCCTATGGGAATTTAACATGGGAGGAAAAGAGGTCTGTCAGCGCTGGGGGAGGAGTCAAAAAACGAAAAACTTTGGAAATTTACTTCGAAACCTGGCTAGATAGCTTGGACATGATATAAACTAAGAAAACAAGTTAGATTTTGAAAATCGGTCCACAAATAAAAAATTATTAAAAAACAATCTAGTTTTAGCCCCCATGTTAAATTCCCATAGCAAAATTTAGTTTTTTCGGAATAAAATCAATATTTGAAAGAATTTCGTCAAATAAATATTTTTGGGGAGGGTGACTTTTTTGTTATTGATGAAAAAGTACTTATATTTAAATATTTTTAAGATTTAATGTGTTTAATGGCCAAAAGTTCGTCGGCAGAAAAACGTGAAACAGACAGTAGTGTTTCCCCAACTGATGCATCAACAGTTGGTGTGCATTTGTCAGAAAAAGGCTCCCAATTGCTGCCTATTCCAATTACTCACAAGGAGGGGAGATAACAATGTCTAGAAATGCCCAGGAAATGCTTCTCACACTTGATAAGAGATAAGAATCGGTGATGCAGATGTTACAAAAAGCGGCTTACTGTTTGTTTACAGCCAGTGTTCACTCCTGTAAAGTATGTATATCTTATATTTGCATTAAACAATACGATGTATTTATTTAATATACAGGTTGTCGGGCGGTTGGTTGGCCTGCGGGTCCATTTTTGGAAACTGGTACGTGACATGCAGTTGCATCCGATTATACCCATTATAAAAGTAGTACAATCAGTACTAATCTTGTTACTTTTAGGGAGTAGGGCTAAGTTAATCTGATATGGGGAGGTCCTGGAACCAGATCAGGTTATTCTAATTGCAGGGCTGAATAGAGACTTTTTCTGTAAATATTTTGTTCTGATTTTGTGAGCACAGCTCAGCCTCGGCCTATTATACTTTCTGATTTTGAGCACGACAACAGTTTTATAAGCATTAGTCCCAATGTCCTATAAACGTGTTTGTGTGTTCTGTGATACACCAGCAAGATATGAGACCAGCCGTGTGATTTTGTATCTAATAAGAATTTTCATGAAAAACATTGACAAAATTTATATTTTCCGTAAATGACGTAGAAAATTCATGAAATATTCAGAGCAAATGCGGAATGGAATTAGAATTCCGCATTTGGTCTGAAAATTTTATCAACTTTCGACCTCATTTACCGAACATATCATAGTTTTTATAAATATTTTTTATGAAAAATCGCCCATTTCCGGTACAAACTCACGTGGCAGGTCTCGTATGCAGTGAGGTGAAAGGCAGTGCAGGACTGACAGTTGTATTTGGAGGTACAGCTATAAATGTTGATTTCAATATGATTCCTGAAGCTGAGATTATGTTGACCGTCACGACACTGACCCTTCAACATGACATGTTCATGATGAGAACTAGCTACTTACAATGTACGTTTCTGAGATTTAATGTGTTTATTAGCCAAAAGTTCATTGGCAGCAAAACGTGGAACAGAAATAGGTGGATATGGAACCATGTTTTATGCTCCTTGGAAAGCAGTGAGGGGAAATTATAATTGGCACCTGTCGTTCGTCCGTCTCTGTAGCCGATTTCATCAAAAGCTAAGTATCCTTATCTAGCTAAGTATACTTTGAGGGAGTAATCATTTACTTTTCCAGAAATGCATTATTTCTTATAGAACTAACGACTGCATATACTTGATGATTACAAGTATGTAGAATTAATTAATGAATTTATTACATTATCACAGCCAAAATGGCTGTGATAATGTAATAAATTCAGTATAATAAAAATTAATAAATTTATCCTATTGAAAATTTCTCCCTCAAAGTGTACTTAGCAAGATAAGTGTACTTAGCAAGATAAGTGTACTTAGCAAGATAAGTGTACTTAGCAAGATAAGTGTACTTTGCAATTTTGGTGATGTACATGTAGGCTACTGGGGGCCGTTTCACTAAACTTCGTACGACTAAAATGTTCGTAAGTGCAAAATTATGAGTCTGTAAATTTCACATTAACATTGTTTTCTTGTAAATAATTATTGGATTTACATTTATTCAGCATGGGCAGCCTATGCTGAATAAATGTAAATCCATAAATTGAAATTTACAGACGATATTAAATTTGCACTTACGAACATTTTAGTCGTAAGAAGTTTAGTGAAACGGGCCCCTGATCTCTGATTGACACTTGGTGCTCTTGATAACCGTCAAAGGCATCAGTGAAACACATATATGAGTGGCGATTCATGTCATAAGTGCCATTTCTAACGTGTTAGAGAAGTAACACGTTACTTGTGAGAAGTAACACGTTACTAATGTATGTACTATATAGTGAAACACATATTTGTAACGCGTTACTTCTCAACAGTAACGCGTTACAAGACTAACTGAGTAACACGTTAGAAATTGGCTGTAACACGTTACAAATCCTCTATATTAATTAGCGGATCGTGTCATAAGTACAGCTTCTAACGTGTTAGAGTTCTAACGCGTTACTCTTGGTAAGTAACGCGTTACTTCTTAGAAGTAACGCGTTTCAAATGTATGATGTATATAATAAAATATCAATATCTAACGCGTTAGTGAAGCAGGAGTAACGCATTACTTATTTTGCAGGAGTAACGCATTACTTATTTTTGGTAACGCGTTACTGCTCGACCAATCAGAGCTCATGTTACAATACCCGCCATTTCTCCAGAAGACCGGGAATGTGTAACGTACGGACTGGATGCAAGCTTTCGCCTTTTTAACTCCGATATACAGGGCAAAAATGGCTTCAAGTTAAAAAGGCGAAAGTTGTCAAAAACTATTTGTTTTCAGCATAGAATGGGAGGTGCACATGTTCAATATTATACAAATTAGGCAATTTATCTAAAACTGTCAGTGGGCCGCTGTTGACATCACTCTATGTACAGTTTGTAAGCTTGCGTCCAGTCCGTACTTTACACATTCCCGGTCTTCTGGAGAAATGGCGGGTATTGTAACATGAGCTCTGATTGGTCAAGCAGTAACGCGTTACCAAAAATAAGTAACGCGTTACTCCTGCTTCACTAACGCGTTAGATATTGATATTTTATTATATACATCATACATTTGTAACGCGTTACTTCTAAGAAGTAACGAATTACTTACCATGAGCAACACGTTAGAAGCTGTACTTATGACACGATCCGCCAATATAGAGGATTTATAACGCGTTACAGCCAATTTCTAACGCGTTACTCACTGTTAGTCTTGTAACGCGTTACTGTTGAGCAGTAACGCGTTACAAATATGTGTTTCACTATATAGTACATACATTAGTAACGTGTTACTTCTCTAACGCGTTAGAAACGGCACTTATGACATGAATTGCCACTCATACACATAGTCTGTTATGGGCTGGAGTCATGGTCTGATGACCTTACCAGTCATGTCAATATGTTTGTTTACTTACTATTCCTGCTGAAAATGAATTAGGCAATAAGAAAGTGTGAACAATATAAAGGAGACATATAAACTAAGATGGATGAATCAAGAAATGCATTTATCACTTTCATCATAAATTTTAAACAACTTTTCAGACAAGAAGTAAGTCATTAAGTGTTTTGTGTGCAAGCTAGTCAGCCCGAGAATTTAGTGTGTTTCCAATGTATTTGTAATGAATGTTCATACTGTGACTTGTTATACTACAAAGTATACCGAGCGGTCTATACGTTTGCCGTTCTGTCTGTTCATCCGTGTCACGAAAATGTAACGTTTTGAAATTTACTTTAAAGTTTTTGTTTGTCGGTCGAGGTGGCGGCCGGAGATATCTGTGAGCACTTGCTGTTTTGCTCTAGTTAATTTAGTCACAGATTCCAAATGTGTGTTTTAAACTTTAGAATACAATCAATACCATAATGAATCAAATGCACTACTTTATTTAATCAAAATTCAATGAGTGTGATGTATTCAATAATGTAATATCACATTACACAGTCTGAGATAATCTCCGAGATAATTGGGTAATGTCTGTCTTTACTAGAACTGATACAAATACCATGGTTACTGTTCCCACAAAATAACAATTTGTTCCCTCAATTTAACAATTCGTTCCCTCGAATTAACAATTTGTTCCCATGATATAACAATTTGTTCCCTCAAATTAACAATTTGTTCCCATGAAATGACAATTCGTTCCCTGAATTTAACAATTCGTTCCATCGAATTAACAATTCGTTCCCATGATATAACAATTTGTTCCCGTGGAAACATATTGTTATTTTGTGGGAACGAATTGTTAAATTGAGAGAACAAATTGTTAATTTGTGGGAACAAATTGTTAATTTGTGGGAACAAATTGTTATTTCGTGGGAACGAATTAATAAAAAAAAAAATCTACGTCCCCTGCGGGCTCCGTAATAATCTGTCTACTCAATTTTAACGAGATTATTGAAACGGGCAGTCACAACATATACGTTTGTACATGCCACTCAGTAGGCACCACAAAATGTTCTTTATAGGAATTAAATAAGTGTATAATTGTGTCACTATTCCACCAGTTCTTAAAATTACGAGTGCCTGCTATACATATAATCATTTAGTAATAGTTATTTTACTGACAGTGACTCACGGTGGTATCAGGTGGTATCAGGCTATTTTCATATGCAAATGTTTCATGCTATTTTTAGCTCGCCTGCACGAAGTGCATAAGAGCTTATGGCATACCCCCGGCGGCGGCGGCGGCGTCCACAAACTTAACGTTGGGTAAATGTCTTATAACTTCTGTTTCCTTTCATGGAACACCTTGTTATTTCTTACATGCATTCCTCAGATGACCCTCTATCATGCTGTAGCAAATCCATGACCCACCACCCAACCCTTACCCCAAGGTCAAGGTCACAAACTTAGCACATTCATAAACTTAAGGTTGGGTAAATGTCTTATAACTTCTGTTTCCTTTCATGGAACACCTTGTTATTTCATACATGCATTCCTCAGATGACCCTCTATCATGCTGTAGCAAATCCATGACCCACCACAAGGTCACAAACTTAGCACATTCATAAACTTAAGGTTGGGTAAATGTCTTATAACTTCTGTTTCCTTTCATGGAACACCTTGTTATTTCATACATGCGTTCCTCAGATGACCCTCTATCATGCTGTAGCAAATCCATGACCCACCACCCAACCCTTACCCCAAGGTCAAGGTCACAAACTTAGCACATTCATAAACTTAACTTTGGGTAAATGTCTTATAACTTCAGTTTCCTTTCATGGAACACCTTGTTATGTCATACATGCATTCCTCAGATGACCCTCTAGCATGATGTAGCAAATCCATGACCCACCACCCAACCCTTACCCCAAGGTCAAGGTCACAAACTTAGCACATTCATAAACTTAACGTTGGGGTAAATTTCTTATAACATCTGTTTCCTTTCATGGAACGCCTTGATATTTCATACATGCATTCCTCAGATGACCCTCTATCATGCTGTAGCAAATCCATGACCCACCACCCAACCCTTACCCTAAGGTCAAGGTCACAAACTTAGCACATTCATAAACTTAATGTTGGGGTAAATGTCTTATAACATCTGTTTCCTTTCATGGAACACCTTGATATTTCATACATGCATTCCTCAGATGACCCTCTATCATGCTGTAGCACATCCACGAGCCACCACCCAAACCTTACCCCAAGGTCAAGGTCACAAACTTAGCATGTTCATAAACTTAACGTTGGGGTAAATGTTGTGTAACTTCCGTTTATTTACAGGGAATGCCTTCATATTTCATACATGCATTCATCTGCTGACCCTCTATCATGCTGGAACAAATCTATGATCCACCACCCAACCCTTACCCCAAGGTCAAGGTCACAAACTTAGCATGTTCATAAATTAACGTTGGGGTAAATGTTGTGCGACTTCTGTTTATTTACAGGGAACGCCTTCATGTTTCATACATGGATTCATCTGATGATACTCTATTGTGCTATTGCAAATCCATGACCCACCGCCCATCCCTTACCCCAATGTCAAGGTCACTAACTTAGCACAGTCATAAACTTAACGTTGGGGTAAATGTCTTATAACATCTGTTTTCTTTCATGGAACGCCTTGATATTTCATACATGCATTCCTCAGATGACCCTCTATCATGCTGTAGCAAATCCACGACTCACCACCCAACCCTTACCCCAAGGTCGAGGTCACAAACCTAGCACATTCATAAACTTAACGTTGGGGTAAATGTTGTGTAACTTCTGTTTATTTACAGGGAATACCTTCATATTTATACCCCCGCTACCGAAAGGTACAGGGGCATATAGTGTTACCGGCGTCCGTCCGTCCGTCCATACGTCCGGGCACACATTAGGGTACTTATGTGGCTAGCCCCACAAGGTTATGGACTTAGTAAAGGATATGGTTGGTTACAATTAGCCACCTAAAAAATCCTTTTATGTGGCTAAAAATCGTTTTATGTGGCTAATATTTAACATGTGATAAGCCACATAAGTATAGTACTGTAAGAATGTCCGTCCGTACGTCCGTCCCGTACGTCCGTCCGTACGTCCCGATATTATATTCTTTAGTAACTTCTACATGGCTTCACATATTATGTCAATATTTATACACATGTACATATGAACATCCCTTACACACTCCACCCACCCCAGTACTTCGACCTTGACCTTTAGCCTTGACCTTTTCCACTTTAAATGTTTGCTTGGCACTTTGGGACAAATCTACGTGCACGTTTCTCAATCCTACACTAACTTCTCAATACTTTTGCCAATCGCTTAAATATTTATACACATGATACATATGAACATGCCCTACACACTCCACCACCCAGTACTTTGACCTTGACCTTTGACCTTCACCTTTTCTACTTTAAATGTTTACTTACCACTTTGGGACAAATCTACGTGCACGTTTCTCAATCCTACAATAACTTCTCAATACTTTTGCCAATCCCTTAAATATTTATACACATGATACATATGAACATGCCCTACACACTCCACCACCCAGTACTTCGACCTTGACCTTTGACCTTGACCTTTTCTACTTTAAATGTTTACTTAGCACTTTGGGACAAATCTACGTGCACGTTTCTCAATCCTACAATAACTTCTCAATACTTTTGCCAATCCCTTAAATATTTATACACATGATACATATGAACATGCCCTACACACTCCACCACCCAGTACTTCGACCTTGACCTTTGACCTTCACCTTTTCTGCTTTAAATGTTTACTTACCACTTTGGGACAAATCTACGTGCACGTTTCTCAATCCTACAATAACTTCTCAATACTTTTGCCAATCCATTAAATATTTATACACATGATACATATGAACATGCCCTACACACTCCACCACCCAGTACTTCGACCTTCACCTTTGACCATCACCTTTTTATGCCCCCGCAACCGAATGGTGAATGTTATGTCATCCAAGATGGCCGCCGAAAGGTCAAAAGGTCGTTCTTTTATTAGAGATTTCAAAATTCTTCTTCACATGAACCGCTTGGCCCATGGTAGCGAAACTTAAAAGTTATGGTCCATGGGTGAAGCCTTTTCAGATTTGTTAAAATGGAGGTCATCGCTAATCCAAGATAGCCGCCGTCTAAAAATAGCATAAATTCTTAAAAAATCTTCTTCTCATGAACCGCTAGCCGGATTTCGACGACACTTGGTAGGAATGATTGATGTACATTGCTCTTTCAAAGTTGTTAAAATGGTGACCCCGGGGTCAAAAATGGGCGTGGGCCGTGGGGTCAAATTGGGGTCAAATTCTTAAAAAATCTTCTTCTCATGAACCGCTAGCCGGATTTCGAGGCAACTTGGTAGGAATGATCGATGTACAATGCTCTTTCAAAGTTGTTAAAATGGTGACCCCGGGGTCAAAAATGGGCGTGGCCCGTGGGGTCAAATTTTATTTTTGACCGAATATGGTCCATGTTATATATCAAATCGAAGGTATCATGAGGCGATCACTCTGGTACATTTTTTGTCGAAATCGCATTGTTATGTCATCCAAGATGGCCGCCGAAATGTCAAAAGGTCGTTCTTTTATTAGAGATTTCAAAATTCTTCTTCACATGAACCGCTTGGCCCATGGTAGCCAAACTTAAAAGTTATGGTCCATGGGTGAACCCTTTTCAGATTTGTTAAAATGGAGGTCATCGCTAATCCAAGATGGCCGCCGTCTAAAAATAGCATAAATTCTTAAAAAATCTTCTCATGAACTGCTGGCCGGATTTCGACTAAACTTGGTAGGAATGATAGATTTACAATGCTCTTTCAAAGTTGTGAAAATGGTGACCCCGGGGTCAAAAATGGGCATGGCCCGTGGGGTCAAATTGTCAAATTTTATTTTTGACCGAATATGCTCATGTCATATATCAAATTGAAGGTATCGATGAAGCGATTGCTCTGGTGCAATATTTGTCGGAATCGGATGATTATGTCATCCATGATGGCCACCAAAAGGTCAATTTATTCAAGATTTTGAACGTCTTTTTCTCAGGAACCACATGGCCGATACAGGAAGTTAAGATCCTTGGGTGAAGCATTTTCAGATTTTGTAAAATGAGAGTCATCGCTTAATCCAAGATGACCGCCATCTAAAAATAGCACAATTTTTTTAAAACACATGAACTCAATGTCACATTCTCCTCTGGTGTTCATGGAGTCAGGTGAGCGAATTAGGGCCATCATGGCCCTCTTGTTATAACTTCCGTTTCTTTACAGGGAATACCTTGATATTTCATATGTGCATTCATCTGATGATACTCTATCGTGCTATAGCAAATCCATGACCTCCACCCCTTTCCCCAAGGTCAAGGTCATAAACATAGCACATTCATAAACTTAACGTTGGGGTAAATGTCTTATAACATCTGTTTCCTTTCATGGAACGCCTTGATATTTCCTACATGCATTCATCTGATGATACTCTATCGTGTTATAGCGAATCCATGACCCACCGCACACCCCAAATGTCTTATAAAATCTGTTTCCTTTCATGGAACACCTTGATATTTCATACATGCATTCCTCAGATGACCCTCTATCATGCTGTAGCAAACCCACAACCCACCACCCAACCCTTACCGCAAGGTCAAGGTCACAAACTTAGCACGTTCGTAAACTTAAGGTTGGGGTAAATGTTGTTTAACTTCTGTTGATTTACAGGGAACGCTTTGATATTTCATACATGCATTCATCTGATGATCCTCTATTGTGCTACAGCAAATTCATGACCCACCTTCCCCCCACCCCTTTCCCCAAGGTCACAAACTTAGCACATTCATACATGCATTCCTCATGTGAATAGCTATCATGCTTATATAAAATCACCAACTTAGTGCGTTCATAAACTTAACTTTGGGTTAAATTTTGTTTTACTTCTGTTTTCAGGGAGCGCATTGATATTTCATACATGCATTCATCTTAATATGCTATATTATGCTATAGCAAACCCACGACCCACCTTGCACTATTGACCCCCAATTTCAAGGTCCACCGCACGCCCCTTAACCCAAGGTCAATTATATATAATATTCATGATTTTTTATGCAACTGTGCCAAGTTTGAGTGAAGGCTGCCAACAGGCGAGCTTCGTTGTCTTCAGACCACTCTTGTTAGCTCACCTGAGCGAAGCTCATGTGAGCTATTGTTACCGCAATGTGTCCGTCGTCCGGCGTCTCTCGTCCATCCGTGAACATTTTCAAACGTCTTCTCCTTGGTAACCATTGGGCCTATAGTCACCAAACTTCATGGTCATGGTCCTTAGGTAGGGGGATTACAAAAATGTTAAAATGACGTCTTTATAAGGTTTGATCATGTCCAGCCGTGTGCAGGCCTTGGGTTCAAACAGTTCCCTCGGGCCACAGCAAACGTTTGCACACGGCTGGACATGATCAAACGTTAATGTTACATTTCCAACAAAAAACTGATGTAATTTGAGCATTATATTCAGTATTTTCAGTACTTTTATAAATTGTCCCATTCACGTGATTTAATGTCACCACCTGTCAAGCGAAACAGATCAATCGTGATATTCACACCTCGTTAGGCAAACAGATCAGCTGGCGACAGACTTACCAGTACGAGCCATCAATAGAACTTTACGTTGATTGACTTGACCAAGAGACTGTGACTTTGGTTCCAGAATTCGACTTTGTCGTATTTCGAATTTTAGGTAAAAAAATAAATGATTTATATAGGGAAATTTGTCGGAACCACAGGATGAGTTCGAATTTTCCGGAGTGTTCAACAGAGACCTGTTCGAGAGATTGATCTTCTACTGTAGTAATGTCCGTTAACGTTTTAAGGAAACACGGTTATCTCCCCTGATATCAGTGTGGAAATTTACGTCTGATATAAAATGTATAATAATGTCAATCAATATGTGGGGTAATGGTGCATAGCGGGCACTCGTAATTTTCAGAACTGGTGGAATAGTGACACAATTATACACTTATTTAATTCCTATAAGAACATTTTGTGCCTACTGAGTGGGCATGTACCTTTAAAGGCACTGGGTCTCGGATATGCCTAGAAATTGATGAAACATATGTTTTTGGAAATTCATCAAATCAAATGATGCGATTGATTGATATATGTCATTTACTGTGCATGAAGTAAAAAAACACATATTGTATATACAATGTATGAGACACGGTGCCTTTAAAAACCTTAAGTAAACTGGTAAATATATACTGTTTTGCTCATTTGTGTAACAGCATGTTTTTCACCTACACCATAGAGCTTGAATCTAGCATACATAATGTGTAATGGTTTTTACACCTCCCACCTTGAGTAGTATATTTACAAAAGCCAGTTTTGCCATTCCACAGCGTGTGTTTACATGTATGTGAGCTGGGTTGTTGTTTTTCCGGTTTTGTTTGGGTTATCTCCCTTTGCTGCTGGATGTTTCTCTCCTGAAAGCTAGCATATTGATTACAGTGTCTTTCATGCCCCCACTACATTGGAAACTGCCCTTATCTGGCAATTGGTTGTTGGCAGGCTGGCTTCTGAGGGGAAGTTTATTGTCCCTTGATATGCGACTGTGACTGGAGAAGTAGGGATTATGTCATTTGTAACCAGTGTAGACCCGGATCAGCCTGTGCAGGGTCTGCACTGGTTGATGTTTAGTCTGCGACGAAACACCTGTCATTCTATGGATAGTGTAGATCCTGATCTGGCTACAGCATTGATTACTCCTGCATGCAGGTGAGGGTTTACACTGTTTGATAGTGGATCTGGATCATATCATATATGTAATTCCCATTTCTCCAGTCGCAGTTATTGATCAGGGGGCCCGTTTCACTAAACTTTGTACGACTAAAATGTTCGTAAGTGCAAAAAATAGATTTCACATTAACAATGTTTTCTTGTAAACAATTATTGGATTTACATTTATTGAGTATAGGCTGCATGTGCAGCCTATATGCTCAATAAATGTAAATCCATCAATTGAAATTTCCAGACGATCCTAAATTTTCACTTACGATCATTTTAGTCATACGAAGTTTAGTGAACCGGCCCCTGGAGCTCCACTTAACACAATTGATATAAGCCCTAAGCCCATATTTCCCCCCAGGCCGTCACATCATGTGGTCTGAACTGTTCATCATCATCACTGCTGCTAGTGAATGGGCAACTTCTGACCACAGGTGGAAGACTCGGACCCACAGGTCAGAGTCTTCCACCTGTGCTTCAGACCAGACAGCTTGATGCCAACTCACTCATGCGGCTTACATGGTTATTTCTTTCTATTGCTGCTTGAGCTCATTGCAACATCTAAAGCTGGCTTTCTTCTGATGTGTGAAAGAACAAATTGCTTTTAGGTTAATGTGGTAGCAAGTGTGGTGTATGCCTGTCGTGGTAAAACTGATGTAATTGTATGTGGATCAGTTCGGCTTATTGGATTTGTGACCAGTGTAGTCGGAAATGAGCCTCAGCAGACACGTAGTAAGTCTGTTCAGAGCCTACACGTCGATATCATGTTGGCGAAGCATTATTGGTGATGATAATCAAGCTGAATAAGCGTGCTATAGACGGGTCAAACATATGATACATGCTGATTTCATGGCAGTCACTTATACCTGGCATCATGCATGATAACTTGGTGTTGCCACCAGTGTAGCCCCAAATCTGCATTCTACTTACACACAAATCAGATTGCACCTTTCACTATGGCTGTTTGTGACATAATGTATTATGTGTAAAACTTATGGTGAATTACAAGTTACATGTGAGGTGCTGATTCACTGGTAGCATAATGAAAAATAAAGTTCTTCATTTCTCCACGAAAGTATTTGTTGTTACCACTTATATGAACCGTCTCGATACGGTTCATATGAGTGGTAACAATATACATGTATTATAATCAGATTTTATAAATTTATAATCAGATTTTTTCATGAAAAGTTGTTCATTTTCAGCATGAAATGGGTTATGTGCTGCCTTGGCGGTATATATTGTTTGCACTTGCCAAGCTGTGACCATCAATTATGAATCGTCTAGGGCAAAAGGCGCTCGTTGAGTTAGCAACTAGTGTAGCGCCAGATCAGTCTGTGCATCCACACAGTCTAATCAGGGGCTGCATTGGCCGCTATTGACTTTGGCAAATGTTTGTAATGGATCTAACAAGCACTTATCTGGATACATGAATGAGGTTAATAGAGTTGGCGAACAGTGCAGCCTCCAGATCAGACTGCGCCTCTGCGCCTCTGCGCCTCTGCGCTCTGCGCCTCTGCGCCCTCGTTAGCTCGCGGGGAGCCTCTGCGCCTCTGCGCCTCTGCGCCTCTGCGCCTCTGCGCCTCTGCGCCTCTGCGCCTCTGCGCCTCTGCGCAGTCTGATCTGAGGCTGCACTGTTCGCGTTTTGTGTTTATGGAAACAGTTCTGAATTCTTTGAATTGGCCAGCTGATCGCCAGCTACACTGGTCAATAACTGAATACGGTATTTTTGATTGTGGCTGATCATAATTGTCTGACTGGCTTTATGGCAGTCAGCCTCGGAGCCTGGGGAAAACAAACATCAATGTTGCCACAACATTAGCATCTCAGGGGTAAGTGCGCAGTTACTGCCCCTTGCAATGTGCAATAATTATGCAGGTAAATGCTTCAGGAATGGCTGAACATACACTTAGCATACCGTATCAATTATTTAACACCAGTTTTGTTGTCTCACCCACGTTTGTGAAAGCGAGACCGAACTGCCACAATTAATTCCGTCATAGGCGTCAACGATTTGGGATGTACATCTAAATATTGCATATGTCCTGATATATTGGTCGGATCTTCACCAAACTTCATTAGTAGCTTCCTCACCTTGGTGGCTAACCTTCCTGTGTCATTAGGATGATCTTGACCTTCATGGATAAGACGCTCACTGGTAATCGCCATATATCTTTACCAGGTAGTGGGTGGTTGGTCGGGTGCACGCGATGGGTAATTCAACGATCGGGGTTCATCCTTAACGGAATTCCGACTGGAGACCTGGTTTGGTCTTTGGCATTTTGTATGTGACAGTTTAATCTGGTTATACCCCTTATATAAGTATTACGATTATTCGTAATCCTATTTTGGGGAAGGGGCCAAGTGACTTTGGTGTGGTATGGACCTGGCACCAGGTCATCAGGTTATTCAAATTTCAGGGCTGAATATATTTTTTGTCGATGTAAATATTCCGTTCCGGTTTTGGGATTTTCCCCCCAATGCAGCAGGTTAAAACGGGATCGAACCGAACAAAAACAAACTTTACGAGGTAACTCGCTATGCATTGATTGTATACACACGGACTGATAACAAATTGTTGTTTCACGCATTCACTAGAACCACATATATACGGGTCACAGCTACTTTCGCCGACGTTTCATTGGTCGAATGGCATCACATGGCATTACTGAATGATGTCGTGAGTGATGACACAACATAAACAAGATTGCATTTTTTTCAACACAAACCATGTAAATGCATACACTCCCACATAAAATGTTACCTGACAATTAGAAAACCATGCGTGTGTCTTGTATTAATGTCAAGTTTATCTGCTGTCTCCACTTGGAAATGGTAGGAATTTCTCGGTGAGCCTCTGACTGACTCTAGCCTTGCCTGATGGACTTGATATCAAAATACACTAGCCTGGTATCCTCTATGTATTTATGCAGCACATTGGAAATGTATGGACATGAAGATCCGATCAGTGAGATCATGGTCGCATACACATGGACGAACCATGATATATGGAATATTTGTGGCTGTGACTGGAGAAATGGGCTTCTGGGTTTTGCGACCAGTGTAGATCCTGATCAAACTGTGCGGATGCAGGCATCCGCAGTCTGATCAGGATCTACAGTGTTTACCATTCCATCAATGAAACACCCGTCATTCTTCTAACAAGCAATAAAGATCATTATCAGGCTACAGGAGTTCACTATTAGATCAGGAGCTACACTGCTCACATATCCCATAAGCCCCATTTCTCCAGTCACAGCAATATTTATGCTAATGCACTCAACAGTTGCTGTGTAATCTTCTGAAGTTTCTTGTGCATTATTATTAGGACAAAAACATAGGCATTTTGATGTGGAAAGACGAGAAGTGACTACTATTAGAATAAATAACAGTACAAAATGTGAATGATACGGAGCCCTTCAGGGGGCGTGGATTTTTTTTTATTAATTCGTTCCCACGAAATAACAATTTGTTCCCTCAACTTAACAATTCGTTCCCACGAATTAACAATTAGTTCCCTCAATTTAACAATTAGTTCCCATGTAATGACAATTCATTCCCTCAATTTAACAATTCGTTCCCTCCAATTAACAATTTGTTCCCTCGATATAACAATTTATTCCCACGAATTAACAATTAAATTGTTATTTTGTGGGTACGAATTGTTGAATTGAGGGAACAAATTCTACGTCCCCTGCGGGGCTCCGTAGAATGGAGCATTACTAGTAATGTATTTTCATGTGGAGTATCTCCTGTTATGCAAGTTAGATGCTGCAGGTTTTGTACTGCATTTCTGTGTAGGTGTACAATGATGGAAGTCGAAAACTTTGTAAGAGTTTCTCCAGTTAGAGTCCAGGCCAGGGGGCCATTTCACTAAACTTTGTACAACTAAAATGTTCGTAAGTGCAAATTTAAGATAGTCTATAAATTTCACATTGGCAATGTTTTCTTGTAAATTGTTATTGGATTTTCATTTATTGCAGCCTATGCTCAATAAATGTAAATCCATCAATTGAAATTTCCAGACTATTCTAAATATGCACTTACGAACATTTTAGTCGTACAAAGTTTAGTGAAACGGCCCCCAGTATGCCAGGGACGCATATATCCATGTTTTATGGACACTGTCTAGTATTTCTGTGGTCGATGGGTTGATGCCTAATTGTAGAGGATTGGACGTGTGTTCCATCCCCGCCTTAGGCTTCAAAGATACTTTCATAGTATTTCCATCCAACTGGTCTGTCGGATAAGACAATAAACTGAGGTCCCGTCTCTATGTGATATGACCTTTGCTGTTGCTGGGATGTTAAACCCATTCACTTTTCAAACCATAGCTATAGCTGGGGCAGTTAAACGGTTCTCCCTTTTCTATGGAGGGGAAGACACTTGTGGTGGTGACTGGAGAAATGGGGCTTATGGGTAGCCCCAGATCAGCCTGCGCATCCGCAAGTGATTCTGGTGTGGCGAGGACCTGGCATCAGATCAGGATTATTCTGATTTCCGGGCTTAATATATAGTTTCTTTTTATTGTAAATATTCAGTTCTGATTTTAGGAGTTTCCCCCCATTTGTTCATGTACTTGAGCATGTACATGTACTTGTACAGGTATATATGGGATTTAGTACTAAACCCATTGACCCGTCCTTAAATGACCTTAGCTGTTGATAGGCCGTTAAACCCCAACAAACAAGACCCATCATGCTTTCTGACCAAAATCATGGGTCCTTATATCGCTGTCCTTATATATGCTATATGAACAGGAGCTATACTGGTCGCAAATCCCATAAGCCCAATTTCTCCAGTCACCGCCACATTTGATCATCTCCACATTGTGTAATAGTGACTGTGCACAATTTCTTCATAGGCAGCTGAATAATGGTGTTGACCTGACATGATAATACACCATGTCTGTCAAGAAACACGGGAGAAATTTGGCATATAGTCTTTGCGACTTGCAAATTCGTAGGCTGATCAGGGCCTACACTGTTCGTTACTCAGTCAGCGAAACTCCTGTTTCTGAATATGTCTTGGAATTTCATTAGAATTGAGTCCAGAGATTCAATTCTAATGAAATTCCAAGATATATTTACAGAGAGAAATAAGTAAAATACTGTAAATTTGTTGGCCATTAATTACTTTCATTGCAAGCATGCAAAGAGCTAAACAATATTTATTTCATAACGTATGTATACCGATATATATTACAATGCAAGCAAGATGGGATTTGCAAACGAGCCATGAGATTTTCATGTATATGAATTTGTCTGAAAAGGCTGCTGGATTCTGCCAGCAGATCATGAACTAAGCTGGCAAATATTGTCATAAGCCCGATTTCTTCTCTCTTCATTGTGTATCTCGATTGGATACACTGTAAAGATTATTCTGGTTGCCTTTCCGATGATCAGACATTGTGAATCTCGTCTTGAAATTCAACACCATCATTGAATGCGCATAATTTGACTTATAATATTCAATTTATCAAAACTCAAAGGTGACGATACATTAAATGCAGGCTGCTTGATGACAAAAATGACATTTTGACATTTTAGACAAGTGTAGTCTGTGACTGATCATTATCAATAAAATATTCAAGTTTCTCAGTGATTTATATGCATATAATATAAGTGTTCGACCGTGAAACCTCACTCAACCAGCCACCCATGGAGGGGGACAGGATGGCCGGTGTAGAGAGGTTCCACTGTCAGTTGGGCATATCTGGGGGCTGTTTCACTAAACTTTGTACGACTAAAATGTTCGTAAGTGCAAACTTATGATATAGTCTGTAAATTTCACATTAACAATGTTTTCTTGTAAACAATTATTGGATTTACATGTATCGAGCATATGCAGCCTATGCTCAATAAATGTAAATTCATAAATTGAAATTTCCAGACGACCCTAAATTTGCACTTACAAGCATTTTAGTTGTACAAAGTTTAGTTAAACGGCCCCCAGTTGACCAAGACAATATAACCACTTTATTTTCAGAGATTAATTACAGTGAAAGACAATGATATTTTAGATGTCAAATTTAGAGAGGTTTTACTGTATTTTGTCAATATACTATTCAAGATTGTGACTCTGAGATGGTGCAATTATGTGTACCGGTAATGGCAAATGGTAGCAGTTAACAATATTAATTAACCTTTACACCGCTATCTTAATTATTTGTCGTCTGCTGTTTATTTTCTATTTTCCATTTTTATCATCAAAAACATGCTTTGACAGCACTTTGGAATAATAATTTACAACATGGTTTGACAGCACTTTAGAATCATTTCCATTGGAAATGATTCTGAAGTGCGGAAGACAAGATATAAAAGCAACAGCAGACGACGAAAATTGTTGTGTGTAGCGGTCTGAGGGTTAACCATTTGTTTTACATACTGATCACCCTAAAATGTGATAGGCTAAACAATATTTTGCTGCAGGCAAATGGCGAGTAGGGTCAATTAAACAAAAATATTAGACAGGTTTACATGCCATGCAGTCTGTATGGCAGGTATGATTGTAAATTGTATATGAAGGCTTTATTTACCCTTGCTACACTGAATTAAATTTTGTCGTCTGCTGGAAATGTTTTATTTTCAATATTTCTTGATAAAAACCTGTTTTGGCAACGCATGAGAATCGTCTCGTGTGCTGTCAAAACAGGTTTTTTGTTAAGAATTAAGGCAAAAATGAAAAACAGCAGACGACAATTTTCGGCATGAGGCATGGTATTTTTAGCTCACCTGAGCGAAGCTCATGTGAGCTATTGTTACCGCAATGTGTCCGTCGTCCGTAGTCCGTGAACATTTTCAAACGTCTTCTCCTTGGTAACCATTGGGCCTATAGTCATGGTCATGGGCCTATAGCCAAACTTCATGGTCATGGTCCTTAGGTAGGGGGATTACAAAATTGTTAAAATGACGTCATTATGTAATCCAAGATGGCCGTCGTCTAAAAATAGCACAAATTCTTAAAAAATCTTCTTCTCAAGAACCGCTAACCTGATTTCGACAAAACTTGGTAGGAATGATCGATGTACAATGCTCTTTCAAAGTTGTTAAAATGGTGACCCCGGGGTCAAAAATGGGCGTATCCCGTTGGGTCAATTTGTGTTAAATTTTATTTTTGACCGAATATGGTCATGTCATATATCAAATTGAAGGTATCAATGAGGCGATCACTCTAGTGCATTTTTTGTTGAAATCGGATGGTTATGTCATCCAAGATGGCCGCCAAAAGGTCAAAAGGTCGTTCTTTTATTAGAGATTTCAAAATTCTTCTTCACATGAACCGCTTGGCCCATGGTAGCCAAACTTAAATGGTATGGTCCATGGGTGAAGCCTTTTCAGATTTGTTAAAATGGAGGTCATCGCTAATCCAAGATGGCCACTGTCTAAAAATAGCATAAATTTTTTAAAAATCTTCTTCTCATGAACCGCTAGCCGGATTTCGACAAAACTTGGTAGGAATGATAGATGTACAATGCTCTTTCAAAGTTATTAAAATGGTGACGCTGGAATCAAAAATGGGCGTGGCCCGTGGGGTCAAATTGGGGTCAAATTTTATTTTTGACTGAATATGGTCATGTTATATATCAAATCAAAGGTATCAAAGAGGCGATCACTCTGGTACATTTTTTGTCAAAATCGTATTGTTATGTCAT
Source organism: Conchocele bisecta (assembly GCA_029237695.1). NCBI lineage: Eukaryota > Metazoa > Mollusca > Bivalvia > Lucinida > Thyasiridae > Conchocele > Conchocele bisecta. The sequence goes on along the minus strand of CM055265.1, from coordinate 90,427,399 downwards.
CCAAGATGGCCGCCGAAATGTCAAAACGTTCTTTTATAAGAGATTTCAAAATTATTCTTCACATGAACCGCTTGGCCCATGGTAACCAAACTTAAACGTTATAGTCCATGGGTGAAACCTTTTCAGATTTTTTAAAATGGAGGTCATCGCTAATCCAAGATGGCCGCAGTGTAAAAATAGCATAAATTCTTAAAAAATCTTCTTCTCATGAACCGCTAGCCGGACTTCAACGAAACTTGGCAGGAATGATCGATGTACAATGGTCTTTCAAAGTTGTTAAAATGGTGACCCCAGGGTCAAAAATGGGCATGGCCCGTGGGATCAAATTGGGGTCAAATTTTATTTTGACCGAATATAGTCATGTTATATATCAAATCGAAGGTATCAATGAGGCGATCACTCTGGTACATTTTTTGTCGAAATCGGATTGTTATGTCATCCAAGATGGCCGCCGAAATGTCAAAAGGTCTTTCTTTTATTAGAGATTTCAAAATTCTTCTTCACATGAACCGCTTGGCCCATGGTAGCCAAACTTAAAAGTTATGGTCCATGGGTGAAGCCTTTTCATATTTGTTAAAATGGAGGTCATCGCTAATCCAAGATGGCCACCGTCTAAAAATAGCATAAATTCTTAAAAAATCTTCTTCTCATGAACCGCTAGCCGGATTTCGACTAAGCTTGGTAGAAATTATCGATGTACAATGCTCTTTCAAAGTTGTGAAAATGGTGACCCCGGGGTCAAAAATGGGCGTGGCCTGTGGGGTCAAATTTTATTTTTGGCCGAATATGCTCATGTCATATATCAAATTGAAGGTATCGATGAGGCGATTGCTCTGGTGCAATATTTGTCGGAATCGGATGATTATAACATCCATGATGGCCGCCAAAAGGTCCATTTATTCAAGATTTTGAACGTCTTTTTCTCAGGAACCACATGGCCGATGCTGGCCAAACTTCATGGGAAGTTAAGATCCTTGGGCGAAGCATTTTCAGTTTTGGTAAAATGAGTCATCGCTTAATCCAAGATGACCACCATCTGAAAATAGCACAATTTTTTTTAAAACACATGAACTCAATGTCACATTCTCCTCTGGTGTTCATGGAGTCAGGTGAGCGAATTAGGGCCATCATGGCCCTCTTGTTTAATTATTTATGCTCATGATCATTGCACATCAAAAAATAAATACAGACAATAAATAGTAATGTCTGTTAACATTTTAAGGAAACACGGTTATCGCAGCTGATATCAGTGTGAAAACTGTATATAAAATGTATAATAATGCCAATCAATATGTGGGGTAATGGTGAATGCATGTTTATTTTGCCAGAAAATGTCTCGGATGGTGTCTCTGATATAAAGAACATTTTGTGCCTACTGCGTGGGCATGTACCTTTAACAAATGGATATGAAAATTAATTTACACAGGGCTCCAGATAAGGAATTAGTAATTGAGTATTATCACTCCATCATTTCTGAAGCAATTGGGTATTTCACAATTTGAATTGTGTAAAATAGATTCACACTACTGTTTACACATCAGCAGACCGCACTTATTGAATAGTTTGCTTCTAAATGAAAACACATCTTGGTATTTCATTAGAATTATCTCCAAGGAGACAATTCTAATGAAATACCAAGATGTGTTTTCATGGAAAAATAAGAAAATATGCTATATTTGTGGTCTGTTTATTGTTTTCTGAAGCATGATAAAGATACCACAAATTTGTCATTGCTTTTTGATACTCGCTACTTCTGATTTCAATTGGGTTTTTTGGCAATTTTAATTGGGTATTTAAGCAAATACGCAGCTTATCTGGAGCATGACAACTGGGCAAACACAAACCCTCCGCGAAAGTTTCCTTTAAAACATTGTTGCTTGCCATTACTATCCTCACCCTTGGATTATTATTCTGTCTTGTCTATTAGTTTGCTGTCTAATTCGCTGGGCATCCCCTAGTTCCTCAAGACAATCTTATAGACATACATGTATGCAGTGGTTACCAATGAATAACATACAGTGCAACCTCTCTACTACAACAGCCACCCATGGGAAGACGCACAACTGGCTGTTGTAGAGAGGTGGCTGTAACCCATGGGAAGACACACAACTGGCTGTTGTAGAGAGGTGGCTGTTGTAGGGAGGTTAATGCTGAATTAAATTTTTTCGTCTGCTGTTTATTTATTTTCTTCTGTTATTCTCATAAAAAAACATGCTTTGACAGCATTTTAGAATCATTTCCAATGGAAATGATTCTCAAGTGCTGCCAAACCATGTTTTTATTGAGAATTAAAGCAAAATATAAAGCAACAGCAGACGACAATCTTCGTGCTCAGCAGTCTAAATATAGTGGACATCATCAATATGTGATATAAAATAGTGGCTGTTACAGAGAGGGTGTTGTTGTAGAGAGGTGGCCGTTCAGGGAGGTTCGACTGTAGTATTAAACTAATTAATAAAATATTATTAAACTAATAATTACCAGCTAAATGAGAGATGTCCGGTACAACAACAGCTATATAAGTACTTGTCGATTTAGCGACCAGTGTCGACCCAGACCAGCCCGCGCCTCTGCGCAGTCTGATCAGGGTCTACACGGTTCGCCATTCCATCCGTGAAACACCTTGGCACAGCTTATCGGGGTACAGGGGCCCGTTTCACTAAACTTTGTTCGACTAAAATTTTCGTAGGTGCAAAATTATGATTTCACATTTTAAATTTCACATTAACACTATTTTCTGATAGACAACTATTGGATTTACATTTATTGAGCATATGCAGCCGATGCTCAATAAATGTAAATCCATCAATTGATCTTTCCAGACGATCCTAAATTTGCACAAAGTTTAGTGAAACGGTCCCCAGGAGTGCACAAGCAGATCAGGATTTAGATGGCTACAGATGCCATAAGCCCCATTTCTCCAGTCACAGCAACATTTGAGCCCTGCCGTGACAATAAGGAGTGTTCTAGATGTGGGTCAGTTAGACTGGTGGATATAAAATTATACATCTGGAATATTTATACCCCCCCCCCCCCCCCCCCCCCACCCCCCCCCCCCCCCCCCCCGCAACGAGTTGTGGGGGGGGGTATACTGGAGTCAGGTTGTCCTTATACCCCCCGCAACGAGTTGTGGGGGGTATACTGGAGTCAGGTTGTCCGTCCGTCCGTCCGTCCGTCCGTCCGTCCGACCGTCCGTCCACCGTAAACTTAAAAAAACATCATAGAAATATTGTTATAACTTCTATTTCCTTCATCTAAAATACTTAATATTTCACACATGCATTCCTGTAAGGCTCTACTACTATGCTGTGCCAAATCCACGACCGTCCAACCCCCGCTGATCCCAAGGTCAAGGTCAAATACTTAGTCTCTTTACAAAACTTAACATCAGAGAAATAAGTTATAACTTCTATTTCCTTCATTGAAAATTCTTATTATTTCTCTTGTGCATTCCTCTAAGGTTGTACTATCATGCTGTGACAAATCTACGACTGTCCAACCCCCGCTGATCCCAAGGTCAAGGTCACATACTTAATCTCTTTACAAAACTTAACATCAGAGAAATATGTTATAACTTCTATTTCTTTCATTGAAAATTCTTAATATTTCATATGCTGTGACAAATCCCCGCTGATCTCGAGGTCAAGGTCACATACATACCGTATAACCTCGACTTAACCCCCCCTCCTAATAAACAAGTATGCTGAAAAAAATGAGCCGAGGAGACAATCGATAAAACGCCTACTTCCGGTTCAAAATGGCGGATTTCAAAATGACCGCCATGGAAAAGTTAATTTCTCTATATCTCTTTGTATTGGATGCATAGACACTCAATTTGTATACCATTTCACGCCAATAAAACGCCATATGAGCTGTAAATACTAATTGTTGCTTATATATGCGAGACAGCCATGTTAAATTTCAAAATGGCCGCCATTCAAAAAAAAAATTCTATATTATTTTAATATAAGGTGCTAATAAAAATGAATTCTTACATCTATTCCCATGTTTTCATGGACGACGTACACAATGCATATTACATCAACTGTAATAGCAAAATATCGAGTTAATAAAGCTATATTGACTTTCAAAATGGCCACCACTAAGTGTGTTTTCAATATGAGATCCATCGGTGCTGAACTATCGTTTTCAGTGCCAATTTTGATCATCGGGAAATGAATATAAAACTATAGTGCTATATTTAGGCATTAAACTGCTGAACTAATCTTGAATTGATTTTAAATTGGCCGTTACAAATTCATTCTGTTGTGTTAGAATTGTAATAATTGTCCATTAATCTACCGTTATATTGAACAAATATATCGCCCCACTCCCTCCCCCCAAAAAAACAACGTACTTAATGGTCATATATTGAAAATGCGCGTATTAACGATACAGTTGATGCTACTTATATAGCTGTGCCAATTCTGATCAATACTAGTTACGTGGCACATATTAGCCACCATACATAATTTGATGGACATTACTGATGTGATAACAACAACATCAACAACAAAACAAAATAAAAAAACGACGTTTTCGTCGCCCATAAGACAAACATAATGCAGGAAACTGATCTGCAGTTGGTGAGCTATTTTTGTTACCCATATTGACAATATACGGAATCGTGTTTCCTTGAGAAGCAGACAAATTGGCAATTGCAGACGACATGTTTTCTATGTCACAACACAACCAGAAAGCGTGAGCTGATAGACAATATGTTTGAAAATGGAATATCTGTGTCATATGAAAGTACTCAAGTATCTACAGCAGAAGCTAATAAAGTAATAGAACAATGCGAACGTGATGGCGGTGTGTGCCCTACTACACTAAGAGATGGACTGTATGCGACCGGAAATCTAGATAACATTGACCATAACAATGATGTAGTAGCAGAAGGTGAAACAACTTCATCAAAATCAATCAAACAATTACCAGATGCTTAAACGTATGTGCCACCAGCTCAGTTTCCGGTGGAGAAGCCAGTGCCAATAACTTACAGCGCCACAACGTCAGATACCACTCAATTTGACGATGATGCACAGCAACAATGGATTACTACGGTTGCTGAACTCATCAAGAAAGGAAAGCTGGACAAACGTGACAACATCTCTTGGTCGGCTTACTTTGCACATATGCAGGAATCCGTACCATGCCTCACAGCAATCACATGTATACTGCCCATGTTCCGCGACTGCGCTCATACGTTAGCCATGGCAAAACATGGCATGGATCTCATCAGGAAATCGACAGATCATATCAACCCTGGACAAATTTGCTCTTACAAAAAAAGGTTCAGTGGTCATCGTCTTCAATTTATGGAGAAGGTAAATACGTTGTTCTACTGGGAGGCCTTCATATATACATGGCAATTCTGAGTGTCCTGGGCGACTGGCTGGAAGAAAGTGGTTGGACGACTGTATTGGCAAGCGCAAACGTAACTACCGAATGCAGGGCAGATAATTTACAGAGGGGTTCTGATACATGAAGGGCACAATGGGCTCACCAGGTGACAGCCGCTGCCCTTTTCATGCTGCAGATGAATTCATACAAAGCCGTAATGGGTACATCGTCGGATGTTAATTTACCTTTTCCAGTGGGTGGCAGGTGGGAGAATGCGATGGGTAATTTAACGATCGGAGTTCATCCTTACCGGATTCCCGACTGGAGACCTGGTTTGGCCCTCACATACGTCTTTGGCATTTTGTCTGTGACAGTTGAATCTGGTTATACCCCTTATGTGAGTATTACGATATTCGTAATCCTATTTTAGGGGAAGGGGCCAAGTGACTTTGGTGTGGTATGGACCTGGCACCAGGTCAGGTTATTCTAATTTCAGGGTTTAATATATTTGTTCTCAATGTAAATATTCCGTTCTGATTTTGGGATTTTCCCCCAATGCAGCAGGTTAAAATGGGATCGAACCCGTTTGCCCGGCCTTATATGACCTTAGCTGTTGATAGGCCGTTAAACACTAATAAACAAACAAACAAACAAAACCTTTTCCAGATGGGGCTGCAACGGGATGGGAACATTCAGCTATACGTGGACACTCTATGCAGGATATTGCCATGTATGTTCGCGCTAGATCACTACCACTATGCGAGATGGCTGACAGTGCATGTCGCAGACTTAGTACAGCTTCAGAATACATGCCCAAGTACGTTTTCTGCGATTGCCCACGTACATGAACAACTAAATGCCATGGTCAAAGGAGATGGAGGGGCTATTGGCATAACGGAAAATGAAGCAGCGTTGCGACGGTGGATGGTAGCTGAGAACTCTGAAAAGGCACACACTGTAGACGACCGTCATCACGAACAACGAGCAAGCAGGCAAAATGCATTTGCATGTGATGTGAAAAATGTAGTCCGAGTAATTGACGAGATGGGAAATCCATTAGCTGATGAAAGCTGTCAGCTATATAGCTTGGATAACACACTGAACCAGGGAAACAAATCAGACCTGATTGGTTGTCTTGAAAGTCTAGCTCCTCGTCTAATTGAAATACCCCTCAATACCCCTCGTTGAAGTAAAAATCATAGATGGCGCTGCCCTGGTACACACTTTAGATCCCAGGAAATCCACCGTGGCTGTGACATCATTCAGTTACTATGTACCAAGTTCAGATACATTCATGCACATTCTATTTCATTACATTTAGGGGCCGAGGGTTCGTGGACATTGCCTTTCTTACATGCAGTATCTGGCTGTGATACAGTCTCCTTCATCCACGGAGAAGGAAAGAAGACAGCCTGGGACGTGTAGCGTTCTCTGCCACATCTGGAAGAGGTGTTCAACAAAATGGCACATTCACCTGACACAGTATCCGATGATGTTCTGTCCGAAGTGGAGAGATACTTCGTGCTACTGTACAGTAGGACAGCAACATGGAATACAGTGAATGATGCCTGTAAACAAATGTTTGCCCATGGAAATTGGAAGTTGGAAAACATTCCACCAACAGCAGGGGCTGTGAAACAGCATGTTCGGCGAGCTGGTCACCGCTATGGACAACTCTCCCCGAGGCATCAGAAGCATGTCGCGAACTTATAAGGTGTCGCTGAAAAAAGGATGCTCTGGAAGGTGTAAATGTTCCAATGCAAGCATCCCGTGTACACAGCTATGCTTATGTGCAGGACAATGCTCGAGAGATTGATACAAATGGGATCTACCATGTATATACATTGCTTCAGCAAACGGGACAGTCGAACAGTTTATTGAGCGGCTCCCATAGCCTTTTATCGCTCAACCAAGTGTTTCTCATATCGCAGCATGTGCTATACATACATATCTGTTATTGTGGCTTTTATTGGCAGCCATTTGAAATATAAAGATAGCTGTAGCCATTAAATGAGCTAGTGTTATAAATTGTATTTATTTTCGGTTTATTGGCCAATAAGTATTGGCATATGTATCCAGACCATAAAATGTGTAAGTCTCACATGCTGAGATATGGGGAAACAACTTCTATAGGCGGCCATTTTGAAACTAAAAATGGTTACATTGGCTGAATAAGTTACTATTATGATTATTGTTCGCAATTTGTATATTTACCATGACAACATGGGTAATATATATCAGAATTCAACTTCTATGAGTCAATTGTCAAGATTTGTGGAAAATCCAAATTTATTGGCAGGCCATTTTGAAAATCAAGAGGATTGCGTGGACAAATGCCTAAATTTAATAAATTTCAATGTGCATGTGTTTCCTGGGACTGACAGCAGAGGATAAACATGCGAATTGAGTGTCAATGATACTTGTATATAACTATATCGACAACAAATTATTTTTTTTGGCGGCCATTTTGAAATCCGCCATTTTGAACCGGAAGGAGGCATTTTATCGATTGTCTCCTTGACTCACATTTTTCAGCATACTCGAAAACCCCTGTGTACCAAATTTCATGCTTTCTGCTCGGATCTGCTTCACATTTCACACACTCATTGCTCCAATGGACCTCTACCACCCTGTGACAAATTCACGTTCATGCCGCTCGCGCTAATCCCAGAGTCAAGGTCACAAGCCCACACACTTGGAAATTTTTATATATTTTAGGGGTACCTGGGCCCACGCGGGGGGTATTCCGTAAGCCTCGCTTACTGACCAATCTAGTTTCAGCTGCAATAGCAAACAGTGTATGTCCTGTTTCGCCTGAGTTACAGCCATTTCAACCTTTTCACGCCTTAAGTACCTGAAATGAACACTCCCATGTTATTTGTCAAACTAATCCATTTATCAGAAAGGAGTATTGTTTTTAGAAATAAGAAAATACAGTCACAGTGTATAACAACCCCCTCTCTGTAATAGCCACTGTTTTATAATCCCAGTTGGACAATTGCTTCTATAGTTAAAGGTACATGCCCACTCAGTAGGCACAAACTGTTTCTTTAGATCAGAGACATCATCTAGGACATTTTCTGGCAAAATAAACATTCATTCACCATTACCCCACATATTGATTGGCATTATTATACATTTCATATCAGACGTAAATTTTCACACTGATATCAGGGGTGATAACCGTGTTTTCTTAAAATGTTAACAGACATTGCTATTTATTATTTGTATTTGTTTTTTGATGTGCAATGATCATACTTTATAATCTGTCAAAAATAGCATGCCTCATTTGCATATGAAAATAGCCTGATACCACCGCGCGTCACTAGCAGTAAAATATTTATTACTAAATGATTATATCTGTATAGCGGGCACTTGTTATTTGTAGAACTGGTGGAATGGTGACACACTTATACACTTATTTAATTCCTATAAAGAAAATTTTGTGCATACTGTGTGAGCATGTACCTTTAACCTTCCTACAACAGCCAGTTTTGTGTCTGCCCATGGGTGGCTGTTGTAGAGAGTGGACTGAATCCACAAACGGTGCAGATCCTGATGAGACGGATCTGGATCTACACTGTTTGAAAACATGATAAGAGTTGTGTACTATTGAAAGGTTACGTCGATATGTACCTAGGTTGCCCACTGATGGATTCATACAGGTTACATTGAATCGGTAGACCTGTAGCATGCAGTATTTCGTCGGGAGTCGATAAAACATCTGTTTCACAAGAACTTCAATTTCAGTTTGTTATTAATAGTTTGATATTTGAGCTGAATCCTGTGAAAACTAGACAATCCATTTGTAGCCAGTAGAGGGATGTGTGGACTAGTGGTGAAGCAATGAACTTCAATATCAGAGATAGTGGGTTGAATCCTCGCCCTAGGCAAGAAAAATATGTGCAAAGTATTTCCATCCCACTCGTCTTTCGGATTAGACTTGAAAACGATGTCTCGTCTCTACTTCCCATTTTGTTACCAGGGGCTCGTTTCACTAAACTTTGTACGACTAAAATGTTCGTAAGTGCAAATTTAGGATCGTCTGGAAATTTCAATTGATGGATTTTACATTTATTGAACATAGCTTTAAGCATTTCGCTCAATAAATGTAAATCCAATAATTGTTTACAAGAAAACATTGTTAATGTGAAATTTACAGACTATCTTAATTTTGCACTTATGAACATTTTAGTCGTACAAAGTTTAGTGAAACAAGCCCCAGTAGAAGTAGCTTGGCAACACGAGTATGTTACAGTGGAACCCCCCTAAACTGGGCACCCTGGGAGAGTGTACTGTAAATCAGGCATATCGTATTTGTTCTAATAGTGACTACACATTAACACAGGTGGAAGACTCGGTCGGACCTGTGACACAAAAAAAAATGCTCATTACAAAAAAAATCCATTACCCCACCCACTTGGTCTCGTACAGTATTATCTTTATCCATTACCCCACCCACGTGGTGTCATACAATACTATCTTCTTTATAGAAGATAGTACTGTATGAGACCGAGTGGGTGGGGTAATGGATTTTTTGCAATGGGCATTTTTTTTGTGTCACAGGTCCGAGTCTTCCACCTGTGCACATTAAAGGCAGTGTGTTTCCGATGAAGTCTCTTTATTCCAATAGTACCCCCATCCATAATTTCCAGTTAATAAAATCATTTTCATCTGCAGTTTTGTCACATTAGGGCAATACATTGGTAACAAATTTAAACATTTCAGAAAATTGCACATCAACTAGTGCATTTATTAGCATAAATGTGCATCATTGGGATTTATGGTCTGCCAGTTACCTAGATCAACCAAATCCATTATTTTATTTGATCAAATTACGAGTTTGTGTTTTCTTCCACTTTATACTATCATGACTGTGATATACTGCAGAGCTAAATTGGTAATGCATTTCTGCCACACTATCAAGAAGCACAGTTTGTGAAACTTAACCACTTTCTGTGTTAATATTAATATACCACCTATAGAAGTAGGTTAATATTCTAGACGCTCGTTGAATTAACTTAAATCAAATTAAATTACAAAATGTTATAAACATTGATTACACAAAAACTAACAATACTAACTATTATTCAGTATTACAGTGTAACCTCTCTGAGCCGGACACCCTGGAGGTCCCCGGGGTGACCGGCTTAGAGACGTTTCACTGTCAATCAGGCATTTGATCATTCTAAGCCATAGTTGTGTGCTATGCGATCACGAACAGACATTATCACCTGAGATAAATGACCAAGAACCTCATCAAAAATAAGATCACAGGTGTTTACTCGGTGTCTGGTTTAGAGAGGTTCCACTGTATTTTCTTCAACAAACCAATTGTTTTCCAGTCGACTCGTAGCTAGGGTTCAGCAATACGATAACAAATCAACATTCAACTTATTTTCCCTCACTTGATTCATCACTTTTTGTGCATATCTGAGACACAGCAGTGCCTTCAACAGTAGTTACACATACATTCATTAACAATTTACTGAAGTTACTGGGATACTGAAATATTTTCATGATATGCATTGAAAGTGTAGGTAATATATGCGCCGTAACGACAAAGGTGAAGAGATTTCATACCTCATTAAAGTTGTAATACATGTACCCATGTGTAACACTGTTCATGGCACATGATATATCTTAGCTTGTGGACCCTGACCGAGACGAACAATTGTATATACACACCATTTGCAACCATTGTAGTTCCAGATCAGCCTGCAGTCTGATCAGGTCATACACTGTTTTCCATTCAGTCGCGGAGTACCAGTTTACGTCCACTCGCGAACATATGTGATCGTGATGTAAACGAGTGACATGCAAAATGAATCAGTTCAGTATCTACACTGGCATAAAATGCGGTCGTGTCATTTTTACCTGCCGACTAGTCTGTCTATGCAGTTATGACATAATGTATGAAGATGTAGTATATCCTTCCATATGATAACGTGCATTAATACAGTTTTTGTAATTCCATACAATTGTATCATCCATCCGTAAAATAATGTGCAATGCATGGTTTCCTTTTAACTCTGCAACTGTACCATATGTATGTTTCTGTTAACCCTTACACCGCTATCTTGTTGTTTTTTTGTCGTCTGCTGTTTATTTTCTATTTTCCATTTTTATCATCAAAAACGTGCTTTGACAGCGCTTTAGAATAATTTACAACATGCTTTGACAGCACTTCAGAATCATTTCCGTTGGAAATGATTCTGAAGTGCTGTCAAACCATGTTTTTATAGAGAAATAAGGCAAGATATAAAAGCAACAGCAGACGACAATTGTTGTGAGTAGCGGTCTAAGGGTTAAAGGTACGTGCCCACTTAGTAGGCACAAACTGTTCTCTATGGGAATTAAATAAGTGTATAATTGTGTCACTATTTCACCAGTTCTAAAAAATACCAGTGCCCGCTATACAGATATAATCATTTAGTAATATTTATTTTACTGATAGTGACGCGCGTTGGTATCAGGCTATTTTCATATGCAAATGAGGCATGATATTTTTAGCTCACCTGAGTGAAGCTCATGTGAGCTATTGTTACCGCAATATGTCCGTCGTCGTCGTCCGTCGTCGTCCGTCGTCGTCCATCGTCCGTGAACATTTTCAAACGTCTTCTCCTCGGTAACCATTGGGTCTATTGTCACCAAACTTCATGGTCATGGTCCTTAGGTAGGGGGATTACAAAATTGTTAAAATGACGTCATTACGTAATCCAAGATGGCCGCCGTCTAAAAATAGCACAAATTCTTAAAAAATCTTCTTCTCAAGAACCGCCAACCGGATTTCGACAAAACTTGGTAGGAATGATCGATGTACATTGCTCTTTCAAAGTTGTTAAAATGGTGACCCCGGGGGTCAAAAATGGGCGTGGCCCGTGGGGTCAAATTTTATTTTTGACTGAATATGGTCATGTCATATATCAACTTGAAGGTATCAATGAGGCGATCACTCTGGTGCATTTTTTGTCGAAATCGGATTGTTATGTCATCCAAGATGGCCGTCGAAAGGTCAAAAGGTCGTTCTTTTATTAGAGATTTCAAAATTCTTCTTCACATGAACCGCTTGGCCCATGGTAGCGAAAATTAAAGGTTATGGTCCATGGGTGAAGCGTTTTCAGATTTGTTAAAATGGAGGTCATCGCTAATCCAAGATGGCCGCCGTCTAAAAATAGCATAAATTCTTAAAAATCTTCTTCTCATGAACCGCTAGCCGGATTTCGACGAAACTTGGTAGAAATGATCGATGTACATTGCTCTTTCAAAGTTGTTAAAATGGTGATCCCGGGGTCAAAAATGGGCGTGGCCCGTGGGGTCAAATTGGGGTCAAACTTTATTTTTTACCGAATATGGTCATGTTATATATCAAATCGAAGGTATCAATGAGGCGATCACTCTGGTACATTTTTTGTCGAAATCGGATTGTTATGTCATCCAAGATGGCTGTCGAAATGTCAAAAGGTCGTTCTTTTATTAGAGATTTCAAAATTCTTCTTCACATGAACCGCTTGGCCCATGGTAGCCGAACTTAAAAGTTATTGTCCATTGGTGAAGCCTTTTCAGATTTGTTAAAATGGAGGTCATCGCTAATCCAAGATGGCCACCGTCTAAAAATAGCATAAATTCTTAAAAAATCTTCTTCTCATGAACCGCTAGCATGATTTTGACGAAACTTGGTAGGAATGATCGATGTACAATGCTCTTTCAAAGTTGTTAAAATGGTGACCCCGGGGTCAAAAATGGGCGTGGCCCATGGGGTCAAAACGTATCAATCAGGCGATCACTCTGGTACATTTTTTGTCGAAATCGGATTGTTATGTCATCCAAGATGGCCGCCGAAATGTCAAAAGGTCGTTCTTTTATTAGAGATTTCAAAATTCTTCACATGAACCGCTTGGCCCATGGTAGCCAAACTTAAAAGTTATGGTCCATGGGTGAACCCTTTTCAGATTTGTTAAAATGGAGGTCATCACTAATCCAAGATGGCCGCCGTCTAAACATAGCATAAATTCTTAAAAAATCTTCTTCTCATGAACCGTTGGCCGGATTTCGACTAAACTTGGTAGAAATGATCGATTTACAATGCTCTTTCAAAGTTGTGAAAATGGTGACCCCGGGGTCAAAAATGGGCATGGCCCGTGGGGTCAAATTTGATTTTTGACCGAATATGCTCATGCCATATATCAAATTGAAGGTATCGATGAGGCGATACCTCTGGTGCAATATTTGTCGGAATCGGATGATTATGTCATCCATGATGGCCACCAAAAGGTCCATTTATTCAAGATTTTGAACGTCTTTTTCTCAGGAACCACATGGCCGATGCTGGCCAAACTTCATAGGAAGTTAAGATCCTATGGTGAAGTATTTTCAGATTTGGTTAAATGAGAGTCATCGCTTAATCTAAGATGACCGCCATCTAATAATAGCATAATTTTTTTAAAACACATGAACTCAATGTCATATTCTCCTCTGGTGTTCCTGGAGTCAGGTGAGCGAACTAGGGCCATCAGGGCCCTCTTGTTTCATTATTTATACTAATTAAATGCGTCACCTAAAGAAATAATATTTTCGACAGAGTATAATGTATGATCATTGCACATCAAAAAATAAATACAGAGAATAAATAGTAATGTCCGTTAACATTTTAATGAAACACGGTTATCGCCCCTGATATCAATGTGTAAATTTAGGTCTGATATAAAATGTATAATACTGCCAATCAATACGTAGGGTAATGGTGAATGAATGTTTATTTTGTCAGAAAATGTCTCCGATGATGTTTCTCATATAAAGAAGAGTTTGTGCCTACTGAGTGGGCATGTACCTTTAATCAACTGCTATGCACATGTCTGTCCATGTCTGGGGAAATGGGGCTTATGGGATTTGTGACCAGTCTGGCTCTTGATGAAATATAGCACACTCCTGTAGCCTGGTAACGGGTCTATATTGCTTGTTAGAAGCACGGCGGGTGTTTCATTGATGGAATGCAGAACAATGTAGATCCTGATCAGACTGTGCAGATGCACAGGCTGATTTAGATCTGCACTGGTCACAAAACCCATCAGCCCCATTTCTACAGTTGCAGCCATGTTTATCGTTATCTATATTTTTCTGTACAGTCTGTGTCATGAGACATGACCCAATATCAATGTGAAATGACTTTCTTGAAGCTTTTGCAAAGCTTGTTTGATCGTCATAGCCACAGTTCAGTTCACAATTTCCTACTTACTTTGGTTTTATGTGGATGTTAGGTACATTTATAAGTTATTTGTTTTGTATGTGGATATATGCACACATTCTGTAGTGTGCGATATTGCGCAACTTTAGGAGCGTAATTTCGTTCCTCGGCGGAATGAGTGGCATATATCTACATATAAATCTAATAAACTTTTTATTATATACATAAATCATTCACAATTTATATACGCCTTGAAAAATATACAAAATATGAATGAAGTAAGCAACTTAGTGATGATTTCGAAGGAACTATTTTATGAGGTGAAAAGAAGTCCGGCACTGACCATTATGGACGCTCTTGACGTCAATATGGAAACAATATTGACGGCTTGCGTTCCATTGTGTTTCAATGGGAAACCAAAGTACGTTTATATTAATTGACAATATATGGACTGTCGACTGAGAAAATGTATACCCACAAGATTTGAAACAAAGATTTGATTGTGTTGCACAGTCGCTGAATCTAATCATCATATTGCACATTCACTTAGTAACATTAGAATCTAATCTAGCTGATGTGGATGCGCCGGCTAATCTGAGACTACTTTGTTACTGTAGCCGATTTCACCAAAATTGCAAAGTACACTTATCTACATGTAGCAAAGTATACTTTGAGGGAGTACCGGTAATCATTTATTTTTTCCAAAATGCATTATTTCATTTAGAACTAACCACTGCATATATTTGATTATTAAAAAGTATGCAGAATTATTATACTGAATTGATTACATTATCACAGCCAAAATGGCTGTGATAATGTAATCAATTCAGTATAATACAAATTAATAAGTCTATTTTGTTAGATAAGTATACTTTGCAATGTTGGTGAAATAGGCTACTGATGTCTTGTTCAACTTGTTCAACCAGTAAAGCCATACATTAGGCTTAGCGGAGATACCCATGTTACCATGAACAAATTAAACTGGACATATATACTGACTCATCAGACTCTTGACTCTGTCACTCTGTAAATACACATTGTCCCAGTTCCTTCTGCACTGATAACCTA
Organism: Conchocele bisecta; assembly: GCA_029237695.1. Classification (NCBI taxonomy): domain Eukaryota; kingdom Metazoa; phylum Mollusca; class Bivalvia; order Lucinida; family Thyasiridae; genus Conchocele; species Conchocele bisecta. The sequence goes on along the minus strand of CM055265.1, from coordinate 90,411,804 downwards.
TAATCAATAAGACTTCCTGTTAATTCGCCACAAATCATCATTACATCGCATGCCAGGGATTTAATAGACATTTGCTCCCCACAGTGCATGGCTGGAGTCAGGCAAAACAGATAAATTGATAGAATGTTGCCGGCAATCTGGAAGCCTGTCACCTATGAAATCCTCACACAACCTATAGAGGATACATGTTGTTTTCCAGCGCGTTTAATCTCGATTTAATTTTCATCCTGAAATTGATTATTTATATAAACAAAATCAGCCGACCGTAAGTAAGTTTGTGGCGCTAAAATCTTGTGCTACTGATGCTTCCGTTAATGATATCATTGTACATGTATAAACCCTTATAGAACATTGGTTTTTCTCATGCATTCTATAAATATCACGCAATCTGATTGGCTGATGGTCATACATTACAGGTACATGTACAATGTATATCATTGTTGAAGAAAGGTCGCAAATTATCTCAATCTACATCCTCGGGCACTTCACCCATGTGTGATGAATATATTCCTACGCCAATACTCCGATTGAGGTCCATCAATTTACTCTGCCACCAAATGACCAAAAACGTGGGAAAACTCACATAATATGTCCCATGTGGTATTCTGGTATTATATTGTCAAAGACACAGCTGGCTTGCATCTGAAATGTTCTGGTGCGAAAGTCGCATGGTCCGAAGTGTGCATCAGCACTTATTGCATTCTCACCGTTGATCATCGTATGTTTTGGAAGTACCGTAATAGATCATTCACACCAAACAGAAAGTGTGTATCCTGCGTAATTTTGCATCTCAAATTGTAGTATATCACAAATGAATAGACCAGTTATCACAATATTTATCAACATCAGGAAGTTTGACAGGCAGTGGACATCAAAATTTTGTTGCTAAGAGATCGCCCCGGACGAACATTAAAAGCGCAAAGTAGTAAATGAGGTAAATGATGCATGTATTGTTTTTAGCCAGTTGTTTTTAAAACAATCCCGGGTATTGGATTGGCGAAAGAAACAGCAAGAGAAAAGATGGCTTCCATGGGAAAATGATTTCCCTGTTCTATTATTTTTTTATACGACCGTTTTTAAAAAAACGGTACGTATTATGTTTTACCGCTGGGCGGGCGGGCGGCTGACAGAAAAAGTGCATAGTTCGTGTACACAACTCCTCCGAAACCGTTCAGTCGATCGATCTGAAACTATACACATGTCTTCTACACATATTGAAGATGTGCACCTTGGTGATTTTATACCGAACAAATATTTTTTAACAAAAATATCACCTTTTTAACTTAGCCATTTTTTCTACATTTTTCTATACAATTCTATATACGGTACAGAGTTTGTGTACACAACTCCTCCGAAACCGTTCAGTCGATCGTTCTGAAACTATCCACATGTCTTCTACACATATTGAAGATGTGCACCTTGGTGTTTTTATGCCGAAACAATATTTTTAACAAAAATATCACCTTTTTAACTTTTTTTCATTTTCCATTTTTTCTACATTATTGTATCCAATTCCCTATCATTTCTACTTTACACTCTACTTTTCTATCTCTGCCTAAATTAATATACATGTTTAGCACAACGAGATGAAGAAATAATGCTATAGACTTTCAAATTCTTGCCTTGGTGACAGCTTCACATTTCTGCATCTTCGCTGTCTGGCCCATATTCGACGGAGTATTTTGTGACTTGCGGCACTCTTGTTACAATCTACATCAAAGATTATTATACCCCCACAAACAAAGTTTGAGGGGGTATATAGGAGTCAGCTTGTCGGTCGGTCGGTCTGTCGGTCTGTTGGAAATTCCCTTCCGCTCTATACCTTCTACACCCATGCATGGATTATCAAATGGCTTGGCACAAATGTTTCTCATGATGAGAAGGTGTGTCGCGATCAATAACCACGCACCTACGTCCAAGGTCAAGGTCACAGTTGAAGGTCAAAGGTCAAACCTATCGAAATTTCCCTCCGCTCTATATCTTCTACACCGATGCATGGATTATCAAATGGCTTGGCACAAATGTTTCTCATGATGAGAAGTTGTGTCGCGATCAATAACCACGCACCTACGTCCAAGGTCAAGGTCACAGTTGAAGGTCAAAGGTCAAACCTATCGAAATTCCCCTCCGCTCTATATCTTCTACACCGATGCATGGCACAAATGTTTCTCATGATGAGAAGGTGTGTCGCGATCAATAACCACGCACCTACGTCCGAGGTGAAGGTCACAGTTGACGGTCAAAGGTCAAACCTATTGAAATTCCCTTCCACTCTATCTTTATCTTCTACACCGATGCATGGATTATCAAATGCCTTGGCACAAATGTTTCTCAGGATGAGAAGGTGTGTCGCGATCAATAACCACGCACCTACGTCCAAGGTCAAGGTCACAGTTGAAGGTCAAAGGTCAAACCTATTGCAGGCGGCAAATATTTTTTTTACAAAGATATCATCCTTTTAACTTAGCCATTTTTTCTACACTTCTCTATACAAATGATCTTTTACATCAATAAAGGATACCAATTTTTTTCCCCTTCTGTTCTTTGTCAACATGGCACCATGACCACCTCCTTGAGCATAGCTCGACAATGCAATTTTAGCTTTATCAAATGCAACTGTTTTATCCTTAGACATGTGGTAAAAACAATTATTTTGTACACTAATATACATGTACATGTAATTATATACATTTTCCAACAAATATTCTTAATATCTCTTGAACTCTCAATCTCTGTCAACATTGTCGAGGCATGTGTGGTGGTGCCGGGTCCTCATATTAATATGCATCTTGTGATCATATGCCATTTATCTATTCACAATCAAATTTCTATTAAACACACAATTGTTTATTTTTATTATTTATCATATTATTTGTTTATATTAAACCATTATTTCAATGTCACACATATATTTGTAAGTCCAACTCTTTGTGGGGTATTATGATCACTCCTGTGATAGTTCTAGTTTGTTTAAATGTATATAATATATATGATCACATTCGTATTGTTATGCCACCGGGTTTCGAAGAAACGGGTGGCATCTAGTGTTTGGACCATCCGTCTGTCCGTCCGTCCGTCCGGGCACACATTAGGGTACTTATATGGCTACCCCCACAGGGTTATGGACTTAGTAAAGGATAGGGTTGGTTACAATTAGCCACCTAAAAAATCCTTTTATGTGGCTAAAAATAATTTTATGTGGCTAATATTTAACATGTGATAAGCCACATACGTATAGTACTGTAAGAATGTCCGTCCGTCCGTCTGTCCGTCCGTCATACTTTTCGGTTAACCACAGTTTCTCAAATATGCTGCAGGTGGCATCCGCGTTCGACAGACGCATTTCTTGTTTATTTATGTCAGTCGCTATTGTTTTATTAGTAGGGTTTTTTATTAGATTTACATTGACTTTACATGGGGCCACAAGAAGGGTACACCTACCTTAATAGCAGATGTTTATGCCCCCCCCCCCCCCTCCCCCGTCACCGAATGGTGACAGGGACATCATAGTGTTACTCAGGTCCGTGCACCCGTATGCACATCACAAACTTAACGTTAATCCCAAGGTCAAGGTCACATACTTAGTCAATTCATATACTTAACATTGATATAAATATATTTTTATGCCACCGGTCTCGAAGAGCCGGGTGGCATATTGTTTTTGGACCGTCCGTCCATCCGTCTGTCCGTCTGTCCATCCGTCAGTCACACTTTTTGGTTAACCACTTTGTCACAGTTTCTCAAATATGCTGCATGTGGCATCCTCGTTCGACAGACGCATTTCTTGTTATTTTTTGTTTCTTGCATGGAACTTCATATTTCATTCTTTCATTGCTCTAACTGTTTGCCATTCTCGACAAGAATGGTAACTCTTGATCAACGTCTCTCAAGTTTTTTAGCTCACCTGAGCGAAGCTCATGTGAGCTATTGTTACCGCAATGTGTCCGTCGTCCGTCGTCGTCCGTGAACATTTTCAAACGTCTTCTCCTCAGTAACCATTGGGCCTATAGTCACCAAACTTCATGGTCATGGTCCTTAGGTAGGGGGATTACAAAATTGTTAAAATTACGTCATTATGTAATCCAAGATGGCCGCCTTCTAAAAATAGCACAAATTATTCAAAAATCTTCTTCTCAAGAACCGCTAACCGTATTTCGACAAAACTTGGTAGGAATGATCGATGTACAATGCTCTTTCAAAGTTGTTAAAATGGTGATCCCGGGGTCAAAAATGGGCGTGGCCCGTGGGGTCAAATTGGGGTCAAACTTTATTTTTTACCGAATATGGTCATGTTATATTATCAAATTGAAGGTATCAAAGAGGCGATCCCTCTGGTACATTTTTTGTCGAAATCGGATTGTTATGTCATCCAAGATGGCCGCCGAAATGTCAAAAGGTCTTTCTTTTATTAGAGATTTCAAAATTCTTCTTCACATGAACTGCTTGGCCCATGGTGACCAAACTTAAAAGTTATAGTCCATGGGTGAAACCTTTTCAGATTTGTTAAAATGGAGGTCATCGCTAATCCAAGATGGCCACCGTCTAAAAATAGCATACATTCTTAAAAAATCTTCTTCTCATGAACCGCTAGCCGGATTTCGACGAAACTTGGTATAAATGATCGATGTACAATGCTCTTTCAAAGTTGTTAAAATGGTGACCCCGGGGTCAAAAATGGGCGTGGCCCGTGGGGTCAAATTGGGGTCAAATTTTATTTTTGTCCAAATATAGTCATGTTATATATCAAATTGAAGGTATCAATGAGGCGATCACTCTGGTACATTTTTTGTCGAAATCGGATTGGTATGTCATCCAAGATGGCCGCCGAAATGTCAAAAGGTCTTTCTTTTATTAGAGATTTCAAAATTCTTCTTCACATGAACCGCTTGGCCCATGGTAGCCAAACTTAAAAGTTATGGTTCATGGGTGAAGCCTTTTCAGATTTGTTAAAATGGAGGTCATCGCTAATCCAAGATGACGCCATCTAAAAATAGCATAAATTCTTAAAAAACCTTCTTCTCATGAACTGCTAGCCGGATTTCGACTAAACTTGGTAGAAATGATCGATTTACAATGCTCTTTCAAAGTTGTGAAAATGGTGACCCCGGGGTCAAAAATGGGCGTGGCCCATGGGGTCAAATTTTATTTTTGACCTAATATGCTCATGCCATATATCAAATTGAAGGTATCGATGAGGCGATACCTCTGGTGCAATATTTGTCGGAATCGGATGATTATAACATCCATGATGGCTGCCAAAAGGTCTATTTATTCAAGATTTTGAACGTCTTTTTCTCAGGAACATGGCCGATACTGGCCAAACTTCATAGGAAGTTAAGATCCTTGGGTGAAGCATTTTCAGATTTGGTAAAATGAGAGTCATCGCTTAATTCAAGAATAGCACATTTTTTTTTAAAACACATGAACTCAATGTCACATTCTCCTCTGGTGTTCATGGAGTCTTAGTTACTTACCCTTTTCATGCAATGCCCTCGCTTTCTTTGGCTACCAGCGGGGACATTTGTGTGCCGACAGGTAGTAGTGTAGTAGTCCAGTAGTGTGTAAACTGCTTCATATGCAGTCAGAGACTTACATACCATTGGTATACGTGGCTGTGACTAGAGAACTGGGGCTTATGGATTTTGCCAGCAGTGTAGATCCAGATCAGACTGTGCATCCACACAGTCTGATCAGGATCTGCACTGTTCACCATCGCATCAATTAAACACCTGTTATGCTTCTAACACGCAATATAGATCTTTATAATCCCATAAGCTCCATTCCTCCAGTCAAATCCACATATCAGCACAGGCGTGACATAATGGGTGATCCATCATCTACACAATGTTACTTTCCTCCCAATCTATTTTATAGCACCCTCCCCATTCATGTTCTGCTGTCTGATTACAACCATCTGGCAGCCATTAGTGGAGGTCAGGTGTCAGCTACCTGCAATCCCTACCATTAGAAGTATTGATTGTTCCACGAGCCAATAAAGCGCACACCTTGTCACATATACCAGCATGGGCTGTGGCTCATGGTAGACTATAGGACTTCTTCAATACTGAAGGTTGTGAGTTTAAAACCTACCCTAGGGCATGAAAAATACTTTCATGGTATTTCCATGTTTATTTTTAGCTCACCTGAGCGAAGCTCATGTGAGCTATTGTTACCGCAATGTGTCCGTCGTCTGTCCGTCGTCGTCGTCCGTGAACATTTTCAAACCTCTTCTCCTCGGTAACCATTGGGCCTATAGTCACCAAACTTCATGGGCATGGTCCTTAGGTAGGGGGATTACAAAATTGTTAAAATGACGTCATTACGTAATCCAAGATGGCCGCCGTTTAAAAATAGCACAAATTCTTCAAAAATCTTCTTCTCAAGAACCACCTACCGGATTTTGACAAAACTTGGTAGGAATGATCGATGTACAATACTCTTTTAAAGTTGTGAAAATGGTGACCCCGGGGTCAAAAATGGGCGTGGCCCGTGGGGTCAAATTTTATTTTTGACCGAATGTGGTCATGTTATATATCAAATCGAAGGTATCAACGAGGCGATCACTCTGGTGCATTTATTGTCATAATCGGATGGTTATGTCATCCAAGATGGCCACCGAAAGGTCAAAAGGTTGTTCTTTTATCAGATTTCAAAATTCTTCTTCACATGAACCGCTTGGCCCATGGTAGCCAACCATAAAAGTTATGGTCCATTGTTGAAGCCTTTTCAGATTTGTTAAAATGGAGGTCATCGCTAATCCAAGATGGCCGCCGTCTAAAAATAGCATAAATTCTTAAAAAATCTTCTCATGAACCGCTAGCCGGATTTCGACGAATCTTGGTAGGAATTGTCGATGTACAATGCTCTTTCAAAGTTGTTAAAATGGTGACCCCTGGGTCAAAAATGGGCGTGGCCCGTGGGGTCAAATTGGGGTCAAATTTTATTTTTGACCAAATAGGGTCATGTCTATATCAAATCGAAGGTGTCAAAGAGGCGATCGCTCTGGTACATTATTTGTCGAAATTGAATGGTCATGTCATCCAAGATGGCTGCCAAAAGGTTGTTCTTTTATTAGAGATTTCAAAATTCTTCTTCACATGAACCGCTTGGCCCATGGTGGCCAAACTTCACAGTTATGGTCCATGGGTGAAGCCTTTTCAGATTTGTTAAAACGGAGGTCCTCACTATCCAAGATGGCCGCCGTCTAAAAATAGCACAAATTCTTAAAAAATCTTCTCAAGAACCACCAAGCGGATTTCGACAAAACTTGGTAGGAATGATCGATGTACAATGCTCTTTCAAAGTTGTTAAAATGGTGACCCCGGGGTCAAAAATGGGCATGGCCCGGGGGGTCAAATTGAGGTCAAATTTTATTTTTTACCGAATGTGGTCATGTTATATATCAAATCGAAGGTATCAATGAGCCGATCACTCTGTTGCATTTATTGTCGAAATTGGATGGTTATGTCATCCAAGGTGGCCGCCGAAAGGTCAAAAGGTCGTTCTTTTAATCAGAGATTTCAAAATTCTTCTTCACATGAACCACTTGGCCCATGGTAGCCAACCATAAAAGTTATGGTCCATGGGTGAAGCCTTTTCAGATTTGTTAAAATGGAGGTCATCGCTAATCCAAGATGGCCGCCGTCTAAAAATAGCATAAATTCTTAAAAAATATTCTTTTCATGAATGGCTGGCCAGATTTCGAAGAAACTTGGTAGGAATGATCGATGTACAATGCTCTTTCAAAGGTGTTAAAATGGTGACCCCGGGGTCAAAAATGGGCGTGGCCCGTGGAGTCAAATTTTATCTTGGACCGAATATGCTCATGTCATATATCAAATTGAAGGTATCGATGAGGCGATTGCTCTGGTGCAATATTTGTCGGAATCGGATGATTATGTCATCCATGGTGGCCGCCAAAAGGTCGATTTATTTTTCTCAGGAACCACATGGCCGATGCTGGCCAAACTTCATAGTAAGTTAAGATCCTTGGGTGAAGCATTTTCAGATTTGGTAAAATGAGAGTCATCGCTTAATCCAAGATGACCGCCATCTAAAAATAACACATTTTTTTTAAAACACATGAATTCAATGTCACATTCTCCTCTGGTGTTCATGGAGTCAGGTGAGCGAATTAGGGCCATTATGGCCCTCTTGTTATATTGTCGGAACGAATTGTTAAATTGAGAACAAATTGTTATTTCGTGGGTACGAATTAATAAAAAATAATCCATGTCCCCTGCGGGGCTCCGTAGGACTGGACTGTAAAATGCTTTGGTGGAGAATAGAATAAACAAGAAATGCATCTGTCGAACGCGGATGCCACCTGCAGCATATTTGAGAAACTGTGACAAAGTGGTTAACCGAAAAGTGTGACGGACGAAAAGTGTGACGGACGGACAGACGGACGGACGGACGGTCCAAAAACAATATGCCACCCGGCTCTTCGAGACCGGTGGCATAATTAGCTACTGCTAACCAGGGCTCCAGATAAGGAATTAGTAATTGATTGTTTTGACTCCATCATTTCTGAAGCAAATCAAATTTTTTAATTGGGTAAAATAAAATCACACTACTGTGTACATCAACAGACAGCAATTATTGAATTAGTTTGCTTCGAAATGAAAACATATCTTGGCATTTCATTAATTATAATGAAATACCAAGATGTGCTTTCATGGAAAATAAGAAATATATGCTATATTTCTGGTCTGTTTATTGTTTTCTACAGCATGATAAAGGTACCACAAAATTGTTATTGCTTTTTGATACTCGCTACGTCGGATTTGAATTGTGTTTTTCGGCAATTTTAATTGGGTATTTAAGCAAATACGCAGCTTATCTGGAGCTCTGGCTACCAAGCAGTTCATTTCAAAGGTAAGGTGAAGCAAGCCTTGTCAAAACAAATCTATTTCTCAGCTTGTCAGATTGTTTGCCCAGCTAACTGTTGTGGTATTCCTGTCAGGTTTGAGGGGGATATTGGCACCGGTTCCGAGCTGTGCTTCCCAACAGTTAGGAAAACACTGAAATATAAGTGGTTCTAGTATTTATATATTTTTACCCAGCGGCTGCCATGTTTATGCGAGAATCGCTGTATGAATCATTAAGCATATCAGTAATGTTTTATCTGTTCACAGCCAAGTTGGATCTAAGCCTCGCCAAGTCCCAATCAGAAGATTTGTAGTATTTTCTCCAGAGACGTTAAATATTATGAACCTCTATTGAGTGCCAGCAAAATGTTTACATGTGTGTCTGCGGGCAGATAAGAGAGACCCTAATATATTTGTGACAAATGTAGATTTTCGGTTTTGAACAATAGAATTGATTTGTTATTTAGCAGGGCTCCAGATAAGCTGTGTATTTGCGTAAATACCCAATTAAAATTGCCAAAAACCCAATTGAAATCAGAAGTAGCGAGTATCAAAAAGCAATACAAATTTTTTGGTACCTTTATCATGCTACAAAAAACAGTAAACAGACCAGAAATATAGCATATTTTTCTTATTTTCTAAGAAAACACATCTTGGTATTTCATTATACCCCCTGCAACGAGTTGTGGGGGTGTATACTGGAGTCAGGTTGTCCGTCTGTGCGTCCGTAAACTTAACATCGGAGAAATATTGTTATAACTTCTATTTCCTTCATCTAAAATGCTTAATAGTTCGCACATGCATTCCTGTAAGGCTCTACTACCATGCTGTGCCAAATCCACGACCGTCCAATCCCCGCTGATCCCAACGTCAAGGTCAAATACTTAGTCTCTTTACAAAACTTAACATCAGAGAAATATTGTTATAACTTCTATTTCCTTCATCTAAAATGCTTAATATTTCACACATGCATTCCTGTAAGGCTCTACTACCATGCTGTGCCAAATCCATGACCGTCCAACCCCCACTGATCCCAAGGTCACGGTCAAATACTTGGTCTCTTTACAAAACTTAACATCAGAGAAATAACTTCTATTTCCTTTATTGAAAATTCTTAATATTTCACTCATGCATTCCTCTAAGGTTGTACTATCATGCTGTGACAAATCTACGACCATCCAACCCCCTCTGATCCCAAGGTCAAGGTCACATACTTAGTCTTTTTACAACACTTAACATCAGAGAAATATGTTATAACTTCTATTTCTTTCATCGAAAATTCTTAATATTTCATGCCTGCATTCCTCTAAGGCTCTACTATCATGCTGTGACAAATTCTCGCTGATCTCGAGGTCAAGGTCACATACCTAGTCTCTTTACAAAACTTAACATCAGAGAAATCGGTTATAACTTGTATTTCCTTGCTCGGATCTGCTTCACATTTCACACACACATTGCTCCTTTGGACCTCTACCACCCTGTGACAAATTCACATTCATGCCGCTCCCGCTAAGCCCAGAGTCCAGGTCCAAGCCCACACATTTTAGTGGTACCTGGGCCCACACGGGGGGTATTCCGTAAGCCTCGCTTACTGACCAATCTAGTTAGAATTGTCTCCAAGGAGACAATTCTAATGAAATGCCAAGACTTGTTTTCATTTCGAAGCAAATTATTCAATAATTGCTGTCTGTTGATGTGTAAACAGTAGTGTGATATTAATTTACCCAATTAAAATTTTGAAATACCCAATTGCTTAAGAAATGATGGAGTGACAATACTCAATTACTAATTCCTTATCTGGAGCCTGATTTAGGGTCTTAATTTGACATCAGCTTGACTGAATGGTAACCAGTGTTAGATGGAAGCTGATGTGGGGCTACAGTGGTTGTATGAGATGCAGTTATAAAGTTCTCATTGCCACATTGTTCATCTTTATGTGACATTTGTATGTGGTCAAATAAAATTGTTTTGAAAATAAAAATATACTCTTTGACAAACCGTTTTCACGTAATGCGTAGCAATGAACTATCGGCACTATGGGGCAGTGAAAAATTCAGTGTTTCATGTAGCTATGTGGAGTATATTGCGCCTACCTGTAGCTGTATTGCGCTTTCCACTAAAGAAATGCCTGAACAATGTACTGGCCCAGTTTCAACTTTGTTTATTTGAAAACAAACATAGTATGTAACACAGATGCAGCTATTGTAGAAAATTCAAAATAAAAAATCATATGTACATGTATTGTGAATGCACGGAGCAATGTTCAGTGGTTGTTTCTTTGTTTGGTTGCATTATGACTGCAACTCACATGTGTGTATTCCGACACTGTCATGAAATACCATTGCAGGTCTATTGCACATTTATATTGAAATAATATGCAGGTTATTAATCCATGATGGACAGACTCAAGTGTTGAATGCAGAGCTCCAGATAAGCTGCGTATTTGCGTAAATACCCAATTAAAATTGTCAAAAACCCAATTGAAATCAGAAGTAGTGAGTATCAAAAAGCAATGAAAAATTTGTGGTATCTTTATCATGCTTCAGAAAACAATAAACAGACCACAAATTAATATAACATATTTTCTTATTTTTCCATGAAAACACATCTTGGTATTTCATTAGAATTGTCTCCAAGGAGACAATTCTAATGAATTACCAAGATGTGAGTGCGGTCTGCTGATGTGTAAACAGTAGTGTGATTCTATTTTACACAATTAAAATTGTGAAATACCCAATTGCTTCAGAAATGATGGAGTGATAATACTCAATTACTAATTCCTTATCTGGAGCCTGTGAATGGCATTGTAACATGGAAAACAGGTAACCAAACATGCGCTAATTACAGCAAGTACACAGTACCTCTCCATCACAATTACCTAGAGCATTGCATAAAATACGGTGAAAGGTAACATAATACAGTACAATAAAACGCGACGACTAAATGACGCATCTGCAATGAAACGAATGAAACAATGTTATTTAATCATTTATGGTAATAATCCGTGGAGTATATGGCGCCAAAGTGCTCTGTGGCGACGTAGATGCCTGCGAATAACTGACTACTGTACAAAATTATCTCATTTACTTCCTGCAACTGATATGCAATTGTCGGCAGAAGTGAATCGTCTCTCTTGACACATTTCACAACTGATTTGACCAAACTAGTTTGGCCCTCAGGTACATCTTTTTCTAGTACACAAGAGATGAACCCAGTTAGTAGAAATCCTATTACTTTTAGGTGATGGGGCAAAGTTACTCTGGTGTGAGCACCTGGTACCAGATTAGGTGTCTCAATCACATCTCATTAAATATGGGTCAAATTGACATCATCTTGGATTGTTGGCCGATATTTCCTAGGAGATCAGCAAATATAAATATGGCTTGTTCTGGACGTGGCCATGAGTCGAAAATAATCGCACTGATACAGACTGAAACATCCACGGGCCGAAACGGTGACAGTCCGAAACGTCTGAAGGCGTAAATCTGATCACCATTAATGATTGACGCTGTCTTGATATCTCATTACCAGTATGTTAACATTTTTACGGACTACTATAATGACTAAATGTGAGCCGAAACGTCTCGGTCCAAAATGTCCATAAACTGACAGACAGTACAATCAAGTCCGGCAGACGTTTCAGAGTAACGTCCCGTTGTTATGTTTTTATTTTGTTCAGATAGTAGAAAATTGTATATTTTTTATCATTTTGTCTTTGCTGAATAACACTTGCCTCTATTAAACGCCCACCCAGGACTTTGGAGCGAGCCAGGGGCGTCTATTATAATCTTTACGGTATGTGATTGTTACTGAAGGAATGGGGTTGATGGTATTTGTGGCAAGTTTAGCTCCTGGTCCAGTCGCTCATTTGCCCAACCTGATAATGATATATTCTGTTTGCTGGAAGCATGATCGGCATTTCGGTGCAACGACGAGCAGCGCAGACCCTGATCAGACTGCGCATGATCCGCGTCTACACTGGTCGCAACACCCAGAAGCTCCATTTCTCCAGTCACAAACACATATACAGAGCTCCAGATAAGCTTTGTGTCTAAAGCATACTATACCCCCTGATTTCAAAATCATTTTGATTTTCTTCATTACTAAATAGGGAACAAACATAAAAATTTGTTAACAAATTTAAACATTCACTTAGTTGAGCTGCAAAAATTTTGCAGCTCAACTAAGTGAATTTTCAACTTTATGACAGTATTTTCACTATTCAATTTGAAAATCAATGCATATTTTCACATTGCTGTGCGTATTTTGTACTCCCACTTTTGATAATCAAAGCGTATTCAGCTAAAATAATTGCGTAAAATACACCAATACACACCTTATCTGGAGCTCTGCATATAATAGCAAACAATACTGGCGGTGACCATGCACAGGGGCTGTCAGGCTCATCTGGGTGTGTGCTGGTCACAATGGTCATCAGCCCCATATATCTCCAGCCACAACCAAAACTCATTTTCACGATTAATGCAAAGGTTATCATTAAATGGCAAAGTTATTACCCTCTAAACCCACACCTATTCACAAACAATTTCACCATCCAAATGAACAAATGTCCCCAGTTCACCCCCAGTAGACAGAACACACATGCATCCCTATATCCCCAATATCCCTGACCCCAGAACCCCTTCTCAATCTGTGGTGTGCCACTCTAAGCTGTAACAGCAATTAACGGCCATTTAGAAAAGCAATCAGCTTCTTTGTGCCATAATGTGTGACAACTAACCGGAAACATGGGCTACTTTCATTTGCAATCAACACCAGCAATACACTCAGACAGATCTAGATCTATCCACGTATACCTGTCAAAACGGACTAAACACAGCTCACTATTTTATCCATACACCAGTCCTGACGACTCTCGAACAATCTCATCATTCTGAACGTACAAACAAACGATAGCTGATCAAGTGCTACATTGATCAAACACCCAATAAGCCAATGTTTTTTATGACAACTTGTGCGTTATCTAGATACAGCAGGAATAACAATCAATAAAATATTCATACTGGATGTAGTCTGTTCTCCATAAAAAGCATCATTAAATTTCTCTCTGCATGTAACACCACCAATCAGCCAAATTTCCAATATCCTGTATAATTCCGACAAATAGAAAGCAAATACGGAGACCCTTAGGAATTCACAGCACCATTATCCGGTTGTTGGGAACGACACAAAATTGTGTTTTATGGGATTTACGAAAGCAGCCTATATTGTATACCAATAAACACACGACTTGCATTTGCCCACCACTAGACTCCATCCGAGTTATTTAACCCTCTCAACCCAAAGATCACGATGCTTGCAGACAATGTAAATCCAGATGAGCCGGCTCGTAACGAGCCGTCTCATCTGGATCTACACTGGTCAGGCAGATTGTATGTTCTCACTTTATACAAACAGCTCGTTCTTGGATGAATAGAATAGTCTGTAAATGCACCGGAAACGGACTAATGCATCCGGCACACGCAAATTGTAATAAGTATTTCAACTTGAAAGATCATAATCTATGTACATATAATGTAGATCCAGATGGCTGGCTCCTCTAGTCTGTAAGTACACTCTTGTAAATTGTTTATTCTTACTCCTACAACAAGAACGCCGCCAACGGCATGTATCCCAATTGGCTTGGGCCATGGTTGGATCATAAACATGCACATTCAATTTTAAGCCAAATGCTCATACAGTAAACAAGTCAGAGAAGAATGGAGAACCATGCAGGTTGGGTAGGAATGAAAATATGAATGATGAGAAACATGCACATGAAGTTTGAAGCCAATCGGTCATATACACAAGAAGTTATAGGAGAATGGAGAAACACGCACGCATCTACTAAATGTGAAAATCTACTGAATATGAAATTTGAAAGTCATTTGACATTGACCTTGGGCACGGGGGAGCATGGGTGTGGTGGGAAATGAAAATATGGAAGCTAATAAACGTGTACATGAAGTTTGAAGCCAATCGGTCATGCTAATGAAGTTATAGCAGAATGGAAAACTTTACGGACAGACGGGCAGACAACTTTTGCATCCCTATTATCGCTACGCCATGGGATAAAAATACCCATTTTAGGATGAATGGAAAAATCTGAAAATTCTGCATTGCGTTAATGATCACAAACCACATTTATAACTCGTGGAGAGAAATATATGACTAGCAGTATGTCGATCACTAGGAGAATTATTGTGCCTGCGGTTATGATCTCCTGTGAACTCATATAATCATCATCAGATTCAATAAAACAGCAGAGAACAGCCAACAGAAGCCATGGTTTACCACCAGTGGGTCGCTGTAATACAACACTGCATCAGCCACTATCAGCCGCTAGCCTAGACCTACCAGCTACATCAACACCACAGTCATCAAATGTTACAAAGACTCCGCAATGAAGCGGGAAACAGAATGAGAGAACATAAGCCGAGTGTAAAACATAGAGAACATGCTGAGACACTGCTTGATAAAGTAAAGAATAAGCTGGCTGTATGACCAGACTCACAAATCAGACTGCGCCAATTTCTCACAGCTCATCATAAAACTGGGAAACAGTATAAGCAGACAGGGTGTTTAAAATCAATACACTTTGTATTAAATAATTAAGTAAGCTGTCGGTCTGCGGTGAAAAAGACAATGATTTATCAGCACACTCTGGCCTGCGTAATCACAGGGATTTTGCACCGGGGAATACCCATCACCACACATAATGGGAGCCTGCTGATATACATGTATGGCCCTAAGTGTGATGCAGATACGAAGACGATTCAAGAGAACAACCATCATCAACTAAACACCAGTGGCCCGTTTCACTAAACTGTCCGTAAGTGCAAATTGATGGATTTACATATATTGAGCATAGGCTGCATATGATCAATATATGTAAATCCAATAATCAGTTACAAGAACACATTGTTAATGTGAAATTTAATCATAATTTTGCACTTACGAACATTTTAGTCATACAAAGTTTAGTGAAACGGGCCCCAGGGGCTATACTTCGAAACACTAACAAGTTGTTTGTAAGTTTGCAAGTGTAAAATTTAATTGTAGAATAACATTTACACTGACAGCCGATGTTGGAAAATCATTAGTGGATGTGTTCACATGTAATGATGTGTGCATGTACATGCAAAATGGTAACGTTAGTTAACCACGTTAAAGTTAGAAGCAAATTAATTAAAAACAATATTCATGCAAACTTTTTTATTGTAAGAAGTTTAATGAAACGGGCCCCAGCAATAGCTAAACTATTTGCATGCTAGCGGAGAAAATAACAGTATTTTTCTTATTTCCCTTTAAGTATGTTTTGGAATTTCATTATAATCAAGTCCGGACTCGATTCTAATGAAATTCCGAGACATATTCATGATATTTACAGGGAGAAATAAAAGAAAATATATTGTGTCTGCAATTTTTTAACTATTTATAGCCCACAAGTTTGCCAGCACAAACAAAGTGTGCTACGTGTATATGTTCAACTAGACATCAGCGTCAGTCAGTTGCGATGATGATCACATTGGAATGTGAATGCCCCGGTTCAGCAAGGCCATCAATATTCCACGGAAATCCCATTTGGAGAGGAGAAAGTGACAAAAACAATATCCAATTGTTCCAACGGGTCAATTCCGACACGGCATTAAACCAGCACCGAGCCAGCAAACTACCCATGAGAGGCTGGCAGTGGCAGCATGCAGGGTTGTCCATGCTTGGAGAAATGGGGCTTGTTGTATATGTGACCAGTGTAGCTCCTGATCCACTACTAGCACACTCTTGAGACACATGAAGGTCAATACTGTTTGTTAGAAAAGCATATGTGCTGGAAATTTAGAGATTTTTTTTTGTTGCTATTTTCTCCATTTCTGTTCCAAAGGTGGTTCATTATGAGCCGTAACAGTCTTTATGGAGAAATAAACAAATAATCAACTTTTTTCAATAAAAATATATTGTAATCGCCTTTAACCCCTAGACCGCTATCTTAATTTATTTTTTTGTCGTCTGCTGTTTATTTTCCATTTTTATCATCAAAAACATGCTTTGACAGCACTTTAGAATAATTTACAACATGCTTTGACAGCACTTCAGAATCATTTCCATTGGAAATGATTCAGAAGTGCTGTCAAAACATGTTTTTATTGAGAAATACAAGTTATAAAAACAACAGCAGATGACAATTGTTGTGAGTAGCGGTCTAAGGGTTGATTGGTTACTCTCAGTAATCGTGAGGAGAATACATCTGTGACTGAATGTTAACCCTTAGCCTGCTGAGCACGAAAATTGTCGTCTGCTGTTGCTTTATATTTTGCCTTGTTTCTCAATAAAAAACATGGTTTGACAGCACTTAGAATCATTTCCTTTGGAAATGATTCTAAAATGCTGTCAAACCATGTGTTTGATGAGAAAAAATCGAAAGTAAAACATAAAAAGCAGACGACAAAAATTTAATCGGCATGGTAAGGGCTAAATACATGTACGGTAGACCATAAGCAGACTTTTCATTCAATAAAGTATCAGGGTTTCTGACCAAACAATAGAAAATAACACCTGCACCACCACTGAATGTTGAACAATGTAAACCCGGATCAGACTGCGCAAATACATTCGTGCAGTCTAGACTGTGGCTACATTGGTGGGGAAACGCCACAAGATCCCTCTTCTCAATCGGCCGCCATGTTTAAAACCACATAATTGCCCTACAAGATTACCAGACATTGATCCGACTGTATAACGCTGCTAGTTTGGTTTGTTCAGCAATAAAATGGGCGAAATAAAACCACACACTGTTCTCTCATCTCATCAGGGGAACCGAAATTGCTATCAGTGTCCAGATACACATGATTTATGTCCCCTTGCCCCAACAGGCAATAGTTTGGAAATTAACATCTTTTTTTGACACCAGAATAAATTGAAATTAGTAAGTGCGAAAATCAATAGCGACACCAGGGCATGTGATATGACTGATGGCTCACAAAAAATGACCTTTGAACATTAACCCTTAGAATGACTGGAAACTGTTGTTTCAGATTTGGTCTTCTTTCACAATAAAAACATGGTTTGACAGCAGTTCAGAATCATTTCCAATATTTCCATTGGAAATTCTTCTCAAGTGCTGCTGAACCCTGTTGTTGATGAGAAACATAAGTGATTGGGGTTTACATCCAACTAACAGCAAGGTCGTGTACGGACAGGAATGCAGGTACACTGAACATTCAGCACTAAAACTTCATCACTGAAAGACAGTGTCCTGATCTGGTGCCAGGCACTTTTACTATAATTGACATCTTCCTCAACCCTTCAACACTACATCTCTTTTGTGATGTTTGCAAACAGTGTAGATCCAGATGAGCCGTCTCATCAGGATTTGCTCTTTCTGCAAGTAATTTTCATATTTTTTAAGAAAAAAACATCCCCTTTTTATACGCCCGTCTGAAAAAAAACGGGACGTATTATGTATCCACCTTGTACGTGCGGGCGGCGGGTGTCCGGCCGGCGGGTGTGTACAGCTTATCCACGCAATAACTAGAGTTCTACTTGACGTCTCATAACCAAATTTGGTATACGTGTATACATGTACACGGTAAGCCGAAGAAGCCTATTCATTTTCAAAACTTATCTCCCCTTGGCGACCAATTTTCAGAGTACTACTTGACGGATTGTAACCAGATTCGGTATACATGTTTATCATGGTAAGGCGAAGAATCCTATTCATTTTCAACAAGAAAATGTGGCCTTTCGGCACACGAATACCCCCGGTGGCAGATTGGAGGAATTGTGACAAATATAATTAACAAAAAGTGATAAGTATTCATAAGCACAGTTGTGAAGTTCAAATGGTGAAGGTCATGTTAAGGGTAGCATGATTGTGTGACATTTCTGCACAAGTCTTATGTAAATAATTTTAATGTGTGGAAAAGTTTAAAGCTGTGAAGGTCAAAGGATCAAGGTCGTACATATTAAGGACAGCATAGATGTGTGGAATTTGTGCACACGTATGATGTATTGAAATATTAAAGTAAACTAACCAGAAGTTATTACAGAATTGAGAAGTTGTCAAGGTCAAAAGGTCAAAGTCATATTAAGGGCAGCATGGATGTGTGGCATTTGTCCAGAAGTATGCTGTGTTGAAATAGTTTAAGTAATCCTTCAAGGATATAGAAGTTATGACAGAAATGAGAAACTCCGGCGAACTTCTTAATGTGTGAAAAAGTTCAAAGTTGTGAAGGTCAAAATGTGAAGGTCATATTATGGGCAGCATGGATGTGTGGCCTTTGTTCACAAATATATTGTGTTGATATATTTAAGTAATCTGTCGAGGGATATAGAAGTTAAGACATAATTGAGAAACTCAGGCAAACTTCTAAATGTGCCGGACACACGGACGGATGGACGGACACACAGTCCAAACACTATATGCATCTGGCTCTACCGAGACTGGGGGCATAAATATTTCCGATGACTTATCTCCCCGCGGTGGCCATTTTTAATTTTCGCACTCTGTATCCTTGTGTATACAATAACTCAAGTTCTACTTGACGGATCGTAACCAAATTTTGGTATACATGTATATCACAGCAAGGCGCCCATGTTTAATTTTCACACTCTGTATCCTTGTCCACACAATAACTAGATAGAGTCCTACTTGACAGATCATAACCAAATTTGGTACACATGTTTGTTATGGCAAAAGGAACTAGAGATTATGTTTGTAAAACATGGGTATGCCCCCTGGCATACTGGACCATACAAAATAACAAGAAATGAGGCAAAGATACAAAACTAAATGGCTAAGTGTTTCAACAACATTTCGAAGGTAACAAAGGTCAAGGTCGTGTTAATGGTGCTCGTGTTAATGGTGGTGCTAGTGTTAATGATGGTGCTAGTGTTAATGGTGGTGCTCGTGTTAATGGTGGTGCTAGTGTTAATGATGGTGCTTGTGTTAATGTTGGTGCTAGTGTTAATGGTGGTGCTTGTGTTAATGGTGGTGCTAGTGTTAATGATGGTGCTAGTGTTAATGATGGTGCTAGTGTTAATGGTGGTGCTAGTTAATGATGGTGCTAGTGTTAATGGTGGTGCTAGTGTTAATGATGGTGCTAGTGTTAATGGTGGTGCTAGTGTTAATGGTGGGTGGGGGCTAGGTGTTACTGGTGGTGTAGTGTTAATGGTGCTGTAGTGTTAATGGTGGTGTGGGTAATTTGAATGGTGCTCGTGTTAAGTGGTGGTGCTTTGCGTGTTAAATGGATCGGTGCTAGTGTTAATGATGGTGCTAGTGTTAATGATGGTGCTAGTGTTAATGGTGGTGCTAGTGTTAATGATGGTGCTAGTGTGTGACAAATGTTCAGCTGATTATTACATGTAGATATTACATGTAGCAGAAACTGTTACAAACTGTTTGACGTAACAAAATGGCTAAGTGTTTCAACAACATTTTGAAGGTGACAAAGTCAAGGTCGTGTTAATTGCAGGCGCGAGTGTGTGACAAATTTTCAGGTGGTTCAAGTGTCCAAGTATTGAAGCAATCCTTCGCGTAATATTACATGTTGGAGAGAAATTCCTAAAAACTTTTTGACATAAATGTACACATGGACGTACGTACTGACGGACGATCGGTTTGTTTGTTTGTTAGTGTTTAACGGCCTATCAACAGCTACGGTCATTTAAGGCCGGGGGTACGGAATCTCAAGTGCAACGCAATATTCCCCTATTGCCATCGCATAGTAGATGCCATCGCTGAATAACCCTATTTGTTTTCAGTGTGTTATCTCCCCTTGTTGACTGGCCATGCTGTTTAAAGTTCGAGTTTCTGAGGGGTATACCCAGCAGTATTACTGATTTCTTTTTCCATTGAGTTACCAACCTTGCTACACCTCGACAGGCGTATATTGTGACCTTAGGCACTCTTGTTATAAATGGACTAACCTGAAAATCATTTTGTGATGATTGGATTGCTTGACAATTAAGATATCACAGTCCATTCCAGTTACTTAGAGTTGAAAGGGGTAAGGTTAACTGGAGACACAATCAGAGTTATGCTACCATGGTTACCACAACTACTACACTTGTACTGCTAGTAGGTGTGCTTTTTGCAGCTTTAATAAGTGAATGTTTAAATTTGTAAAATTATTTTTATCATTTGTTCCCTATTTAGTAATGCAGAAAATCAATAACCCATTTGTAAAAGTAAAATAGGCAATGATTTTGAAATCAGGGGGTATATAGTACGCTTTAGACACAAAGCTTATCTGGAGCTCTACTTCATGTGTTAATGTGTGTCATTCTATCATCTGTAGGAAACCATACTTAATAATTCATGAAGAAGCAATATACTATACGGAGCCCCGCAGGGGACTTAGAATTCTTTTTTTTATTAATTCGTTCCCACGAAACAACAATTTGTTCCCTCAATTTAACAATTCGTTCCCACAAATTAACAATTTGTTCCCACGATATAACAATTCTTTCCCTCAATTTAACAATTCGTTCCCACAAAATAACAATTTGTGGGAACAAATTGTTATATCGTGGGAACGAATTGTTATATCATGGGAACGAATTATTAAATTGAGGGAACAAATTGTTAAATAGAGGGAACAAATTGTTAAATTGAGGGAACGAATTGTCATTTCATGGGAACGAATTGTTAATTCGAGGGAACAAATTGTTATATCGTGGGAACAAATTGTTATATCATGGGAACAAATTGTTATTTCGAGGGAACAAATTGTTAAATTGAGGGAACAAATTGTTTTTCGTGGGAACGAATTAATAAAAATAAATCCAAATTACTGTCGTCACCTTTCTGAAGTTACATACATGTAGTATAACAACAATCCTTGCACACGTCTGACAGTGTGACACCATTATGGCAATCATTGTATGACTAGATACTGATCATAGAATGTGGATGTACAGATTTTGGTTATACATAGTACCGATAGATCTTTCTGCAGGCTATGGTAGATGGCACAATATAAAACAATTTATTTATAATGGTACTTAAGGACCAACTGTATACCTGATCATCGTTTGATTCAAAGATAATTGCTTCGTAAATGAGATGGAATATATGTATAACATGCAAAATGTATTTGAATACTGCCTCATTACTGTATCCTATAGCTATACGGCACATGGGATGGCCAAGTCGGTCGTCTTTGGGTGTTCCAGCCATCAGCCAGTTTCACCTCTGCCGTTTGACAAAGAACTCAAAATGTGAAGTAGAATATTATGATATAATGTAGCCAATCACATGTAGAAAAACCAGGAGAACAGACTCCTATCAATTATATTATACCAAACTGTAAAATATGTCAGTTTTCTAGACAGGTTTGTGCCTGTGTTTTTAACAATATGAACCACCATTATAAATAGCTTGATACACAGAAAATTATAGAGTGTATATCACTTTTACCAATCTGTGCTAATAACTGACAAAAATTCATCATATTTTCTTGTATTTCTCCCCGTAACTATCATGAATATGTCTTGGAATTTCATTAGAATTGAGTCCTGAGGACTCGATTCTAATGAAATTCCAAGACATATTTACAGAGAGAAATAAAAATTATACTCGTAATTCGTTTGGCGGATATTTTCACAGCTAGCATGCAAAGAGTTAAGGTAGGTGTACCCTACTTATGGCCCCATGAAAACTTGCAAATGTTGAGAAACTAAAAACTATTACAAAATCAGACAAACAAGCCGTGGACGACTTCGCACCTTTCAGATAGGAGTGGTGACCTGTGTTCGGGCAGCCGTCCACCACCCTGTGATGTGTGCTTTCTATATTTTTATGTACGAAATGTAAATGCTATTACGCACATTTTTACCATTGTGCGCGGTGTAGCGATATAGTGCAACCTGTTGCCTATAAATCGGAAAACGTGCAGCTAGTGTATGTGTAGTTCCTTATCAGGCTGAATGAGTAAGCTGGCAGATCAGTAGCTAGTGTATGTGTAGTTCCTTATCGGGCTGAATGAGTATGCTGGCAGATCAGTAGCTAGTGTATGTGTAGTTCCTTATCAGGCTGAATGAGTAAGCTGGCAGATCAGCAGCTAGTATATGTGTAGTTCCTTATCAGGCTGAATGAGTATGCTGGCAGATCAGCAGCTAGAAAAACATATTATTATTATAAGCATCTTTTCTCCAGTCACAGTCACATTTTCGAGGACTGTGCCAAGATTTTTTTCTCTCACTGTTTTGATGCGAGATCATGTCACTGCATTGAGTGGTTGTTGTCGGCATCTCGTAATTATTAACCTTTTAACTGTATTATAGTGTTTCTCTGTTATGGAAATAATAATCAATAAAGAATGTGATGCATGAAAAGATAATTCAGGCAATGTAATAATATATACAACTAGTTATACAAATGTATGAAGCAGCCGTTACCTATTGTTCTATAGTTATTGGTGCTGGAGTATCAATTGTTAACCCTTAGTCCGCTACACACAACAATTGTCGTCTGCTGTTGCTTTTATATCTTGCCTTATTTCTCAATAAAAACATGGTTTGACAGCACTTCAGAATCATTTCCAATGGAAATGATTCTGAAGGGCTGTCAAACCATGTTGTAAGTTATTCTAAAGTGCTGTCAAAGCATGTTTTAGATGACAAAAATGGAAAATGGAAAATAAACAGCAGGCGACGAAAAATTAAGATAGCGGTGTAAGGGTTAAGATCATACTTGTGTAAAGCTTGATGAACCAATTTCATGCAGGATATAGAGTTACAGGTATCTGTGTTTTAAAATAATTTTTCTGTTTTTATTTTTCTGTTTTAACCCTGAGACCGCTATGTTAATTTTTTGTCGTCTGCTGTTTATATTCTATTTTCCATTTTTTGTATCATCAAAAACATGCTTTGACAGCACTTTAGAATAATTTACAACATGCTTTGACAGCACTTTAGAATAATTTACAACATGCTTTGACATTTGACAGCACTTCAGAATTGGAAACGATTCTGAAGTGCTGTCAAACCATGTTTTTACTGAGAAATAAGGCAAGATAGAAAAGCAACAGCAGATGACAATTGTTGTGTGTAGCGGTCTAAAGGTTAAGTTTTATGATGAAGGTAGAGCTTACTTGTCACTGCATAGGCATCAAGATTGGCATCCAAATTACCAAGTTGTTTGTCAACCTTATGTCTTTCTGCTTTTATTATATTATGCTAGCAAGAGACAATAGTGAAGCTTTTGATTGCCTTCTTTTACAGAAAAAATATGCTGTGACCTCTCATTTGAACCACCACGACGAGGTGGTTCAAATGGTGGTCACTACATGCAAAAATAAGAAGAAAATATGTATCTTTTTCAGTCCACAAAATGACGTATCCAGAGCTTTAGGTTAACTGGGTGTCTTATTTGTCTGTTACAGGTGCCATCCCAGGGTCAAAGCCTCCCCCACTGAATATGCTGAGCCCTGCCTCGTCCAAAATACAGCGGAACACGGCCACAGTGTCGCCCCTTCATCATGTGACTTCCCCGGCGAATGGTGTCAATTCAGCGGGGGGGAACGCGGCCTTGAATGCGTCCAGGACGTCAAGCTTTGCCGCGGCCCTTCGTAAGCTGGCAAATCAAGCCAAAGACTCCCCAGGTAGGATAGAGAATTCACAGATGAAAGACTCGGACCTATGACATAAAAATGTCAATTGAGAAAAATCCCAATACCCCACCTACTGTACTTGTTGTCGTACTATATGTTACGGTTCTAACATACAGTACAAAAACAGGTGGGTGGGGTAATGGTGTTTTATGCCCCCTATACGACACACTCCCACCACCACTGACCTGACCTTGACCTTTGTGACCTTCGAAATGGTGCTGAAACACATAGCCATTTGCATCGTCAAAAAGTTTGTAAGAGTTTCTCCATCATGTAATATCTATATTTGTGTAATTAATAAGTGTAAATTTAAAGTTTTCTTTTTTACACAAAATCTCGAGTTAGAGTCCAGTCATGGGGGCATGTTTTACCAACATATTTCTAGTTTTTCAAAAGGCATGTTCAGCTCGCCTGAGCGAAGCTCATGTGAGCTATTGTTACCGCAATGTGTCCATCGTCCGTCGTCGTCCGTGAACATTTTCAAACGTCTTCTCCTCGGTAACCATTGGGTCTATAGTCACCAAACTTCATGGTCATGGTCCTTAGGTAGGGGGATTACAAAATTGTTAAAATGACGTCATTACGTAATCCAAGATGGCCGCCGTCTAAAAATAGCACAAATTCTTAAAAAATCTTCTTCTCAAGAACCGCCAACCGGATTTCGACAAAACTTGGTAGGAATGATCGATGTACATTGCTCTTTCAAAGTTGTTAAAATGGTGATCCCGGGATCAAAAATGGGCATGGCCCGTGGGGTCAAATTGGGGTCAAATTTTATCAATGAGGCGATCACTCTGGTACATTTTTTTGTCGAAATCGGATTGTTATGTCATCCAAGATGGCCGCCGAAAGGTCAAAAGGTCGTTCTTTTATTAGAGATTTCAAAATTCTTCTTCACATGAACCACTTGGCCCATGGTAGCCAAACTTAAAATTTATGGTCCATGGGTGAAGCCTTTTCAGATTTGTTAAAATGGAGGTCATCGCTAATCCAAGATGGCCGCCGTCTAAAAATAGCATAAATTCTTAAAAAAATCTTCTTCTCATGAACCGCTAACCGGATTTCGACGAAACTTGGTAGGAATGATCGATGTACATTGCTTTTTCAAAGTTGTTAAAATGGTGATCCCGGGGTCAAAAATGGGCGTGGCCCGTGGGGTCAAATTTTATTTTTGACCGAATATGCTCATGTTATATATCAAATCAAAGGTATCAATGAGACGATCACTCTGGTACATTTTTTGTCGAAATCGGATTGTTATGTCATCCAAGATGGCCGCCGAAATGTCAAACGGTCGTTCTTTTATTAGAGATTTCAAAATTCTTCTTCACATGAACCGCTTGGCCCATGGTAGCCAAACTTAAAGGTTATGGTCCATGGGTGAACCCTTTTCCGATTTGTTAAAATGGAGGTCATCGCTAATCCAAGATGGCCACCGTCTAAAAATAGCATAAATTCTTAAAAAATCTTCTTCTCATGAACCGCTGGGCGGATTTTGACTAAACTTGGTAGGAATGATCGATTTACAATGCTCTTTCAAAGTTGTGAAAATGGTGACCCCGGGGTCAAAAATGGGCGTGGCCCGTGGGGTCAAATTTGGAGTCAAATTTTATTTTTGACCGAATATGCTCATGCCATATATCAAATTGAAGGTATCGATGAGGCGATTGCTCTGCTGCAATATTTGTCGGAATCGGATGATTATGTCGTCCATGATGGCCACCAAAAGGTCCATTTATTCAAGATTTTGAACGTCTTTTTCTCAGGAACCACATGGCCGATGCTGGCCAAACTTCATAGGAAGTTAAGATCCTTGGGTGAAGCATTTTCAGATTTGGTAAAATGAGAGTCATCGCTTAATCCAAGATGACCGCCATCTAAAAATAGCACAATTTTTTTAAAACACATGAACTCAATGTCACATTCTCCTCTGGTGTTCATGGAGTCAGGTGAGCGAATTAGGGCCATCATGGCCCTTTTGTTTTTATATCCCAGGTCCGAGTCTTTCACCTTAGATGTGAACTTAGATGTTAGGTTGTAGGTTCAATTCCTGCCCTAGGCATGAACAAAAACACTTTCCTCGTATTTCTATACCACCTTTCGGATGAGAATAAACCATGGTCCTGTGCCGTACGTTGCTGGGAGGTTAAACACTTTCACTTTATGTACAGTAAAGTTCCCGTCACAAATGGCAACAACTCCATTTTCCTGTCGCGATCGTAAATAAATGGAGGATATTCATATTTTTGCAACGAATATGACATATATGTTCATCTCGTGGCGTTAGCACTCGTGAAATATGGACATTTCACACCACGAGATGAACATATACCGGTATGTCATATTTGTTGCAAAAATATGAATATTCTATTTATTATATACCGCTCCATGGAAATTAACAGTTTTTTAGACTGTATACGGTAATGAATGTGTATTTGCAGCCTATTTCCAGTCCGGCACTGCAGATGTGCGTTATGAATATAGATAGCGGAAGTAGTCGTATTTTCACCAAAAGTTGTGTATTTCATCGATGAGAACATATGACTTTTATTTACATCGTATAACTATGTATTTCATGGGTAGGTATATAATAAATAGTTTTTTTTATACCGTCAGAGTACTGGCCCCCGCGAATAATTGGTAACACATTTTAATGAACACTCGTCAATTGATTTATTCAACTTCGTGTTGTACTCAACTGTGTCCAATTAGAAACGGCAAGCACTTCTCGTGTCCACAATTCGTGCAAACAATATCGGTACATGTCTTTAAAACAAGTAACCTTCATCAGATTCTGTTCAAATTGATAGTTTGTTTTCTGGATGTCATAAATTCTTCTATTGTCGCAAAATTGTCTCGCGTGGCTAATTTACCCACCAGGTACAACAAATATGTTGATACCACGGTCATAATGACTGACCCTAAAAAATGCATTTTGTCACATCGGGACTGTCAAAAGTGGTCTTAATATGGATAAAGCGGGCTGGTGGTTGTGTCGAACACTGCAACCATTTAAATAAAGAGTAATAAAATGGTTCTTTGAAAACGCAGTTGTATTAACGGGGCAGTCTCAATAACAGGGTGGTCGTAAGGTGGAACTTTACTGTTCTATTATTTGCTGTGGTTTCAATTGTAGATATTTATTTAAACATATTTTATTTGCATATTGTTTAACATTGTTTCTAATATACAGTACTATATAAATGGGATTGGATTGAAAGTAAGCTTATTTAAATTCTCTCTCGAGCTACATGACCGTTTACTGTACGTATATTGACGGTTCTATTGAACGTATGTAATCGCCAATGAATGAATTAATAAATCCATTGTAGACGAGGCAGGCCAGAAGTGCAGCACCTCCAGCAGCCCGCGGGAGCCGAGTTCGGCCGCGGGCCCCCCGCCCCTCGTGTACACGTCGACGACGCTGACCTCCCCGCCCGTGGTCACCATCGCCCCGACTCCCTCCCACCCCTCCATGCTGGCCAGTGAACCACGGCCGGTACGTCTTCTATCTATACCCCGGCCTTACATGACCTTAGCTGTTGATAGGCCGTTAACCCTTCCTACGCTGTAGACGGAAATTTTTGCTTTAATTCTTAACAAAAAACTGGTTTTGACAGCACATGAGAATCGTCTCCACTGGAGACGATTCTCATGTGTTGTCAAAACCAGGTTTTTGTCGAGAAATATTGAAAATAAAACATTACCAGCAGACGACAACATTTAATTCAGCGACATACTTTTTGTCTTTCCTACGTCAGTGGAAAGCGAGATATAGCTGTCACAATTCCACCGTTGTCGTTGTTGTATGTGTTCAATATGTCCAAATATTGAATATCTCCTGATCCTTAA
Source organism: Conchocele bisecta (assembly GCA_029237695.1). Classification (NCBI taxonomy): domain Eukaryota; kingdom Metazoa; phylum Mollusca; class Bivalvia; order Lucinida; family Thyasiridae; genus Conchocele; species Conchocele bisecta. The sequence continues at coordinate 90,383,471 of CM055265.1, read as the reverse complement.
GTCAGATCATTACCAAACTTCATCAGTAGATTCCTCGCATTGATTGCTATCCATCCAGTGTTATTTAATAAGCTTGATGACCTTGACCTCCGTGGATGAAACACTCGCCGGTGATCGCCTTGTTTGTTAGATGTACTAATTAATCACTCAGTTGGATAACGTATATTTTTATCTCACCTGAGCGAAGCTCATGTGAGCTATTGTTACCGCAATGTGTCCGTCGTCGTCCGTGAACATTTTCAAACGTCTTCTCCTCGGTGACCATTGGGCCTATAGTCACCAAACTTCATGGTCATGGTCCTTAGGTAGGGGGATTACAAAATTGTTAAAATGACGTCATTACGTAATCCAAGATGGCCGCCTTCTAAAAATAGCACAAATTCTTCAAAAATCTTCTTCTCAAGAACCGCCAACCAGATTTCGACAAAACTTGGTAGGAATGATTGATGTACATTGCTCTTTCAAAGTTGTTAAAATGGTGACACCGGGGTCAAAAATGGGCGTGGCCCGTGGGGTCAAATTGGGGTCAAATTTTATTTTTGACCAAATAGGGTCATGTCATATATCAAATTGAAGGTATCAATGAGGCGATCACTCTGGTGCAATTGTCAAAATCGGATGGTTATGTCATCCAAGATGGCCGCCAAAAGGTCAAAAGGTCGTTCTTTTATTTGACATTTCAAAATTCTTCTTCACATGAACCGCTTGGCCCATGGTAGCCAAACTTAAAAGTTTTGGTCCATGGGTGAAGCCTTTTCAGATTTGTTAAAATGGAGGTCATCGCTAATCCAAGATGGCCGCCGTCTAAAAATAGCATAAATTCTTAAAAAATCGTCTAATCATGAACCGCTAGCCGGATTTCGACGAAACTTGGTAGGAATGATCGATGTACAATGCTCTTTCAAAGTTGTTAAAATGGTGACTCATGGGTCAAAAATGGGCGTGGCCCGTGGGGTCAAATTTTATTTTTGACCGAATATGGTCATGTTATATATCAAATCGAAGGTATCAATGAGGTGATCACTCTGGTGCATTTATTGTCGAAATCGGATTGTTGTGTCATCCAAGATGGCCGCCGAAATGTCAAATAGTTTTTCTTTTATTAGAGATTTCAAAATTCTTCTTCACATGAATCACTTGCCAAACTGAAAAGTTATGGTCCATGGGTGAAGCCTTTTCCGATTTGTTAAAATGGAGGTCATCGCTAATCCAAGATGGCCGCCGTCTAAAAATAGCATAAATTCTTAAAAAATCTTCTTCTCATGAACCGTTGACCGTATTTCGACTAAACTTGGTAGGAATGATCGATTTACAATGCTCTTTCAAAGTAGTGAAAATGGTGACCCCGGGGTCGAAAATGGACATGGGCCGTGGGGTCAAATTGGGGTCAAATTTTATTTTTGACCGAATATACTCATGCCATATATCAAATTGAAGGTATCGATGAGGCAATTGCTCTGGTGCAATATTTGTCGGAATCGGATGATTATGTCATCCATGATGGCCACCAATAGGTCCATTTATTCAAGATTTTGAACGTCTTTTTCTCAGGAACCACATGGCCGATGCTGGCCAAACTTCATAGAAAGTTAAGATCCTTGGATGAAGCATTTTCAGATTTGGTAAAATGAGACTCATCGCTTAATCCAAGATGACCGCCATCTAAAAATAGCACAATTTTTTAAAACATGAACTCAATGTCACATTCTTCTCTGGTGTTCATGGAGTCAGGTGAGTGAATTAGGGCCATCATGGCCCTCTTGTTTATCAAACTGGTCTTCCGCATTAAATTTTAAAATGATGAGTAAAATAAGATAATGAAATTCAATTGTTTCAGCTGTCAGATAAAGGAGATGTTAATTATTTTCAGCTTAAGTAAGTGAATTTTAGAACATTTTGACTCTTCAATATGAAAATCAATAAGTTTGTGAGTATTTTTTACTCCCACGACTAAAATAAATGTGTAAACTATTCACACCTTATCCGGAGCTCTGCTGAATTCCTTCAGTCGCTGGAGAGGTTACACTCGTCCCAGAGCAGTTCCTCCCTCTACGAGCCCGTGAACATGAAGACAGAGCGCGACCGCCCCCAGTCGTCACAGTCGCGGGACGATGACCGCACCTCCAGCCGCGACGCCCACCTCCACTCCCCAAAAAGAGTTACCGTACGTCCAGCCAGGAGGTACGTACCGTACACAGACCTTTATCAGGTAATGGCCTTGTATTGACGCCCACCCCCACGCCCCAGTAGGAGGTACGTTACCCTACCCAGGAACCTATCAGGTAATGAGCCTTGTATTGACACCCACCCCACTCAGTAGGAGGTTCCGTCCCGTACACCGACCTATCGGTAATGCGCCTTGTATTGACACCCCACCCCAATCCAAGTAGGAGGTACGTTTAACGTACACCGGACCTTTAATAGGTAATTGCGCCTTGTATTAACCCACCCCACTCCAGTAGGGAGGTACGTTACCGTACCCAAGAACCTTTATCAGTAATGCGCCTTGTATTGACCCACCCCCACCCATCCAGTAGGACGGTACGTACGTAGACAGACTTTATAGGTAAATGAGCCTTGTATTGACACACCCCCACTCCAGTAGGAGGTACGTCCCTACAGACCTTTATCATGTTGGAGCCTTTTATTGAACATCCCCATCCAGTAGGGGTACGTACCGTACAGACCTTTATCATGTAATGAGCCTTGTATTGACACCCACCGCCACTCCAGTAGGAGGTACGTACCGTACACAGACCTTTATCAGGTAATGAGCCTTGTATTGACACCCACCCCACTCCAGTAGGAGGTACGTTACCATACACCCCAGACCTTTATAGGTAATGAGCATTGTATTGACACCCACCCCACTCCAGTAGAAGGTACGTCCCGTACACAGACCTTTATCAGGTAATGCGCCTTGTATTGACACCCACCCCACTCCAGTAGGAGGTACGTACCATACACAGACCTTTATCAGGTAATGAGCCTTGTATTGGGACACCCACCCCATCCAGTAGAAGGTACGTCCTACACAGACTTTATCAGGTAATTTGAGCCTTGTATTGCACCCACCCCCCCACTCCAGTAGGAGGTACGTTAACCGTACAAGACCTTTATCATGTAATGCGCCTTGTATTGACACCCACCCCCACTCCAGTAGGAGGTACGTACCATACACAGACCTTTATCAGGTAATGAGCCTTGTATTGACACCCACCCCACTCCAGTAGAGGTACGTCCCGTACACAGACCTTTATCAGGTAATGCGCCTTGTATTGACACCCACCCCACTCCAGTAGGAGGTACGTACCGTAGACAGACTTTATCAGGTAATGAGCCTTGTATTGACACCCACCCCCACTCCAGTAGGAGGTACGTACCGTACACAGACCTTTATCATGTAATGAGCCTTGTATTGACACCCACCCCACTCCAGTAGGAGGTACGTACCGTACACAGACTTTATCATGTAATGTGCCTTGTATTGATGCCCACTCCAGTAGGAGGTACGTACCGTACACAGACCTTTATCAGGTAATGAGCCTTGTATTGACACCCACCCCCACTCCAGTAGGAGGTACGTCCCGTACACAGACCTTTATCATGTAATGCGCATTGTATTGACTCCCACCCCACTCCAGTAGGAGGTACGTACCGTACACAGACTTTATCAGGTAATGTGCCTTGTATTGACGCCCACTCCAGTAGGAGGTACGTACCGTACACAGACCTTTATCAGGTAATGAGCCTTGTATTGACACCCACCCCAACTCCAGTAGGAGGTACGTCCCGAACACAGACCTTTATCAGGTAATGAGCCTTGTATTGACACCCACCCCCACTCCAGTAGGAGGTACGTCCCGTACACAGACCTTTATGCGGTAATGAGCCGTACACAGACTTTATCAGGTAATGTGCCTTGTATTGACGCCCACTCCAGTAGGAGGTACGTACCGTACACAGACCTTTATTCAGGTAAATGAGCTTGTATTGTCACCCACCCCATCCGTAGGGGAGGTTACTTTCCCGTAACAGACTTTATCCGGTAATGAGCCTTGTATTGACACACCACCCCCACTCCCAGTAGGAGGTACGTCCTCGTACACAGACATTATCGGTTAATGGAGCCTTGTATGACACCCAACCCCCACTCCAGTAGGAGGTAGTTTTACCTGTACACAGACTTTTTCAGGTTAATGTGCCCTTGTATTGTGCCATCCAGTAGGAGGTACCGTACCGTACACAGACCTTTATCATGTAATGAGCCTTGTATTGACACCCACCCCACTCCAGTAGGAGGTACGTACCGTACACAGACCTTTATCAGGTAATGAGCCTTGTATTGAACCACCCACCCACTCAGTAGGAGGTACGTACCGTAAGCCGGTCACAGACGTTTTATCATGTAATGTGGCATTGTATTGACTCCCACCCCACTCCAGTAGGAGGGTACGAATACCTTGTACCCACAGACTTTAGCAGGTAAGTGAGCCTTGTATTGACACCCACCCCCACTCCAGGTAGGGAGGTACGTTACCCGTACACAGACCTTTATCAGGTAAATGAGCTTGTATTGACACCCACCCACTCCCAGGTAGTAGAGTATTGTCCCGTTACCCAGACCATTATCTTGGTAATGAGCCTTGTATTGACACCCACCCATTACTCCAGTAGGAGGTACGTCCGTACACAGACCATTATCAGGTAATGAGCTTGTATTGACCACACCCAACCCCACTCCAGTAGGAGGTAGTCACGTACACCCAGATCCTTTATCAGGTAATGAGCCTTGTATTGACACCACCCCACTCCAGTTGGGGGTACAGTCCCGGTACACCCCAGACCTTTATCAGGTATTTGCGCTTTATGTGACACCCCCCACTCCAGTAGGAGTACTTTGTACGTAGGACGACTTATCAAGTACTGAGCCTTGTATTGACACCCACCCCACTCCAGTAGGAGTGTACGTACCGTATGAGCTTGACCTTTATCAGTAATGGATCCTTGTATTGACACCCCACCCCACTCCAGAGGAGGTAGGGTACGTACCGTTTACAGCTTTATCAGGTAATGTGCCTTGTATTGATTGCCCACTCAGTAGAGGTACGTACGTACACCAGACCTTTATCAGGTAATGAGCCTTGTATTTGCACCCACCCCCACTCAGTATGGGAGGTACGTCCGTACACAGACCTTTATCAGGTAATGAGCCTTGTATTGACACCCACCCCCACTCCAGTAGGAGGTACGTCCCGTACACAGACCTTTATCAGGTAATGAGCCTTGTATTGACACCCACCCCACTCCAGTAGGAGGTACGTCCCGTACACAGACCATTATCAGGTAATGAGCCTTGTATTGACACGCAACCCCACTCCAGTAGGAGGTATGTCCCGTACACAGACCTTTATCAGGTAATGAGTCTTGTATTGACACCCACCCCCACTCCAGTAGGAGGTACGTCCCGTACACAGACCTTTATCAGGTAATGAGCCTTGTATTGACACCCACCCCACTCCAGTAGGAGGTACGTACCGTAGACAGACTTTATCAGGTAATGAGCCTTGTATTGACGCCCACCCCCACTCCAGTAGGAGGTACGTCCCGTACACAGACCATTATCAGGTAATGAGCCTTGTATTGACGCCCACCCCCACTCCAGTAGGAGGTATGTCCCGTACACAGACCATTATCAGGTAATGAGCCTTGTATTGACACCCACCCCCACTCCAGTAGGAGGTATGTCCCGTACACAGACCTTTATCAGGTAATGAGCCTTGTATTGACACCCATCCCACTCCAGTAGGAGGTACGTATCATACAGAGACCTTTATCAGATAATGCGCCTTGTATTGACACCCACCCCCACTCCAGTAGGAGGTACGTACCGTACACAGACCTTTATCAGGTAATGCGCCTTGTATTGACGTCCACCCCCACTCCAGCAGGTGGTATGTACCGTAGACAGACCTTTATCGGGTAATGAGCCTTGTATTGACACCCACCCCACTCCAGCAGGATGTACGTACCGTACACAGACCTTTATCACCTTGTATTGATGCCCACCCCCACTCCAGCAGGAGGTACGTACTGTACACAGACCTTTATCACCTTGTATTGACAACCACCTCACTCCAGCAGGAGGTACGTACCGTACACAGACCTTTATCACCTTGTATTGACGCCCACCCCCACTCCAGCAGGAGGTACGTACTGTACACAGACCTTTATCACCTTGTATTGACGCCCACCCCCACTCCACAGAGGTACGTACGTACAGACCTTTATCACCTTGTATTGACGCCCACCCCCACTCCAGCAGGAGGTACGTACTGTACACAGACCTTTATCACCTTGTATTGACACCCACCCCACTCCAGCAGGAGGTACGTACCGTACACAGACCTTTATCACCTTGTATTGACACCCACCCCACTCCAGCAGGAGGTACGTACGTACACAGACCTTTATCACCTTGTATTGACAACCACCCCACTCCAGCAGAGGTACGTACCGTACACGAGACCTATCACCTTGTATAGACACCCACCCCACTCCACAGGAGGTACTACTGTACACAGACCTTTATCACCTTGTATTGACACACCCCACTCCAGCAGGAGGTACGTTACGTACACAGACCTTTATCACCTTGTATTGACACCCACCCCACTCCAGCAGGAGGTACGTACCGTACACAGACCTTTATCACCTTGTATTGACACCCACCCCACTCCAGCAGGAGGTACGTACTGTACACAGACCTTTATCACCTTGTATTGACACCCACCCCACTCCAGCAGGAGGTACGTACCGTACACAGACCTTTATCACCTTGTATTGACGCCCACCCCACTCCAGCAGGAGGTACGTACTGTACACAGACCTTTATCACCTTGTATTGACACCCACCCCCACTCCAGCAGGAGGTACGTACCGTACACAGACCTTTATCACCTTGTATTGACGCCCACCCCCACTCCAGCAGGAGGTACGTACTGTACACAGACCTTTATCACCTTGTATTGATGCCCACCCCCACTCCAGTAGGATGTATGTACCGTACACAGACCTTTATCACCTTGTATTGACACCCACCCCCACTCCAGCAGGAGGTACGTACGTACACAGACCTTTTATCCCCTTGTATTGATGACACCCCACTCCAGCAGGAGGTACGTACCGTACACAGACCTTTATCACCTTGTATTGACACCCACCCCACTCCAGCAGGAGGTACGTACTGTACACAGACCTTTATCACCTTGTATTGACACCCACCCCACTCCAGCAGGAGGTACGTACCGTACACAGACCTTATCATACCTGTATGACGCCCACACCTCCACAGAGTACGTACCTGTACACAGACCTTTATCACCTTGTATTGACACCCACCCCACTCCAGCAGGAGGTACGTACCGTACACAGACCTTTATCACCTTGTATTGACGCCCACCCCCACTCCAGCAGGAGGTACGTACCGTACACAGACCTTTATCACCTTGTATTGATGACACCCCACTCCCCAGTATATGTATGTACCGTACACAGACCTTTATCACCTTGTATTGACACCCAACCCCACTCCAGCGGAGTACGTACCGTACACAGACCTTTATCCTTGTATTGATGCCCACCCACCCCACTCCAGCAGGAGGTACGTACCGTACACAGACCTTTATCACCTTGTATTGAACACCCACCCACCCCACTCCAGAGAGGTACGTACCGTACACAGCCTTTACCTAATCACCTTGTATCTGACACACACCTCACCGTAGCCCCACCCCCTCCAGCAGGAGGTCTACTGTACACAGACCTTTATCACCTTGTATTGACGCCCACCCCACTCCAGCAGGAGGTACGTACCGTACACAGACCTTTTATCACCTTGACACCCACCCCACTCCAGCAGAGTACGTACCGTACACAGACCTTTATCACCTTGTATTGACACCCACCCCACTCCGCAGGAGGTACGTACTGTACAGACCTTTATCACCTTGTATTGACAACCACCCCACTCCACAGGAGGTACGTACCGTTTACACGACCTTTATCACCTTGTTATTGACACCCACCCCACTCCAGCAGGAGGACGTACTGTAACACAGACCTACCTACTGTATACCACACACCATCACCGAGTACGGTACTGTACACAGACCTTATACTTGATTGACCACCCCACTCCAGCAGGAGGTACGTACCGTACACAGACCTTTATCACCTTGTATTGACACCCACCCCACTCCAGCTTGGAGGTACGTACGTACACAGACCTTTATCATTGATTACACCCCCCCACTCCAGCAGGAGGTACGTACCGTACACAGACCTTTATCACCTTGTATTGACGCCCACCCCCACTCCAGCATGAGGTACGTACTGACACAGACCTTTAATCCACCTTGAATTGAAACCCACCCCACTTCCAGCCAGGAGTTACGGTACCCGTTACACAGGACCTTTTATCACCTAGTATTGACCCCACCGACCCCACTCCAGCAGGAGGGGTACGTACTGTACAACAAGACCTTTAATCCAACCATTGGTATTGACGCCCACTCCCCACTCCAGCATGGATTGTACGTTACCGACACAGGACCATTTATCACCTTGTATTGACAACCCACCCCCCACTCCAGCAGGAGGTCAACTTACCGTACAACAAAGACCTTTATCCCCTTGTTTGATGCCCACCCCCACCTTCCAGCAGGAGGTACGGACCGTACCCAGACCCTTTATCACCTTGCAATTGGATGGGCCCACACCCCCACTCCCATAGATGTTACGTAACCGTAAACAGACCTTTAATCACCTGTTGTATTGACCCACCAAGACCCCCACCTCCAGCATGGATTGGTTTACGTTACTGTTACACAGCAACCTTTATCACCTTGTATTGAAACACCCCACCCCCACACCAGCACGGAGTGTACGTACTGTACACAGACCTTTAATCACCTTGAATTGACGGCCAAGCCCACCCCCACTCCAGCCAGGAGGTACGGTACCGGGTACAACAGACCTTTTCTTTTCCACCTTGTATTGACACCCACCCCACCTTTCCATCAGGAGGAACGAACCTACACAGACCTTTAACACCTTTGTATTGAACACCCACCCCAAACGTCCAGCATGGAGGTACGTACCTGTACAACAGACCTTTATCACCTTGTATTGACAACCCACCCCACTCCAGCAGGGAGTACGTACGTTTGTACACAGACCTTTATATTTTCACCTTGTTATTGACCCCCACCTCGCCCAACCCAACCTCCAGCCAAGGGGTTACGGGTACTTTAACAACAAACCTTAATCACCTTGTATTGACACGCCACCCCACTTCAGCTGGACGGACGTACTTGTAACACGAGAACCTTTAACACCTTGGTAATTGACACCCCCCCCACTCCAGCCAGGAGAACTACCGTACACCAGGACCGGGTTTATCCCTTGTTATTGACACCCACTTCCCACACCACAGGAGGTACCGTTTTACTTTACACAGACCCTTTATCACCTTGTATTCACCCACCCACCCCACTCCAGCAGGAGGTACGTACCGTACACAGACCTTTATTTATTCACCTTGTAATTGACGCCCAACCCCCAACTTCCGAGCAGGAGGTACGTTACTGTACCACAGACCTTTATCGACCTTGTATTTGATACCCACCCCCAACTCCAAGTACGATGGTAAATGTACCCGTTTACACAGACCCTTTAATCAACCTTATACTTGACACCCCCACCCCCACGTCCGAGGCATGGTACGGTACCGTACTTACCAGGACCTTTATCACCCCTTGTATTAGATGCCCAACCCACTCCCCACTCCAGCCATGGATGGTACTGTACCGTACACAGACCTTTATCACCTTGTATTGGACACCCCCACCCCCAACACCAGCAGGATTGGTACGTACCTGTACCAACAGAACCTTTATTTTACCCTTGTTATTGATGCCCACCCCACCCACCCCACATCCAGCAGGAGGTACGTACCGTACAACATGACCTTTATTCCACCATAGTTATTGACACTAGCCCACCCCCACTCCAGCAAGGAGGTACGTTACTGTCCACAAGACCTTTATCACCATTGTATTGACACCCAACCCACCCACCATGCCAGAGGTACGTACCGTTCACAGGAACCTTTATCCCTTGTATTTGACCGCCCACCCCACCCGCAGGAGGTACGTGAACCCTTTACACACCTTTACCCACCTTGTATTGACTCCCACCCCACGCCCACCCCCATGGAAGGTACCGTATCCGTACACAGGACCTTTATCACCTTGGGTATTGACGCCCTACATCAACCCCCCTCTCCACAAGGAGGTAACTAATGTACACAGACCTTTTATTTTTCACCTTGTAATTGATGCCCACCACCCCCACTCCAGTATGATGTATGGTACCAGTCACACAGACCTAATTTATCACCTTGTATTGACACCCACCCAACCCCCACTCCAGCAGGAGGTACGTACCGTACACAGAACCTTTATCCACCCCTTGTATTGATGCCCACGACCCCCACTCCAGCAGGAGGTACGTACCGTTTACACAGACCTTTAATCAACCTTGTATTGATTGCCCACCCCCCACTTCCAGTAGGATGTAACGTAACGTACACAAGACCATTAACACCTTTTATCACCTTGTATTGATGCCCACCGTACCCACCTCCCAGCAGGGGTAGGTTACCGTACCGTTACCCAGAACTCCCTTTAAATCACCTTGTATTGATGGCCCACCCCCACCTCCAGCAGGATGTTACGTACCGAACAGCAGACCTTTATTTTCACCCTTAGTTATTATTGACACCCACCCCCACTCCACGCAGGAGGTACTTACCGTACACAGACCTTTTTAACACCTTGTATTGAATGCCCACCCTCCCCACTCCAGTAGGGAATGTACGTACCGTACACAGACCTTTTATTTTCACCATTGTAATTGATTGCCCACCCCCACCAATCCAGCAGGAGGTAGCGTAACCAGTACACAAGAACCTTTATCACATTGTATTGACGCCCCACCCCCCACTCCAGCAGGAGGTGGTACGTACCGTCACCAGACTTTTATCACCTTGTATTGATGCCCACCCCCACTCCAGTAGGATGTACGTACCGTGTTCAGACACCTATCAGGTAATGAGCCTTGTAGCCTTGAACCATTCTCATGCATGACGTAGGAATTCCTACCATTTCCGAGCCGAGCCTGATAAACTTGATATCATCAAACATTAGACTGGTATTCTATTTATCAGGTCGCCGCCCTTATCTCTGAAACCGCTTCGCCAATTCCCTCAAAACTTCACATGCGAAGCGGTTTCAGAGATAGTTTTCTTAAAAACTTTAACCTAAATCAAAACAATGAAAATATGGATGATGATAAACACACCATCCATATTTTCATTCTATTTCAACCCGTGCGGCCCCTGTGCCCAATGTCAAGGTCAAATTACTTTCAAATTTACCTTAAAGTTTTTATGATTTACTTTTGTTAAATAATCAATATTATGTGTCCGGGTTAAAAAAAAATTGCATTAAACGTTGTTTTTAGTACCGGGTACTATCAAATACCTTGGCGGGCGTGACATGCAGGCCGCGGCCATTTAGTTTTATCAAGGCTACCAGGTGATTAGATTAATGATAACGATGCTCTTGTTTCTGTTTACATTCACAGAACCACTTAATATTGTTCACGCATTCATTCAAATTGTGATCCTCCATCATTCTTTGATAAATCTACAACCCACACTTAAGAAAATGTCAAGGTCATGGATTTAGCTAAATAATCGTCAGGGCTCATGCTAAGGGTGGGGGGGGGGGGGAATTATCCCATAAACACACGCTTACTGCCAAATCTAATTTGAAGCTGTACTGACCTTGGGCTCCTGGGAAGCATGGGAAGGGAAGCGGCCTTATTTGGATTCTAGTATTTATTACACTGTTGTATTATGATTACTATATTATCTGCCGTACACTGTTGCGACATACACTACGGCGTGTTTCGTCGGCGTGGGACATATGTATTATTATCAGAGAGACAAGTGAAACAGCTGTTGTCGTATATTGAAGATCAATCACCCTGCAACCTAACCAGGATTGCTAACTGACTCGTAGTGGTTATGCAGATCATATGATGGTGACATGTTGTGTCTCCGTGTATGTTGCTGTGACTGGAGAAATGGGACTTTTGGCTTTTGCGACCAGTGTAGATCCAGATCAGCCTGTGCCTCCGCACAGGCTGATCAGGATCTGCACTGTTCGAGATTTCATCAATGTCAGAAAGACATGTCATGCTTCTAATAAGCAATATAGATCATTATTAGCTACTGGAGTGTGCTGTTAGATCAGGAGCTACACTGGTCACAAATCCTGTGAGCCCCATCTTTCCAGTCACAGCCATATATTTATTTGGCTTTGGCAAGAGAAATGGCAATTGTGGTATTTGTGGTCAGTATACATAATATACAGTTGCCACCCTGTCTGTCTGAGATTTACAAAGTTTTTTGGCTACCTACTATCTCTGCTACCACGAGTCTGTTTGACTTGAATCTTCATATACTTATTTGTCATCATCCATATTTTCCTATGCCTGCCTCTGTGTTCAGTGTCAAAGTCAAATGACTTGCATTAAAGCTTTTGGGGATGTATGTTATGCATCAGTCAATGTGAATCCCCGCACCCCCCCTCCGGGGGAGGGGCGGGGCTTTACCGGGGCATACACCGGGGCTTTTACCTTTCATGATGCCCCGCAGTGCGGGGACTTTACCGGGGCTTTTACAAATGGGCCGGGACACACCCCGGGGGCTTTACCGGGGTTTTAACCGGGCTTTACCTGGGCATACCCCGGGGCTTAACATTTCATGATGCCCCGCAGTGCGGGGCTTTTACCGGGGCTTTCACAGCAGCGAAAATATAAGCCCCGCTATTCCCCCGGAGGGGGGGTGCGGGGACTTACATTGACTGATGCATTAGTAACACGTCTCATTTTTCAATAGTTCATGAACCGCTTCACCGATTTTGAATTTTTGATAATATTTGGCCACATGTGTGTCTAGGGATGGTGCTTTGTTTTGCATATGACCCACATCCAACTGCCCAAGGTCAAGGTCACATTGAGGACATAATTATGTTCACCTTGTTTGTAACGCAAAAATGTTAAAAAGTTTTTTGTTTTTTTTCAATAACTCATAAACCACTTCAAGGATTTGGATAATATTTGGCCACAATGTGTGTCTAGGGATGCTGCTTTTTTTTGCATACGTCCCACGTCCGACTGCCCAAGGTCAAGATCACTGAGGACTTAATTTGTATGCTCCCCGAAAAAAATATATCTGTGACTGCTTGGAATATCAACTTGAAACTTCATATACACATTGATCACCATCCATATTTTCATTGTGTACCCTACCCAGGAGCCCACGGTCAAATGACTTAGAATTATTTTTTGAAGCTTACATTAAAGTTTTTCAAATTGCTTTATCTCTGTGACTGCTTGGGATATCAACTTGGAACTTCATATACACATCGATCACCATCCATATTTTCATTGTATACCCTACCCATGCTGCCCAAGGTCAAATGACTTTAAATGTTTTGTTAAAAGTGTTACGTTCAGGTTTTTCAAAATTCAATTTAATTCAGATTAGCATCCAAATATTTATTGTGACTAATAAACAAAACATTGTGTTAAACCTTTCTAGAATTTATCTCCGTTACCAATTGAGATTATGATGTGAAACTTCATATACACATTTATCACCATTTATTGTGATTAATAAGCATACCACACAAATTATACCCAGGGTCAAGGACTTTGAATTTCAATCCAGGCATCATTGGGGAACATTTGTCATATTTACCGACCATCTACAGTGAAATCGCGATGGCACGAAATGCCACGGGACCGCACATTTTGTTCGAGTGATCGCATCTTTCGAGCCATCGCATCTTTCGATTTTGTTATATTTGCCGACTACTGTACCCGTCGGATTTAGGAAATAAAGAAAGCACAATAGAATGTATCCATGTTTTAGATGATTATAATATTTATTCGCAGATTAGTTATCAGTCAAATTTAAATAAACTACATGTATTTACAAAACTGTCTCTATTTCAATTATTATCAAAGTCGAAAAGGAGAAAAGGTCCAGTATTCACTATAAATAGCGGCGCACATAATTAATGCAGCAGGTGGTTGTGACATCACTCAAAACAGTGGTCTTTTCAATGGGCGTTTTTCGTTGTAACTCTCGGGTAGCCTCTCGAATAACACTGGAGTTAAAACGAAAAACGACCAATGACTTGCAACAGACACTATTAAATACTCCCGAGTGGACGAAACCCAGAATATTTAATAAATCGCCCTATGCCGTTGAGCTGTTATGGGACACAAAACAACAACAACAAATTAAGAATACAATAACATTTATTTCACAAATAATGTACAAGCATAACAATAAATAGAGTTTCCACAAATTATGTTGAAAGTTTCCGAATAATCTAATATAGAATTCACAAAATGATCGCCATCAACAACGTTAACGATCAAATTGCACCACTTTAGGCAATTAACTGCACTTGAAAAGAAATCACATTTCACAAACAGGTAGAGTGCGGCTCGGCCTTTGATCGTAATAAGTCGGACGCGGAGGTGTGAAAATTAGCCAAACACAAACTTCGACATCAATTTCGAGTCCTCGTATAGCAAAATAGCGAGAAATGTGTCCGCAGGACTTGACAATTGTTTCGAGCGATCGCATTTTTCGAGGAGTTGCATTTCGAGCCATCGCATGTAAAATACATTAAGCATATAGGAAAAATTATCGGGACCGCGACGCCATTTCAAGCGAGCCCGACATTACGAGCCATCGCATTTCGAGCCATCGCGATTTCACTGTAGTTCAAATTGCTATATCTCGTGACAGCTTGCGATATCAACTTGAAACTTCATATACACATTGATCACCATCCATATTTTCATTGTATACCCTACCCATGCTGCCCAGGAGCCCAAGGTCAAATGACTTAGAATTTTGTATGATCCCCAAAAATGTTTATGCTCCCATATAGTTACCGCTTTGTGCGGCGTCCGAGTTTTACGTTAATTTTTTTCAAATTGCTATATCTCTGTAACTGATTGGGATATCAACTTGAAACTTCATATACACATTGATCACCATCCATATTTTCATTGTATACCCTTCCCAGGCTTCCCAGGAGCACAAGGTCAAATGACATCAAACTTTTTGTTAAAGTTTTATGTTAAAGTTTTTCAAATTCAATTCAATTCAGATTAGCATCCAAATATTTATTGTGACTAATAAACAAAACATTGCATCAAACCTTTCTAGAATTTATCTCTTGTTACCAATTGAGATTATGATGTGAAATTTCATATACACATTTATCACCATTTATTGTGATTAATAAGCATACTACACCAATACCCAGGGTCAAGGACTTTGAATTTAAATCCAGGCGTCATCGAGGAGCATTTGTTGGATTTACCGACCATCTAGTTTTTAAAGCTTACATTAAAATCCATATTTTCATTGTATACCCTACCCATGCTGCCCAGGAGCCCAAGGTCAAATGACTTTTAAAGCTTACGTTAAAGTTTTTCAAATTGCTATATCTCTGACCGCTTGCGATATCAACTTGAAACATCATATACACATTGATCACCATTTATTGTGATTAATAAGCATACTACACCAATACCCAGGGTCAAGGACTTTGAATTTCAATCCAGGCGTCATCGGGGAGCATTTGTCGGATTTACCGACCATCTAGTTTATTTTTGTATTAGCTTGGTTTAGCGATGCCAGTTCTTGTTTTTTTGCTCCCAGTTATGAAAATCAATGCATATTCAGCTAAAATATGGGGGTAACATACAACAATTCGTACCTTACCTGGAGCTCCATGTTGTTTACAGGATCACTCCACATTCGGCGACGGGCGCTGTATCGCCCATGCCGATGCGAGATGACAGCGCTGGTGGCAGCCGTGGGTTCCAGCCGTACCGGCCAGGCGAAGACATGAGGCCGCCGTTTCCCGCTTCTTTGGGCCTGGATCCGGCGACAGCTGCGGCAGCCGCGGCCTACTCCTACCCCGCCGCCTTCCTACCGCCTCACGCCTACCCCCACCCTGCATTCAGGTGGGTCGTCTTGATGAAGCATAGTGTTACTGTGCCTCGGGGGTTGAGAGGGCAAGCATGTCTTAGCGATGTAGGCATCCTTAATCAGGGCTCCAGATAAGGAATTAGTAATTGAGTATTGTCACTCCATCAGTTCTGAAGAAATTGGGTATTTCAAAATTTTAATTGGGTGAAATAAAATCACACTACTGTTTACACATAAACATACAGAAATTATTGAATAGCTTGCTTCGAAATGAAAACATGTCTTACCAAGATATGTTTTCATGGAAAATAAGAAAACTATGCTATATTTGTGGTCTGTTTATTGTTTTCTGCAGCATGATAAAGGTACCACAAATTTTGTATTGCTTTTTGATACTCGCTATTTCTGATTTCCATTTGGTTTTTGGCAATTTTTGTCAAGCCCTCTTGAGGAAAGCGAGACATAGTGAACACAATAACGTCCGGGTGTCTGTGTCCGTCCGCGTGTCGGTCCATCCGTCCGAAATCTGCGTTAAAAGTTTTTAAATACCTTATATCTCTGCAGTCCTAAGTCACATTGACTTGAAACTTCATATGCTTATTAGTCATCATCCATATATTCATGCTGTATCCCACTAATGTGGCCCCTGTGCCCAAGGTCAAATGACTTAGAATTTTGCGTTAAATTTTTTGTCAAAATTTGCGTTAAAGTTTTCAGATACTTACTATCTCTGTAACCATAAGTTGGATTTGCTTGAAACTTTGTATGCTTATTGGTCATCATCCATATATTCAATAAGTGTCCCACTTATGCGGCCCCTGTGCCCCTAGGTCAATGTCAAATGACTTTGAAGTTTGCGTTATTATAAAATCTGCGTTAAAGTTTTTAGATACCTTATTTATATCTCCACAATTGTTACTCCAATTTACTTCCAACTTCCAATACTTCCTTTTCATCATCGATATTTTCATTCTATATTCTGCCCACGTGGTCCGCATGCCCAAGGTCAAGGTCAAATGACTGAAATTTGTGTTAATGTTTTTACATACCTTATATCTCCACAACACTTACTCCGATTTAGTTCAAACTTTAGTGGTGGTCGGGCGAATGAGATGGCGTAAATTAACGGTAGGGATTCCTCCTTATAGGAATCACTATTTGCCTGGTTTGGCCCTCCGGTACGTTTTTATCTTTGGCTCTTTTGTTACCTGGGAGTTGAATTGGGTTATTGCCCATTATAAAAGTAGTAAGATTATTATTGATCCTACTGCTTTTGGGAGGGGCCAAGTGATTCTGGTGTGGCGAGGACTAGGCATCATCAGATCAGGATTATTCTGATTTCAGGGCTGAATATATAGTTTTGTTATTGTAAATATTCGGTTCTGATTTTGGGATTTTCACCCCATTTGTACATGTACTTGAAAATGTACATGTACTTGTACAGGTAATATATGGGATTTAGTACTAAACCCATTGACCCGGCCTTAAATGACCTTAGCTGTTGATAGGCCGTTAAACCCCAACAAACCAACAAACAAACAAAATCATACCTCTGGCTAAATGATCAGTAGCCTATTTCTACTTCATTCATGCCATATTACATTATGCCATGAGATGTTCATGCTTAAGCAACCGCAGAAAAAAAGAGAGATAACTCGTGTGCCTATTCTACTCCAAAGAGCCACCTCCCCTTGTCCACACCAGGTGGCTCCACCGGTCCTATGTCAAGCATGCGCCGACGACCAACCCGCCATATTGATATTCTGCGCAGCCAAGCTCAGACGTGTCGCCGTCGTGAGAGCGGAATTGAAGAGTTTTTTTTTTTTTTTTTTTTTTTTGCTTATATTTAACGGTGAATGGGAGAATGAACGGAGGTAGAGACTTTTTGAGAGAAGCCGGTAATTCGTATTTACAGAGCAACTACGAATTATCGGTACCCATTTACAGCTGGGTGAACTGGAGCAGTGTGGATAAAGTGTCTTGCTCAAGGACACAACACACGCCGCTAGTCAGGCTCGAACCCACGACCCTTGGATCAGTAGTCCGACACACTAACCATTACGCCACGGCGCTCCACTTTTTTTTGAAGAGTTACTTAGTCATAGGATCTTATTATAGGGTCTTTATACGACTCTCAGTGTATCTGGAATTGGTTACTCCAGGAGATATTGTGAATCTTGGGTCAGAAACTCCCTTGCGTTAATTTTCGGGGTTTAGCACGTGGCCCACTCTGCCGGCCATTTTGTTTCGTCCCAAATTGGGAAGTTTTTGATTCACACTGCAGATTCAATGACCCTCTATTTGCCCTCATAATACAGATTCAACGACCTTCTATTTGCTCTCACAATGCATGTTTTATGACCCTCTGTTTGCCATCACGTTCCAGGTTTGACGACCCCTTACTGTTGGAGCGGTACCGGATGATGCAGCACCCGTACCTGTCGTACCCGGCGGGCATGCTGTCCCACCCCGGCCTCCACCCCCTGCTGGCGGGTGGCCGCTACCAATCCGACCTGCTGCCCCACCACGTACAGTTCGCCACATCACAGGGTGGTGGGCGGCTGCCCGAACACAGGTCACCACTCCTATCTGAAAGGTGCGTAGTCCACAGCTTGTTTGTCTGATTTTGTAATAGTATTTAGTTTCTCTATATTTGCAAGTTTTCTGCACTGATATGGTATGTTGAATGATATTGAATAAACCACAAACCCACTCGACCCTGTTAATCTGGCCTATAATGACCTTAGCTGTCAATTACACACCATGAAATCAAATCAAAAGGCAAAAACTATGCAGCATTTAAAGACAACACAAATCTTGATGAATATTTTAAAATCTATATTCTAATGCACTGTTAATATCACACAATCTGATTGGCTGATTTTTTGGTGGTATTTAACCCTACTGTCAGTTTGAGAACATCTTCTCAGTGTCAACACCTATTAAATTAGAATATGACTCAATTATCGTGACAGGTTCTCACTAAGGAAACAAATCTGACCACTTCACACGAGAAATGGCGTGTGGCGAAAATTGAGTAATTGACGTAATTGACGTTTGACACGACTGAGATTAAAGATGCCAATTAGGCAGTTCTCACCTTTCAAAATAACTGGTAAACACCACAAATTACACATTGTCAACACATGGGAAACCCTTCTTGTCTATAATCTAAGCCCACTGTACACGTTGTAGGCACAGATCAGCTTGTAAATCAATGTGCATTCCCAATCATAAATTTATAGACCATGATAAATTAGAAATGAAGTGTTCCCGATACAGGGCTATAACGAATATGGGGCGAACTGGTTAGGGTACGAAAATGCCAGTTTCAAAATAGGCTAAATCAGCAAATTAGGTATACTGGATCTGATCTTGGTATACACTGTTCACATACGGTAGAGAAAATGTTGACCGAATGTAACACAGGGCCGAAACGAGTAAGGCGCAAACTGTTTAGAATACAAATCTATTTTTCCAATACCGGATGTTACCCCAAAGACTAACGATTTTTGGTCGTTTATGTCCATATTTCTGGGTGGGAAAAAAGTGCATTAGTCTCTAGCATGCAAGTGTACTGTGTTAGATAAGTCATCTTTTCATATATAACATGTTCCTGATCATTGAAAAGTAGCACGCTAGTCTTTCGCCCGTTAGAAACAATACTTGTGTCAGGAACAATCAATGTCACATGGCTTAGTTTCTAGCATACGCTCAATTTGATGAAAAATATGAGATACATTTGTACGGGTATGCTGCTGGGGCCCGTTTCACTAAACTTTGTACAAATATAATGTTCATATGTGCAAAATTATGATAGTCTGTAAATTTCACATTAACGATGTTTTCTTATAAACAATTATTGGATTTACATTTATGGAGCATAGGCTGCATATGCAGCCTATGCTCAATAAATGTTAATCCATCAATTGAAATTTCCAGATGATCCTAAATTCGCACTTACGAACATTTAGTAAAACTGGCCCCTGGTGCAGAAAGTATGACTCGCCCACTCGCAATTACATCAGTGAGCATGTTATTGACCGACCATTCATTGATTGCTCGTCTCATCCTTTCAGACAAAGACTGGAAGAGGAAAAACAAAGAGAGGTGGAGAGGGAACGAGAGAAAGAGCGGGAGAAGGAGAGGGAAGTGGCCATACAGCGGGAACGACAGAAGCTGCTGGATAGGGAGAGCGAGAGACAGAGGGAGAGGGAGAGATCAGTGGCGCACAGGGACCGGGAGTTGGAGAGGAGGGAGTCGACGGATAAACCAAAGATGGACATGGCAGCTCGAGAGAAGGCGGAAGAATCGTTAGGTACAGTACATGGGCGTAGGCAGATCTCCAGATAAGCTGCATATTTGCTTACATACCCAATTAAAATTGTAAAAACCCCAATTGAAATCTGAAGTAGCAAGTATCAAAAAGCATTAAAAAAATTATGGTACATTTATCATGCTGCAGAAAACAATAAACAGACCGCAAATACAATGTATAGCATATTTTTCTTATGAAAACACATTTTGGTATTTCATTAGAATTGTCTCCAAGGAGACAATTTTAATGAAATGCCAAGACATGTTTTCATTTCGAAGCAGACTATTCAATAATTGCTGTCTGTGGATGTGTAAACAGTAGTGTGATTTCATTTTACCCAGATATAATTTTGAAATACCCAATTGCTTCAGAAATTATGGAGTGACAATACTCAATTCCTTATCTAGAGCCCTGGGCGATACCAATATTTTTGAAAACTTTCAGCCGTGAAGCAACCTAAATCTGTATGGGATCCAGGGGTTGTGCCATTACTGTGGTGTAGTAACATTATCATTTTTCACCTGCGCACATTACATGTAAACACATCCACTAAAGATTTTGGAACATGGCTGTAGAGATGGATTGTGGCCTAGGTGTTAGAACACCTGTCTTCCAATCCGGAGGTTGTGGATTCAAACCTCGCCTCAGGCATCAAAAATACTTTCATAGTGTTGCCATCCCACTGGTCTGTCGGATGAGACTTTAAACTGTGGTCCCGTCTCTATATGACCCTACCTGTTGGTGGGACGTTAAGCCCATTCACTTTCACTTTTTCCAACATGGCTGTCTGTGTAAATTGCATTCTAAAATTAAATTTTACACTTACAAATTTCTTTGTCTTACGAAGTTCGGGTCCCTGGGGCCCGTTTCACTAAACTTTGTACGACTAAAATGTTTGTAAGTGCAAATTTAGGATCGTCTACCAATTTAAATTGATGTATTTACTAAGTTATCTAAAGTTTTTAAATAAATTTAACAGTTACTGTATTTCCCAACTTCACATTGTGCATGGGTGTCCAAATGAAACAGCCATGTATACCCTTGGTCAAGCTCCTCCTACTGATGAGCAGCGCCATCTGAATACGCCATCAACAACCACTAGTATCTAAGAGACTATGCAGTATCAAGAATAGCATCCAATGGGATTGAAGTTGAATGATTCAATCCTTGAAATTAGTAATGTCACTATTAATTAGGAAAGGTGCCAGGGTCTAATGCGTTGCAAGATAAACAGGTGGACAAAATGGTTGTCATTGGCCGTTATTTTGTGGCTTATGTTACAATGGTACACTATTATCACCTCCTGCCATCAAGCTGTCAATCATTCAAGTGCATTTTCAGTACAACTACCAGATGTTAAATGTCGAGGTAGGTGGGAGCATCCGATGGGTAATTTAACAATTGGGATTCATCCTTACCGGTATCCCGAACGGAGACCTGGTTTGGCCCTCAGGCCCGTCTTCGGCAATCTTGTATGTGAGGGTTTAATCTGGTTATAGTATATATTAGGCCCGGCCTTAAATGACCTTAGCTGTTGATAGGCCGTAAAACACCAATAAACATAAAAAACAGCTTGCAGTCGAAACACGGGTGTTGTCATACAGCATCCACGTGAGAATATTATACACCCTGAATGAGGCTACAATGTTACACATTACATTGCAGCAGCTCGGTTCGGCAGCATCATCCAGGGGACTCCGAAGGGTCTGGGGATCGCAGACCGCTACCCCCGGGCCCCGTCCAGCTCAGGCTCGACCTTGGTTGGAGAGCGGAGTGGGGAGAGGAAGGGCACAAAGGAGGAGTACAGCAGCTCCCAGGGGCCCAGTGGTTTCACACGACCCCCGCCCCATAAGGTGAGCAGTTTCTCGGCGATAATGCTACCAAGCCTCCAGACCCATATTTTTGACGAGATTGCTTGCAGAAAGTGAGACATAGTGATCGGAATGATGTTAATGTATCCGTCCTTGCATCTATCCGAAATCTGACTTGACGTTTCTACATTACTTTTATCTGTGCAACCATCATATGAACAGGCTTTTCATCATCATCCACATTTTCATTCTATAGCCATCTGGTGCATTCAAGGTCAAATGCCTCCACAGGCTGAGCATGCATGCCGCCACCATTTTGTTTATTATCCCCTCGCCGATAGGTTAGTCCATGTGCGTACTTGCATACGTTAGTAACACCTTTCATTGTTCGACAACTTATTAACCGCTTCACCGATTTTGATAATATATTTTTTCCCAGATGTGGCATGCACACCTAGGGCCAAGTTATCGTGTATACAGGCATGACAGGAACCTTGCACTGGGCACCAGATCACGATATTATTCTCAAATCACCTATAATTTCTGTTTGCCTTCAGCTAATATCTTCATATTGCACACATGCATTACTAAGTAACTATACATCATTCCACATTCATACAATTACCCTCGCTACTGATCGTACGTCCGTCCGTCTGTCTGTATATTATTTGAATGTTTTTTGTAAGAGATTCTCAAATCACCTATAATTTCTGTTTGCCTTCAGCTAATACCTTCATATTGCACACATGCATTACTAAGTAACTATACATCATTCCACATTCATACAATTACCCTCGCTACTGATCGTACGTCCGTCCGTCTGTCTGTTTATTGTATCCCCCGGACTCCGTCGGGGGATACTATGGATTTGACAGCGCGCCGCGTCCGCCGCAGACACTTCTTGTCCAGAGCATAACTCGAACACCCTTTGGAATATTTTCATGAAACTTCACACATGCATAGACCACGACCCGAAGGTGTGTCGCGCACAAGAATGACAACTCTTGCATAGCTAATTTTTTAGTTATCTCCCTTTTTTGTTTCTCGAACTGATTTCGTGTCCGGAGCATAACTCCACCACCCTTTGGAATATTTTCATGAAACTTCACACATGCATAGACCACGCCCGAAGGTGTGTCGCGCACAAGAATGACAACTCTTGCATAGCTAATTTTTTAATTATCTCCCTTTTTTGTTTTGCGCACTGATTGACCATAACTCGACCACCCTTTGGAATATTTTTATGAAACTTCACATATTCAATTAGACCACGAACCGAAGGTGTGTCGTGCACAAGAATGACAACTCTTGCATAGCTAATTTTTTAGTTATCTCCCTTTTTTGTTTTCGCGCACTGATTTCTTGTCCGGAGCATAACTCGACCACCCTTTGGAATATTTTCATGAAACTTCACACATGCATAGACCACGACCCGGAGGTGTGTCGCGCACAAGAATGACAACTCTTGCGTAGCTAATTTTTGAGTTATCTCCCTTTTTGGTTTTGCGCACTCTACAAACTGGACAATAATGCATGAAGACCCGTTTTCTCGTCTGCTCTGTACACCTTTTCTTGTGTGCTCTGTACACCTTACCTGTAGAGAGAACAATAGAGACTGGGAGAACCATTCACCTGTCCATGTGCTGCATGTGCTAGCATGTGCAAATGTCCAGTCTTGACCACAGGTAATTTATACAGGTAAATTACTACATTTGATATTACATTTCCGTAAACTGTGTTGAAAATATTGTGGCATTATGTGGACCTTTGCAGATATATGTAGATAAATATAGGACTATTAAAAAAAAATTCTGGGCTCCAGTAGCAAGCATTATTATTTTTAAACTTTTTTTTTTCATTTTTTATTTTCAAATTATTTTTCAATTTTTGTCTAGTAGCATAAGGTCGTAAGTGCTATATACAGACTATTCACATGTGCATGTGCTAGCATGTGCAACTGACCACTGACCACTTACAGGTAATTTATACAGGTAAATGATTATATTACATTTCCGTAAACTGTGTTGAAAATATTGTGACAATATGTGGACCTGTGTATATATGATATGTAGATAAATATAGGACTATTAAAAAACATTCTGGGCTCCAGTAGGGAGCATTATTCTTTTATATTTTTTTTTAATTTAATTTTTCCATTTTTTTTTTACATTCTTTTTCAATTTTTTAACTGACCACTAACTTATTACAGGTAATTTATACAGGTACATTATTACATTTCCGTAAACTGTGTTGACAATATTGTGGCAGTATGTGGACCTGTGCAGATATATGTAGGTAAATATAGGACTATTAACAAAAATTCTGGGCTCCAGTAGCGAGCATTATTATTATTTTATTTTTTTTGTATATTACATTTCCGTAAACTGTGTTGAAAATATTGTGGCATTATGTGGACCTGTGCAGATATATGTAGATAAATATAGGACTATTAAACAAAAATTCTGGACTCCAGTAGCAAGCATTATTATTTTTAATTTTTAAACATATTTTTTCCATTTTTTTTTTCATTTTTTTTTTCATTTTTTTTTCTTCAAATTCTTTTTCAATTTTTGTCTAATAGCATAAGGTCGTAAGTGCTATATACAGACTATTATCATATAATAAAACAATTATTGACTATTGAGCCATAGAATATAATCTGATATTCTATGGCTCACTAGTCAATAATTGTATAATATGTTCGGGCCAGTGAAAATTGCTTTCGGGCCCAGGCTCGAGGTCAAGGCGGGACAAGGCGAGGCATCTGATTCCGCGAAATTCTTGTTTACTTATCTCCCTTTGTTGTTTCGTGCTCTGATTTTGTATCCAGAGCAAACTCGAACACCCTTTGGAATATTTTTATGCCCCACCACGATAGTGGAGGGGGCATTTAGTGTTACCCTTGTCCGTCCGTCCCCGTCCGTCCGTCCGTCCGTCCGCACACACGAATGGGTACTTGTTGTAAGCGTACGGGGATCTTATTGGGTAGGGTTAGGATAGTGTTGGGTACTCTTGTTGGGTATTTTTATACAGTAAAAACCCAACAAGTATTCATTCGTAGGAACGTGCATCCCGTCCTCCCGTCCGTCCGTCCGTCCGGGCACACATTAGGGTACTTATGGGGTAGGGGGCGTGGTCTAAGACAATGGGTTAGGGTTAGAACACAATGGAACTTCCGTACCCCGTAAGCCTATTGTGTCTTACGGGGTATTTCCTTTGATCTTTTATATAGCAAGTACCCCCTAAGGTCCGAAATGTAAGTTCGTCCGTCCGTCCGTCCGTCCGTCCGTCCGGGCACACATTAGGGTACTTATGTGGCTAGCCCCACAGGGTTATGGACTTGTTAAAGGATAGGGTTGTTACAATTAGCCACCTAAAAAATTGTTTTATGTGGCTAAAAATCGTTTTATGTGGCCAATATTTAACATGTGATAAGCCACATAAGTACCCTAATGTAAGAACGTCCGTCCGTCCGTCACAAAACTTTAACACTCGGGTAAATGTCTCATAATTTCTTCATCCTTCGACCGATCTGCTTCATATTTCATATACACATTGCTCTGATGGTTCACTACCGCCCTGTGCCAAATCCACGTTCATCCTGCCCCGCCAAGCCCAGGGTCAAGGTCACATACTTGGTGCTTCAAAAACTTTAACGCTCGGGTAAATATCTTATACTTTCTGTTTTCTTTCATGGATCATCTTCATATTTCATATACCGTACGCATTGCTCTAATGGTCCTCTACCTCCCTGTGCCAAATCCACGTTCGTCCTGCCCCCGCCAATCCCAGGGTCAAGGTCACATACTTGGTGCTTCAAAAACTTTAATGCTCAGGTAAATATCTTATAATTTTTCTTTCCATTCACGGATCAACTTCATATTTCATATACGCGTTGCTCTAATGGTCCTCTACCGCCCTGTGCCAAATCCACGTTCGTCCCGCCCCCGCCAAGCCCAGGGTTAACATCACATACTTAGTGCTTCAAAAACTTGAACGCTCAGGTAAATATCTTATAATTTCTGTTTTCTTTCACGGATCAGCTTCATATTTCATATATGCATTGCTCTAATGGTCCTCTACCGCCCTGTGCCAAATCCACGTTCATCCTGCCCCCGCCAAGCCCAGGGTCAAGGTCACATACTTGTGCTTCAAAAACTTTAACGCTCGGGTAAAAGAAAATTTTGACTTGGAATTTGGCCTCATTTATTATCAAAGCGATATGTGGGATATCCGTGTTCTATGAACACATTTTCTAGTTTATTAAACTTCACACATGCATAGAAGACGACCCAAAGGTGTGTCGCACGTAAGAATGACAACTCTTGCGTCGTTAATTGTTTAGTTATCTCCCTTTGTTGTTTCGTGCACTGATTTCGTGTCCGGAGCATAACTCGAACACCCTTTGGAATATTTTCATGAAACTTCACACATGCATAGACCACAACCCTAAGGTGTGTCACGCAAGAATGACAACTCTTGCATCACTATTTTTTTAGTTATCTCCCTTTGTTTTTTCCGTCACTGATTTTGTCTCCGGAGCATAACTCGAACACCCTTTTTTCAAACTACTTGTGTATCTGGGGAGGGGGATACACATGCGCTTGTCGACAAGCGTCCATTTCTAGTTTATTGAAAGTTTTTGTAACAGTTTCTCAAATTGAGGCCACATTTTCTACTTTAGATCTGAAATGTTTAGTTCCACTGGTGAATTTTGTCTACCTCACAGGTACTGGGGAACTAGGGACCATTATAGACGCGGATGAAACTGTGCAGGTGGGATGGGTCGTGGCCTATGGGTTGGAACACCTGACTCCCAATCAGAGTTTGTGGGTTCCTCTAACCTTGCCTTAGGCATAAACAAATATGTGCATAGTATTTCCTTCCCACTTTCGGATGAGACTTGAAACCGAGGTCCCATCCCTAAATGGCCATAGCTGTTGCTGGGAACGAAACCCAACCACTTACAAACTGTGCAGGCTTATCTGGGACTAAGCGTATCCATCATAGGCACTGAATGATATTCCACCCGAGTGTCAGAATATGTTGTTAGAAACGAGGCTTTGCCAAGTTTCTGACGACATATTCTGATCACGAGGGTGGAATATCCTTTTCTCGCATACCCAGAGTCCATTTCAATGTTATTTCCGAAGCCACGCCCATGTGGGATTTTTCTGTCTCACACGGCTATCTCACACGGCTGACATGTCGCACACTGCCGGAACTACTTTTTGTGTATTGGCTTCCAAACGTCGTCTGCATTGTTTACAAACACACGCTCTCTACACAGTACTGTCAGTAGACAACAATGTCAACAACGTCGCTCTGGATTTGTTATGTAGGCTATTATTTATTTCGGGTTTTATCCAGTTTTATCAAATTTGCATAAATTTGTGGGACGAGTTGTGTAAGGGGCGTCTGTAAATCAGTTGGCCGAACATTATTAAAAAAAACACATGTAATTGACAGCAAACTATTTACCTCGTATGTTGTTGATTCTTCCCCAAACATATGTATAGTGACAGTTGATAGTGATTGGAATATTTGTTTAATAATCCAGTGAGCAAGAATTTCTTGAAAACGGCAATGTGTTGAAATGACAAATGTCCGACGGAGTGAAACTTTCGGTGGACTGATATTTGCGTAATTGAAGACAGCATCTCGGAATTGCAATAAATACTCAAAATAAAAACATAAAATGATTCTGTAAACATTATTGTACAAATTTGAATCGAGGATATATGGTCTATTTTCAATATTTATATGAGTTTGTCTCATACTACGTCCTATTTATTTTGTGTATGTAGTAATTGGGTTTACACATGATGTCATGGGCGTCTTCAGACCGTATTTTTAGTGGGCCGTTATGTGTTAAATGTTTCGATCCAATGTCAGGAGACTCTAATTTGTTGGTGTAAACTTTGTTTACACCCATTTCTTGATACGGGTAATGCGATTGAGTGGTTTTGTATTGGAGCTAGCATAATAAAGAAAAAAAATGTTAGTATTATACTATGGTGGTTCGTTGATGGCGTATTATGGCTAAAAACATGATTCTGGACTTAGTAGGTATACGAGAAAAAGTATTCCAGATATACTCGGTGTGTGACTAAGGATATTCCACCCTCGTGGTCAGAATATGTCGTCAGAAAACTCGGCAAAGCCTCATTTCTGACAACATATTCTGACCACTCGGGTGGAATATCCTTGTCACACACCGGTGGAGTATATATGGAATACTCTTATTCTCGCATACCCAGAGTCCATTTCAATGTTATTTCCGAAGCCACGCCCATGTGAGATTTTTCTGTCTCACACGGCTATCTCACACGGCTGACATATCACACACTGCCGGAACTACTTTTTGTGTATTGGCTTCCAAACGTCGTCTGAATTGTTTACAAACACACGCTCTCTACACAGTACTGTCAGTAGACAACAATGTCAACAACGTCGCTCTGGAGTTGTTATGTAGGCTATTATTTATTTCAGGTTTTATCCAGTTTTATCAAATTTGCGTAAATTTGTGGGACGAGTTATGTAAATCAGTTGGCCGAACATTATTATTAAAAAAACACATGTAATTAACAGCAAACTATTTAACTCGTATGTTGTTGATTCTTCCCCAAACATATGTGTAGTGACAGTTGATAGTGATTGGAATATTTGTTTAATAATCCAGTGATCAAGAATTTCTTGAAAACGGCAACGTGTTGAAATGACAAATGTCCGTCGGAGTGAAACTTTCGGCGGACTGATATTTGCGTAATTGAAGACAGCGTCTCGGAATTGCAATAAATACTCAAAATAAAAACATAAAATGATTCTGTAAACATTATTGTACAAATTTGAATCGAGGATATATGGTCTATTTTCAATATTTATATGAGTTTGTCTCGTACTACGTCCTATTTATTTTGTGTATGTAGTAATTGGGTTTACACATGATGTCATGGGCGTCTTCAGACCGTATTTGTATTGGGCCGTTATGTGTTAAATGTTTCGATCCAATGTAGGAGACTCTAATTTGTTGGTGTAAACTTTTGTTTACTCCCATTTCTTGATACGGGTAATGCGATTGAGTGGTTGTATTGGAGATGCATATAAAAAAAAAAAAGTTAGTATTATACTATGATGGTTCGTTGATGGCGTATTATGGCTAAACATGATTCTGGACTTAGTAGGTATGCGAGAAAAAGAATTCCAGATATACTCCGGTGTGTGACTAAGAATATTCCACCCTCGTGGTCAGAATATGTCGTCAGAAACTCGGCAAAGCCTCGTTTCTGACAACATATTCTGACCACTCGGGTGGAATATCCTTGTCACACACCGGAGTATATATGGAATACTCTTAGTCCCACACCGGTGCCTATGATGGATACTTTTTCTCGCCCCTATACTTGCAACATCTGACTCTGAGTAAGACTCAACTTTTTATGCGCTGAATTTATGCGACTTTTGACACGCCCAACGTGTCTTCGCATTGCCAACAAATGGGTTTAAACAAAGTTTTCACCCACAATTTGGATGTTAATGACAGTTCAGTGGATCGTTTACAAATTATTATCAAATAATGTTGAATGTAATCACCATTCAGCCCTGGCGACAACAAAATGTATGCCGCACATGGCTGACGTCATTAAACTTAAAACGACCTAATGACGTGATAATAAATGCGGCATCAACCACTGAAAACAATAAACATCAACCATATTCTTTATTATATGGAGTAACTGTAAGACACATTGGCCGTAATGTTGCCTTATTAAAAAATTTATCATTGCTTGATGTGAGACAAGCACGTGTAGGGTGAGACAAGGAAATCTCACACAGGCGTGCCTTTACGGATATCTTTGTCACGGGGCACCTGGTGGGCGAGAATACACTGTCAGCAAATGTCATAGACCTCGTTTCTCCAGTCACAGCCATATTACATGTGCATGTAGTGTAAATACCGGTACTGTTTTCAGGGATTTGGCGAAGACAAAAAATACAGCGAGTCGGAAAAGCGTTACTCGCTGGTGAATCCCATGAGGGAGACAGATCAGACACGGCGACCTCCCCTCGTCGCCACGAAACCGAGGGAAGACTCCGCCTCACGGTCGCACAAATCTCCCGAGGCCAATCTCTTCAGGCCGTTCGATAGCAAGCATATACCCAACGGGTACAGTGAGCATACTGGCGAGCGGGACAAACTCTTTCATTACCATGGTAATGATGAACAAAAGCATTCTCATGGAAAGGATCTGTCTCAGTCAGTGGAACGGAAACCAAACAATCTTGTCAGAAAAGAAGAAGAGCGTTATTCGTCTCATGGATCAAAATTCGGGTCCTCATCGAGCGCATTTCATTCTCTAGACAACCGTGTCTCAAACTCACAAATTCCCATCCACGGATCTGATCTTGTATCATCGCATTCATCATCTCATTCTTCAAATTCCAAACCGGAGAAAGCAGACCCCATGTCGGCGTATCACGGCTACCCGGCTCTGAATGTCCCGAGTTATCATAGCACCACTACATTACCCCCTGTGGACCTGATCTCGTCTAAACATTTCACCCAATCTCGGAGGTGTGTCAGCAAGATGGACATAGAGGAGAGGAAAGTGAGTGAATCTCGTTCTAACGGCTCGTACTGCAGTGACAGTGAGTGTGACTCGGACTCGGAGGGGGAGAAGCATCAAAGGAGCCTGCTGATTGCGTCCGGTCCCCCGCTCCACCTGGATACGTCGCCCCGTAAGATGAAGCTGTTAAGCGAGCTGGGCCTTATAACACAGAGACATAAAAAAGGTAGGCAATATTGTGTTAATCCGTTTCATGCTGAGGATATGCTATTTTGTTTGTGGAAAATTCTAACTATTGTCTGTTCCACAAAATGCTGCCCAAGATTTATTGCTGTAAAAACACTCCAAGCTGCTTATTTTTAGCCAGGTTTTTTGAAAAAAAATCCAGGCTATTGGATTGGCGAAAGCCGGGCGGGGCGGCTGGCCGGGGTGGCAGGGCGGCGGGCGGTGGGCGGCGGGCGGCGGGCGGCGTCCACAATCAATGTTAAGTTTTCGTGTTTGAGTCCATTTCTTTGTTACTGTACCACCTAGGACCACCAAACTTTCACAGCTTCATAATCAAGGGGTGCCCACCACATATCACTATCCAACATGTTACCTTTTTTTGAACTTGACCCATTTTTTCCGCGCAGTTGACTTAGCCATTTTCAATGATGTTAAGTTTTCGCGTTTACAATGTTAAGTTTTCGTGTTTAAGTCCATTTCTTTGGTACTGTACCACCTAGGACCACCAAACTTTTACAGCTTCATAACCAAGGGGTGCCTACCACATACAACTATCCAACATGTGACCATTTTTTTATGTTCACCTATTATTTCTACGTAATTGACTTAGCCATTTTCAACGTTAACTTTTTAACGTACGTCTGGTTAAAGTTTTTTGGTTAAAAGTTTTTTGTTATACTATATCTCTGCAACTGCTTCGCCCATTACCTTGAAACTTCACATGGGTGTTTATCATCATCCATATTTTCATTCTACCCCCCAACCATGCGGCCCCTGTGCCCAATGTCAAGGTCAAATTACTTTGAATTTTTTTGTTAAAGTTTTTTTGTGTACTATATCTCTGCAACTGCTTCACCCATTACCTTGATACTTCACATGGGTGTTTATCATCATTGTCGCGCCCGCTTGCGGAAAGCGCGATATCATCGGCATTTTGGCATACGTCCGTCCATCCGTCCGTACGTCCGTGTGTCCGGTTAAAGTTTTTTCGTTAAAGTTTTTCCATCTACTATATCTATTTTTTTAGTGTCCATGCCTCGCCCCAAGGCGCGACATGCAGGCCACAGCCATCTAGTCTACAAAAAGTGGGTATAATTATGTTATCCAAGTGTCTGCTTGGAAAACACCTGGCCTTCGTGGCTTTGCCTCGTTTCTTGTTTTATATAAAACAATGTAAAACTATTTTTTAGAAATGAGCCTACTTTTTATTTCAAGAAAATCCGTCTAATAACGAAGTTATTTTGAATAAACAGTCATGGATGGGCTTTTGCCTTATAAATTCATTTCACCGAATTTTAGTTGTTGACAATAAAACAAGAAACTGCTATTGCAATTGCAATAATCACTTCTGGTAAACAACAACAACAACAACAACTATTATTGCGAACTGAACACAAATTCTTAATAAATTTGTTTATTAACATCATTTTCTGGCATATAACTTCAACAATTTGCATTAAAATATATCAATTAATCATTTAATCTTCATATATTTAGCGAATATCATTCATCCATAAGGTTCCAAGTCGATCTGATACTATTGCTAATACGTCCTAATGTATTGTAAATTGTGAATGCTAACGAACTTGATTCGATTAAACTCGTGACCTTCACCAAC
This sequence comes from Conchocele bisecta, assembly GCA_029237695.1. NCBI lineage: Eukaryota > Metazoa > Mollusca > Bivalvia > Lucinida > Thyasiridae > Conchocele > Conchocele bisecta. The sequence continues at coordinate 90,350,776 of CM055265.1, read as the reverse complement.
CAATGACTAGCTGTTGTGGGTGGTTGGTCGGGCGAACATGACGGCATAAATTAACAGTAGTGGTTCCTCCTTCCTCCCGCCCCGTGCAGGCACCGGGGCGGGATCAACTGATCCTGAGAATAGTGCTGCAGTAGCCATTGCTTGTCGTAAAAGGCGACTAAACTGGCTTAACGATTGGGTTCATACTTTCCGGAACCCACTATACCGGATTTGGCCCTCATGTACATTTTTGGCTTTCTTGTACGTGAGAGTTGAGTCGGGCTATGCCCCATATATAAAAGTAAGATTAGCGCTAATCCTATTACTTTTAGGGGATGGGATAAATGATGCTGGTGTGGCGAGGGCCTGGCACCAGATCAGGTTGTTCTAATTTCAGGACTGAATATATATTTTGATTGTAAATATTGAGTTCTGAAGTTGGGATTTACCCCCCTCGGACAGGTGGATACGGGACACGACCCCGTTGACCCGACCCCGTTGACCCGTCTGCGTGTAGACTCCCTGAGGCTTGTACCTCTATGTCAGAAAAGCGGACGTTAAACCCTATTCACTCACTCACTCACCAACCAATCGGCATTTAGTAAACCAAGTTGTCCGCCGGAAATTCGTCCGGCAAAGAAACTGGCTCACAGGAAGTGTGGTGTTCCCAAGTCATACCATTAGAGAATGTAGATTTACACCGGTGTCGATGTGCGAGGATATGTGCAATTAATTTTGCGTGGTAGGAACAGCGTGCCAACCTCAGCTTGGCGTTGTCAATAGATACGAAAGCTGTAGCAGATGATGATGACATCATGTTGTATTTTGACAAAATTCTCGGCATTTTCTTCTGGAATTCTTGTACGAACACCGAGAAATGGAGGCTCGATTCCATTATTTTTCAACCTGGCAAGATTTGCTCTCATAAATACAAGGTTAGTGTCTTTTTTTTAATGATGAAATCCAGCAAGCAGTTCGATGCTAGAAAATTTTTGAAAATCTGACCGCACGTAACATTTTAACATTGCAACCCTGCATTCAATTCTTGATTTATGGCTATTACTTCATTATAGGACCGAAATTCAAAAAATAAAAAGATGGCTCATTGCTAAATTTTGCTGAAAAATGATTTTATGCCAAAAAATAAGAGTTTTAGGGTGTTTAAATAGGTGTAAAAGTTGGGCAGGTTAACGTGAAACAGACAGTAGTTCCTTTATAATTGCTTAGAAGTATAAATGAATAGTCACTCACTTGCCAATGCCGAGTTAAGATCAAGTCGGCATGTAAAAACTGAATGGACCGTTCTAATGGTGTACAACATAATATGTCGTGACCACCATTAGAATGGTCCATTCAGTTTTTACATGCCCTGACTTGATCTTAACTCGGCATCGTCAAGTGAGTGACTACACTGCAGCTCCATTATAACGCGATGGTCGGGGTCCAAGATTTCAAATCGCGATCGAATCCGACCGCGCTATAAAATTTCGGGACATGCACGGGTACTGGTATCATCCACATTTCGGTTACCAACTATTGCGGGAATTCCATTAGCAACGGACCCATATAAAATCATGTCATTTGAACAGAAGTTAAAGTAATTATTAATAATGACTATGACATACAAACTTGTATTAAACACAAGTTATTTATAAAATCATGCTTATTATGTTGTATAGTGCTCGTGATAGACAGACGCTTATTACAATGTATAATGCTCGCGATCAACAGGCGCTTAAAAGGATTAATTGATAATAAATAATGGTCATGGACGATTAGCTGTCGATACGTGCATAATCCCACCGACAATTCCGCATGAACTCTGAAGTTTGTGTCAACTTTTCAACACCATTTACGGAAAATATTTTCGAAATCAATATCGGCAAAATATGGCGACAGATCTGCGTATAATCCAGTGTTTTTAGCCAGGTTTTTTTAAAAAAAATCCAGGCTATTGGATTGGCGAAAGCCGGGCGGGCGGGCGGGCGGGCGGCGTCCACAATCAATGTTAAGTTTTCGTGTTTGAGTCCATTTCTTTGATACTGTACCACCTAGGACCACCAAACTTTCACAGCTTCATAATCAAGGGGTGCCCACCACATATTACTATCCAACATGTTACTTTTTTTTTATCTTGACCCATTTTTTATTTACGCGCAGTCGACTTAGCCATTTTCAATGTTAAGTTTTCGCGTTTACAATCTTAAGTTTTCGTGTTTGAGTCCATTTCTTTATTACTGTACCACCTAGGACCACCAAACTTTCACAGCTTCATCATAATCAAGGGGTGCCCACCACATATTACTATCCAACATGTTACTTTTTAGCCAGGTTTTTTGAAAAAAAATCCAGGCTATTGGATTGGCGAAAGCCTGGCGGGCGGGCGCGGGCGGGCGGGGGGGGGGGCGGGCGGGCGGCGTCCACAATCAATGTTAAGTTTTCGTGTTTGAGTCCATTTCTTTGTTATTGTACCACCTAGGACCACCAAACTTTCACAGCTTCATAATCAAGGGGTGCCCACCACATATCACTATCCAACTGTTTACTTTTTTTTTTAATTTACACCAATTTAACCTTTTTTCCGGTAGTCAACTTAGCCATTTTCAATGTTAAGTTTTCGCGTTTACAATGTTAAGTTTTCGTGTTTTAAGTCCATTTCTTTGGTACTGTACCACTAGGACCACCAAACTTTCACAGTTCATAATCAAGGGGTACCCACCACATATCACTATCCAACATGTTACTTTTTTTTTTAACTTCACCCATTTTTTCCGCGCAGTCGACTTAGCCATTTTCAATGTTAAGTTTTCGCGTTTACAATGTTAAGTTTTCGTGTTTAAGTCCATTTCTTTTGGTACTGTACCACCTAGGACCACCAAACTTTCACAGCTTCATAACCAAGGGGTGCCTACCACATACAACTATCCAACATGTGACCATTTGTTTACCTTCACCTATTATTTCTACGTAATTGACTTAGCCATTTTCAACGTTAACTTTTTAACGTACGTCTGGTTAAATTTTTTGGTTAAAACTTTTTTGTTATACTATATCTCTGCAACTGCTTCGCCCATTACCTTGAAACTTCACATGGGTGTTTATCATCGTCCATCTTTTCATTCTAACCCCCAACTGTGCGGCCCCTGTGCGCAATGTCAAGGTCAAATTACTTTGAATTTATTTGTTAAAGTTTTTTTGTGTACTATATCTCTGCAACTGCTTCACCCATTACCTTGATACTTCACATGGGTGTTTCTCATCATTGTCGCATCCGCTTGCGGAAAGCGCGATATCGTCGGCATTTTGGCATACGTCCGTCCGTCCGTGTGTCCGGTTAAAGTTTTTTTCGTTAAAGTTTTTCCATCTACTATATTTATTTTTTTAGTGTCCATGCCTCGCCCCAAGGCGCGACATGCAGGCCACAGCCATCTAGTCTACAAAAAGTGGGTATAATTATGTTATCCAAGTGTCTATGCTTGGAAAAAACCTGGCCTTCGTGGCTTTGCCTCGTTTCTTGTTTTTTAATCCATTCCTTTCGGAATACACATTTACGGGTATGAAATTATTAAAAATTATTTTTATTTTTGTTATTTCTCAATGAAAGTATACGTTGTGACCATTCATTTGAACCGTCTCGACGAGACGGTTTAAATGGTGCTCGCGGCATATACTTCTGAGTGCATAGAAAGAAAATATTTTCCCGCAAACATAATCGTATCCTCAGCATGAAATGGGTTACTGCATGATTGCCCCATGCGACGTCTGCGGAACATCAAAAGGCGTGTTGACCAATCAGTAACATTTCAAAACATAGCCTAAAGGTCACACAGTTTAGAGTCTCGTGCTGAATGATGTCATACAATAAGCACGTTTTAGTTGACACGGCTTGGTGTTATCAGATGTAATGGCATCTCGGATTTGGAATTCATATCTCCTGGCACGGATATTGTACGGTTCGGATAAGCAACGGAAGGTCGTATGTCGCCGGACTTCCGTGCAATAGGGGGGTCGCACTGTATGCATATTAACATGATAATGATAATTACCTGATTAAAGGTATTACATTTGCTAACATAATAATAATAATCCTTTCATGTTCTTTGAATGTCGTTGTTTGAATAAACTTACAGAAATCACAAATCAACTAATTACACGATGACTACGATGTCCGACGATTTTTTTTTTCTTCTTTTTTCTCGATTTTTTTTTGATCCACGAGAGACCCGCGTTATAATGGAGATCGCGCTATACGCGATCGCGTTATAATGGAGCTGCAGTGTATTCAAATTGCACCAGCCTCTACTCTAGAAGTTATAATCACATGCCATTGATGTAAAGGAATTGTTTGCTTTAAAAACACCATTCGCAGTTAATTGTGAAAACAAATGGTAATCAACGTCTTACAAACAATACCGTCAGTGAAGAGAACACCCATAATTTTTCATCTGCAATCTATCGCACTCGACATCTGGAAAATCACAAGCTACCATACATAATCTCTATCAAACAAGGGCATTGTTATCACAAAGCTAATCCACTCGCTAGCGGCCTTGATAATATAACAAGTTATTGAATAAATGAGATTTCAAACAAGGTGAACATACGACCTCAATGACCTTCGGCGGTCGGACGTGTACATACGTACGCGCACACATGGACTAACGCTATATCCCCTCTTGCCTATCGGTGAGGGGATGATAATAATTGTGGTGGTTTGTTGGGGACATGTGATGTGTATGGTAATTTAATGATCAGGAGTCATCCTTACCGGAATCTCGACCGGAGACCAGGGGCCGTTTGACTAAACTTTGTATGACTAATATGTTCGTAAGTGCAGATTTAGAATAGGCTCTAAATTGTGTGGAAATTGCAATTGATGGATTTACATTACTTGAGCACAGGCTGCATATGCTCAATAAATGTAAATCCAATAATTGTTTACAAGAACACATTGTTAATGTGAAATTTACAGACTATCATAATTTGCACTTACGAACACTTACGAATATTTTAGTCGTGCAAAGTTTAGTGAAACGGCACCCTGGTTTGGCCCTCGGGTACATCTTTGGCTTCTTGTATGTGAGTGTTGAATCTCGTTATACCCTTCTTAAGAGTAATACGACTATTCCTAATCCTATTACTTTTTGGGGGTAGGGGCCAAGTGATTTTGGTGTGGTATAGACCTGGCACCTGGATAGGTTATTCCAATCTAATGTAAATATTCTGATTTTGAGATTTATTTAAACATTGGAAAAAATGTCTCAAATAACCTACAATGTAAGTTTGTTTAATCACATTCCAGAAATGCACATATAAAACTAAATAATTTATTCAAACGGATAATTTAAATTTTATTCACTTCACTTCAAATATTGATGTTATATTAACCCTTCCTGTGCAGAATTGAAATTTGTCGTCTGCTGTTTGTTTTTTATTGTCCAATTTTCTCATCACAACCATGTTTTGACAGCTCATTAGAATCATTTCCAATGGAAATGATTCTAAAGTGTTGTTAAACCATGTTTTTATTGAGAGAAAAAGACAAAACATAAATCAACAGCAGGTTTAAAACATCACTCGTGTAATATTCTCTATATAATTATAATCTAATTATTAACACAGACTAAAATATGCAGGTGTGTTCCATGCAGTACAGAGTAGCCAACGACACCACTATTTTCAGATAAAGACTATGAGCGACTGCGCAGGAGGCGTCGGCGAATGAGAGAACAGAGTGTTAGTCCGGTTACCATTGACGACAGTGAATCGGAGCCCCGCCCCCGCCCAGTGAATCCGTACAACCCGACTGACCTGTGTCGGGAACCAGACTACATGCTGAAATGCCATTTCCTGTCTCAGTTCTATAGTCTACAACCAGTCTCGCCGGAAACCAGAAAAGGTGTGTTTACCAGGGGGCCGTTTCACTTAACTTTGTACGACTAAAATCTTCGTAAGTGCAAAATTATGAGTCTGTAAATTTCATATTAACAATGTTTTCTTGTAAACAATTATTGGATTTACATGTATTGAACATAGGCTGCATATGCAGCCGATGCTCAAGAAATGTAAATCCATCACTTGAAACTTCCAGACGATCCTAAATTTGTGCTTACGAACATTTTAGTCATACGAAGTTTAACGGGCCCCAGTAGTTTGCAGGCAGGTTCCATATATTATATCTTATTTCTCCTTAGGGCTGTCTACAGCATCATGCCATATGTGATCGTTCAAAAACCAAGATGGCCGACAAGCCAATTTTACAACGATGAACTTTTAATAAATACTGCAGCATAATTATGTAATATCGGATCTTAGTATTTTAGTATGTTTGATGTAAGCACATTGTGACTTTGTCTTTAAATTGATGGAACTACCATATTTCGCAGTATATTGCGCGCATCTCTATTTTGGGCAAAAAATTGGAGGGGAAATAGTTTTCACCGAAAAAATCGGCCGAAATTCTGTCATTAGTGTAAGAAAATTGCTCTTCGAATTCACATCCACAATGCTGAACATGTGCGGTTAGGCTTTCTCAAAGCAGCTAGTCGGTGACAAAAAGATAGCTATTAATCTAGGCATAAATTTGAATTTATATCTAAAATTGTGCTGTATTTATTGGTATTTTACCAATTAATATGCGTATTAAAAATGTAATAAATTTATTGGAATTATTTATTTATTTTTTGTTTTCATTTAATCCACTATTATTTGCCATTCGTCTGTAACATAACAGACCGCAATTTACGTGTCGCCCCGTAATCAACAACACGTGGCAGCCATTTGTCAGACAGCTTCCCCAAGGTGATATATATTGAAATACCGGTACCCAGCACAGGGTACTGTACACACGCAGTGTGTATTCACTGTTTATTTATCGAGTTCAGAAATAGCCATAGCAGTCACTGCTGATACGGTACTAGCTGTACACACACATATCGACATAGAATACAGTGTATAGCCCCAGCTTAGCCTGTGTATTGATTGAATGTGATCAACGTATACTGTACTGATCTGGCTGCGCGTATGAGCAGGTGTATTCGGAGCGACGCTGCTCGCACATGTCGCAAGGTTGCGTTGCTTTGCTTTGCAAAATGGCAACTTATTCACAAAATGGCTGAAGTGTGATGTCACATTGAAAATTTCACAACAATAACAAGCCCACAACAATTGACCGATATGAGACTGCGACACCATCGTAGATCTGGAAAATTTGTTACGTCATTTAAGCCTGGCAATTCAAAATTGACACCCGTCAAATATAAATTAATTTTAAGACAGAAAAGGACAAATGTGGCTTTGTCTGGAGAAATGGGGCTGATAGTATTGCAACACGTATGCTGGTTTATGCTGGTTTTAACCCCGTTCAAAATATGCATTTTCCTATTTCCTGATGCACCTGCTAATTTGAATTCTTTTCACACAAATTCTTTGTTGATTAGCAGTAGCGGTGCAACGTCTTTGACCAGGGCTTCTAAAATTTCAGAATGCCAATCGGTCCAGAGTCCAGACGTAACACTGTCGGCCATTGTCAGTCGGCCATTGTCGGAGCAGACCCCCCCCCACCCCCCATTAAAAACTTTAACTGAAATTTCGAGTTTCAGTTTTGTGAGCTTTGTGTTTCCAAACTTTATCTTTAGCTGACTTGGGAAATGTGTCTGGGCTAAAAATGGACATTGCTTCCCATAATTCAAGCTTTGGAAATCTTTCCATGAGGCTACCTCTCAATATCTTGGCAAATTCAGACACAGCAACGGGCAGTCTGTCATCCCTCTTACACCGTCTGATCTCGATGCCTTCAAACGCTTCAGAGCTTTCATATCGGTCCAAAAACTCACGCAAATAATTGCCATATTGCGGATGTTCGATCAAATACTGCTGCTCTATGGAATCCCATACAATGTATTCCTCATGTTCATGTAACTCACATCACGACTTTGAAATATTTGTGAATCGGTAGCAACGTCACCCATTATGTCACTAAAGAAGTGAGCGAGGAACAGGAATATGTATGAGGACAAAGTGTGAAATAGCGCCGATGCCATGGTATCATCGGCGGTGTGATTTAGGACGTCAATTGATCCCTAATCCCTGATCCCTAATGAGTCACGCTTTTAACACGACAGACGTACCTTGTCGTTTATCAAAATGTTTGCGAATTGTAGATCACGTGAGCCGGCTCATCAGGATCTGCGGCATTCCTACGTACATGTACATTTTATATACACAAACATGACCCCTAACACAGCATAATGTAACAGTTCCTAACTTAATATGGAATAGCCCGGGCCGATAGTCCGTGTCAGTTACTTGGGGTTAAATATTACGAACACAGATAAACACAGTGCATGGTTTCTTTATTTTATTTTAACATCATCAGAAATGGCGAGTCTAGGAACTCTCGTATCTTTACGCTGAAGCCAGTCTATTTAAGTCACTAAGCTGATATACACCTGTCCCAATTACTACGCGTGTGTTAAGAAAAATCGATACTAGGAGAAACTGAATACACAGCAAGTTGTTGCCCTCTGGTTTAACACAGATATGGCCCACAGATATGTGTCATAAAATGGACATTACTTGATGGTCAAAAACGGTAAATTTACAAGGTTTATAGCGAAATAGCAGCTAACTGGCAATTTTTCTCGGACCGATTTTTATGCCACCGGTCTCGAAGAGCCGTGTGGCATATTGTTTTTGGACCGTCCGTCTGTCCGTCCGTCCGTCCGTCCGTCCGTCCGTCACACTTTTCGTCCGTCACACTTTTCGGTTAACCACAGTTTCTCAAATATGCTGCAGGTGGCATCCGCGTTCGACAGACGCATTTCTTGTTAAGACTACTATTCAAATCTCAATCGGTCCGAGAGTTAAAAAATCGGTCCAGAACCGGTAAACTGAAAATTTTAAAAGCTCTGTAGACTGACTGACCGTGATGTGCTTCAAACAGACATTTAATACCAGTTAATTAGTAATTATGGCTTCATTAATTATTTTTCGTAGGGGCTACCAACAGGCCTTTTCGGGGCTACACCAAAACATCACGAAATAAACCTTTCAATTTACCACCAATCTACACTTACCTCACCCGTACTTACCCATACTTTTTCGGGTGTTTAACACTATGCATATTTTAACGTCATAGCGGACACCTGTCAAAAATTGATATTTCCGTTACCAGGTAAACATTACTTGTTCTCTTTGATAAAAAATGTGTAAAACTTCTGGGTTAAAAATGTGGCTGAAAAAGTGCGCGCAATACACTGCGAAATACGGTGTTCTCAATACATGCTTTAATCGGGTATTTGTAAACACAAGTCTAATGGCAAATTTTAGCTGTTGTTTGACACCCAACTTCTACTGTAGCTCTTCAATCTATGAATTTTGCCTCGTTACATTGGGGCATTTTCATCTTGGAAAATAGTTTTCATCTGGGAAATGACGCCCTTAAACGATCCACAATAGGCCCATAAATTCTCATCAAGAATATCTATACACTCCCTAGCATTTACATTTTCATCTACGACTGCCAACGTGTCAACATCATTATGTGGTATGCATCCTCATATCATTAAACTAACCTTGGTGGGGACACACAGCATACCCACAATCTTCAAAATAATAGCTACACACTTCTGTGGCAAATTTTCTGCACTTTCCTGTGTTTTATGTCAACAAACCACACTTACGATTGTAGACTGGTGTATGTCCAATCTCTGTGTTATTTTCTGTTATTCTGCATAGTTAGGCCACTCCTTTTATATTTTTCGGTTTACAAAACCGCCGAGTGTATTTTTCTGAAACCCGAAAAAAAATAAAGTAGAAAGTTTGTGGGTTTTTTTTACAGTAATTATTTCCGGCGAACTAAAAAACGTACTGAAATAAATAAAAAAAACACCGGGAATTACTGAAATTATCTCTACAAATACAATAAATCATTATTTTCTGACCTGCGCATATCAAAACAGCATGGTATGGCAATGTTGTGCTTTTAAACGCGGGTTTTAAAAACGACCATCATATTTTCTGTGTGTTCTCCATATTGTTTCCATTTCCCGATTCATTCGGATATCCCCGCATGTGAAACATTCAAATCTGGACCTAATCACGTGTTTAGTGGGCGGGGCTATAGCGACATATCCATGACGTCATCCTACAACTTTTGCTACGAACCCACCGTAAATAGTAAATTCCAACACGCACGTGATCCACAACAACAATGGCGGATGATTCGATGTTTGAGCGTGTAATCGAACAATACAATCTGTCCGTGACACAGGCGGAAAACTTGGACCTATGACACCAAAATAATGCCTATTAAAAAAATCCCATTACCCCACCCACTTGGTCTCGTACATTACCATCTTCTATTTATGGTAATGTACGAGACCAAGTGGGTGGGGTAATGGGATTTTTTTTTAATAGGCATTTTTTGGGTGTCATAGGTCCGAGTCTTCCACCTGTGGTCCATGAAGCTCAAAGGCGAAAAAAAAAAGAGAACATTAATGCACTATGCGCAAAGAGAGAGCTACCATATATGGAAACTAGAGTAATCATAGTCATAACACGTGATACCAAGAGAAATCACGTGACTAAAGATGGCGGCCGCTGGAAATGGCTACAACGTCCAGACAACGCCCCCGCCCCCTCCCCCCCGCTCCCCCCCCCCCCCCCCCCTCCCTCCACCTCCTCCGGGGGAATAGCAAGGCTTATAATAAGCATCTTAAAGATATCGCCCTGTCTTAGAGTGTTGTCATTCCCCGGGAGTGTGCTACATGATCGGGAGAGACACTGGTTATTATAAATGCATTTGGACCCATCTACTAGTGTAATTATTTCATTCATTTAGTATAGTAGACTACCTAAGACACTTATTAAACTCTCATACATGAACATGATGAATATGCAAACAGTGTTGAAATGATCTCTTTGTTAGTCATCAATGTTTCCCTTGTATAAAACAACGGAGCTTGGTTTTCGGAGGATGGTCGTATTGAAATGGGCCCGTTTCAAGTTTTTGTAAAAAAAAAATTCTTTTTGAGAAAAAAACAAACTGAGAGCCTTAACTTTTTTCTTCTTTTTTTTGACCACCCAGACCATTTTTTATCTAAAAACTTTTGTAAATAAAAGCATAAAAAAGAAATGGCCTTAAGTGAAATCATGATTTGTTTGCCATCGGTTCCGAGCTGTTTTTGCTCCTTCACCTTGTTTTGTTTACACCCGAACAGGAAGTACAGAAAATGATGTAACATGTTAAAAATGACGTCGCTTCAACATCACATGAACAAACTATTAATACCACTACTCTAGGGGGCACAACAAAGGTTATGGCTATTATAGAATGCCAATCGCAGTTGTCCCCCTTCTGCTGCAATGGCCGTGTTTTAATAATGACTTACGGGACTATACTGTACATGTTGTGACCACCATTTGAATGGTCCAATCGATCGTGCAGTAACCCATAGACCGCTATCTTATTTTTTTGTCGTCTGATGTTTATTTTCTATTTTCCATTTTTATCATCAAAGACATGCTTTGACAGCACTTAACAATATTGGAAATGATTCTGAAGTGCTGTCAAACCATGTTTTTATTGAGAAATAAGGCAAGATATAAAAGCAACAGTAGTTGACAATTGTTGTGAGTAGCGGTCTAAGGGTTAAAGCTGTACTCGCCCTCTAGTTTGTTTCTGTGTAGTCTCATTTACATATTTATAACAGTAGTGATGATTTGTGTGACTTTTATCAATCAGGAAACAAAAATAATACACGCCATATACAATACATATATATATAGCGTACAGTAGTATAGAAAACATTGGGTGGGGAAGGGGGGGGGGGGTTAAGAATAATGAATACATATACAGTACAGTCAGAACTTGTTGCTACGGCATAGTTCGTCAGAGATTAATGTGCCGTTATAATGTATCTGCCGTTATAAAGAATCTGCGATTTTCTTGTCTCTATCAATCTGTCTTGCAATCGTCGGTAATTGGTTCCTGTCAGTAATTGGTAACAACGTATTATAACGACGCCATTTACTGTCAGTTTACACTTTAAAATGTCTTGCTCAAACAACATCAGGAATTCCGCGTGTAGCCTCGCTAATCCTACGCATTGCCTAACCTCACTTGTGACGTCAATCTTTATCAACTTGATATCAAAATTTACTAGGCAAAGTACTGCCATAACTGATTGTAGTAGCGGGACTTATGACCATTACAATCAGTGGAGCCCCATACCAGCCTGTTTGTCACAGTCAATTAATCTCCTGAAAATGAGGGATGGATTGTGGCCTAGGCATCAAAAATACTTTCACAGTATTTCCATCCCACTAGTCTGTCGGATGAGACTTTAAACTGTGGTCCCGTCTCTATATGACCCTAGCTGTTGGTGGGACATTAAACCCATTCACTTTCAGTGCACATATCGATGGTCTAGTAACATAAGGTCGTAAGTGCTATGCTTTAGCATAGCACTTACGACCTTATGTTACTAGACCATTGATATGTTGTTACCACTCATTTGAACCGTCTTGCCAAGACGGTTCAAATGAGTGGTAACAACGTATACTTTCATTGAGAAATGAAGACAAATAGAAAAAAAAAATGTTTGTAAATTTAGATACGTGTGAATGGGTATACCGTATGAAATGGGCTAACAGACACTGGCACTACGTGGTATGAACGACAACCCGCCATGATATCCAAATTTACCTTGGTCCCAGCTCGCTAATTGTGCGTTACCAATACGCGTGAAGGCCGGGAACCCCGCACAAAAAGCAGGGTTCCCGGCCTTAACGCTCATTGGTAACTTACTATTAGCGAGCTGGGTACCAAGGTAAATCAATCCCACTTCCGTTGGTTGAAAAGATGGCCACCGTCGCACCTTTGTGATAAAATACTATGTGAGAAACTTTGGATATCACGGGCAGGTTGTCGTTCATACCACAAAGTGCCTGTGGACAGACATGATTGATCCATATTATGCTGCAGTATTGCAGAAGCAGATATTAAAGGGGCTAAACCAGCCACACAGTATATCTATATAGTATATTTTACAGATATTGAATTAAAAAATCGAGTCCTATTTACCTGTAACTTACTGCGAAGATTTACAAAAACTGCAGAGCTCAATTGGAATTAATTTCTGCATTGGCGCTCTGAATGTTGGGTCGATGTTCAACATCATTAACAAGAAATTTTACATTTTTTCTAAACCTGTGTTTTAGCGAATACTGCCATACAGCGGGCGTGTGAAGCCGAGAAGCTGAGAAGAAAACTCTTACAGATGGATACCACTGAAGGTACAAACCAGGGGCCCGGTTCACTCAACTTTGTACATGTACCACTAAAATGTCCGTAAGTGAAAAATTACAATGTAAATTTCACATTAACAATGTTTTCTTGTAAACAATTATTGGATTTACATTTATTGAGCCTATGCTGCATATGCATATCAATTACAATTTACAGAAGATCCTGCATTTGCACTTACGGACATTTTAGTGAAACGGCCCCCTGCACTGTTCAGTCCGGGAACCATCTATCATACTTTTAACGACTACTGTAGATCCTTATCAGGCTGTAGGAATGGTGTCGCAGATCTGTAGCCTATTTCACCAACATTGCAAAGTATGCTTTTCTAGCAAAGTATACTTTGAGGGAGAAATTTTCAATTTTAGGATAAATTTCTTAATTTTTATTACGGTATACTGTTGTGATAATGTAGTAAATTCAGTGTAATACATGTAATCCTGCATACTTTTAATCATCAAATATATGCAGTCGTTAGTTCTATATGAAATAATGCATTTCGGGAAAAATAAATGATTACTCCCTCAAAGTATACTTTGCTAGAAAAGTATACTTTGCAATGTTGGTGACATCGACTACAGGACTTGTACTTCTTTCGAAAAACATGTTACAAAGATTTCTAAATGTCACTTACCATAATAATACAATATATTTGAACACAATTTGTTTTCGGAAACCCCTATAAAATAGGCATTTCCCAAAGCAAATTGTATCCAAATATAGTTATTGCGATAAACCAGTGCAACCATACTAACCCTAAACATTGGGCCACGCTTTGTTGAGGGAAACTAGATATTTACAGTGCTCCAGATAAGCTTTGTGTCCAGATAAGCTTTAAGCGTACTATACCCCCTGATTTCAAAATCATTGCGTATTTTACTTTTACAAATCAATTATTTTCTTCATTACTAAATAGGGAACAAATGATAAAAATAGTTCACACATTTAAACATTCACTTATTTGAGCTGCAAAAAGCAAACAGTGTTTGCTTTTTGCAGCTCAACTAAGTGAATTTTCAACTTTATGACAGTAGTAGTTTCACTACTCAATTTGAAAATCAATGCGTATTTTCACATTGCTGTGCGTATTTTGTACTCCCTCTTTTGATAATCAATGCATATTCAGCTTATCTGGAGCTCTGTATTTATATGTGTTTGCCAGAATAGATTGTGTCCGCCTATTTACGGTTATTACGGTACTAGTGAAAATATATCGCTTATTTAGTGACGGCGACAGGCACCGGGGTGAAACGGAAACACGAAGGCGATGACGATTCTAGCACATCTACACCAACCCACAATGTTCCCAATGCGGACACTTCATTACAAATTTCACATCGGCGAGATATGCGGCCGTGTAATCCTGACCACCTCCACCAGCTGTCCGACCCACAGATCAGTGACTCGGACAAACGATCGAAGGATCAACGGGACGGTAGTGCAATCTCACACCTGGGGAAGGACTTTGCGCAAGACTTCCACGATTCTGTTCTACAAACGACGCGGGAAAATGAATTGGCACACCGCCTAGGTAAGGCAGATTCTGGGGGCCGTTTCACTAATGTCGTACGACTAAAATGTTCGTAAGTGCAAAATTATGATTTTGTAAATTCCACATTAACAACGTTTTCTTGTAAACAATTATTTGATTTACATTTAAATCCATTAATTGAAATTTTCAAGACAATCCAAAATTTGCACTTACGAACATTTTAGTACGAAGTTTAGTGAAACGGGCCCCTGGTTTCGTCCATTCTCACCATTGTCACTCGTGGTTCGATGTCTCCTAGACTTTCAGAAGTTTATTATTGGATTTAACCAATTTCATGCGGGATTCTTTTTCAAAGGTATCAAAATTTATCACAATTTGTTTTCTCTTTTCTTTATTTCTCAATAAAGTGTGTGTTTTTGACATTATTCAACTGGATGGTAACATTCATTTGGAGAGAAATAAAAAAATGTATTTTTTTCCATGAGAAAATTTATGTATATTTAGCATTCGTGTTCTTGACCCATTACATGCGGAATGAAGTTTTTTAAATATTTTTTTTATTATTATTTCTCAATGAAAGTATATGTTGCGACCACTCATTTGAACCGTCTCGATGAGACGGTAAAAATGGTGGTCGCGACATATACTTCTAAGCACATTACAGAAAACATTTATGATTTTCCACAATCAAAATGGCATATCCTCGGCATGAAATGGGTTAATTGGTCAGGTATCTCGCTATGCACAGAGCTCCAAATAAGCTTTGTGTCTAAAGCGTACTATACTGCCTGATTTCAAAATCATTGCGTCTTTTACTTTTACAAATGGATTATTGATTTTTTTCATTACTAAAAGGGAACAAATGATAAAAAATGTAGCAAATTTAAACATTCACTTAATTGAGCTGCAAAAAGCAAACACTGTTTGCTTTTTGCAGCTCAACTAAGTGAATTTTCAACTTGACAGTATTCTCACTACTCAGTTTGAAAATCAATGCATGTTTTCACATTGCTGTGTGTATTTTGTACTCCCACTTTTCATAATCAATGAGTATTCAGCTAAAATAATTGCGTAAAATACGCCAATATGCACCTTATCTGGAGCTCTGTATGCAGGGACTAAATACACACTGACTGATAACACATTGTAGCCTTCATTGAGTAGATACCATAATCCATGTTCCATCGGTCGAACGGCACCACATATGATAGCAAATAAGGTCAATGGAGTATTCAATGAAAGTCAACAAAGATGCCATTATATTTGCTTGTTGTGTAGCATAAAATGTTACCTGATAAATAGAATACCAGGCTAGTTTCTCCTGATATTAAGTTTAACAGGCCCAGCTCAGAAATGGTAAGAATTCCTTACTACATGCTCCCTAGCCTTGCCTGATAAACTGATATCAAAAGACTGTGGCAGGTGGAGTATACGATTGATAATTTAACGATCAGGGTTCATCCTTACCGTAATTCCGACTGGAGACCTGGTTTGGCCCTCACAAACATCTTTGGCATTTTGTATGTGACAGTTGAATCTGGTTATACCCCTTATGTGAGTATTACGATTACTCGTAATCCTATTTGAGGGGAAGGGGCCAAGTGACTGGTGTGGTATGGACCTTGCACCAGGTCAGGTTATTCTAATTTCAGGGCTGAATATATTTTATTCGATGTAAATATTCCGTTCTGATTTTGGCAGCAGGTTAAAACGGGATCTAACCCGTTTGCCCGGCCTTACATGACCTTAGCTGTTGATAGGCCGTTAAGCACCAATAAACAAACAAACAAACACTAGCCTGGTATTCTCTATATTCTGTGGCATTCCATTGACTACTAGGGCATTCCTCTGACGTTCACAAGCCCGAGGGCCCGGGTAGACAGCGGGAGCAGCCCCAGGGTAGCAGCATCAGTCGCGCCAGGCCATACAGCCCCCTGTACAGCCCCCAGGGCCAGCAGTCATGGGCAGGGGTGGACGCCATCATGGAATCTTACCAGCAGCATCAGCAAGGTCTGTCGCCCCCCTGTAAAATGTTTCATGTCAAATAAAGCTTTTTCATCATGATACAACTTTAATATTACTCAACAGATTGCCACAATATTTGGACACTTGATATATACGAGCATTTGGAACACACTCATGCCACCATTGACATGATCTTTACCTTTTTGACCTTCACATTTTTGCGGAATTATTAGCCATCTTTTTGCCTAAAAAAATGTTTACAAGTTTCTTCATCATGATATAACTTTAATATTACTTGACAAATTGCTTCAATATTTGGACACATGATACATGTGAACATTTGGAACACACTCATGCTCCCATTAACATGACTTGGACCTTTTGTACATGTACGTTCTCATTTTTGTGGAAACGCTTAGCCATTTTTTCGGTCAAAAAGTTTGTACAAGTTACTTCATCTTCGTATAACATTAATATTACTTGATGGATTGCTTCAAAATTTGGACCCTTGATACATGTAAGCATTTGGAACACACTCATGCCCCCGTTCACATGACCTTGCCCTTTTTGACCTTCACATGGGTAAACACTTAGCCATTTTTTGTCGCACCTGCTTTAGCAGAAGGCGTGACTATTCGCCGCTTTTTCCGTTGTCGTCCGTTTCGTCGTCCGAAATTTCAAAATGTTTGTACAAGCTTTGTCATCATGGTATAACTTTAATATTACTTGATGGATTGCCACCATTAACATGACCTGGACCTATTTTATCTTCACTTGTTTACGGAAACACTTAGCCATTTTATTTTTGTGTCCGAAAGTTTGTACAAGTTTCTTCATCATTATATAACATTAATGTTACTTGATGGATTGCTTCAATGTTTGGGCACTTGATACATATAAGCATTTGGAACACACTTATGCTGCCAATAACTGACCTTGATCTTTGTTACCATCACATTTTTGCGGAAACACTTGGCCATTTTTTTTGTCAAAAAGTTTGTACATGTTTCTTAATCATGATATAACATTAATGTTACTTGACAGATTGCTTCACTATTTGGATACTTCATACATGTGAGCATTTGGAATACACTAATGCTCCCATTAACATGACCTTGACCTGTTGTACCTTCACAGTTTTGCGGAAGATTGTACAAGTTTATTCATCATCGCATATATGACTTGCTGGATTCCTTTAATATTTGGACATTTGATACATGTAAGCATTTAGAACACACGCCATTAATATGACCTTGACTTTTTTTACCTTCACATATTTGTGGAAACATTTTTTTTATGTCAAAAGATTTCTTCACCTTGACCTTTTGCTTGTTTTAAGCATGCACTTCTTTGACGGTGTTTGTAATTGTTACATTAGCACATGCCCATGATCAATGACTCGGCAGGCGAGGCGCTGCTTCCATGGGGGAATTCTTGTTAATTTTCGCTGCCTGTATCATTCATTGTCTGCTCAAGTTCTACTTTACGGATAATTCTGTACACATGTTTATCATGGCAAGAGGAAGACCCCTATTGGTTCCCAGTTATGTCCCCTTGTTGGCACTCTTGTTACAAGCTTGGAGTAACAGTAACAATTCATGGCCTATTCATTAGCTGTAATTCTGCAATCAATCAGTCAACCAGTCGGTCACACAATCAGACAGCCAGCCAATCAATCAACCAATAAGTCAGTCAGTCAGTCAGTCAGTCAGTCGGTCAATTGATCAATCAACCAACCAATCAATCAACCAACCAATTGATCAATCAATCAATCAATCAACCAACCAATTGATCAATCAACCACTCAATCAACCAACCGACCAACCAACCAATTCATCAATGCCTTCCCACAGGAGAGAAGCTAGAGACGCACATACTGATGGAGCGCAACAAGAAAATGCGCACGGACAACGTCGAGCTCAATAAGACAGCTCAGCAACTCAGTCGCAAGATGGAGGTAATATGAGATACGCGTAACAGGCGTAATAATAGGTACGCCATGGGATTTTGTACCTACGAACATGTGCGATATCTGAGGAAAAATATTTGCAAAACTTTCCGTAAATGACGTCAAAAGTTGACGGAAGTTTCATAACAAATGTGGAATTCTATTCCGCATTTGCTATGAAAATTTTGTCATCTTTTGACGACAATTACAGAAAATATCTGTTTGTGTAAATATATTTCATGAAAAATCGCACAGGTACAAATTCCCATGGCATGTCTCGTATTCTGTAGGGGCTCGTCTCTGGAATAACTCTCTGGCCATATTTCTGTATGTCCATGCACTGTTTTCTTTAGCAGGAATTAGACTTCAATGTGGCTGTGACTGGAGAACTGTGATCAGTGTAGCTCCTGATCAGATACCACACTCCTGTAGCACAATAATTATCTATATTGCTGGTTAGAAGCACGACATGTGTTTCATTGATGCAATGGTGAACAGTGCAGATCCTGATCAGACTGTGCGGATGCACAGGCTGATCTGGATCTACATTGGTCACAAAACCCATAAGCCCCATTTCTCCAATCATAGGGGGTTCAGTACGCTGTCGTAATCCTGTAATTCGGCTGCCTCGTTATGAAAATCAAACGTTTTTAATTCACAAATTCTATATTATAATCAGATTAAAAACCATTTTTTACAGCTGAATTCAATAATATAATCATTATTTTGTTCATTTATTGTAGTGTTTACGATAAATAACCCGATGTTAGTACCTAGAACACAATTTGAATACACCGATGTTGACCCACTTTCGCCGACGTTGCGAGATGTGCGGACATATTTTTAGCTGTGTTACAGCACTATGGGGTTACTCTTAAGCGATTTCCCTGTGACGTTTTTCTTGAATGACCAATCAGATTAAAGCTTACATTCTGAACTTTACATAGGTCAATGGCTCGATAAAATCTGACATTGGACAGCGAAATGATGATGATTTAAAGCAGAAACATTGTTTTTTGACAGTTACATACTGTTTTAATCATCTTGAGCCATCGATATTATTAATCAGTGTCCATTTTACTTAAAAAATCAACTAATCTATAATGAATTTAGTAAAACAATTCGCGCGGAAATCCAAACTTTCCAAAGAGGTGCTAGCAATTTTTTGATAATTACACGTCGTGTGTGTTAGCGCAGGAGAAATGGGACTGATGACATATTATGTCACCTGTCATGTTCCATGCATGACTGCTCGCTCTTGTTTGTAATTGTTGTAAAATATATAAAGTTTAAACTGTATACAAAACTATAGATGTACGCCGCCCCCCCTGGCATGTATGTCGAGGGGTATATAGTTTCATAATTCCATCCGTCCACGTTAAAGAGTTTGGGTACCCATTATCTGAAAACGGAAAGTCGGATGGAACTCAAACTTCATATACTTCCTTATCATCAACCATATTTTATATTTTCATTCCATACCACACTCATGCAGCCTTCATTTCCAAGGTCAAGGTCAAATTACTTAGATATGTGCATCCGTACGATTTGCCTTAAAGTTTTCTGCAACCGTAAGTCAGATTGACTTCAAACTTCATATACTTCCTTATCATCATCCACATTTTCATTCCATACATGTACCACACCCATGTGGCCTTCATGTCCAAGGTCAAGGTGAAATTACTTTGAACAATCATGTTTGTCAAGATAAATATTGTTTTTGCAGCATTGATAATGTATACTGATTCAACGAATATATTGATTTTAAATGGAGTATATATGATTTTTTGTGTGAAATATTAAAATGGTTGGCATGACAACCAATATTATTAAACGTTCACATGTTAAGTGTATTGCTAGATGGTAACAGTACTCGGGTGTATTGCATTGATATTCAAAAAGTAAACACCTTTTCAACAAATACTATTTTTGTGTTTTCCAATATTGGTTACCATGGTTACTATGGTAATGCATATATATTTCAGAACTAGTGTATAATGCAATTGTTGTATGTTTAATTGTTTATTGCATCCAATGATGTTACTACATATTTCATTTTATTCAGTTATCAAAAATATGCAATTGAACAACGATATTTTGAAGGAAAAATGGTTTCCATGGTGACAGATTTTGGCAAACTATATCTTGTGCCACAGTAACAGCTCTACATGGATATGAACAAAGATAGTATAGTGCACATATGGTTTGTCAGATAAATTTGGTATTTGCAGTATTGATAATCACCTACTGTATCTCAAAAAGGTTTATTTGAAATAGTTAAAATAAGCCGGATGTTTGAAAATCAAGACATAATGTTAATATTGTTACTATGGTAACAATTTGTGCTTTTCCAAAGTACAGTAGCAATACTTTTGTGTCATTTGTATCTATTAAAGTTTATCATAATTTACTGACGTCTTAAAACGTCACAATAGGTCAAAATCGTTGCCATGGTAACCGATTTTGTAAAAAATGAAGCATTTGCAGGGAATTTCAACATGGTAAATGAATGTAGTTACATTATAATGTTATTATATACCTATTTGTGTTAATTGGTAATGAAATTCATTGGAAATAAGATGAACATTGCAAATAATAACACTTTTGGGTAAAAAAAACATGTTTTTGTTGACTTATTTTACATTCCATAAACAATTATTTTCAGCAAAATTGACAAAATATAAGAAAAATGTGTATAACGTGATATTTTATTCAATAAAATGCATGGTTTTACACATATTTCTTCATTTATTTCCATATGTCATATGTCATTAATAATATGAAAGAAAACATGATTTTAGCCGATTTCGGTGCCATTTGCTCCCATTCAAATACATGGAGGAAAAATTACAAAATTTGCCAAAAAATTGGTTTAAAAAAGTGCGATAACTTTTGAACCGCTGGACCGATTTTAATGATCTATATCTCATTGTAAAGGTCTCGCCAAGTCCCACAATTATGCAAGAAAATTAAATAGGTAGCTTATACATTAAAAAATGACCTGAACCCCCTACCAATCACAGCCACAAATTACTCCTTGAAAATAACAGGGCTTTCCAGAAAAATTTCCCTGGGGGGTGGGGGACTGGCTTTTTTCTTACGGGTAACACCACCGGAATTTGCATAAAATTATACCCCCCACCACCAGAATTTATTTCTTGCATAACCCCCCACCACCGGAATTGATTTTTTGCATAAAACACCCCCACCAGCATTTAACCCCTACCTCCAGAAAATAAAATAATTGCATAAAACCACCACCAGAATTTATTTCTCCTTTAACCCCCACCACCAGAAAATGTTATTCTTAGGGAGCAATATGTGAAATCGTTTGATTATTACCACTGCCGGAAGCTGATGTCAACTAATATTGCTAAAGTCGTGTCATAAATAACGTTGATGTGTGTCGACATTAGGACACTAACAAGTACTGGTTTGTTATTGGCAGACGTTGTGAACAGTATATCTGTGAAAGAATATATCAAGCTGCTCTTTGTTCTATATTAATAAAACACATTATTATAAATATTAATCATTATACATGTAATACCATCGACTTGGTACTTACCCTATACGTGTATGCCATAAATATTAAAATCCACTGAAGTCCATTAGACAGAAAAGCGCCATTTTTTTATGAATCCAAAATTGTTATGAATGAGTGACGTCAACACGTAGTAAATAAGACACGCCCATAAACATTCATACGCACATAGTTTCTTCAATAAAACACAAATATTATTAAAAATAAAGAAATTAAGTACACTGCAGCTCCATTATAACGCGATGGTCGGGGTCCAAGATTTCAAATCGCGATCGAATCCGATCGCGTTATAAAATTTCGGCACATGCACGGGTACTGGTATCATCCGCATTTCGGTTACCAACTATTGCGGGAATTCCATTAGCAACGGACCCATATAAAATCATGTCATTTGAACAGAAGTTAAAGTAATTATTAATAATGACTATGACATACAAACTTATATTAATGTATTAAACACGAGTTATTTATAAAATCATGCTTATTACGTTGTATAGTGCTCGCGATAGACAGACGCTTATTACAATGTATACTGCTCGCGATCAACAGGCGCTTAAAAGGATTAATTGATAATAAATAATGGTCACGTGTCCTACCTATTCATGCGGACGATTAGCTGTTGATACGTGCATAATCTCAGGATGTGGGGTCACGTGATCTATTGTTTACACTGCAACAGTCATATTGATGAATGAAATTTACGCGAGACATCATGATTGCCGTGGGCTGCAGTGTAAACAATAGACCACGTGATCCCATACCCAGATAATGCTGAATGTATTGTTTCAGATTGCACACAAACACCAGTCTATTTATAGAATGCTAAATATTACACCTGTCACAATTATGAAAAATCAATACACAATGTACTGGGAGTAAAGTAGAGAAAGGCGACCGAACACGCAACCATTTATTAGCGACAATTATGTGTTAACACGGATATATGTCTCATAACATTGACATTACTTGGTGACAAAAAGTGGTAGTTATCTTATATTTAAATGTGGGAACTGGTTCAAGAACCTTCTAAACCCGGTATGACATGCACGGTAGTTGTACTTTGATGACTGTCACAAACATCGCGTTTCTTCTTTTTTCTTTTTTTTTTTAATATTTTTTTGGGATCCACGAGAGACCTGCGTTATAATGGAGATCGTGCTATACGCGATCGCGTTATAATGGAGCTGCAGTGTAGTAGAAATGTAATAAATAGGATAATTAATCGTTCAGGATTGAATAGCGTGAAATAATACACTCATGTTCGTCGGTGCCGCGTAAACAACGCGTTCGCTACGTGAACTTGTTGTTTACGCGGAGACCGACGAACACTTGTGTACGAGATGTCTTGGGGTCGAGATGTCTGACAGCCAATCGAACTAGGCAGAACACACTGGATTGCAAGAACGACAACTCTTAATAACTTTCGCTAAACGTTGACCAGTGAACATTCAATGTCGGTGTTTTTTTACGGAGACTTCTAAATTGATACACCGACACCCACTTTAATACTTATGGAAAATAACCACCCACCAATATCATAGGAGAACTTAACACCCCACCACCAGAAAGGATAATAAATACCCCTACCTATAGATATTTTAAATGACGTAGACCCCACCCAGTAGAAAAATAAATAAATTAATACGACCACCACCATGCTGTTTTAAAAATCCCGTCCCCTGAAATTTTCATAAGGATCATTATTCAAATATAATTCCTGAAGATCAATATTAAAGGTTCATGCCCACTCAGTAGGCACAAAATTCTCGTTATAGGAATTAAATACAGTCAAACTTGCATTAAGCGACCACCCAAGGGAGACACCAAAAATGGTCGCTTAGAACAATGGTCTCTTAACACAAAAAAAAAATAAAAAAAATAGAAATCCGGGTACTGGTATGTCCGGTTACTAGTATATGGTTTGATATTCGGAAATCGCGAATATTAAACATTAACATAGAAATAAATACATTAAAATACTACCGGTAATGTTTACTGTGCACTTTTCTGAATTATTCGCGCTTTATTTTATCAAAATAGACGAAATAATTTGAATGTTATTGCGAAATAAAATCGCCCAGCTGAAATCGCAAATAGGCAGGAGTGACTGCGATATGGGTGCAATCACTTCGGACCAGACGTGTTTCGTCCCGGTGATTTTAACGAGTCATTGACTGACAAGCAAACCAGCTGATAGAATAATGATTTATTAACGAAGTGTTCGGTATATACCAGTGTCGTTACGTGTCAAGAAAATTGAAATGGGTAAAATAAAAATGCGTGCGTATTCTGTACATACGATAGAAAATATTTGCTTTGAAATACGCAGAAGTTTTCCCATGTGCTAAGCGACCAATCCTGTTGTTCCCATGTGCTAAGCGACGATGAGTTAATTCTCTTTAGTAATCACTAAGGAAACAGCGAATCAGAACGAGGTTTCAGGTCAATAATTTAATTCACACTTTGACGGTGACAGGGGATTTGTTTCCTTTGTTTGTCACACGCTTGAGGCTAATTTCACCTTAAGAAAGTGACATCCTGTCAATTAATCGTCGTTTAATGCAAACAAACTTTGCTTTCAGTTACAAAATATTTGACCGCCGGTCGCGTTAAGGAAAAGTCGTTTAATACAAAGTCATTGTATAGGCCAAATGGTCGGGGGGAATTGAAAGTGGTTGCATAAGACAAAAGTCGCTTAATGCACGTGGTCGCTTGTGCAAGTTTGACTGTAAGTGTATAATTGTGTCGCTATTCCACCAGTTCTAAAAAGTATGAGTGCCCGCTATACAGATATAATCATTTAGTAATATTTATTTTACTGATGGCGACTCGATGTGGTATTAGGCTATTTTCATATGCAAATGAGCCATGATATTTTTTAATTGTTTATACTAATTAAATGTGTCACCTGAAAAAAATAATATTTTCGACAGATTATAAAGTATGATCATTGCACATCAAAAAAATACAGAGACAAAATAGTAATATCCGTTAACATTTTTAAGGAATCACAGTTATCGCCCCTGATATGAGTGTGGAAATTTACATCGGATATAAAATGTATAATAATGCCAATCAATACGTGGGTAAGGGTGAATGAATGTTTATTTTGCCAGAAAATGTCTCTGATATAAAGAGCATTTTGTGCCTACTGAGTGGGCATGTACCTTTAATGAAAGCACTGTTGTCACTGGTATGGATTTTGAAAAACCCTATTTTCCATAAAATTTACAAATAATTCAGACGAAAAAAGGTAAAGGAGTACTGGAGTTTGGCTCTATGTTCTGATGGGCAAACCTTTCACTTTTGTTATCATCGACACAGTCTGATTAGGGTTTTCAATGTTTGCCATTTGGTCGCTGAAGAATCCGGTAATGTATTCAGGCTGATCTGGGGTTGTACCGGTACTTGTTACGACTGTTATAACATCGCTTTGTCAACTGACAATCGAAACGGTACCAGGCTGTTTAACAACTAATTTTTATACGACCGTTTTTAAAAAATGGTATGTATTATGTTTTACCGCCGGGCGGGCGGGCGGCTGACAGAAAAAGTGCATAGCTCGTGTACACAACTCAGGCCCGTAGCCAGGGGGGGTCGGAGCGGTCGTCGACCCCCCCGCCCAGCCTTGAAGTACACTTTTTTAGCATCGAGGTCCACTTTTTTAGACCCCCCTATATACCTCAGGCCCATTGGGCATCGAAACGACCCCCCCTTCAAACAGGTCTGGAACTTAATAGCCATTTTTTCTACATTTTTCTATACAATTCTATATATGGTACAGAGTTTGTGTACACAACTCCTCCGAAACTGTTCAGTCGATCGATTTGAAACTATACACACGTCTTCTACACATATTGAAGATGTGCACCTTGGTGTTTTTATGCCGAAAATTTTTTTTTTAACAAAAATATCACCTTTTTAACGTAATAGCTATTTTTTCTACATTTTTCTATACAATTCTATATACGGTACAGAGTTTGTGTACACAACTCACAGAGTTTGTGTACACAACTCCTCCGAAACC
Source organism: Conchocele bisecta (assembly GCA_029237695.1). Taxonomy (NCBI): domain Eukaryota; kingdom Metazoa; phylum Mollusca; class Bivalvia; order Lucinida; family Thyasiridae; genus Conchocele; species Conchocele bisecta. The sequence continues at coordinate 90,324,512 of CM055265.1, read as the reverse complement.
GTTCAGTCGATCGATTTGAAACTATACACACGTCTTCTACACATATTGAAGATGTGCACCTTGGTGCTTTTATGCCGAAAAAATATTTTTTAACAAAAATATCACCTTTTTAACTTAGCCATTTTTTCTACATTTTTAGCCAGGTTTTTTGAAAAAAAATCCAGGCTATTGGATTGGCGAAAGCCGGGCGGGCGGGCGGGCGGCGTCCACAATCAATGTTAAGGTTTCGTGTTTGAGTCCATTTCTTTGTTACTGTACCACCTAGGACCACCAAACTTTCACAGCTTCATAATCAAGGGGTGCCCACCACATATCACTATCCAACATGTTACTTTTTTTTTTAACTTGATCCATTTTTTCCGCGCAATCGACTTAGCCATTTTCAATGTTAAGTTTTCGCGTTTTCAATGTTAACTTTTCGTGTTTAAGTTCATTTCTTTGGTACTGTACCACTTAGGACCACCAAACTTTCACAGCTTCATAATCAAGGGGTGCCCACCACATATCACTATCCAACATGTTACTCTTTTTTTTAACTTCACCCATTTTTTCCGCGCAGTCGACTTAGCCATTTTCAATGTTAAGTTTTCGCGTTTACAATGTTAAGTTTTCGTGTTTAAGTCCATTTCTTTGGTACTGTACCACCTAGGACCACCAAACTTTCACAGCTTCATAACGAAGGGGTGCCTACCACATACAACTATCCAACATGTGACCATTTTTTTACCTTCACCTATTATTTCTACGTAATTGACTTAGCCATTTTCAACGTTAACCTTTTTAATGTACGTCTGGTTAAAGTTTTTTGGTTAAAACTTTTTTGTTATACTATATCTCTGCAACTGCTTCGCCCATTACCTTGAAACTTCACATGGGTGTTTATCATCATCCATATTTTTATTCTAACCCCCAACCGTGCGACCCCTGTGCCCAATGTCAAGGTCAAATTACTTTGAATATTTTTGTTAAAGTTTTTTGTGTACTATATCTCTGCAACTGCTTCACCCAATACCTTGATACTTCACATGGGTGTTTATCATCATTGTCGCACCTGCTTGCGGAAAGCGCGATCCTGTGCCAATGTCAAGGTCAAATTACTTTGAATTTTTTTGTTAAGTTTTTTTCAGTGTACTATATCTCTGCAACTGCTTCACCCAATACCTTGATACTTCACATGGGTGTTTATCATCATTGTCGCACCTGCTTGCGGAAAGCGCGATCCTGTGCCCAATGTCAAGGTCAAATTACTTTGAATTGTTTTGTTAAAGTTTTTTCGTGTACTATCTCTGCAACTGCTTCACCCAATACCTTGATACTTCACATGGGTGTTTATCATCATTGTCGCACCTGCTTGCGGAAAGCGCGATCCTGTGCCCAATGTCAAGGTCAAATTACTTTGAATTTTTTTGTTAAAGTATTTTCGTGTACTATATCTCTGCAACTGCTTCACCCAATACCTTGATACTTCACATGGGTGTTTATCATCATTGTCGCACCTGCTTGCGGAAAGCGCGATATCGTCGGCATTTTGGTATACGTCCGTCCGTTCGTCCGTGTGTCCGGTTAAAGTTTTTTGGTTAAAGTTTTTCCATCTACTATATCTATTTTTTTAGTGTCCATGCCTCGCCCCAAGGCGCGACATGCAGGCCACGGCCATCTAGTCTACAAAAAGTGGGTATAATTATGTTATCCAAGTGTCTATGCTTGGAAAAAACCTGGCCTTCGTGGCTTTGCCTCGTTTCTTGTTCTATACAATTCTATATACGATACAGTTTGTGTACACAACTCGTCCGAAACCGTTCAGTCGATCGTTCTGAAACTATACACACGTCTTCTACACATATTGAAGATGTCCACCTTGGTGTTTTTATGCCGAAAAAATATTTTTTAACAAAAATATCGCCTTTTTAACTTAGCCATTTTTTCTATATTTTTCTATACAATTCTATATACGGTACAGAGTTTGTGTACACAACTCCTCCGAAACTGTTCAGTCGATCGTTCTGAAACTATACACACGTCTTCTACACATATTGAAGATGTGCACCTTTGTGTTTTTATGTCGAAAAAATATTTTTTAACAAAAATATCACCTTTTTAACTTAGCCATTTTTTATACGACCAAACGGTACGCATTATGTTTTACCGCACGGCGGGCGGGCGGCTGAAGAAAAAGCGCATAGTTCGTGTACACAACTCCTCCGAAACCATTCAGTCGATCGATCTGAAACTATACACACGTCTTCTACACATATTGAAGATGTGCACCTTGGTGATTTTATGCCGAAAAAATGTTTTTTAACAAAGATATTGCCTTTTTAACTTAGCCATTTTTTCTTCATTTTTCTATGCATTTCTATATACGGTACAGAGTTTGTGTACACAACTCCTCCGAAACTGTTCAGTCGATCGTTCTGAAACTATACACACGTCTTCTACACATATTGAGCCCCGTGCAGGCACCGGGGCGGGATGAACTGATCCTGAGAATAGTGCTGCAGTAGCCATTGCTTGTTGTAAAAGGCGACTAAACTGGCTTAACGATTGGGTTCATACTTTCCGGAACCCACTATACCGGATTTGGCCCTCATGTACATTTTTGGCTTTCTTGTATGTGAGAGTGGAGTCGGGCTATGCCCCATATATAAAAGTAAGATTAGCGCTAATCCTATTACTTTTAGGGGATGGGATAAATGATGCTGGTGTGGCGAGGGCCTGGCACCAGATCAGGTTGTTCTAATTTCAGGACTGAATATATATTTTGATTGTAAATATTGAGTTCTGAAGTTGGTATTTACCCCCCTTGGACAGGTGGATATGGGACTCGACCCCGTTGACCCGTCTGCGTGTAGACTCCCTGAGGCTTGTACCTCTATGTCAGAAAAGCGGACGTTAAACCCTATTCACTCACTCACTCTACACATATTGAAGATGTGCACCTTGGTGTTTTTATGTCGAAAAAATATTTTTTAACAAAAATATCACCTTTTTGTCATATTGAAGATGTGCACCTTTGTGTTTTTATGTCGAAAAAATATTTTTTAACAAAAATATCACCTTTTTAACTTAGCCATTTTTTATACGACCGTTTTTAAAAAACGGTACGTATTATGTTTTACTATATACGGTACAGAGTTTGTGTACACAACTCCTCCGAAACTGATCAGTCGATCGTTCTGAAACTATACACACGTCTTCTACACATATTGAAGATGTGCACCTTGGTGTTTTTATGCCGAGAAAATATTTTTTCACAAAAATATCACCTTTTTAACTTAGCCATTTTTTCTACATTATTGTATCCAATTCCCTATCATTTCCACTTTACACTCTACTTTTCTATCTCTGCCTAAATTAGTATACATGTTTAGCACAACGAGATGAAGAAATAATGCTATAGACTTTCAAATTCTCATTAATGTTTCTTGCCTTGGTGACAGCTTCACATTTCTGAATCTTCACTGTCTGGCCCATATTCGACTGGCGTATTTTGTGACTTGCGGCACTCTTGTTCTGGTTAGTTTTCTTAACCCAATAAAGTCTATGGATACAAAAACAATTATTGAAATTTTATTTTTATTTTGTTTAGAGATGTTCCACTGTAAATGGGAGGTCCCCAGGGTGTCTGGTTTAGAGATGTTCCACTGTAAATGGGAGGTCCCCAGGGTGTCCGGTTTAGAGATATTCCACTGTAAATGGGAGGTCCCCAGGGTGTCCGGTTTAGAGATATTCCACTGTAAATGGGAGGTCCCCAGGGTGTCTGGTTTAGAGATGTACCACTGTAATTGGGAGGTCCCCAGGGTGTCTGGTTTAGAGATGTTCCACTGTAAATGGGAGGTCCCCAGGGTGTCTGGTTTAGAGATGTTCCACTGCAAATGGGAGGTCCCCAGGGTGTCTGGTTTAGAGATGTTCCACTGTAAATGGGAGGTCCCCAGGGTGTCCAGTTTGGAGATGCTCCACTGTAAATGGGAGGTCCCCAGGGTGTCTGGTTTAGAGATGTTCCACTGTAAATGGAGTGGTCCCCAGGGTGTCTGGTTTAGAGATGTTCCACTGTAAATGGGAGGTCCCCAGGGTGTCTGGTTTAGAGATGTTCCACTGTAAATGGAGTGGTCCCCAGAGTGTCTGGTTTAGAGATGTTCCACTGTAAATGGAGTGGTCCCAGGTGTCCGGTTGGAGATGTTCCACTGTAAATGGGAGGTCCCCAGGGTGTCTGGTTTAGAGATATTCCACTGTAAATGGGAGGTCCCCAGGGTGTCCGGTTTGAGATATTCCACTGTAAATGGGAGGTCCCCAGGGTGTCCGGTTTGAGATGTTCCACTGTAAATGGGAGGTCCCTAGGGTGTCTGGTTTAGAGATGTTCCACTGTAAATGGAGTGGTCCCCAGGGTGTCTGGTTTAGAGATGTTCCACTGTAAATGGGAGGTCCCCAGGGTGTCTGGTTTAGAGATGTTCCACTGTAAATGGAGTGGTCCCCAGAGTGTCTGGTTTAGAGATGTTCCACTGTAAATGGAGTGGTCCCCAGGGTGTCCGGTTTGGAGATGTTCCACTGTAAATGGGAGGTCCCCAGGGTGTCTGGTTTAGAGATATTCCACTGTAAATGGGAGGTCCCCAGGGTGTCCGGTTTGAGATGTTCCACTGTAAATGGGAGGTCCCCAGGGTGTCCGGTTTGAGATGTTCCACTGTAAATGGGAGGTCCCCAGGGTGTCTGGTTTAGAGATATTCCACTGTCAATGGGAGGTCCCCAGGGTGTCCGGTTTGAGATGTTCCACTGTAAATGGGAGGTCCCCAGGGTGTCTGGTTTGAGATGTTCCACTGTAAATGGGAGGTCCCCAGGGTGTCCGGTTTGAGATGTTCCACTGTAAATGGGAGGTCCCCAGGGTGTCTGGTTTGAGATGTTCCACTGTAAATGGGAGGTCCCCAGGGTGTCTGGTTTAGAGATATTCCACTGTAAATGGGAGGTCCCCAGGGTGTCCGGTTTGAGATGTTCCACTGTAAATGGGGGGTCCCCAGGGTGTTCCGGTTTGGAGAAGTTCCACAGTAAATGGGAGGGTACCCAGGGTGTCTGGTTTAGAGATGGTTTCCACGGTAAATGGAGTGGTCCCAGGGTCTTTGTCCTGGTTTAGAGATGTTCATGTAAATGGGAGGTCCCCAAAGGGTGTCCGGTTTGAGAGGGTTTCCACTGGTAACTGGGAGACCCCAAGGGTGTCCGGCTTGAGATGTTCCACTGTAAATGGGATGGTCCCTAGGGTGTCTGGTTTAGAGATGTTCCACTGTAAATGGAGTGGTCCCCAGGGTGTCTGGTTTAGAGATATTCCACTGTAAATGGGAGGTCCCCAGGGTGTCCGGTTTGAGATGTTCCACTGTAAATGGGACGTCCCTAGGGTGTCTATGGAGTGGTCCCCAGGGTGTCTGGTTTAGAGATGTTCCACTGTAAATGGAGTGGTCCCCAGGGTGTCTGGTTTAGAGATGTTCCACTGTAAATGGGAGGTCCCCAGGGTGTCTGGTTTAGAGATGTTCCACTGTAAATGGAGTGGTCCCCAGAGTGTCTGGTTTAGAGATGTTCCACTGTAAATGGAGTGGTCCCCAGGGTGTCCGGTTTGGAGATGTTCCACTGTAAATGGGAGGTCCCCAGGGTGTCTGGTTTAGAGATTCCACTGTAAAATGGGAGGTCCCCAGGGTGTCCGGTTTGAGATGTTCCACTGTAAATGGGAGGTCCCCAGGGTGTCCGGTTTGAGATGTTCCACTGTAAATGGGAGGGTCCCCAGGTGTCTGGGTTTAGAGATCCACTGTAAATGGGAGGTCCCCAGCCGGTTTGAGAGTTCCACTTAAATGGGAGGTCCCCAGGTGTCTGGTTTGAGTGTTCCACTGAAATGGAGGTCCCCAGGGTGTCCGGTTTGAGATGTTCCACTGTAAATGGGAGGTCCCCAGGGTGTCTGGTTTGAGATGTTCCACTGTAAATGGGAGGTCCCCAGGGTGTCTGGTTTAGAGATATTCCACTGTAAATGGGAGGTCCCCAGGGTGTCCGGTTTGAGATGTTCCACTGTAAATGGGGGGTCCCCAGGGTGTCTGGTTTGAGATGTTCCACTGTAAATGAGAGGTCCCCAGGGTGTCTGGTTTAGAGATGTTCCACTGTAAATCAGGCATTATACCTGATACATAGTTGGATGCGGTGGGTTAAAAGTGTCTATGTGGGCCATTGTTCCATGTTGTCAGGGAAGGTCCGTGGCCTAGGGGATATGACATTGGACTTAATACCAGAGGTTGCGAGTTCAATCCTCGGCCTAGGCATGAAATACTAACATAGTATTTACATCCAACTGGTCTGTCTGATGATACTTTAATCTGTAGTCCCGTCTCTATATGACCGTAGCTGTTGCTGAGATGTTAAACAGTGCTCCAGATAAGGTGTGTATTGGCGTATTTTACGCACATGTTTTAGTAGAATACCCATTGATTATCAAAAGTGGGAATACAAAATACTCCCAGCAATGTGAAAATAAAGTTGAAATTTACTTATTTGAGCTGCAAAAAAACAAACAGTGTTTGCTTTTTGCAGCTCAAATAAGTGAATTTTTAAATTGTTTTATTTGTTTTTATCATTTGTTCCCTATTTAATAAGGAAGAAAATCTATAATGCGTCTGTAAAAGTGAAATACGCATTGAATTTGAAATCTAGGGGTATAATACTCTTTAGACACAAAACTTATCTGGAGCTCTGGTTAAACCCTTTCATTTCACTTTTTCAGGAGTTGTTGAAGAACAAACAGCAGCTAGAAGACCTGCGTTACCACAATCAGGCAAGGATTGACGGTCTCAAGACTACAATGAAGAAGCTCAGAAAGTCCTCCTGATTATGTTCAAGTATTCTGCAGGAACTGACCATATGGCCAGTCGTGCTTGGAGAGTTCTGAGAAAGCGAGGACGGCACGACTGGAACATTCCGCATGGCCGATTATACTTGGAAATTTCTGAGAAAAACGGGACAGAAACCTTTCATCTTACAGGTTGTGCTTGTGAAGTTCTGATAAAAATTACTGGGCTCTTTCACATTGCCACTGTGCTTGGAAAGTTCAGAGAAAAAACAAGTCTTTGTGTCCGGTTGTGCTTGGAAAGTTCTGAGAAAAACTACTGGGACATTCCACATGGCCACTTTGCTTGGAAAGTTCTGGGAAAGACATGACCAGCTGCTGTGTTGGAAAGCTTTGAGACAATCTACTGGGACATTCCACATGGTCGACTGTACTTGGAATATTCTGAGAAACACAAGACAGGAACCTGTACTTGGAATGTTCTGAGAAACACAAGTCTGGAACCTTCCATATGATTGAATGTGCTTAGAAAGTTCTGAATATATCTGTAGGTATTTATGACTGGAAAGTCCTGACATCGCTATTGCTTTCTTTGCAAAGAACACGACCACATACAAACTACTGTCTGTTTCATGAAAGCAGCCCAAATTTTACGGCTATATAAACAATGCAAAAACTTTTCTCTTTTTTTTGGATAATGCTAAATTTTATCAAAATTTAAGAATGAGACCTTTTTATTTCATGAGATTTGGTCCAATATTGATTTTATTACGAAAAAACCCATACAGGGGTCATACCAATTATCCGGACAATCAGTTTATCGGACAAATGAAAATACCTGTTAATTAAGCGCATTCTTTTGATCCTATTTTGCAACGAATGCATCTAAGTCACGCATGTGCATGCTGTTTCCATGCCAGTGTGAAGAATATGTCGGCATGGTAAACATTTTAGTAAAATTTGCTGAACACATTTCCAACTCTGTCCACAATTTGATTACAACGACAAAAGTCATGCGGGGGCTCAATCGAGTGCGCCCAATTACGTCATTGTTCTATAAATACAATACATTCTATAAATATGGTGTCTTCCAAGAAATGAAGGGTAACTGATTTTTCTGCAGAAATACACAATGCTGTTTACACTGCTTTACAGGCGATACAATTATGATTTCAACATGAGAATAGAAGTTATAAGACGATTAGTCTATACGTTTGTCCGGATAACTGATTGTCGATGTTAATTTTGGGGCAATCTTACCACTGATGATCTGACCCAATTTTAAGTGAGAAAAATGGCATATTTTGCTAAATAGTTTACATGCATTGAGACACAGCAAGAACCGAGGATTGTTCTGTGAAAATAGTATGCCCATAGCTGCTATTTTAAGAAACATATCATAAATAAACTGCCATTTTTGTCCGATAATCTGGAGGATCCCTGTAGAGTGAAAATGTCGATGGGGATTTAACATTTGGAAATTTTTCTAATTTCAGAAACAGTGGACCGATTTTCAAAATTTAACTTGTTTTCTTAGATCATTTCCAAGCTATCTAGCCAGGTTTCCAAAATATTTTGTTTTTTTTTTACTTCTCCCACAGCTCCTCTACCTCTTTTCCCCCATGTTAAATTCCCAGACAAATCAATTTTTCGTAATGAAATAAATATTTGACCAAATTTCCCGAAACAAAAAGAACGCTCTTTCTTAAATGTTAATAAAATTTAATATTATCGAAAAAATAATTTTTTTTGCATTGTTTATATGGCCGTAAAATTTGGGCAGGTTTTTTGAAACAGACAGTAATCACAATTAACTCACTACATATGTGTAGTCTGATCTGGGCTATACTGTTTACAAATGCAATAAAACACTTTTTCTCATAGAGCGTCACATGTCCAACATGTCTAACAGGCAAAAATGTATTATAGTTTGCAATTGTTGCTGTTTTGTATACTACTAATGAACTGACCTTTACATGTACATGTGCTTACAAATTTGTGTCAGTGACTGGAAAAATTGGGCTTATGGGTTTTGCGACCATTGTAGTCGCACAGTCTGATCAGGATCTGCACGGTTCATCATTCTACCAATAAAACACCCGTCGTGCTTCTAACAAGCAATATAGATTGTTATCAGGCTACAGGAGTGTGATATTTGATCAGGAGCTACACTGGTCACAAATCCAATTGGCCCCGTTTCACCACTCATTGCCACATTTATTCTCAGATTATACAAGTGTGGATATAAAACTTTTGGTCATATACTCAAACTGCAATTCAGCCTGTCTAAACCGTATCAATTGACAGATCAGATTATTCTAGTCTCCGACTGAATGTATTCCGTAAAAACCATAAATATTGGGACACACTTTGTTTTGGGAAACCCCTATGGGTTTCCCAAAACAAAGTGTGTCCCAATACATAATCTGATTGGTGAAATTCGGGATTTGGCCATAGCTCTTAAGCTGTTGGCAGGCTTAAATGCCATTTTCAAACATTATTGTTTGCCATAGTTTCTTGACCAATGAAAGCACAGCATTTCGTCTCAATTAAACGCATATTGTGAAGCTTTCGCCAATATCTATTAAATTAATTATTGATGTTTCAATACGTAGAAAGTTATATTTATGACCGGAGGTTCCGCCTTGATGATGTAAATTCCTGTGACGTGATCCATGTCACCGTGTGTGGTCCATCGATTGGGTGTCAAACCACCAATAACATAATATTATCGCAATTCGAAAGCACAGTTTATGGGCGGGGCTTCATTCCGACACAAGCGAAGGGGTTGGGCCAACAATAAGATAGTTATAGTTCACAAATTGAAGTTTTAATAAAACAAATTCAATATATGAACTATAACTATTACTATTACTTGTGTATCTTGGTTTAACAAATTGACAAACATTGAATTATTATGGAGCTGCTTGAATGCTGATCATGATCTACACTGGCTGCTTTGTATGGCAAAGTAAAGAAAATATTTACTGTGCTCAGGCTCCCCAATTGTTTAATTATTTGAGTTTATATAGATTTGGCGTTCCTGGGCCCCGTTTCACTAAACTTCGTACGACTAAAATGTTTGTAAGTGCAAATTTAGGATCGTCTAGAATTTCAATTGATGGATTTACATTTATTGAGCATAGGCTGCATGCAGCCTATGATCAATAAATGTAAATCCAATAATTGTTTACAAGAAAACTTTGTTAATGTGAAATTTTGCACTTACAAACATTTTAGTCGTACAAAGTTTAGTGAAACGGCCCCCTGGAACACTGAATCTACATAAACTCAAATAATTGACATTTTGGCTGACAATTTGAGTACATGCTTCAAAAGTTTTATAATCATGGTATAGATTTATGTCTGTGTTGACTTTAGTATTATGTATGTTTACTTTGATGTAATTAATGCACAAATCATATTCTACATTTGCCCTCGCAGTTTTACTCAATTTTTACTATGCTATTTATAGATAGACGAAATGTAGAACCATGTGTTGATCTTCACCAAAAAAGTACATTTATATTTTATAATATTCTCCGACAAACGTACAGATGCTGTAGAATGATATGTGGCTGTGACTGGATACATGGGGCTTATGACATTTGTGACCAGTGTAGCTCCTGATCAAATATCACACTCCTGTAGCCAGATAGCGATCTATATTGCTTGTTAGAAGCATGATTGGTGTTTCATTGATGGAATGGTGAACAGTGCAGATCCTGATACAGTGCAGATCCTGAATCTGCACAGGACTGATCTGGATCTACACTGGTCGCAAAACTCATTAGCCCCATTTCTCCAGTCACAACCACATATGAGACCAGCCACATGATTTTGTACCTAAGAAGATGTGCAATATCTCGTGAAAAATATTTACTGGAGACTAACGTCATTTTCCATTAGCCAAACAAATCACTGCGTGTCACGTGATTCAATATTTTCAAAATGGCGTCTGTTATTTATTGATAATGAGGAATTGAATGTGTTTGTTTATAAAAAGCGAATTTAGGTTAGTGTGACACGTTTTTAGTACAGTTTACACTCAAAATCTTTGAGATTTATGTTATTGTATTAGCAACTGTAATATCTATGCCAAAAACCCATCCCAAATAGCGGTTTCGACACGCTGTAACACGTTGTATCGGCGAGTATGAATTGACAACTTTGTGTGGGATTTTCATACAATGGTGGCGAATGCCAGTTTAGTACCTTTCATAATTACATATAATCTTCAGACCGGGGCGCATTTGAATTGTTTTGTACATGGTTTAGAAAGGTGTTTCAAGACACGCTAGAATCAACTGTGGGTGTGGTATGGACCTGGCACCAATTCAGGTTATTCTAATTACAGGGCTGAATATATATTTTTTCGATGTAAATAGTCCATTCTGATTTTGGGTTTTCCCCCCAATGCAGCAGGTTAAATATGGGATTGAACCCGTTGGCCCGGCATTAAATGACCTTAGCTGTTGATAGGCCGTTAAACATCAATAAAGCAAATAGAAGGTGCATGTGATTTACATTGACCACTGTGTATTTATAAATTCAACACAGCTCACCCAGGCTAAAATATCCGGCCGTTAAACACCATTAAAGAATTAAATAAATATAATAATGTCCAATAACCTCCGAAGGGAAGCACATTTAATACACATTGTTTTAAAGTTGCTCTTTTTATTTAAAAAGAGTGACTTTAAAACAATGTGTAAATAAATATAAGTTACTTAAATAAGTATGGGTTTCCCTTTAGTCTGCAATATGGCCCTGTTTCTAGCATTATTTCTCTTATTTCCGGTTTGCTGGCTGGGTCCCGATAAACTTGCTATATACGAGGGGCGTTCATTATAAATAGACAACCATTATGCAGCGTGTTTAATATTTCGCCTACACCATTGCAACATATACCAAATTGAAGTACAGTCTTTCATCAATTGAAATGTGACGACGTCTGAACATCATGATTGTGTGATATATATGTCTCATTGATGTTACATCACGCTCTGCCTGAAATGATGGCTTCCATGAAAGAAAACCAAAGATTCTACATTTTCAAAAGGGCACAGTTTGGAGTAGATGCCAACACAACCATCTAGAACCTCTTCTCTATTGAATGGAACGGTGACTATGTCAACCCAGTCAGTACAATGCGACTGGGTGGGTGGCAGGTGGGAGCACGCGATGGGTAATTTAACGATCGGGGTTCATCCTTACCGGAATCCCGACTGGAGACCTGGTTTGGCCCTCACATACGTCTTTGGCATTTTGTATGTGACAGTTGAATCTGGTTATACCCCTTATGTGAGTATTACGATATTTGTAATCCTATTTTAGGGGAAGGGGCCAAGTGACTTGGTGTGGTATGGACCTGGCCCCAGGTCAGGTTATTCTAATTTCAGGGCTGAATATATTTGTTCTTGATGTAAATATTCCGTTCTGATTTTGGGATTTTCCCCCCATTGCAGCAGGTTAAAACGGGATTGAACTCGTTTGTCCGGCCTCACATGACCTTAGCTGTTGATAGGCCGTTAAACACCAATAAACAAACAAACAAACAATGTGACTGAGGCACTGTCTAGGATGAACATATGCCCAGTACAGCTAAACTGGTTATGAACGAGGATTCAATTATTGATTCTAAAGTATGTGGAGGTTGACACATGCTTTTTTTCATTTTTATTTAGTACGACTGTGTATCTGCTGGTATATTTCATATTGTTCTCCGTGAAGAAATTGTGTAAATATTTTACATGAGATACTGCGCATGGCTCATCTCATATGGATGGAGAACAAAACCTATGTCGGATTTCTTTGTGCATCCTTCCATCAGTCTGTCCATCTATTTACAACCATCTTGTGTGTCTACGTAAAACGTAAGTTTGTAGGTTGTAGCTATTATATGTTATATTATTTATGTTATGGTCGGTGGGTGGCAGGTGGGAGTATGCGATGGGTAATTTAACGATCGGGGTTCATCCTTACTGGAATTCCGACTGGAGACCTGTTTTGACGGTTGAATCTGGTTATACCCCTTATGTGAGTATTAAGATTATTTGTAATCCTATTTTAGGGGAAGGGGCCAACATTACTTTGGTGTGATATGGACCTGGCACCAGGTCAGGTTATTCTAATGTCAGGGCTGAACATATTTTTTCTCGATGTAAGTAATCCGTTCTGATTTTGGGATTTTCCCCCCAATGGGATCGAACCCGTTTGCCCGGCCTTACATGACCATAGTTGTTAAACACCAATAAAGAAAGAAGCAAACAAATTTTGTTATGGTTGTTGAAACTTAAAAGCGACTATTATACCTGCAAGTGGCAAAATTGTACATGATCTAATGACATTAGAAACAACATGCACCATAAGACCTTGCCACCTTCATCTACTTTTTACTCTTCACTGACCATGCCTCGAGGTGTACATGTGTATTGCGACATCGGGTAACTTGTTATGTTGAAATGTAAATACTTGGATTTAACGACGGCACTGGTTTGATGACCTTGAAGGGGAGAAAGGAAGGAGGTGGATACATAGGAAACCAGTCCAAGGGGGCCTAGCTCTTATTAGAATAGTCCCCTCTGGTTCATTAGACTCTTCTTCAAATCTGATACACGGGACCGCCTTTTAAAGTCCCTATCCGAAAGGACTAGTTGAGCAGAAAATACAAAGTCTCAGAAATACTGACGCCCTGGCCGTGAATCGAACACGGGTCGCCAGCGTGGCAGTTGTTATGTTGACACAAGGTGCAACTTATATACTGCCATACTTCTCAGAATCTCACCATTCAAAACAAATTGTGTTAAAAGTTAGGGGAACGAGATTGTAAAACTGGAGTGTGTACTTCAGTCTTGATCTCGAAATCGAGCAGTTTGATTGTTGGAGGAGCTTCAGATTCATCCAATGAGATTTATGTTGATTTTGAGTTAAAAGTTTGTACTCTCCAAGGTAGCTTAACCAATTACAATCGAAGTACACATTTACGGGTATGAAATCTTTTACATATTTGATTTCTGCCTAAAATGACTAGCTGTTGTGGGTGGTTGGTCGGGCGAACATGACGGCATAAATTAACAGTAGTGGTTCCTCCTTCCTGCGTTAAAACCCAACAAACAAAAAATAGATTTTTGTTATTTATAAATGAAAGTACATGTATATATATTGTGACCACTCATTTGAAGCGTCTCGTCGAGACGGTTCAAATGGTGGTTACAACATATACTTCTAAGCATGTATAAAGAAAATATTTAGGATTCTCCACCAAGAAAAGGGCGCATCCTTGGCATAAAATGGGTTAATTGACAATGAATTTTGAATGGCTAACAGCTAACAACATTCCCTGATTTCAATCAAATTTTGGCCCCGTGCAGGCACCGGGGCGGGATCAACTGATCCTGAGAATAGTGCTGCAGTAGCCATTACTTGTCGTAAAAGGCGACTAAACTGGCTTAACGATTGGGTTCATACTTTCCGGAACCCACTATACCGGATTTGGCCCTCATGTACATTTTTGGCTTTCTTGTATGTGAGAGTTGAGTCAGGCTATGCCCCATATATAAAAGTAAGATTAGCGCTAATCCTATTACTTTTAGGGGATGGGATAAATGATGCTGGTGTGGCGAGGGCCTGGCACCAGATCAGGTTGTTCTAATTTCAGGACTGAATATATATTTTGATTGTAAATATTGAGTTCTGAAGTTGGGATTTACCCCCTCGGACAGGTGGATACGGGACACGACCCCGTTGACCCGTCTGCGTGTAGACTCCCTGAGGCTTGTACCTCTATGTCAGAAAAGCGGACGTTAAACCCTATTCACTCACTCACTCACTCAATCAAATTTTGAGTACATGCTCATAATGTGTTATAGTCCTGATCATTTTCTCGAAACTGTTCAAAATCATGCAGTCCAATTCAAACTTCCTGATTTCGAGCATGAGATCACAGGTTCTAGAAGAAAGGTTGATATTTCTGTATTTCGGTATATCTGGTGGTTTGGGTGCAATTTACATCACCTCCCGCGAGTTAGTACACGTATGGTAATTTACATCACCTCCCGCGAGTTAGTACACGTATAAGTATGGTAATTTACATCACCTCCCGCGAGTTAGTACACGTATAAGTATGGTAATTTACATCACCTCCCATCAGCAGATTGATATATATGTCTCCTGAATAGATAGAACCCGCATTTGGAGTTTGTGGTTGAAAATTGATGATATAATCGGTCTGAAAATGTTAAAGTATAATCGGTGTTGAACATTTAATTGGCCAAATATTGAAAAAGCTTTCATTCCTTGGCAGTATAAAAGTGGTCTGAAAGTTTGGAATGGTGAATGTGTAGATAATTGACGATTTCTGTCGTGTCTTACTCTAATGATTGAGCATTAGTAGTTGCACAAAACCATGTAAATTACCCAAAACCAACGAAATCCATCCAAATCTACCCAAAATTCACCAAAATAACCATATATAACCACTGATCATCTGTTCAAACACCTGTGCATGAGATTGCAGCACATGCTCTGAAAGTTTTATAATTATGGGTCTGGCTGTAAGTACTCGCTGCCGTTGACAATGATATTTCACCACAATTAGTAGGGTCATTTCCGAGGATTCTGTGATTGTGGCCATCTTGGAATTCAAACTAAAAATTAACCAAACAAACAGTTTTGGCATATTATAATTATTGGGAAACGACACCTTATTTGGTTTTTTTTGTCATTACAGAGATAATGGTGGGTGATTGGTCAGATGAATGTGACGGCGTAAATTAATGTTAGGGGTTCCTCCTTATAGGAATTACGATTTGCCTGGTTTCGTTTTTATCTTTGGCTCTTTTGTATCCTGGGAGTTGAATTGGGTTATTGCCCATTTTAAAAGCAGTAAGATTATTACTGATCCTACTGCTTTTGGAAGGGGGCCAAGTGATTCTGGTGTGGCGAGAACCTGGCATCAGGATTATTCTGATTTCAGGGCTGAATATATAGTTTTTTTTATTGTAAATATTCAGTTCTGATTTTGGGTTTTCCCCCCCATTTGCACAGTTAATATATGGGATTTAGTACTAAACCCATTGATCCGGCCTTAAATGACCTTAGCTGTTGATAGGCCGTTAAACCCCAACAAACAAACAAACAAACCAACAAACATATACATACATGAAGATAATGGTGGCTATTTTGAATTTTGGGTTCTAAAAAAATCATGGAGCTATATTTTTGGAAAATGTTTACAAATCAACAATAAAACGATGGTAGGAAAAGTTCAGTGACTGAATCGTGGGTAATGACCACTAACTGGGTGCTATATCAGCTCTCACTCAATAAACAGATTGTGTGCTACACACAATGACTTGGGTAGAAACTGGACAGTTAGTCCATGACATGGACTATAACCCTTTCACTGTTAACCCTTTCAGCCCCACGGGCCATAAATACAACATCTGCACACCGAAGGTCCAGAGGCCCGTTTCACTAAACTTTGTACGACTAAAATGTTTGTAAGTGCTAAATTACTAGTCTGTAAATTTCACATTAACACTGTTTTCTTGTAAACAACGATTGGATTTACATTTATTGAGCATAGGCTGCATATGCAGCCGATGCTCAATAAATGTAAATCCATCAATTGAAATTTCCAGACGATCCAAAATTTGTACTTACGAACATTTTAGTCGTACACAATTTAGTGAAACGGCCCCTAGATGAGCCGGCTTGTAACGAGCGTCTCATCAGGATCTGCAGTATTTGTACGTATTGTTCAAGTCTAAAAACAAAGTTCCATTTTCTCATGAATGTTTTAGAGCTATTTTATTCATCTAAACATGAATATTACTGTTAAATTTGAATACAAACACTACAGACCATGATGAGACGGCTGGTTATGAGCCATCTCATCGGGATCTACAGTATTTCCAATTGTTGGAGTCTGTGTAGTTGAAGTGTTTAAACCTGTTCATCACAACATTACAGCCATGTGAATTAGGCCATGCCTTTGTTTTTCACTGTTAAGCGTCCACCTGGATGGCCAAAACCTACTTATGTATCCGGTAAAAACAAACAAGGCCTTGAAAAAAAACGAATGTAAATTTATGTTAAAAACTTCCTCAACCCAAATCAAAGGGTTAGGAAGTTTTTAACATAAATTTAAATTGCCGCTCAATAATAAGAAAACACTCTTCTTAAATGTATTAAGTGTACATTCATGAACGTATTTAAAACTTAGACAAGTCCCAAATCAATTTTCATATTACTTCACCAGTAAATAGTGTAAAATAGCTTACACAGTTTGTTTGTTTTTTCAAAAACCACGCTCAAAACCTACCCGCACGCGGATGCTTAACAGGGGAAGAACTTTGTACGGCCTTATGATGTAGATGCTGATCTTGATCAGACCGGATACACATGCAGTCATTTGATGTTGGCTTATCACAGTCATCAAAAACCTTTGCAGCTGTTGGTAGGAAAACTAGGAGAAAAAAACGAGACCTTATTACATTTGCAACCAGTATAGATCCTGATCATTATGTGTTTTGAGAATGATAAACATTTATTCAGACTTACATTTAACGATCGGAGTTCATCCTTACCTGAATTCCGACTGGAGACCTGGTTTGGCCCTCACATACGTCTTTGACATTTTGTATGTGACAGTTGAATCTGGTTATATCCCTTATGTGAGTATTACGTTTTTTGTAATCCTATTGTAGGGGAAGGGGCCAAGTGACTTTGGTGTGGTATGGACCTGGCACCAAGTCAGGTTATTCTAATTTCAAGGCTGAATATATTTTTTCTTGATGTAAATATTCCGCTCTGATTTTGGGATTTTCCCCCCAATGCAGCAGGTTAAAACGGGATCGAACCCGTTTGCCCAGCCTTACATGACCTTAGCTGTTAATAGGCCGTTATACACCAATAAACAAACTAGTTTAGTAGAATATCAATAGCTGTTCATCTGCTGGATATAATGGGCCCCTAGCTGAAAAATGACTATATATGTTGACATTTGTGAACAGTATTGTGCCTGATTTGTGCGATCATCCGAATGCTGGACCAGGCTCTACACTGTTTGCCAATCACAATGAAAGATCATATAGGCCTTTATAGAAATTTTGATTGTCACATACCTATATACCAGTGACTACACATACAGCGGAACCTCTCCAAACCGGACACCCTGGGATGTCCCCAGGGTGTCCGATTTAGTGTCCGAGTTTAGATAGGTTCTACTATACTGGTCTAATGCCTTGCTCATCAATATTGACGTACATGTAAGGGTGCCTGGCACAAGATCAGGGTAGTGTCGTTTCAGAGAACTATATCGGGGTTCAGTGGAAGAAGGGGGCTAAATCACTTATTGAAGGGGTCAGTTGAAGAAAGGGGCAAAGTCCGTTATTGAAGGGTCAGTAAAAGAAGCTGGCTAAGCTCGCTTCTTTCACTGACCCCTTCAATAAAACACACTAGAGGTATCTGGATGTCCAGTTTAGCAAAATCATGTTGTATTTGATCAAATGTTATGAATCGTCTTCTCGTTTAGTACTATAGCTATTGTTTCATGTGCATGTACACATTTATATATTTTGTTGCTATAATATGTATTACGAATCTGCTTACCTACTGTCTCCATGTACCCTATTATTTATATTACTGTCTGGTCCACTGGTTTGTCATAAAAGTCAGTTAAATTTCACCACTTGTTGTTTTATATTCTATCACCTTTAGGTGGGTGGCATGTTGTGAGCATGCGAAGGGTAATTTAACAACGGGGTTCATCCTTATCGGAATCCCGTTATCTCTGATTTGGCCCTCGGGTACGTTTTTGGCTGTTGTACATGAGAGTTGAATCCAGTTATACCCATTATAAGAGTGAGATTGTTACTGATCATATTACTTTCAGCTTGTGGCTTAGTGAATCTGTAGCCTATTTCATCAGCATTGCAAAGTATACTTTAGTAGCAAAGTATACTTTCAGGGAGAAATTTTCAATTTTATGATAAATTTATTATTTTTTATTATACTGAATTTATTACATTATCACAGCCATAATGATAAATTTATTATTTTTTATTATACTGAATTTATTACATTATCACAGCCATTATGGCTGTGATAATGTAATAAATTCAGTATAATAATTCTGCATGCTTTTAATCATGAAATATATGCATTTGTTAGTTCTATATGAAATAATGCATTTCAGGAAAAATAAATGATTACTCCCTCAAAGTATGCTTTGCTAGTAAAGTATACTTTGCAATGTTGATGAAATAGGCTACTGGTGTGAGGACCTGGCACCATATCAGATTATTCTAATTTCAGGGATGAGTGTATGTTTATCCCCACCCCACCCCCCACCCCCAACACCTGCCACCCTCCCCTCCTTACAGGTGAAATACGGGATTTCACACAGTTAACCAGGCCTAAAATGGCCATAGCTGTTGATAGCCCATTGAATGCAGGGATTCCGCTGGGGAAAATAAAAAAATCGCCACTTCAAAAAAAATCCCTGTGAATGCCAGTGAATAAATATGTCTCGCATTTAAAGAACAAATATGCAGATCTACCAAGGCTGATCAGACTACCATCAACAGGGGCGTAGCTAGCCAATTTGAATCTGCAGGCCCAGTTGACGACTTCGAGCACCGTTGGTGTGAGTATGCTGGGGGGGGGGGGTCTGGGTCTGCCCCACCCCCCAGAAAAAAAAATCGAAACTAGAAGGTAAATGATGCAATCTGGCACATTATTTTTTCCATTTTCTCGAAAGTTCTGCAGGCCCGGGCCTGCAGTGCCTTAATGCAGCTACGCGCCTGATCAATCTGCAATCCTGTGTAATCCCTGATGAACATGCATATTTAACTATATATGGCTGTGACTGGAGAAATCGGACATATAGGATTTGCGACCAGTGTAGATCCACATCAGCATAGTTCGCCATTCCACCAATGAAACACCCCGTCATGCTTTTAACAAGCAATATAGATAGCTGCCAAGCTGCAGGAGCGTGCTATTAGATCAGGAGCTACACTGGGCACAACTCCCAAAAAACCGAATTTCTTCAGTCAGTCACACATGTATGTAGATGCTGATCAGGCTACCGGCAATTTGCATGCAAATCTGGGTTACAGTCTTTCAACCGGTCCGGTAACTCCAGCATGGCATGAGTCTGTCTGAAGGGTGGGCTTCCACCTCCCTCTTTAACTCTGAGCCATTGGAAACAAGCAACCAATTTGATTCAATGACTTGGGTGGCAGGTGTGAGCATGCGATTGGTAATTTAACGATCGGGATTCATCCTTACCAGTATCCCGAACGGAGACCTGGTTTGGCCCTCGTGTACGTCTTTGGCTTTCTTGTATGTGAGAGTTGAATCTAGTTATACCCCTTATATGAGTAATATGATTAATCGTAATCGTATTACTTTTAGAGGAAGGGGCCAAGTGGCTTTGGTGAGGTATGGACCTGGCACCAGGTGGAGTAAGTGTATCGAACCCCGTTCGTCTGGCCTTAAATGACCATAGCTGTTTATAAGCCGTTAAACACCAACAGACGAACAGTTTCCTGTCAAATGCCAGAAGAGGTGAAACTCGCTGATGGCTGGAACACACAAAGATGGCCGACTTGGCTTCTCCGTGTGCCGTATAGGATACAGTAACGAGGCAGTGTAAATGTAAATGCTTGGATTTAACGACGGCACTGGCTCGATGACCTTGCATGTCGTCTCCCAAGAAGGGGAGACAGGAAGGAGGTGGATACAGAGGAGACCGGCCCCAGGGCCTAGCTCTTATTAGAATAGTATCATCTGGTTATTTAACTTTCCCAGACTCTCCTTCAAATCTGATACACAGGACCGCCTTTTAAAGTCCCCATCTCAAAGGACTAGTTCAGCAGGAAATACAAAGTATCTCGGATATACTGACGCCCTGAAGCCGAACCGGGTCACCAACGTGGCAGTCCGACGTTGTTACCCCTCGGCCACGATCTGCTCATGCGAGGCAGTGTCCACAAATATATATATTCTATCACATTTACGAAGAAATTTTCATTATTTTTGATCAAAGGATGATCATGTATAGAACGGGTCCTTAATCACCCTCTCAGAATTTTGATTTATGAATTGTCAATCAATCAAAATTAAATAACCGGAACTTTTCTATTGATTCTTCCAAACGTGACATAATCATTGGCAATGATTCTTGGTTTACTCCAGACATATCAAATTCTGAATTATTTCCTAATGAATGTGTATGTTAGCAACTCCCTAACTACATAGCAATTGCGAAAGTGTGTGGTGCAAATCGCAGATAGTTTGGTTTAAAACTCTTCGTTGAATTACGTACTATAATTATATACTCTTGAATGTCAATGTTCTCCTTGGGATGGTTTCAAGTGTGGTGACGTTTACTGGGACGGTATGCGTATACATCATACGATGTGCCAAAGACTAACAAACACAGACAATTGGTAGACATTGTCCAGGAGCACCGCCTTTCCTAAGTCATCAATATCCCAACTAGACGAGACAAAACCCTAGACACGTGCATGTTGCTTACTAACAATCCAGCGCCAGTTACACGAGTAAAAGGTATATGTCCCCATTATATGTAAATCTGACATTGTTATTGTATTCAATGAATACAAACTCGCTGTGGTTTTTCTCCGGTCACTCCGGTTTTCCTCCGCGGCTGCCTAGCTGACTCTGTGCCAGCATGCTGGTTGTGTGTACAAAGCAATCCCCGGTTCTTGTTGCGTATTTTTTAGACCAGGTACACGTCAACTGGGGTGTGTCGAAACAATGCTCTAGCAGTCTTTGTGGCCGTAGAGAGATTGAGGCGACAAATCTCCAATGCGCCGCTGTCATATTATAGTTTTGGTAGGTATTTTTCTAACATTGATACAAAATAAATTTTACACATGCGCAATCGCCTTGACTTAAATATATATATTATAGATATGTAACAGTATATTATATAGAACAGGATAAAATTAATATTATGCTATTATTTAGAAGATATACAACATATAAAACTCCAATGCTCCGCGAAATCTCCAATGCGCCCAATGCGCCAAAAATCCCCAATGCGCATTGTAGTCATACCGGAATTACAGACATACAACAACAACAACAACTGCAAGCTGAACCGTTTAACTTTTAGAAATATATGCACTCGTGCGACAATATATCTTGCATATGCCACATGAAATGTGTTGAAAGGTAATGGTTACTAATTCGTGGAATACGTAATAGGTGCTATCTTTGTCGGGGCAAAGCATCTTAGTATGAAATTACTCCCATTATAACAAGTAGTTGCGGGAAGTAACTCTGCATGTACTGAGATAGCTGCACGTTGTCCGCTTTAGGCTAGCAACCACCAATTAGTTTTACTATACAACTTAACCGATTCATCCAAATATGGCCATTCTCTCACACTTTCACTATTCGTATGGATGCTGTGGAACCTACCTGTTCATAACCTGCAACCTGTCTGCACCGGATTTTCACTAATTAAACAATATGTTCACTTACTCCTAAGAAAGAAAATTTCAACATTGTCCTGTCCGCCATATTGTTTATCATCAAAGTGTCATGTGACGAAGTGTTCACATCACGTGACAAGCAGGCTCAGTAATTTCTTTTAAATGCTAGAATTATGCTGGAAACTGGTGTTAAAAACACCCCAACATGTTTCTCAAGTAAAATTGGGCTGTAATGGATCAGGATTTACAAGCAAACTGGGTCTGTGGCCTCAAAACGTCTGCACAATTTTTTTATACCGGACTACTAAGGCATACCCCCTGACCGATGTGTACTATATTTAGCACAGTCATACCTTTATCTACTATACTGTAGGCAACAGGTTGGTTGCACGCACAGGTATTCGTACCGAACTTCCATGGGACTTCAATTTTGTTTCTACATCTCAGTATGAAATCGTAAACGACAATACCGTACTCGTGAAACATATATTATCAGAAGCTCTAGATAGACGAGATAGTGTTGCAACCTCTGACTTTGTAAATAGTGTTGATGACGTTACAGTTAATGTTAATTTAAATAGTTTTTCTAATGATCTCGGTGTTTCTAGTCAGTCCAACAACCACCAACATAATGTAAATGTTTTGCATGTTCATACAAATACATTTACTCATTCAAATGAAGAAATACATGTACATGTGCCAATAGTTTTGGGTCACTGGAATTACCGGAAACCTATTTTTACCGAAAACCACCGAAATACCGGAAACCTCTGTAAATCACTATATAATAACATAAATATGTGTTTGTTGTGTGATAAATGGTTTGTTTACTATATTATGAGATATATATTAGAGGTGGACCGATAGTATCGATGCATCGATATATCGAGGTACATATCTTCACGATACAGTACAGCCACCGCGAAACCCGCATTTTTTTTGCTTTGCAGAGTTTTTCGCCAGCGCGGAATTTCCTACCTATTGCGGCAAATCGCTGGTTTGCCGCGAAATGCCGCAAAGTTCTTGCGGTATTGCCGCAATTGTTAAAATAAATTGCAGCAATCGTGACCCAAGTCAATTCCGCCAAAACGCGGCGAAATCATAAAACGGATCACCGACACATTTGCCACAATTTGCGGCGTTTTGATGGACAGAAAATGCGGCATTTTGCGATGTTTTGCTTTATTATTTTATGCTTTATCAATTGCAAATCTAGGTTCCAATGATGTTTGTTAAATGCAAAATATGTGTTTTGATTGACAAAAGGCACAAACAGATGCACATGTTTAACTTGATTTTGCACGACATATCATCGTAGAATAATAAAAATGGTTTCCTTAATTGGAGGTCGTTGTCGAATTAGGTTGTTAGTAAATAATTAACGTCGGGTGCATCCAATTATTGAATGCACATGCCAATTAATAATCCGTTAAATTCAGGTGCGCAAACTACAGCACTTATGTTGCGGCCAACCCTCTGATATTGTATTTACTCGATCCTATACTCATTGGCGACAATTCCTTGTGATTAGCCGCGTAATTGCTTAATTAGCATGCAATGTGTCAATTTTATTATGTTGAGTCAGATACCAAAGGCGAAAACAATCAAGCCAGGTGCATGGAACAAACGAATGAAAATTAAATGCAGCAACTCATTTTCGTAATCGAGTACCGTTTTTTTCTTACATTCACATGCTTTAGTTTTTATTTACATTCACGGTAACCGATTCTTCGTCAAAACGACAGAATTATGAGATTAATGTCGCCGATACAATAAAAGGCGGCGTGTACCGCATTTGCTGCGGTATATATTTCATAAAAATATGTCGTTCCATTAGATAGATATTAAAGGAAATCTACTGTAAACACATCTAAAAAAACATGACGTCACGTCGTTCGGAAACACTGATCCCACACCTTATGTTCCATCTGTCCGAGATTTGCATTATGTTTGCCGAATATAGTCTCAGGTACACAGTCGCCACACAGTTTGTCAATATGTCCGTCCTCGTGTCTGTCTGTGCGAGAAAACGCGAGAATGTAACTGGCCCTAACAGGACACTGTAGTATCATAATCGCCTTAGGAAACGATAATCATGTGCTGTAAAACATTATTTTAATTAATAAATAGAAGAAATGTGGATATTGGGGAATATGTCAGATACATATGAAAGGGTTTTCGCGATCTCGTGTAGTCGAAATCGAGTAAATGCGAGTTACACGACACTAACAGAACACCATTATAATTCTCGTGTTTTAGGAGGCAATTCTCATGTTTTATCAAAAAAAAAATAATTATTTTTTCTAATAAACATATTTTGGCAGCATATGAGAATCGTCTCCTAAAACGATTTACGTGTCCTGTTAGGGACATGTTACAATCTACTGATGGTGAACACGTGTTGGTCTTCGCTAGTCACATATGCAATAAGCCCGGTTTTGTCCGATCACGTCATACATCATCATATGCACGTGCGGTAACCTACTGGGACGTGTGTCGGCGTTGGAAAGTGAGACATCAGCAGGGGCGGCGGAAGCCGGGGGGTCCTAGGCCTCCCCAATAATTCTGTAAATTTTGGATTTTTTATTCTAATATATTTGTGTAATCATGAGTACTGGGAACTTTGCTGAGAATGCAGGAAATGGCGTTTCACACCACTTGGATTTCAAAAATATTCGGGGGGCATGCCCACCTCCCTAGCGCTATCGGGCCCTCAACATTGGGCCCTCCCCCCCCAATAATGTTCGGCTTCCGCCGCCTATGATCAAAGGTTAGAAATTGACATCTAAAGGTTAAGTTGTGTCGATCTGATCTTTGAAACACGCCGACACAAGAGCAGCACATTTACGATCAATTACTCTACACATATGGAATGGAACTTATCTCTCTTATAGCATAGCAGTTTTCACCGCGTTTGATAACAATATTTCTTCCATTTTATTGGTCGGAGAGAAGGTGTGGAATCTCAAAAAAAAGTAACGGAATCCTTATTTACTCAATAAATATGTACTGGCAGCACATCAGAATCGTCTCATGTTTTGTCAAACCATGTTTTTATTGTCAGAAATATTGATGTTTGTCCACATTTGTTCTATTTCTTAATAAAAACATGTTTTGGCAGCACATGAGAATCGTCTCCTAAGACGATTTGTACATGTTACAATTTCGCGAAACGAAAATGAAACATATTCTCACAAAACATGTTTCGCGTTTTCCCGCGGATTCTTGCCGCATTAAGGCCGAGGTAATCGCGAAATGAAAATTTAACATTCACAACAAAACATGTTTTGACAGTACTGTGCATATGAGAATCGTCACTTTTCGCGATCTTGCGCGTAGATCGAGATCGTGAAAACGCGAATGTGATCGCGAGAGCTGAAACGAAAATGTATCTATTATCAACAAAACATGTTTTGACAGTACTGTGCATATGAGACGATTTTCAAATTTGTCAGCCATATATGCACTCCTCTCTGACCACATTACCTGTACGCTGGCACGGTGATGCGCCGTGGGCTAATACTGTGGGTCATGGGGGCGGTTGGCAGTTCTTGAGAATAAGAGTTGTGAAGAATTTGTGCTATTTTTAGACGGCGGCCATTTTGGATTACGTAATGACGTCATTTTAACAATTTTGTAATCCCCCTACCTAAGGACCATGACCATGAAGTTTGGTGACTATAGGCCCAATGGTTACCGAGGAGAAGACGTTTGAAAATGTTCACGGACGACGACGGACAACGACGGACGAAGGACACATTGCGGTAACAATAGCTTTGCTCAGGTGAGCTAAAAAATATACCGCCGTACCCACCCATCCACAACTACAGTGCATAATGTCTAGTATTACTGTTGGTACAAAAGCTTATTTATTAAAGGTATTAATACATATACATGTACTTACATTTTAAACAAGAAATGCGTCTGTCGAACGTGGATGCCACCTGCAGCATATTTGAGAAACTGTGACAAATTGGTTAACCGAAAAAAGTGTGACGGACAGACAGACAAACGGACGGTCCAAACACTATATGCCACCCGTTTCTTTGAAACCCGGTGGCATAACAAA
The DNA here is from genome assembly GCA_029237695.1 of Conchocele bisecta. NCBI lineage: Eukaryota > Metazoa > Mollusca > Bivalvia > Lucinida > Thyasiridae > Conchocele > Conchocele bisecta. Next base: position 90,298,159 of record CM055265.1, on the reverse strand, counting down.
TATACCGCCGTACCCACCCATCCACAACTACAGTGCAACCTCTCTAAACCGGACACCCTGGGGCACATCCCAGGGCGTCCGGTTTAGAGAGGCTCCACTGTGAACCATGTATATAACTACTTCAAGACACGCGTTGGTGCTTTGTGTTCATGAACAGAAATTATAATCGGAGATAAATGGACACGAACTATGTCAAAATTAAGCACAACTAACTTGTCTCTGTGTTCGGTTTAGAGAGGTTCGACTGTAGCACATTTGCAACATATCATTTTCGGTCTTGCTGCACACCTGATGGTGTTTACAATCATCAGTCGGTAATCCATTTTCACGTGCAAAGTGTAACTGACCTTTAGAACTCGGCGGAAACGAACATACCAAAACCACGCTATGTAGTCGCTCACGTCCTTGAATTGACGCATGCAGCTTGTGCAGTTTCACATTTGTTTGATTTCTTGATAAAAGCAAGATTTTGCAGCACATGAGAATCGTCTCCTAAGTAAGACGATTCTCATATTTTGTCAAAATATGTTTTTGTAAAGATAATATATTCAGGTTTTCTTTTCACATTTGTCCGATGACTTAATAAAACATGTTTTGGCAACACATATGAATCGTCTGCTTAGATGAGTCTAATATTTTGTAAAAACAAAATTGTTTTCACATTTGTTTGATTTCTTAGACCGTGCAAAGAATTGCCAAATTCAGAAATAACAACTTAATTTGTGTCGAGTCGGTTTTTATATGGTGGCGAGGAAATACGATCGATTACACACCGTGAAAATCTGAATATGCCTGTTTGATATCTACATCCTACATGATCAATATTCTGAATATGCCTGTTTGATATCTACATCTTACATGATCAATATCGGTATGGCTATGGATGTTCGAACATGATTTATTGACAGATATACCAAATCGATCCATGCGAAATGCATGTCTACAAGGGTAAAACTGACTTCATTCAATCAAACAATGTACACATTTTCAGAGTGAATTGCCGAGTTTTGCCGCATTTTACCGTGTCCATTTTGCCGCAAAACGCGGCAGTAAAGGTGCGATAACATGTACATGTACGTTGTACACACTGGAAAGTTTTGCCGAGGATCGCCGCGAAACGACCGCGTATTATTTGCGAGTTTCTCGTTATGCCGCAAACGGCCACGAGACGTTTTGCGAGAGATTGCGGCAATATTCCGCGCTAAAGCTAAATTGGTTGCCGCAATTACAAAAAATGTGCCGGTTTCGCGGTGGCTGTACTGTACATGTATCGCGATACACTGCCAACTATCGATAGTTGACGATAGCTACATTGTAATTATTAACACATTTCAATGATCGTGTTTTTGGTGCTAGAAAGAGGTAAATATTTGAAGTGATTTTTATAGGAACCTCTGGATTCGACATCCTAGGACATCGACAGTTTCTTTAACAATCATTAATGTGCACAACAAACACTTTATTGAACCGTTTGGCTTGTGCGCAGTTGAGGCATTTTTTTTATTAACGTCATATCAAACCGGAAGTTCGGAACACGAGCCGTGTCATGGGTTTTCGCGACCATTTTGTTTCATTTCCACATCGAAAAAGGCAGCGTTACAGTAGAACTGGCCGTTTTTGGTGTACAATTAAAGTGCACAATTGTTGTTTAATGATGCCTCTGTGTGTTTATGGGTCTTTGTAGATTCATTTTGAATATATGTTCAACAATTCAATAATAATAAAAAAAATTCAACTCCAAATCACAATGTTATTATAAATCAAATTGAGCTGCATCATTATTATTGAGTATTGTGTATTTAGCGATCTTTTTTTTGAGACACTAGACTTTCAATCCTCCCTACCCAAGCACCCTCCACCCCCTCACCACAGCCCTTTCTGTCCACGGGCATTTTTTTTATTATTTGAAAACCGTCTGGAGGCCAACTAATTATGCAATATAACTAATTGATCTATTTTGTATTAAAGAAAAACGAGTAGAACATGCATACAACTAATTATAAACAGTGTTAAAAACCACACAACAACTATGTATGGTACACAACTTTGGCTGCACAGTACAAAAGCAGTGTAACTGGTTATCAGAGTAATCTGCGGTACTATCGTGATACGTATATATATGCACTAATTACAAACTATTTGTGTGAAATAAAATGAGTTTGGATCATCTTGTTTGGTGTTTAATTCCAAATTCCAAACGACTGTGAAATTTACACTTGCAGTTAAGAATGGACTGTACTAACAGTCTGTTCCTCACAAATAATAGATAATAATAATAGAGTATCTTCACACCCGTTATCCGGAGATACGCAACTAGGGGAGGAGAACATGGAAAGGGGAACGCACAAACTAGTGGGAATTTGGAGGGTTTGTAAAATTAGCTAAAACAATATATTTTATGCATGATCAGAACAATGTGAGCTTGCAACGTTGAGGAAGAATGATTGAAGCACATGTAGCAAAAATATTGAGCTCGAACGCCGTCGTAAAAGTTGAAAATTTATAAATTCAATATAGGATTTTATTTTTTTTTGTCATTTTTGTTTAAAAAATCGTCTTTCCTGCACCAATCGTATGCTTTTCAGCACTATCAGGCATACAGTTATGTTTTGCTGATCATTTACACTGATACCTTGAAAGCGACAGCGACCAGGATCTTCTGAGAAAAAAAATGGCGGCCGTTTTATGCACCGTGGTATAGCGCAAAATGGTGCACAAAAACTATGGGACTGGAGGACACAAATTGGGGGACGAGTGCACACAAACTGTGGAACGCGCTGCACAGAAAATGCAATATACGTGGGTTTTAAGTTGCAAATTCACGTATGTATTTACAAAAATATTATATTGCAGACGAGGATCCACGAATATTTACGCAGGGGCCGGTCCAAATGTGTCTGTAAGGAATTTATGCAAGTTTTTAATCAATATTCACCACAATTATGCATGTTTTAGTAAGTTCGCTGTTCAATGCAGGCTTCTTTAGCAGGGCTCGTTTATTAATGGGCGAGCAGAGCCTCATTTCGTATTTCAAACAGTAAACCCGTTTAATACATATCACACATTAAACCATAGGTCACCACCTAAACTCGGAGGAAACCCGGAGTACCCGGAGAAAGACCACAGCAAGCTTGCACGGCATACGACAAGTCGACATGATTTCATCCGCAGAATTTCGGGGGGTCGCCATAAAGTTTTGTCCGCGATAACCAATCCATCGATTCACAAGTGCATTCGTTCGTCCTACGACCATTCCGTCCGTCATAGAATGTTTGTGACGCAATCGTTGTTGTTTCTGTAGCACCCACTGTTTGTCGGAGAGCACCGTGATGTGTATATACAACATATAAACACCATACTTATACTAAGGCCTTTTTTTTTTAATTACTTGGTTTACTGATTTCTTTTTTAAAAATTTGGTGCGGGCGGGCGAAAAAAAATAAAAATAAAAATCGAGGAAAAATTAGGGTAGGAGATTAGCAAAAAATAAAATTCACGTTCTGCACAACATAGGAAATTTTAGGACATACGGTATAACAAAATGTACTTAAAATGTCGGAATGCATGCTAACATTGTGACATAATATCAATTAAACAATGTGATAATGTCTACTTCTGGTATCTTTATTCATATTCTGGTTAAGTACGGCGTTCGTCTCACGTCCATGGTGGGTGGTTGGTTGGGAGCAAGCGATGGGTAATTTAATGATCGGCTTTCATCCTTACCGGAATGCTGACATTACATGGCTTGGCCCTCCTGTACAATTTTTCGCCCCCCTGCTACTTGACAGCTAAATCCTGTTATGCCCCATTAAAAAAGTAATAAGATTAGAGCTAATCATATTACTTTTGGGGTGAGCTAAGTGAATCTGGTGCCACAATGTGATCTGAGCATACGCTGGTTGCCACTTTTAGTCTAGGGCTAATTAGCAACGATCGGAATGTATGAATGTGCAGGCTGATCAGGACTACACATTGTGAGGCTGCAATGATGTCTAATCAGGGCCTATGTTGGTTGCAACACCAAATACTATAAAGATCATACGGCAAGCTATGGCATATTGAAGAAACTACTGAACATTCTGCAACAACAGTAGATGCCAGTTTTCTCGTTGTACGGGTGATGATGCAGCTCAATTTGATTGATAATAACATTGTGATTTGGAGTTGAATTATTATTTGTATTGAATTGTTGAACATATATTCAAAATGAATCAACAAGGACCCACAAACACACAGAGGCATCATTAAGCAACAATTTTGCACTTTAATTTTACACCAAAAACGGCCAGCTCTACTGAAACGCTGCCTTTTTCGATGTGGAAATGAAAAAGTAATGGTCGCGAAAACCCATGACACGGCTCGTGTTCCGAACTTCCGGTTTGATTTGATTTAGTATTTTTTATGTAAATTAACGTTTTCGTCTTATCGCGTGGACATGTCAAAGAAACGAATATTTAAAGGAATAAATTCACGTTCCTTCACGGGGTGGAAAAGAACTTTAAAGTTTTTAATTATCGTTTCTACTCGTATAAACGAAGGAAAAAAAGTGAAAGTGAATGGGTTTCACGTCCCAGCTAATGTCATATAGAGACGGGAACACAGTCTCGTCTAACAGACCAGTGGGATGAATATACTATGAAAGTATATTTTTGATGCATAGGGCGATGTTTTAACCCACAACCTCCAGATTGGAAGTCAGATGTTCTACCCCTAGGCCACAACCCATCCCTTATAAATGAAGGAAAGAAATGCCCCTAACGAGCGAACTAATGTAAAGGCGGTAAACTGAAATGGTGTACGTGACAATTGACATTTAAGATTTTCACGGTGTGTAATCGATCGTATTTCCTCTCCACCCGACTCGAGAAACACAAATTAAATCGTTTATTTCTGAATATGTCAAACGTTTGCCCGGTCCAGCAGTTTCCCCATTGAATGACTATGGGCTAGGTTTGACATTTCATTCCATGTCACATCGCCGGTTTTCGCTGATAATACGGTCAACAATTAAAAATACGCACGGACACCCGGACGTCATTGTGATCACTATATATGTATCGCATTCCGCAAGCGGGCTCGACAATAATGCTATTATTCGTACAAAATATAAATGGAGACTATTCTCATGTGTGTTAGGAGACTATTCTCATATGCTGTCAAAACATGTGTTAGTATTAAGAAAGCAATCAAATGTGACAAAAATCATCAATACATGTATGTTTTTTTTTTTTTTACAAAACATTAGAATCGTCGAAGGAGACGATTCTCGGGTGTTTCCAAACCTATTGTATTAAGAAATGAACAAATATGAAAAGAAAATTTGAATACATTGGTATTTCTTTACAAAACCATATTTTGACAAACTGGAGAATCGTATTGGAGATGATTCTCATGTGCTGCCAAATCTTGCTTTATCAAGAGATCAAACACATATGAAAAAGCACTATGTCAAGCTATTAATGGTAAATATCAATTTATTGGCGATGCATGCGATGACGTAAGCGACTACATAGCGTGGTTGAGATACGTTTGTTCCTGCCGAATTCTACAGTCACACTTTGCACGTGAAACTGGATTACCAACAGATGATTGTAAACACCATTAGGTGTGCACCTAGACCGAAAATGATATGTCGCAAGTGTGCTAGTTGTGGGGGATATGGGTGGGGGGGGGGGGGTGTTGTACGGCGGCATATGTTTTATACGCCCGTTTAAAACGGGAGTATTATTTATGTATCCACGTTGTATGTGCGGTGGACGACTCTCGGGCACAGCATGTTCCGACGATAGTGAGGCCCATTGCATGTCAAGGGCAGCGACATTGTCTAGGGTTCAAGTTGGGAGGGGCGAACCGACAATTGATTTTAGATATAATTTTTAACTGTATCACATCGTAGGCATTGACACACCCAAACCCAATGTACCCTCCACTACGGTGTTCCATTTAGGCCATCGTAATATCGCTATCGAGTACAGACTACGATATTACATGTACAATACTACCATATGGCGATAGATTATTAAAAACTGCGTACCTCAGAATTTGCTACTCGATCACACGGTGGAACGAACTAATACGTTGATACCAATTCCACTGCATGACAGTGGGGCAATCGTGTCATTTGGCAATGCGCCGCTCTCCATTGGGCTGATGTGGAATAACTAGCATGGATATGGATGCGCTAGCGCGTTTTTGATTCTCGATCTCGCACGACTGTTGGAACTATGGTCTACACACACGCATGCGCAATTTCAACATGCATGCTTTTGACACATGTATGAGCAAAACAAACCCGAATTTTCAGACAGAATAGAGTTGGAGCCAAACTTATTTTCAATAGCGGAAGGCGAAATCGCGAAAACGCGAGACAATTCCCATGTTTTGTTGTTGAGAAATATATAACCCCCCCCCCCACCCCCCCCCCCCCCCCCCCCCGCCGTCTACTTATGGACCTGCCGTAACCTGTCGACTATCTGCTGATGAACATTGAACATGTCGCTATTGTGTATTATTTTGAGTTGGCTGATCATATAATCAACGAATAATAACGGGACCGATACGATTTCTAAAGCATGACTATCTATTAATGAAACGTAAATAAAGATAAGTGCTGTAGGCAGGAGCGAGCGAGGCTAATCCGTATCAATAAACGCTTTAATTAATAAAATGCGAGCACTAACTTCATACCGATCACGTAAGACGAAACGTCGCGGACCCGGAGACGAAAATATGGCGATGTCGATGCTTTTTCTTCAGATTTAGTGGTCGGCGGTGGATCGGCGCGAACATGAGACGAATAATTGACAAAGTCAATATTTTTTTATTTCCTTTTGCGGACTTTGTGGTCGGCGGCGGAAATTAAAAAAAAATAAAAATTGAGATGCCAATTTTAATTTTTTTCTAAATCGGCAAAATTAGGTGCGGCGGATCAGTAAACCAAGTAATTACAAAAAAAAGGCCTAAGTAACACTGCAATTGTATTGTATGTATATATATATATTCCTCCGGTGTCCTCGGAGCACCCTCGTCCTAGCGAGATATCTCTTTATTTCCCATCACCAAGGGTAACTGCGGTACGTCTTATCTGTGTACATTGTACCATCTAGACAGTCACCATGCATGTATTACATGTGTGTAAAATATTTACACGATCACCACCACAAAGTGTCTTGCTCAAGGACACAACACGCCGGCTCCGACCGCGTCTCGAACCTGCGCAGTTCGGGGACCTCCGATCCACAGTCCATCTCGCTACACCCTAGGCCACTCGCGCTCCAGCATCACTGTCTTTACCGGTGGAAAGTTCTTAAACTTGTGGCGGTGGGTGCTCTATGTGTGTTTTGCAGCCCGCTGACGGACTGTGCAGTATCTCAATTGCAATGAGAGTCGATCCTTATTCCGGGATAATTCCGACTGGAATGTGTCGCTATCTGCCTCGAGAATACACAGGACATCTCATTCATGGTTATCATTGCCAAACGTCTTGCTAACGCCAATGATAATAAGATTGAGTTGCACCTTCAGGCCCGGATCCAGGGGGGTGGGGGCGTGAGAGGCGTACGCCCCCCCCCTATTTTTGACGAAGCAATGATTTTTTTTATTCAGATTAGAAAAGGCTATCAGTATTCTGTTCTCAAATGCCAGGAAAATGCATCAGAGACACTCAAATTTTCTAAATTTTCTAGGGAGGACCCCCATATACCCCCCTCACCCACGCCCCCCTTTCTCCAAATCCAGGATCCGGCCCTGACCTTGGCTGCACTACTTCGCCTGGTCATCGATTAGCATGGTTTAACTCAGTTCCGCATGGTTGATTCTCCCAAACCCGTGCTTCAAGTTATAAACGAAGTGTGGTGCGAGTTTAGGTGGTGACCTATGGTTTTAATGTGTGATATGTATTAAACGGGTTTACTGATTGAAATACGAAATGAGGCTCTGCTCGCCCATTAATAAACGAGCGCTGCTAAAGAAGCCTGCATTGAACAGCGAACTTACTAAAACAATGCATAATTGTGGTGAATATTGATTAAATTAAAACTTGCATAAATTCCTTACAGACACATTTGGACCGGCCCTGCGTAAATATTCGTGGATCCTCGTCTGCAAATATAATATTTTTGTAAATACATACGTGAATTTGCAACTTAAAACCCCCGTATATTGGCATTTTCTGTGCAGCGCGTTCCACAGTTTGTGTGCACTCGTCCCCCAATTTGTGTCCTCCAGTCCCATAGTTTTTGTGCACCATTTTGCGCTATACCACGGTGCATAAAACGGCCGCCATTTTTTTCTCAGAAGATCCTGGTCGCTGTCGCTTTCAAGGTATCAGTGTAAATGATCAGCAAACATAACTGTATGCCTGATAGTGCTGAAAAGCATACGATTGGGTGCAGGAGGAAAGACGATTTTTTAAACAAAAATGACAAAAAAAAATAAAATCCTATATTGAATTTATAAATTTTCAACTTTTACGACGGCGTTCGAGCTCAATATTTTTGCTACATGTGCTTCAATCATTCTTCCTCAACGTTGCAAGCTCACATTGTTCTGATCATGCATAAAATATATTGTTTTAGCTAATTTTACAAACCCTCCAAATTCCCACTAGTTTGTGCGTTCCCCTTTCCATGTTATCCTCCCCTAGTTGCGTATCTCCGGATAACGGGTGTGATCTTGGTCATGGTATAATAATAATAGAGTATCTTGGTCATGGTATAATAATAATAGAGTATCTTGGTCATGGTATAATAATAATAGAGTATCTTAGTCACGGTATAATAATTATTATAATGATAAATATTGTGTTTCAAGTATGATAAAGATATGTTGACATTTGATAACAGCCTGCAAGAAAAAAAAATGACTTACCTCTTTGTTTCGGAGTCTTCAACTTAGTTCGGTTACAGGTTGGTATGATTTATCCCGGCAATTCTTCCATTCCAGTGTCACTGTCGCCGTCATCCATATTTATATTGACATAATAATGTTGGGTATCTTTCTGACACTAACGGAATGTAACGAAAGAGACGGGACGAAGTATACGATTGAAATTGTAATTTTTTATCAATGATCATGATCTACACTGGTCACAAGTTGATCATGATCTACACTGATCATATGCTGATCATGATACGGAATTATACCTTCAGGCGGCGATATTCGTTCTATACTGGTCATAAAGTGATCATTATTTAAACTACTGGTCAGCTAGCGAACAGTGTAGATAAATGATCATGATCTACACTGGTCACAAGTTGATCATTATTATACCCCCACAAACAAAGTTTCAGGGGGTATATAGGAGTCAGCTTGTCGGTCGGTCTGTTGGAAATTCCCTTCCGCTCTATATCTTCTACACCCATGCATGGATTATCAAATGACTTGGCACAAATGTTTCTCATGATGAGAAGGTGTGTCGCGATCAATAACCACGCACCTACGTCCAAGGTCAAGGTCACAGTTGAAGGTCAAACCTATTGAAATTCCCTTCCGTTCTACATCTTCTACACCGATGCATGGATTATCAAATGCCTTGGCACAAATGTTTCTCAGGATGAGAAGGTGTGTCGCGATCAATAACCACGCACCTACGTCCAAGGTCACAGTTGAAGGTCTAATGTCAAACCTATTGAAATGCCCTTCCGCTCTATATCTGCTACACCGATGATGCATGGATTATCAAATGCCTTGGCACAAATGTTTCTCAGGATGAGAAGGTGTGTCGCGATCAATAACCACGCACCTACGTCCAAGGTCACAGTTGAAGGTCAAAGGTCAAACCTATTGAAATTCCCTTCCGCTCTATATCTTGTACACCGATGCATGGATTATCAAATGGCTTGGCACAAATGTTAATGAGTGTAGATCAATGATCATGATCTACACTGGTCACAAGATGATCATGATCTAGACGCGTGCCAAGATAATACGGATGTAACTCATCTACTGAGGTGGCTGGCTGACAAAATATACCAAATGACACTTCGTACCAGTATAGCCACAGAACTGCACAGCAGAGAAGACACAACGTATACTGTGGTTGCAAATGTCATACTGTACGTTTTGTCAACGGCGACATGCATGTGAAATGCGTTTGCAAGTGGTGTTTAACATATTCTAGCTAACAGAGTATCTAAACTGGTGATAAAGATGGTACAACTGGTTTATCATATTCTGTGAAGTTGCACTACAATACACAGTGACATGATTAACGCCTTTAGGCGGCGATATTCGCTAAAGTACACAAAGACGCGTGCCAAATAATATTTCACAGTAGGTGGGACCTGGTTAACAAATTCATCGTTACACAGAGATTAACTCGTGAACAATGTAGACACTGATATTATCGCATACAATATACAGATTATATCAGGATGTACAATGGTTATATATTCCCCTGGCGAGTTTGACTGGCCGATTACGACGCCTTGCCTACATATACTGTACACGTGTGTTTTCCGGTAAATCACTAACATCTTCTCACACACAGTATTTTTAAAAAATGGTTTTCGGTATATTCCCCTGGCGAGTCTGACTGGCCGATTACGACGCCTTGCATACATATACTGTACACATGTGTTTTCCGGTAAATCACTGACATCTTCTCACACACAGTATTTACAAAAAAAATTGTTTTCGGTATATTCCCCTGACGAGTCTGACTTGGTGATTACGACGCCTTGCATACATACATGTACACACGTGTTTTCCGGTAAATCACGGACATCGAGTCAGAGAAGGTGCTATCCGGTAATAATATATACTACCTATTTAAGCTAATCATTATAATAATTATTATACCAGGACTAACACACTCTATTATTATTATCTATTATTTGTAAGGAACACACTTTTAGTACTGTCCATTCTGAATTGCAAGTGTTTTCCGGTAAATTTCACAGTCGTTTTGAATTTGGAATTAAACACCTAACAAGATGATCCAATTAGTTTGTAATTAGTGCATATATAGTTTGTAATTAGTGCATATATATTATAATATAGTAAACAAACCTTTTATCACACAACAAACACAAATTTATGTTATTATATAGTGAATTACAGGGGTTTCCGGTATTTCGGTGGTTTTCGGTAAAAAATAGGTTTCCGGTAATTCCAGTTACCGAATAGTTTCTAGTCAAGACAGTTATAGTTTGTCTGTTGAAAGTGATTCTAGTGAACTTGAAAACAGTGATAATGATATACATGCAGTCATAAACTCTATACCTGAGTCAAGAAATAGTGATACAAATATTACAGATGTCATTATTAACAAAGTTACATGTTTATATACTAATGCTGATCAGTTGCGAAATAAGCTTGATGAACTGAAAATACAAATATCATTGGAAAATCCAGATCTTGTTTTCATCACTGAAGTCTTACCTATTATGCGATGTGTCATGCTCATCAGTATTGTATCAGCTGGATGGTTATTGTGCATTTCAAAGTAAAGATAGTGGAAGAGGTGTTATTATATATGCAAAGTCGGATATGAATATATCGCCCAATGTTCACCTAAATTCTATCTATGACGATGCTTCCTGGTGTAACTGGATTGTTGACAATCAGACTATAATAATCGGTGCGATTTACAGAAGCCCATCATCACACGATTCATATATTACAATAAATAGACTTTTAAATGAAGCAACTAACAGTGGTAATAGAGTACTTATTGCTGGCGACTTCAATATGAAAGACATTGATTGGACACAATATACAACTTGTCATAGTGAAACTCACCATGAACATAAATTTATTGAGTGCATTCAGGACAATTTTCTGTTTCAACATATTTCTGAGGTTACGCGTGTTAGAGATAATCAATCTTCTCATATTCTTGATCTTGTACTAACAAATGATGAAAATGACATTGAAGAAATAAATATTTTGCCTTCCTTGGGTGTGAGCGATCATGTTACTATATTATTTAGTTATTTGTGCTCTTTTAAGGAATATCACACAGGTGTTTCGAAACTTAAGTATGGTAGGTGTGACTAGGTTTTTCTGACGAATGGAATAACATAGATTGGAATGAAGAATTTGGTGACTGCGACATAAATGGTATGTGGGATGTTTTTGCTAGCCGATATGAAGACTCTGTAACTAAACATGTACCAAAAATAATACCTAGGAAAGGCTGTAAACCAAAACCACTCTGGATAACTATTATAATATTACAAATGTTCCTGACTTACCCGATCGTACCTTTAATGGTCCCCTTGAAAATATACAACTTGATGTAGATTGTGTTGTGAAAATCCTACTTGGACTAGATGGTGGTAAATCGATGGGTCCTGATGAGTTGAATCCATTATTATTAAAGACTGGCTCAAGTATTTGCAACCCCACTATTACTAATATTCCAAAAATCTATTGATTGTGGCAAGATACCTAAAGTATGGAAAGATGCTCGTGTCACTCCATTATTCAAGAAAGGAACCAAATTACCGGCCTGTGAGCCTCACGTCTATAATTTGCAAATGCCTGGAGAAATTAATACGTGCTACTGTTATCGAACACCTGAATAGGAATAATCTCATATCTAGTGCACAGTTCGGATTTCGCTCGGGTCGTTCCTGTGTTCTTCAACTACTTGATGTAATGGAAGACTGGTCTACTTTTATTGAGAACAATAACTCTTGGGATACAGTGTACTTAGATTTCGCAAAAGCGTTTGACAGTGTACCTCATCAACGTTTACTACACAAACTTTCATCATACGGCATTAAAGGCAATATATTATCATGGATCTCAGACTTTCTATTGGAACGTCGACAATATGTAGCTGTTAAGGGATATTGTTCGTCATGGCAGGATGTTATAAGTGGTGTACCCCAGGGCAGCATCATAGGACCTATACTGTTTATTATTTACATAAATGACCTACCTGAAGTAGTTGATTGCACAGTTAAGATATTTGCTGATGATACTAAACTATATTCACAGGATAGTGATTATAACAGGACCTGAACTCCCTATGTAGTTGGGCAGATCTATGGCAATTAAGGTTTAATGTCAACAAATGCAAAGCCATTCATTATGGTACTCATAATCAAGAACATTGTACTCAATGAACTCTGTTAATCTGGAAACTGTGTCTGCAGAGAAGGATCTAGGTATAACATTCCAACAAAATCTGAAATTCAGCAGTCACATTGCCTTAAAAGTTAACAAAGCCAATAGCATGCTCTCATTAAGTGTGCGTTCCTTCGATTACATTGAAAAGGACTCATTCCTCATGCTCTATAAAGCTATGGTAAGACCACATATTGAATATGGAAATACTATTTGGTACCCATTCTTGAGGAAGGACATAATTAGTGTGGAAAAAGTTCAGAAACGAGCAACCAAGATTGTACCTCAGCTGAAGGACCTTGAATATATACATGTAGACAGACTGAAAGAACTTAAACTACATGTACCAACATTAGCACATAGGAGAAGAAGAGGGGATATGATCCAGACTTTTAAGATTATTCGCGGTATAGAAGACATTCCATCTGACAGATTCTTTACAATATGCCATTCGAGGACTCGTGGATATGATTATAAACTGGCCAAACCACGTTGTATAACATCATTAGTATATCATACAATAAGCACATTTTGACTGAAAAAGGGAAGAATAAAGCACATATTTCCGCGGGAAAGCGATTAATATACATGTAGCATTATTATAAAGGGAAACTATCGTGATCGAGACTCGTTAATTATGTCTCAGTTGTCTAACTTTAAGTTGCCATCGATCATGATTTCATATGGCACATATACTAGTCCAACTGTCTAACCGGTCACCTCCATAGACTAGTATTGCAATATTTATTTCGCCGAGTAATTATATGCCAACATCTTTTTGAAATACATATGTACCAGTCCAAATATGGTAGGGGCTGCCTCAGACAAAGCGAATCTGATATTTTATATCCTTGTGGGCGGTAACATTGCAAGGCATTCCAGAGCTCCAGATAAGGAATTAGTAATTGAGTATTGTCACTCCATCATTTCTGAAGCAATTGGGTATTTCAACATTTTAATTGTGTAAAATAGAATCACACTACTGTTTACACTTCAGTAGACCGCACTTATCAAATTGTTTGCTTCTAAATGAAAACACATCTTGGTATTTCATTAGAATTGTCTCTTTGGAGACAATTATAATGAAATAATGTACCAAGATGTGTTTTCATGGAAAAATAAGAAAATATGCTATATGTGTGGTATGTTTATTATTTTCTGTAGCATGATAAAGATACCACACATTTTTCATTGCTTTTTGATACTCACTACGTCTGATTTAAATTGGGTTTTTGGCAATTTTAATTGGTTATTTACGCAAATACGCACCTTATCTGGAGCTCTACATTCTCTGACATCCATGACCACGGCTATATTCATTACATATTCAGATTTTCTGTGTGAAATAATTTTTTGTTTTTGCCAGTTAATGGAATGGATTTGGGTTTTTACGAGAGAAAAAATAATTTGTCTACCTATATGTACTGACATGTAGCACAAGCGTACTAACCGTAAATATTGAACACTCTTTGTTTTGAGAAACAATATATTTATATAGGTTTGTTCAAATACAGTGTGTCTCGGGGCTCCAGATAAGGAATTAGTAATTGAGTATTTTCACTCCATCATTTCTGAAGCAATTGCAATTGCTTTACATATCAACAGACAGCAATTGTTTAATAGTTTGCTTCAAATTGGAGACAATTCTAATGAAATGCCAAGACATGTTTTCATTTTGAAGCAAGATGTGTTTTCATGGAAAATAAGCAAAATATGCTATATTTCTGGTCTGTATTGTTTTCTGCAGCATGATAAAGGTACCACAACATTGTTATTGCTTTTTGATACTCGCTACTTCTGATTTCAATCGGATTTTTGGCAATTTTAATTGGGTATTTAAGCAAATACGCAGCTTATCTGGAGCTCTGATGTCTGAATCTTTGGGGTTATTACATTGATCTTGTTTGTTTCATTTCAGGTTGGATTCCAACGTTAAACAACCGATCACAAGTACAAGAAATAGATGTTTCTGATATTGTTCAAGTTGTTTCATTGGACGTACAATGTACTCTATGGCCGGTAGACTATTTAGTGTTCTATGTGATACTGAATTATCAAGAAAATATTTTGAATTTAACTGTTGTGATTATTATGTACCCCATATCTCAGCTTACAGACCAGGAAACATCATGAGGTTATAAGTTTACAGTTGAACTGTTTATATTGACCAAGGGATTCTGTTGATAATGGCACTTTCAGGGCAGTTCGTTGCTGCAGGTCCTAGATCTCTACCTGCCGGCAATTTCTCTGAGACAGATACAGGACGTACATTTGCGGCTATACCAAGGAAAGCTGCACCACAGCAGTCGCTCAGTAAACCAGCGTGCAGTGATGTAAGCAGCTTCAATCACACATTTTCTACGATGGAGTTGGAGCTGTTGCAAGGTGTTTTAAAGTCATGTCAAGAACACATGTGTAAGGGATCTGATCGCGATTTTGGGCGATACATTATGAAGAATGCAGAGGGTTTAGTGTCCTTTGATGGAATGTCACAGCTACAGGTTGGCAAATGTGTTCGTGAAGCTTTTCCTGCATTTGGAAAGACCACCATTGGTGACAAAGATGTGTTGAGAAATGCTAGCACAATGCCCAATCAGTTTGGAGATCGAACAGTTGTGTCCGCTGCAAGCTTGAAGCCACAGCAACAATCAGAAACATTGACAGGCCAGTTCAAATTGGCGGACCCACCTAATATGCATGTACAGTCACAGGATTCAGTAGCAGCTGGTCTTGATGATGGTCCTTACATTCACACATTTTCAACAGAAGAACTGGCACTGTTGCAGGATATGTTGGAGTCCAGTTATGCCCACAGATATAAAGGATATTCTCATCGAGATTTTGGACGGTATATTTTGAAGCGGGCTAATGGATTAATTCCATCTTTTTTGGAAATGCCAAAGCCCGATGTTGGAAGATCTGTGCGTGCAGCTTTTCCCGAATATAATGCACAGGCGAAAACGGTTACATCCACATCTAGAAAACGAAAAAGTGTCCAAAATTTAAATTCCACAGTAAATATCCAGAAATGCACAAACCTTCCTTCTGACCAGTCATTATGCAAGACAGATAAGGGTGGCCAATTTGACTTGGCTGGCTCTACTGATATTGCACTCAATGACATTCACACTTTTTCGACAAAAGAGCTGAAACTGTTACGAGATATTTTGGATTTAAGTAATGCCTACAAATACATCGGGTATTCCCATCGAGATTTTGGACAGATCATTCAGAAGCAGTCTGAAGGCTTAATTCCATCTATGAAGAGAATGGTAATGTCAAAAGTTGGAAAATCTGTCCGTGCAGCTTTTCCAGAGTATGCACAGACATTTTTGAAGGTTTCACCAAATCCTGGCCAGTCCTTGTACAAGGGAGAGACTGGTGGGGCTAATGACCATGGGGATGATGATACAGCCAAGGTCCACACATTGTCTGCAGAGGAACTTCAGGTATTGGCAGGTATTGTGAAGGCCTGTCCTGTATATGTTCGTAGGGGATACGCACATGATGATTTTGCACGGTACGTTAAGAAACAAACACAAACAAATGGTGCGGTAGATTTTACTAGAATGACCAAGACTGAGCTTGGAATGTCTATCCGTGCAGTTTATCCAGAATGTGCAACACATCATGGGAATGAAGTGTTTATCAAAAAGAGTGCGGCTTCCAAGGTGATTAGTGACAAACAATGCCAGGAGCTGACTCCTGATGATTACGATAGTGATGTGGTCAAAATGTCGTTCGCCGATCTACACTGGACCCCAAATCAAATGAAATTGGTGAAGGATAAGGTGATTGCTATTCTCAAGAACAGTGTTCTAGGACTTACAAATAAAATGTTAGGAAAAAAGTTGAGAGAGGTACTGAAAAGTGAATTAGCCTTCGAACCGTTCTCAAATACTCAAATTGGATATTTGATTAGTGTGACATTTTCGGATATTATAGATAAATCTCAATGTGATGGGGCCACTCGATTGGCTGCAAAGTATTATATAGATGCAAAGAGAAAGCAGTCTTCTCGTCCAGCAAAGAAATACAAACCGCGCCCACCTATAAATAACGACCAATTTGGCCAGTTCGATCAATCCGAATACGACAAATCCTCGTCGTCTACTCCCATGTACGACTATGGTGAGGCAGATGAATACAGGCGAGATCCTAACCAACGAGCCATCTATAGTAGAACATACATGCCATCGCGGCCTATTGTGAAGCGAAGCTACCCCTGGCCATCAATTCATGACGCATCAAATCCAACTATTGAAAACAGAAGGTATCTTGGGCCGCCAAGTGGTGACTTGTCAAATCTGCCACATCCAGCTATTAAAAATAGGAGGTACCTTGGGCCGCCAATTGACAACACGTCCAATCGGCCGCATCCAATTATTGAAAGCAGAAGGTACATTGGGCCACCAATTGATGACACATCAGATCTTCCACATCCAGCTATTGAAACCAGAAGGTATCTTGGGCCGCCAAATGATGACGTGTCAAATCTGCCATATCCAGCTATTGAAAGCAGGCGTTACATGTACCTTGAGTCGCCAATTGATAACACATCAAATCTACCACGTCCACCTATTGAAAACAGAAGGTATCTTGGGTCGCCAAGTGATGACGTGTCAAATCTGCCATATCCAGCTGTTGAAAGCAGACGGTTCCTTGGGCCGCCAATTGATAACACATCATATCTACCACATCCAGTGCATGGAGGATCGTATGTGCATGCATCGACGTCACACGTGATAGAGTATGGTCACAAGCAGGTGACCTCAACTGTAACCACGACCAAGTCGTCGAGGGGGCCTGAAGTCACAGATCCATTGTACATGAACACTCCCCATCCAAGTTCCAGTCAGGACTACGAGAAATGGGAACTTGACGTATGTACAGATACATCTATAGACAATACCAGTCTCGTGTATTTTAAATGCAGGTTCATCAGGCTTGGCTCGGAAGCTGTAGGAATTTCTTGCCGAACCAAAGAATTTCTGCAGATTTTGAGCCGAGCATGATAAACTTGCTATTAAAAAACACTAGCCTGGTTTTCAATTTATCTGAAAACATTTTATCTGAGAATTTACTTGTATTGTGTCATGACACTGACGGCATTCCGTACCATCACATGATGTTAAACCAGTGGTGTTGAGTGCATACCATGATCAGATTCAGACTGATCCTTATCTACACTGGCCACAAATGTTATTATACCCCCGGCATACTACGTATGTTAAGGGGTATATAGTTTTCGTAATTCCGTCCGTCCGTCGCCGTTAAACTTTTTGGGTACCCATTATCTCTGTAATGGTAAGTTGGATTGACCTCAAACTTCATATACATGTACTATAATTTTCATAATTCTGTCTGTCCTTCCGTCCGTTTGTCCGCATTAAAAGTTTTTGGGTAGTTGCATTCCATACCACACTCGTGTGGCCTTCTTGTCCAAGGTCAAGTTTTTAAAATATTTGCGTTAAAGTTTTTATTTGTCGGTCCAAGCGGCTGCCGGGCGTATACGTGAGCCCCTGCTCACTTTCTCTAGTTATTTCTTCAGTCATATTTGATATATCGGGTGGATAAAAAAAATTACCCCAATGTTAAAATGTTCATGTCTCAGAAACTATGCATAATACTTCAGTATAATTTCTCACAATATCACTTCATGCAATTGTCTCAGACATTTGAAAGTTTCAACTCCGTACGTATCTTATTGATAATCATGTGGTAATACAAACCAAAATCATGATCCAAAACCTAAAATGCCAAAGTTAATATCTTGCCACTTCTATAGATAATAGTGCCAGTTTCAGTTTGTTTGGATTTGTATTTGAAACCTACACTCATTTATATTTATTCACACCAAGTTGAAAGTTTATACCTTCAAATGTTTGTGAGATATATACATGGACTGTCTGTTCCACGTTTTGCTGCTGACAAACGTTTTTGCTATTATTCACATTAAATATGAAAAATATGTAAATGTAAGTACTTTTTCATCAATAACAAAAATGTCACTAGAGCCGAAGGCATATTTTGTTTGGACTGTGTCCGTCCGTTTGTCCGGCACATTAAGAAGATCGCCAGAGTTTCTAAATTATGTCATAACTTCTATATTCCTTGAAGGATTTGTTAAATATTTTAACCTGTGGAAAAATGCCACACGTCCATATGCTGCCCTGAATATGACGTTGACCTTTTGACCTTCACAACTTTTGAACTTTTTCCCACATTAAGAAGTTTGCCAAATTTCTCAATTCTGTCGTAACTTCTCTATCCCTTGAATGATTACTTTAATAGTTGAATACATCATACTTGTACACACCCATGTTGCCTTTAATATGACCTCGACCTTCTGACCATGACAGCTTTGAACTTTTTCACACATTGATAAGTTCGCTGGAGTTTCTCAATTCTGTCATATTTTCTATATCCCTTGAAGGATTACTTTATTATTTCAATACATCATGTGCCAACAGGCCACATTTTCTTGTTTTATTTGATGAAATTCCATCAAATATTATTTTATTGCGAAAACATGATTTTCCTATGGGAATTTAACATGGGGGCAAAATGGGGCTGGAGAGCGATCTGAAGGGTCGAAAGACGAAAAAAATGAAATTGACTCCGAAACCTGGCGAGATAGCTTGGAATATAACTAAGAAAACAGGTTAGATTTTGAAAATCGTTCAACAAGTTAAAAACTTTTTAAAATAATCTCATTTTTTATCGCAATAAAATACATATTTGCTGGAATTTTATCGACTAATTTTTTTGGGGACCCGTATTGAGCTAACTTAAAGGTACATGCCCACTCAGTAGGCACAACATGTTCTGTATATCAGAGACAAAATCCGAGACATTTTTTGGCAAAATAAACATTCATTCACCATTATCCCACATACTGATTAAAGGTACATGCCCACGCAGTAGGCACAAAATGTTCTTTATAGGAATTCAATAAGTGTATAATTATGTCACTATTCCACCAGTTCTAAAAATTACGAGTGCCCGCTATACAAATATAATCATTTATTAATTATCAATTTACTGTTAGCGACGCGCGGCGGTAACAGTCTATTTTGATAATCTGCGGGGACGACGACTTTCACATCACGGCTTGCGGTGCGCATGCGCAGTATACTACGCGTGCCAGTAGGCTTCCCAATATGTATATGTAAACAAGAATATCAACATGTCGAAACGTCCAGGACGGAAATTGTATGAAACGGCGTCGGCCAAAAAAAAGCCGAAATGTCTGAGAGACAGGCAGTACAGAGAGAGAGTGGTTAATATTGGCGACCATATCACCAAATGGAAAGAGTTACGTGGAGATTTAGCTTTGGACTCGAACGGAGATTTTTCTTCTCAACTTCCGATACTTCAATGCGCATGTCAAAGATGTGATATGATTGACCGTGTCACGTGACACGTGTTGGTAAAAATAGTACGAGGTCGGAAAATACCCTTTCTGGTCGCGGCATATAAAATGTGATTTAACACCAATTAACACGCGCCGTAATTAAAAATAACTCGTTAGTAGGTAGTCAAATGGCTCATATAAGGCATGACAGAAAATGAAAAGTAGTAGTACAGTGTAACCTGCTGCGTGGGCATGTACCTTTAACATTATTATACATTTTATATCAGACGTAAATTTCCACAGTGATATCAGGGGCGATAACCATGTTTCCTTAAAATGTTAACAGGCATTACTATTTATTCTCTATATTTATTTTTATACGCCTGTATTAACGGGACATATTATGTATTCATCTTGTACGGGTGGAGGGCGGGCGCGGGCACAGCTTGTCCACGCAATAACAGCTTGTCCACGCGAGTTCTACTTGACGGATTGTAACCAAATTTGGTATACATGTTTATCACGGCAAGCCGAAGAAGCCTATTGATTTCCGATGACTTATCTCCCTTTGGCGGCCATTTTTATTTTTCGCACTCTGTATCCTTGTCCATGCAATAACTCAAGTTCTACTTGACGGCTCGTAACCAAATTCGGTATACATGTTTATCACGGCAAGACGAAGAAGCCTATTGATTTTAAAAAATTTCCAATGACTTATCTCCCCTTGGCGGCCATTCGTATCCGTATCATTGTCCACGCAATAAGTGGATCGTAACCAAATTTGGTTTACATGTTTATGACGTCAAGATGAGTTATCTCCCCTTGTTGACTGGCCTTGCCTCGATGGGCGTATATTGTGACCTTCGGCACTCTTGTTTGATGTGCAATGATCATACTTTATACTATTAATCTGTCGAAAATATTACTTTTTTTCAGGTGACGCTTTCAATTAGTATAAATAATTAAAAACTATCATGCCTCATATCCTGATACCACCGAGATTCACTGTCAGTAAAATAAATATTACTAAATGATTATATCTGTATAGTGGGCACTCGTAATTTTTAGAACAGGTGGAATAGTGATACAATTACAATACACTTATTTAATTCATATAAAGAACATTTTGTGCCCACAGGTTGAAGTAACGGACCGAGGTCTATACATACATTAAATATGCCTAAAAGCTAAAAATAATAGCTAATCAATTTTTTTTACTCCCTCCATATAGACTTATTTTTTTAGCTTATTTTAGCTACATGTAAATACATGTACGCATTGATTATCAAAAGTTGGAGTACAAAATAAGCACAGCAATGTGAAAATATGCATTGATTTTCGAATTGAGTAGTGAAAATACTGTCATAAAGCTGAACATTCACTTAGTTGAGCTGTAAAAAGCTGTTTGTAGCTCAAATAAGTGAATGTTTAAATTTTTTATATATTTTTTTGTCCAATGTTCCCTATTTAGTAATGAATAATCCATTTGTAAAAGTAAAATACCCAATGATTTTGAAATCAGGGGGTATACATGTACATGTAGTACGCTTTAGACACAAAGCTGATCTGGAGCTCTGATATGAGATATGGGAATTTGAAAGTTGGGGTGAATTTTTTATCCGCCCGATATAGTAGTATGGATGGACCGATATAGTAGTATGGATGGACCAATATAGTAGTATGGATGGAGCGATATAGTAGTATGGATGGAGCGATATACTAGTATGGATGGACCGATATAGTAGTATGGATGGAGCGATATAGTAGTATGGATGGACTGATATAGTAGTATGGATGGAGCGATATAGTAGTATGGATTAGTATGGATGGAGCGATATAGTAGTATGGATGGACCGATATAGTAGTATGGATGGACCAATATAGTAGTATGCATGGAGCGATATAGTAGTATGGATGGACCGATATAGTAGTATGGATGGAGCGATATAGTAGTATGGATGGACCAATATAGTAGTATGGATGGAGCGATATAGTAGTATGGATGGAGCGATATAGTAGTATGGATGGACCGATATAGTAGTATGGATGGACCGATATATTAGTATGGATGGAGCGATATAGTAGTATGGATGGACCGATATAGTAGTATGGATGGAGCGATATAGTAGTATGGATGGACCGATATAGTAGTATGGATGGAGCGATATAGTAGTATGGATGGAGCGATATAGTTGTATGGATGGACCAATATAGTAGTATGGATGGAGAGATATAGTAGTATGGATGGAGCGATATAGTAGTATGGAGCGATATAGTAGTATGGATGGAGCGATATAGTAGTATGGATGGAGCGATATAGTAGTATGGATGGACCGATAGTAGTATGGATGGACCAATATAGTAGTATGGATGGAGCGATATAGTAGTATGGATGGACTGATATAGTAGTATGGATGGAGCGATATAGTAGTATGGATGGACCGATATAGTAGTATGGATGGACCAATATAGTAGTATGGATGGAGCGATATAGTAGTATGGATGGAGCGATATAGTAGTATGGATGGACCAATTTAGTAGTATGGATGGAGCGATATAGTAGTATGGATGGACCGATATAGTAGTATGGATGGAGCGATATAGTAGTATGGATGGACCGATATAGTAGTATGGATGGAGCGATAGAGTAGTATGGATGCACCGATATAGTAGTATGGATGGAGCGATATAGTAGTATGGATGCACTGATATAGTAGTATGGATGCACCGATATAGTAGTATGGATGCACCAATATAGTAGTATGGATGCACCGATATAGTAGTATGGATGGACCGATATAGTAGTATGGATGCACCGATATAGTAGTATGGATGCACCGATATAGTAGTATGGATGGACCGATATAGTAGTATGGATGCACCGATATAGTAGTATGGATGGAGCGATATAGTAGTATGGATGGAGCGATATAGTAGTATGGATGGACCGATATAGTAGTATGGATGCACCGATATAGTAGTATGGATGCACCAATATAGTAGTATGGATGCACCGATATAGTAGTATGGATGGAGCGATATAGTAGTATGGATGGACTGATATAGTAGTATGGATGGAGCGATATAGTAGTATGGATTAGTATGGATGGAGCGATATAGTAGTATGGATGGACCGATATAGTAGTATGGATGGACCAATATAGTAGTATGCATGGAGCGATATAGTAGTATGGATGGACCGATAGTAGTAGTATGGATGGATGCGATAGTAGTATGGATGGACAATATAGTAGGCTATAGGATGGAGACCGATATAGTAGTAATGGATGGAGCGATATGGACTAGTATGGATGGACCGTATATAGTTAGTATGGATGGAGCGATATAGTAGTATGGATGGAATGGAATATAGTAGTATGGATGGAGCGATATAGTAGTATGGATTAGTATGGATGGAGCGATATAGTAGTATGGATGGACCGAATATAGTAGTATGGATGGACAATATAGTAGTATGCATGAGGATAGCGATATAGTAGTATGGATGGACCGATATAGTAAGTATGGATGGAGGACGATATAGTAGTATGGAGGACCAATATAGTAGTATGGATGGACCGATATAGTAGTATGGATGGAGCGATATAGTAGTATGGATGGAGCCGATATAGTAGTATGGATGGACCGATATATGAGTAGTGGATGGAGCGATATAGTATTAGTATGGGATGGATCGATATAGTAGTATGGATGGAGCGATATAGTAGTATGGATGGACCGTATAGGTAGTAGTATGGATGGCAGCTGATATAGTAGTATGGATGGAGCGATATAGTTAGTATGGATGGACCGAATATAGTAGTATGGATGGAGAGATATAGCTAGTATGGATGGAGCGATATAATAGTAGTATGGAGCGATATAGTAGTATGGATGGAGCGATAGTAGTATGGATGGAGCGATATGTAGTATGGATGGACCGATAGTAGTAGTATGGATGGAGCGATAAGTAGTAGGTCGTATGTATGGATGGAGCGATATAGTAGTATGGATGGACTGATATAGTAGTATGGATGGAGCCGATATAGTAGTATGGATGGACCGATATAGTAGTATGGATGGACCGATATAGTGTAGTATGGATGGAGCGATATAGTAGTATGGATGGAGCGATATAGTAGTATGGATGGACCAATTTAGTAGTATGGATGGAGCGAGTATCGTAAGTAGGATGGAGGACCGATATAGTAGTATGGATGGAGCGGATATAGTAGTATGGGATGGACCGATATAGTAGTATGGATGGAGCGATAGAGTAGTATGGAGTGCACCGATATAGTAGTATGGATGGAGCGATATAGTAGTATGGATGCACTGATATAGTAGTATGGATGGACGATATAGTAGTATGGATGACCATATAGAGTATGGATGCACCGATAGTAGTATGGATGGACGATATAGTAGTATGGATGACCGTATAGTATATGGATGCACCGATATAGTAGATGGATGGCGATATAGTATGGAGACCGATATAGTAGTATGGATGGACGATATATAGTATGGATGGACCGATTAGTAGATGGATGCACCGATATAGATGGAGCAAGCATATAGTAGTATGGATGGACTGATATAGTAGTATGGATGGACCAATATAGTAGTATGGATGGAGCGATATATTAGTATGGATGGAGCGATATAGTAGTATGGATGGAGCGATATAGTGTATGGATGGAGCGATATATATGATGGAGGACTATGTATATGGATGGACCAATATAGTATGGATGGACGATATATAGTAGGATGGAGCGATATTATAGTATGGCTGACATATAAGGATTGGACACACACAACACATGCAATAACTATGGCCCTGCCGAGAATCCGCGCTGCCCTATAGGTTCCGCCCTGTATGTCTGTTTATTTATTTGAAAGTTTTTGTAACGGTATCTCAAATCACCTATAATTTCTGTTTGCCTTCAGCTGATATCTTCATCTTGCACTCATGCATTACTTAGTAATGATACATCCTTCCACATTAATAAAAAAATACCCTCGCTACTGATCGTCTATTTATTTGACCATGTTGTCCCGGCCTAATATTAACATACATGTACATGTACTGTTGACAGTCCATTACATGTCATTAAAGGTACATGCCCACGCAGCAGGTTACACTGTACTACTACTCTTCATTTTCTGTCTTGTTTGCATATTGGGAAGCCTACTGGCGCACGTAGTATACTGCGCATGCGCACCGCAAGCCGTGATGTGAAAGTCGTCGTCCCCGCAGATTATCAAAATAGACTGTTACCGCCGCGCGTCGCTAACAGTAAATTGATAATTAATAAATGATTATATTTGTATAGCGGGCACTCGTAATTTTTAGAACTGGTGGAATAGTGACATAATTATACACTTATTGAATTCCTATAAAGAAAATTTTGTGCCTACTGCGTGGGCATGTACCTGTAACTCTTTCAACACTATGTTCATGTACAATGTACTCACTTTGTGACAATTGGATTGATCGAAAAATTAGCATGTCATAGTCCATTCCAGTTATTTTGGGTTAAACAAACAAACCCTTTGACTGTTGACGTACAATGTACATGTACAAATGTATGTTGCAGGATATTTGGAGAAAGATGAACCAATTGGACGAGGAGCGAGATCATCTGCGGTCCCAGATGTATGGACTACACGCTATGCTGATAGACAAACGTCCCAAGTACATGTACGACTGAAATCTCCCAGAGTGGTGTGACTTTCTGACTTTATGAGACGATGGGATATGTAGACTAAAGGCACTGTGTCTCAGATATGCCTGGAAGTGTAGATTGGTATCGTATAATATATGAATCCAATTGTATATATCATTGGGCCGGGGAAAAATGGGAATTTGTTAAAAACAAATGCTTATAATACTGAAAAATAACTAGTGTTTGCAACAATAGTTATTTTTGTCTCACCCACAATAGTGGAAAGTGAGACATAGCGGTCACAATTCTGGCGCTGTCAGCGGTGTCGTCAACAATTTGGGACGTAGCCAAATTTCCCATATCTCTATTCGTTAGTCATATCTATAGCTTCCTCACATTGATAGCTATCCATCCAGTGTCATTCAGGTGACCTTGACCTTCACCTTGGTAACCTTAACCTTTGCGGGATGTAAATTTTGGATGTAGCCAAATTTCTTTATACTAATTAAATGCATCACCTCAAAAATAATATTTTCGATAGATTATAAAGTATGATCATTGCACATCAAAAATTTAATACAGATAATAAACAGTAATATCCGGTAACATTTTAAGGAAACACGGTTATCACCCCTGATATCAGTGTGGAAATTTAAGTCTGATATAAAAAATGTATAATAATGCCAATCAATACGTTGGGTAATGGTTATTGTCTCGCCCGCGAAGCGGAAAGCGAGACATAGGTTTTGCTTTTCCGGAGTCGGCGTCATCGGCGGCGGCGCTGTCATCATTCAATGTTAAGTTTTCGTGTTACGGTCATTACTTCAACATCTTATCAGCTACAGTCATCAAACTTTATACATACCTTTACTATGATATGTAGATGAATATAGGACTATTAAAAAAAATTCCGGGCTCCAGGGTCAATGTCAAACTCTATATCTTTCTATGCTACAAACTGAACATTAATGCATGAAGACCCTTTTTCTCGTGCGCTCTGTACACCTTACCTGTAGAGAGAACAATAGCCTTCTCCAGTTGAACACTTGTGCATGTGCAAGCATGTGCACATTTCCAGCTTGACCACTAAATGTCCAGCTAAATTATTACAGGTAATTTATACAGGTAAATTATTATACCTGGGTATTACATTTCCGTAAACTGTGTTGACAATATTGTGGCAATATGTGGACTTGTGCAGATATGATATGTAGATAAATATAGGACTATTATAAAAATTCTGGGCTCCAGTAGCAAGCATTATTTTTTTGTTAATTTTGAAACTTTTTTTTTTTCAATTTTTTTTCAATTTTTAGCCAGGTTTTTTTGAAAAAAAATCCTTTTAAACTTTTTTTTTTTAAACTTTTTTTCCATTTTTAGCCAGGTTTTTTTGGAGTAAAAAAATCCACGCTATTTGGATTGGCGAAAGCCAGGCGGGCGGGCGGGCGGCGTCCACAATCAATGTTAAGTTTTCGTGTTTGAGTCCATTTCTTTGTTACTGTAACACATAGGACCAACAAACTTTCACAGCTTCATAACCAAGGGGTGCCCACCACATCACTATCCAACATGTTACCTTTTTTTGAACTTGACCCATTTTTTTCGCGCAGTCAATGTTAACTTTTCGCGTTTACAATGTTAAGTTTTCGTGTTTAAGTCCATTTCTTTGGTGCTGTACCACCTAGGACCACCAAACTTTCACAGCTTTATAACCAAGGGGTGCCCACCACATAAACTATCCAACATGTGACCATTTTTTTTACCGTCACCTATTATTTCTACGTAATTGACTTTTCAACGTTAACTTTTTAACGTACGTCTGGTTAAAGTTTTTTGGTTAAAGTTTTTCGTTATACTATATCTCTGCAACTGCTTCGCCCATTACCTTGAAACTTTACATGGGTGTTTATCATCATCCATGTTTTCATTCTACCCCCCAACCGTGCAGCCCCTGTGCCCAATGTCAAGGTCAAATTACTTTGATTTTTTTGTGTGCTATATCTCTGCAACTGTTTCACCCATTACCTTGATACTTCACATGGGTGTTTATCATCATTGTCGCGCCCGCTTGCGGAAAGCGCGATATAGTCGGCATTTTGGCATACGTCCGTCCGTCCGTCCGGGCACACATTAGGGTACTTATGTGGCTAGCCCCACAGGGTTATGGACTTGGTAAAGGATAGGGTTGGTTACAATTAGCCACCTAAAAAATCCTTTTATGTGGCTA
Source organism: Conchocele bisecta (assembly GCA_029237695.1). Classification (NCBI taxonomy): domain Eukaryota; kingdom Metazoa; phylum Mollusca; class Bivalvia; order Lucinida; family Thyasiridae; genus Conchocele; species Conchocele bisecta. Next base: position 90,269,823 of record CM055265.1, on the reverse strand, counting down.
AAAATCGTTTTATGTGGCTAATATTTAACATGTGATAAGCCACATAAGTATAGTACTGTAAGAACGTACGTCCGTCCGTCCGTCCGTCCGTGTGTCCGGTTAAAGTTTTTCCATCTACTATATCTCTTTTTTTTTAGTGTCCATGCCTCGCCCCAAGGCGCGACATGCAGGCCACGGCCATCTAGTCTACAAAAAGTGGGTATAATTATGTTATCCAAGTGTCTATGCTTGACAAAAACCTGGCCTTTGTGGCTTTGCCTCGTTTCTTGTTTTTAGCCAGGTTTTTTTAAAAAAAATCCAGGCTATTGGATTGGCGAAAGCCGGGCGGGCGGCGTCCACAATCAATGTTAAGTTCGAGTCCATTTCTTTGTTACTGTACCACCTAGGACCACCAAACTTTCACAGCTTCATAATCAAGGGGTGCCCACCACATATCACTATCCAACATGTTACTTTTTTTTTAACTTGGCCCATTTTTTCCGCGCAGTCGACTTAGCCATTTTCAATGTTAAATTTTCGCGTTTACAATGTTAAGTTTTCGTGTTTAAGTCCATTTCTTTGGTACTGTACCGCCTAGGACCACCAAACTTTCACAGCTTCATAATCAAGGGGTGCCCACCACATATCACTATCCAACATGTTACTTTTTTAGCCTTTTTTTTTTTAAAAAAAATCCAGGCTATTGGATTGGCGAAAGCCGGGCGGGCGGCGGGCGGCGTCCACAATCAATGTTAAGTTTTCGTGTTTTGAGTCCATTTCTTTGTTACTGTACCACCTAGGACCACCAAACTTTCACAGCTTCATAATCAAGGGGTGCCCACCACATATCACTATCCAACATGTTACTTTTTTAGCCAGGTTTTTTGAAAAAAAATCCAGGCTATTGGATTGGCGATAGCCGGGCGGGCGGGCGGGCAGCGGGCGGCGTCCACAATCAATGTTAAGTTTTCGTGTTTGAGTCCATTTCTTTGTTACTGTACCACCTATGACCACCAAACTTTCACAGCTTCATAATCAAGGGGTGCTCACCACATATCACTATCCAACATGTTACTTTTTAGCTCACCTGAGCGAAGCTCATGTGAGCTATTGTTACCGCAATGTGTCCGTCGTCCGTCCGTCGTCCGTCGTCGTCCGTGAACATTTTCAAACGTCTTCTCCTCGGTAACCATTGGGTCTATAGTCACCAAACTTCATGGTCATGGTCCTTAGGTAGGGGGATTACAAAATTGTTAAAATGACGTCATTACGTAATCCAAGATGGCCGCCGTCTAAAAATAGCACAAATTCTTAAAAAATCTTCTTCTCAAGAACCGCCAACCGGATTTCGACAAAACTTGGTATGAATGATCGATGTCCATTGCTCTTTCAAAGTTGTTGAATTGTTGACCCTGGGGTCAAAAATGGGCGTGGCCCGTGGGGTCAAATTGGGGTCAAATTTTATTTTGACTGAATATGGTCATTTCATATATCAAATTGAAGGTATCAATGAGGCGATCACTCTGGTGCATTTTTTGTCGAAATCGGATTGTTATGTCATCCAAGATGGCCGCCGAAAGGTCAAAAGGTCGTTCTTTTATTAAAGATTTCAAAATTCTTCTTCACATGAACCGCTTGGCCCATGGTAGCCAAACTTAAAAGTTATGGTCCATGTGTGAAGCCTTTTCAGATTTGTTAAAATGGAGGTCATCGGTAATCCAAGATGGCCGCCGTCTAAAAATAGCATAAATTCTTAAAAAATCTTCTTCTCATGAACCGCTTGCCGGATTTCGACGAAACTTGGTAGGAATGATCGATGTACATTGCTCTTTCAAAGTTGTTAAAATGGTGACCCCGGGGTCAAAAATGGGCGTAGCCCGTGGGGTCAAATTGGGGTCAAAATTTTATTTTATTTTTGACCAAATATGGTCATGTCATATATCAAATTGAAGGTATCAATGAGGCGATCACTCTGGTGCATTTTTTGTCGAAATCGGATTGTTATGTCATCCAAGATGGCCGCCGAAAGGTCAAAAGGTCGTTCTTTTATTAGAGATTTCAAAATTCTTCTTCACATGTACCGCTTGGCCCATGGTAGCCAACTTAAAAGTTATGGTCCAGGTGGGTGAAGCCTTTTCAGATTTGTTAAAATGGAGGTCATCGCTAATCCAAGATGGCCGCCGTCTAAAAATAGCATAAATTCTTAAAAAATCTTCTTCTCATGAACCGCTTGCCGGATTATGACGAAACTTGGTAGGAATGATCGATGTACATTGCTCTTTCAAAGTTGTTAAAATGGTGACCCCGGGGTCAAAAATGGGCGTGGCCCGTGGGGTCAAATTGGGGTCAAATTTTATTTTTGACCGAATATGGTCATGTCATATATCAAATTGAAGGTGTCAATGAGGCGATCACTCTGGTGCATTTTCTGTCGAAATCGGATTGTTATGTCATCCAAGATGGCCGCCGAAAGGTCAAAAGGTCGTTCTTTTATTAGAGATTTCAAAATTCTTCTTACATGAACCGCTTGGCCCATGGTAGCCAAACTTAAAGTTATGGTCCATGTGTGAAGCCTTTTTCAGATTTGTTAAAATGGAGGTCATCGGTAATCCAAGATGGCCGCCGTCTAAAAAATAACATAAATTCTTAAAAAATCTTCTTCTCATGAACCGCTTGCCGGATTTTCGACGAAACTTTGTAGGATGATCGATGTACATTGCTCTTTCAAAGTTGTTAAAATGGTGACCCCGGGGTCAAAAATGGGCGTGGCCCATGGGGTCAAATTTTATTTTTGTACGAATATGGTCATGTCAATATATCAAATTGAAGGTATCAATGAGGCGATCATCTGGTGCATTTTCTGTCGAAATCGGATTGTTATGTCATCCAAGATGGCCGCCGAAAGGTTCAAAAGGTTGTTCTTTTATTAGAGATTTCAAAATTCTTCTTCACATGAACCGCTTGGCCCATGGTAGCCAAACTTAAAAGTTATGGTCCATGTGTGAAGCCTTTTCAGATTTGTTAAAATGGAGGTCATCGGTAATCCAAGATGGCCGCCGTCTAAAAATAGCATAAATTCTTAAAAAATCTTCTTCTCATGAACCGCTAGCCGGATTTCGACGAAACTTGGTAGGAATGATCGATGTACAATGCTCTTTCAAAGTTGTTAAAATGGTGACCCCGGGGTCAAAAATGGGCGTGGCCCGTGGGGTCAAATTTTATTTTTGACCGAATATGGTCATGTTATATATCAAATCGAAGGTATCAATGAGGCGATCACTCTGGTACATTTTTTGTCCAAATCAGATTGTTATGTCATCCAAGATGGCCGCCGAAATGTCAAAAGGTTCTTTTATTAGAGATTTCAAAATTCTTCTTCACATGAACCGCTTGTCCCACAGTAGCCAAACTTAAAAGTTTTGGTCCATTGGTGAAGCCTTTTCAGATTTGTTAAAATGGAGGTCATCGCTAATCCAAGATGGCCGCCATCAAAAAATAGCATAAATTCTTAGAAAATCTTCTTCTCATGAACCGCTAGCCGGATTTCAACGAAACTTGGTAGGAATGATCAATGTACATTGCTCTTTGACAGTTGTTAAAATGGTGACCCCGGGGTCAAAAATGGGCGTGGCCCGTGGGGTCAAATTGGGGTCAAATTTTTGACTGAATATGGTCATGTCATAAATCAAATTGAAGGTATCAATGAGGCGATCACTCTGGTTTAATATTTGTCGGAATCGGATGATTATGTCATCCAAGATGGCCACCAAAAGGTCCATTTATTCAAGATTTTTAATGTCTTTTTCTCAGGAAGCACATGGCCGATGCTGGGTGAAGCATTTTCAGATTTTGTAAAATGAGAGTCATCGCTTAATCCAAGATGACCGCCATCTAAAAATAGCACAATTTTTTTAAAATACATGAACTCAATGTCACCTTCTCCTCTGGTGTTCATGGAGTCAGGTGAGCGAATTAGGGCCATCATGGCCCTCTTGTTTTTTAACTTGACCCATTTTTTCCGCGCAATCGACTTTCAATGTTAAGTTTTCGCGTTTTCAATGTTAAGTTTTCGTGTTTAAGTCCATTTCTTTGGTACTGTACCACCTAGGACCACCAAACTTTCACAGCTTCATAACCAAGGGGTGCCTACCACATACAACTATCCAACATGTGACAATTTTTTTACCGTCACCTATTATTTCTACGTAATTGACTTAGCCATTTTCAACGTTAACTTTTTAACGTACGTCTGGTTAAAGTTTTTTGGTTAAAACTTTTTCGTTTATCATCATTGTTGCACCTGCTTGCGGAAAGCGCGATCCTGTGCCCAATGTCAAGGTCAAATTACTTTGAATTTTTTTGTTAAAGAAAGTTTTTTCGTGTACTATATCTCTGCAACTGCTTCACCCAATACCTTGATACTTCACATGGGTGTTTATCATCATTGTCGCACCTGCTTGCGGAAAGCGCGATCCTGTGCCCTATGTCAAGTTCAAATTACTTTGAATTTTTTTGTTAAAGTTTTTTCGTGTACTATATCTCTGCAACTGCTTCACCCATTACCTTGATACTTCACATGGGTGTTTATCATCATTGTCACACCTGCTTGCGGAAAGCGCGATATCGTCAGCATTTTGGCATATGTCCGTCCGTTCGTCTGTGTGTCCGGTTAAAGTTTTTTGGTTAAAGTTTTTCCATCTACTATATTTATTTTGTTAGTGTCCATGCCTCGCCCCAAGGCGCGACATGCAGGCCACGGCCATCTAGTCTACTAAAAGTGGGTATAATTATGTTATCCAAGTGTCCATGCTTGGAAAAATCCTGGCCTTCGTGGCTTTGCCTCGTTTCTTGTTTTTAACTTGACCCATTTTTTCTACGTAATTGACTTAGCCATTTTCAACGTTAACTTTTTAACGTACGTCTGGTTAAAGTTTTTTGGTTTTAAAACTTTTTCGTTATACTATATCTCTGCAACTGCTTCGCCCATTACCTTGAAACTTCACATGGGTGTTTATCATCATCCATATTTTCATTCTAACCCCCAACCGTTCGGCCCCTGTGCCCAATGTCAAGGTCAAATTACTTTGAATTTTTTTGTTAAAGTTTTTTCGTGTACTATATCTCTGCAACTGCTTCACCCAATACCTTGATACTTCACATGGGTGTTTATCATCATTGTCGCACCTGCTTGCGGAAAGTGCGATCCTGTGCCCAATGTCAAGGTCAAATTACTTTGAATTTTTTTGTTAAAGTTTTTTCGTGTACTATATCTCTGCAACTGCTTCTTCACCCAATACCTTGATACTTCACATGGGTGTTTATCATCATTGTTGCACCTGCTTGCGGAAAGCGCGATCCTGTGCCCAATGTCAAGGTCAAATTACCGTATTTACCCTATGTATTGGGACAGTAAAAAATAAATAAAATTCTACATGTCCCAATACATAATATAAAATAAATTAATTATTTTTTTTGGTGTCCCAATTATTAATATTGAAAGTTTGTATCCTCGAAATTTCGGTTAGTACACGGATTGTTTGCCAATTTGTATATCAAAATCGTGTTAAATTTGTAACACGACTATTGTCAGAAATCGTATTAAATTTTTTTTTGCGATTTTTTTCCCAAATTAGACCCGAAATGGACGATTATTATTTTTTTTTTTTATATGGACGCATAGCCTCCTTATTTTATCTCACCGATGTGAATGTGCAGCTGATCACGTTTGCACATTTCGTAAATTAATCCGAGCAAACTGGGAATAACATCAATTATTGGTCCTAACAGTCAAAGCAGTGCTAATTGTTATGTGCTCGATTGAATTTTTCCGGCATGCGTTCGCGCTCACCATTGGTGGAATATTAATTAGGTGTAAAAGGCTGACCAATCGGAGATCGCGTATCAGTGGCGCAGATTAACTCGACCCAGATTAACTAAATTGTTACAGCATTGCCCACGCCCCCGGCGCATGTACACAGCTGGCCTTGTTTCGCTACATCATAATTGAGCCAGTGCATGAGATAATCAACTTTATTATATAACCGAGATTTTCGCCGAAAATGATTTGACTTTTCTACAAATATATCGGAAAGTTGATAAAATTTTCAGAGCAAATGCGTAATAATTACTAATTTAATATTCGTCAACATTCGATATCGTTTACAGAAAATGTACGGTACACTATTATCAGATTCATCTTCGTCGAAAATCTCACGTGATAAGCCTGATTACCTCATGAACTGGCGCAAAATTATAACACATCAGGCAAAACATGTCTATACAGGTCTGTGGTGTTGAAATTAAAGGGTAAAACTCTGTGCGTACTCAAACCCACAGGTGGAATAGTCGGACGTGTGACGCAAAGAAAATGACCATTACAAAAATATCCATTTACCCCACCCACTTGATCTCGTTCTATTATTAACGTCATGTACAGTACGATACCAGGTGGGTGGGATAAGGTGGGATTTTTTTAATAGGCATTTATTTTGGTGTCATAGGTCCGAGTCTTCCACCTGTGCTCACCATATGAGTAAACACAGTTTGCAACGCACGAGCTTGTCACGTGACGTTGCAGCTGATGGAACAGGATATCGGTCATTGAGTCATTGCGTCATCTAATGATGATGGCTACACGGTTTACTACACTTTTTTCTACACGCGTTTTACAATAATGGATTGCACGGACCTGCGTAGATCTACATTCTACATGAACATGATGAAATAAATAAATAAAACATGACGTTAACAATTCTTGGATTCAATATATTTATTACATTGCGAAGATAACAGTGAAAACTTATGGCATATTATAGCATTGGCGACGTCGTTCATTCGCAGTCACAGTGTACAGTGTACATGTATTTTTTGTTGACATTATGATGCGTCTTGGGCGGGAACGGATATAGCACGGTTCGGATAAGCAACACGGAAGGTTGTATGTCGCCGGACTTCCGTGTACTTCCGGATCGCACTGTACTATACTTTCGGATCGCACTGTACTATACTTTCGGATACTGGATACTCGTGAATATTGATGAGAGGGCGGGGCGATGTATCAGGAGTATTTCCGTGTGAATCGAAATAATTTTCGCAAATAAATCACATTCCGGCATTGACAGCGGCATTTAGTCGATGGATACTATATCGGTTTTATTTGGTAATCTATTTAATCAACAGAGCTCAGATTTACCGTCAGCCCTGTGTTTATAAATTAGTTACCAGCGACGGCCTCTGTTTTTTTTATAGCGAGACGTGCCAATAGTCGGCATGACCAGTAGCCGTGAAAAAAAAAATATAAAAAATTGGGAGTGGCGATTTTTTTTATTTTCCCCGCGGAATCCCCCCCCCGACTGTGTTTAAAAGTATTTAAAAAAAAAGAAGAGATGTCCCAATACTTAAGGTGCAGAAATTATTGTTTTTTTTATTTTTTTTTAAAAATTGTGATGTGTCCCAAAAACTTGTTTTCCTAAAATAAAAAAATAATATTTCTCCCCCAAAACGGGGGTGTCCCAATATAAAGGGTGTCCCAATACATAGGGTAAATACGGTACTTTGATTTTTTTTGTTAATGTTTTTTCGTGTACTATATCTCTGCAACTGCTTCACCCAATACCTTGATACTTCACATGGGTGTTTTATCATCATTGTCTCACCTGCTTGCGGAAAGCGCGATCCTGTGCCCTATGTCAAGTTAAAATTACTTTGAATTTTTTTGTTAAAGTTTTTTCGTGTACTATATCTCTGCAACTGCTTCACCTTGATACTTCACATGGGTGTTTATCATCATTGTCACACCTGCTTGCGGAAAGCGCGATATCGTCGGCATTTTTGGCATACGTCCGTCCGTTCGTCCGGGTGTCCGGTTAAAGTTTTTTGGTTAAAGTTTTTCCATCTGCTATATCTATTTTTTTAGTGTCCATGCTCGCCCCAAGGCGCGACATTCAGGCCACGGCCAGCTAGTCTACAAAAAGTGGGTATAATTATGTTATCCAAGTGTCTATGCTTGGAAAAAAACCCTGGCCTTCGTCCTTTGCCTAGTTTCTTGTTTTTTAACTTGACCCATTTTTTTTCCGCGCAATCGACTTGGCCATTTGGTTTTTTTTTGTTTTCAAGGTTAAGATTTTCGCGTTTTTCAATGTAATGTTTTCGTGTTTAAGTCCATTTCTTTGGTACTGTACCACCGGAGGCCCACCAAACTTTCACCACTTCATAATCAAGGCGTGCCCACCACATATCGCTATCCAACATGTTACTTTTTTTTTTATTTTTTTTTTAACTTGACCCATTTTTTCCGCGCAGTCGACTTAGCCATTTTCCAACGTTAACTTTTTAACGTACGTCGCGGTTAAATTTGTTGGTTAAAACTTTTTTGTTATACTATATCTCTGCAACTGCTTCGCCCATTACCTTGAAACTTCACATGGGTGTTTATCATCGTCCATTATTTTTTTCACTCTAACCCCCAACCGTGCGGCCCCTGTGCGCAATGTCAAGGTCAAATTACTTTGAATTTATTTGTTAAATTTTTTTCGTGTACTATATCTCTGCAACTGCTTCACCCATTACCTTGATACTTCACATGGGTGTTTACCATCATTGTCGCACCCGCTTGCGGAAAGCGTGATATTGTCGGCATTTTGGCATACGTCCGTCCTGTACCACCTAGGACCACCAAACTTTCACAGCTTCATAATGAAGGGGTGCCCACCACATATCACTATCCAACATGTTACTTTTTTTTTAACTTGACCCATTTTTTCCGCGCAGTCGACTGAGCCATTTTCAATGTTAAATTTTCGCGTTTACAATGTTAAGTTTTCGTGTTTAAGTCCATTTCTTTGGTACTGTACCACCTAGGACCACCAAACTTTCACAGCTTCATAATGAAGGGGTGCCCACCACATATCACTATCCAACATGTTACTTTTTTTTTAACTTGACCCATTTTTTCCGCGCAGTCGACTGAGCCATTTTCAATGTTTAAATTTTCGCGTTTTATTTTTCAATGTTATTTTCGTCGTAGTTTAAGTCCATTTCTTTGGTACTGTACCACCTAGGTACCACCAAACTTTAACACAGTAGCTTCATAATCAAGGGGTGCCCACCACATATCACTATCCAACATGTTACTTTTTTAGCCAGGTTTTTTTAAAAAAAATCCAGGCTATTGGATTGGCGAAAGCCGGGCGGGCGGGCGGGCGGGCGGCGGGCGGCGGGCGGCGGGCGGCGTCCACAATCAATGTTAAGTTTTCGTGTTTGAGTCCATTTCTTTGTACCACCTAGGACCACCAAACTTTCACAGCTTCATAATCAAAGGGTGCTCACCACATATCACTATCCAACATGTTACTTTTTTTTTAACTTGACCCATTTTTTCCGCGTAGTCGACTTAGCCATTTTCAATGTTAAATTTTCGCGTTTCCAATGTTAAGTTTTCGTGTTTAAGTCCATTTCTTTGGTACTGTACCACCTAGGACCACCAAACTTTCACAACTTCATAATCAAGGGGTGCCCACCACATATCACTATCCAACATGTTACTTTTTTTTTAACTTCACACATTTTTTCCGCGCAGTCGACTTAGCCATTTTCAATGTTAAGTTTTCGCATTTACAATGTTATGTTTTCGTGTTTAAGTCCATTTCTTTGGTACTGTACCACCTAGGACCACCAAAGTTTCACAGCTTCGTAACCAAGGGGTGCCTACCACATACAACTATCCAACATGTGACCATTTTATTACCTTCTCCTATTATTTCTACGTAATTGACTTACCCATTTTCAACGTTAACTTTTTAACGTACGTCTGGTTAAAGTTTTTTGGTTAAAACTTTTTCGTTATACTATATCTCTGCAACTGCTTCGCCCATTACCTTGAAACTTCACATGGGTGTTTATCATCATCCATATTTTCATTCTAACCCCCAACCGTGCGGCCCCTGTGCCCAATGTCAAGGTCTAATTACTTTGAATATTTTTGTTAAAGTTTCTTCGTGTACTATATCTCTGCAACTGCTTCACCCATACCTTGATACTTCACATGGGTGTTTATCATCATTGTCGCACCGGCTTGCGGAAAGCACGATATCGTCGGCATTTTGGCATACGTCCGTCCGTCCGTCCGTCCGTGTCCGGTTAAAGTTTTTTCGTTAAAGTTTTTCCATCTACTATATCTATTTTTTTAGTGTCCATGCCTCGCAGGCGCGACATGCAGGCCACGGCCATCTAGTCTACAAAAAGTGGGTATAATTATGTTATCTAAGTGTCTATGCTTGGAAAAAACCTGGCCTTCGTGGCTTTGCCTCGTTTCTTGTTTTTAACTTGACCCATTTTTTCCGCGCAGTCGACTTAGCCATTTTCAATGTTAAGTTTTCGCGTTTACAATGTTAAGTTTTCGTGTTTAAGTCCATTTCTTTGGTACTGTACCACCTAGGACCACCAACTTTCACAGCTTCATAAACCAAAGGGGTGCTACCACATACAACTATCCAACATGTGACCATTTTTTACCTTCACCTATTATTTCTACGTAATTGACTTAGCCATTTTCAACGTTAACTTTTTAACGTACGTCTGGTTAAAGTTTTTTGGTTAAAACTTTTTCGTTATACTATATCTCTGCAACTGCTTCGCCCATTACCTTGAAACTTCACATGGGTGTTTATCATCATCCATATTTTCATTCTAACCCCCAACCGTGTGGCCCCTGTGCACAATGTCAAGGTCAAATTACTTTGAATTTTTTTGTTAAAGTTTTTTAGTGTACTATATCTCTGCAACTGCTTCACCCATTACCTTGATACTTCACATGGGTGTTTATCATCATTGTCGCACTGGCTTGCGTAAAGCGCATTTTATGCATTTTGGCATACGTCCGTCCGTCCGTCCGTCCGTACGTCCGTGTCCGGTTAAAGTGTTTTCGTTAAAGTTTTTCCATCACTATATCTATTTTTTTAGTGTCCATGCCTCGCCCCAAGGCGCGACATGCAGGCCACGGCCATCTAATCTACAAAAAGTGGGTATAATTATGATATCCAAGTGTCTATGCTTGGAAAAAACCTGGCCTTCGTGGCTTTGCCTCGTTTCTTGTTTTTAACTTGACCCATTTTTTCCGCGCAGTCGACTTAGCCATTTTCAATGTTAAGTTTTCGCATTTACAATGTTAAGTTTTCGTGTTTAAGTCCATTTCTTTGGTACTGTACCACCTAGGATCACCAAACTTTCACAGCTTCATAACCAAGGGGTGCCTACCACAAACAACTATCCAACATGTGACCATTTTTTTACCTTCACCTATTATGTTAGCTTTTTAACGTACGTCTGGTTAAATTTTTTGGTTAAAACTTTTTCATTATACTATATCTCTGCAACTGCTTCGCCCATTACCTTGAAACTTCACATGGGTGTTTATCATCGTCCATATTTTCATTCTAACCCCCAACCGTGCGGCCCCTGTGCGCAATGTCAAGGTCAAATTACTTTGAATTTATTTGTTAAAGTTTTTTTGTGTACTATATCTCTGCAACTGCTTCACCCATTACCTTGATACTTCACATGGGTGTTTATCATCATTGTCGCACCCGCTTGCGGAAAGCGCGATATCGTCGGCATTTTGGCATACGTCCGTCCGTCCGTCCGTCCCTACGTCGGTGTGTCCGGTTAAAGTTTTTTCGTTAAAGTTTTTCCATCTACTATATCTATTTTTTTAGTGTCCATGCCTCGCCCCAAGGCACGACATGCAGGCCACGGCCATCTAGTCTACAAAAAGTTGGTATAATTATGTTATCCAAGTGTCCATGCTTGGAAAAAACCTGGCCTTCGTGGCTTTGCCTCGTTTCTTGTTAGTAGCATAAGGTCGTAAGTGCTATATACGGACTATTATCATATAATAAAACAATTATTGACTAGTGAGCCATAGAATATAATCTGATATTCTATGGCTCACTAGTCAATAATTGTATAATATGTTTGGGCCAGTGAAAATTGCTTTCTGGCCCAGGCTCGAGGTCAAGGCGGCGGGACAAGGCGAGACATATGATTCCGCGGAATTCTTGTTCGTAATTATGGGTAATTATTTTTGCCAGAAAATGTCTCATTTTGTGGCTACTGAGTGGGCATGTACTTTTAATAGCTATCCATCCAGTGTCATTCTGGTGACCTTGGTGACATTAACCTTTTGGATGTAGCCTAATTTCCCATATCTCTTGATCCGTTAGTCGGATGATTATCAAATATCATCAATAGCTTTCTCACATTGAAGGCTATCCATCCCCTGTCATTTGAGTGACCTTGACCTTCAACTTGGTGACCTTAATCTTTGTGTCAATATTTTGTACATACATTGCAAATCTCTTGATCCGTTAGCCGGATCATCTCCAAACTTCATCAATAGCTTCTTCACATTGATGGATATCTACCAGTGTAATTCAGCTGACCTTTACCTCGGTGACCTTCACCTTGGTGTCGACAATATTGGACATACATGTACGTCCAAATGTTGAATATAAATAGCTTCCTCACATTGATAGCTATCCATCCAGTGTCATTCCGGTGACATTGACAGTCACCTTGGTGACCTTGACTTTTGTCTCAATAATTGTCTCACCCATCATACATGGTGGTCACAATTCCGGCGGCGTCATCGTCGGTGTCGTCAACAATTTGGGACGTAGCAAAATTTCCCATATCTCTTGATCCGTTGGTTGGATCATTACCAAATTTCATTAATAGCTTCCTCACATTGATAGCTATCCACCCACTGTCATTCGGGTGACCTTGACCTTCACCTTGATGAGTGGGTGTTTTGCAATGGATGATTATATTATTACTTTTTTTATTGTATTTAAATAATGTCACTAGCGTCTAAAATGGACATGTATATTATGGTCATTTCACAACAAAAGATAAATTTCACAATTTTTCCTTACCATGTAATATGCTTGATTTACTTTCTATTGTTATAAAGTATCATGGTGTAATGTAAGAAAATATATGGTTCGACAATGTCCAGCTGTGGATAAACGTTGCCATGGCATGAGGGAACAGTTTAAAACAGTTCCCGAGTGCCATGGCAAACGTTTAACCACGGTTGGGTGGGTGGCAGGTGGGAGAATGCGATGGGTAATTTAACGATCGGGGTTCATCGTTACCGGAATTCCGACTGGAGACCTGGTTTTGCCCTCACATACGTCTTTGGTATTTTGTATGTGACAGTTGAATCTGGTTATACCCCTTATGTCAGTATGACAATTATTCATAATCCTATTTTAGGGGAAGGGGCCAAGTGACTTTGGTGTGGTATGGACCTGGCACCAGGTCAGGTTATTCTAATTTCAGGGCTGAATATATTTCCCAATGCAGCAGGTTAAAACGGGATTGAACCCGTTTGCCCGGCCTTACATGACCATAGCTGTTGATAGGCCGTTATACACCAATAAACAAACAAATTAACCAAGGCTGGACCTGGTCGAACGTTATTGTTGCATTTCCGTCAGAAATATCATGCAGTTTGAGAATTTATGCTGTACTTTCGGTACTTTGACAACCTGTTCGATTCAAGCAGCTTATTTACACATACATATTCCGGGGCCGCAGTACACATCGCGTAATGCAGCTGCATCAATTCAAAATTTATGTGTGACCATTGTGGACTGGTCTGGTGACGTAATGGCGCATTTTAGTAACGTCATGAGACATATGATATGCATTACGTTGGTTTTGGCTTAGCCCCGGAATAAGCATTGTCTACAGCCATGGTCAAACAGCACTCCCTGTACGTTTGAACATGGATGTGAGCGGTGTCAAACAACGGCAGTCGTGTAACAATATAATGTTCGACATTTGCCAGCCGTGGGTAAACGTTTGCCATGGCACTAGGGAACTGTGTGAACCTGCGGCCTACGTCCTTGGGGTTCAAACAGTTCCCTCGTGCCACGGCAAACGTTTACCCACGGCTGGACATGGTCGAACGTTATTGTTACATTTCCATCGTATCTGAGCATATTTGTCGTACTTTCGGTACTTTGTTAACCTGATCCATTCAAACAGCTAATTTACACATATATATTCCGGGGCTGCAGTACACGTCGCGTGATGCAGGTGCCCCATCCTCTGCATCAATTTCAAAATTTTAGTGACCGTTGTGAACTGGTCTGGTGACGTAATGGCGCGTTATAGTGTCGTCACGAGACTTGTGCATTATGTAGGTGCTGGCTTGGCCCCGGGGGGAATGAGCATTGTCGACAGCCATGGTAAAACAGCACGTGCTGTACATTTGAACATGGCTGTGAGTGGTGTGAAACTACGGCAATCATGTAACAATGTAACAATGTTTATTTAACCAGGGGGCCGTTTCACTAAACGTCGTACGACTGTAAAGGTTCGTAAGTGCAAAATTATGATAGTCTGTAAATTTCACATTAACATTGTTTTCTTGTAAATAAATATTTGATTTACATTTATTGAGCATAGGCTGCATATGCAGCCTTTGCTCAATAAATGTAAATCCATAACTTGATATTTACAGACGATCTTAAATTTGCGCTTACGAACATTTTAGTTGTAAGAAGTTTAGTGAAACGGGCCCCAGGTGAGCTGATCATCGTGAAATAATGCACTAATGATTGGGTTCTACTGCGGAACAAACTAAGCACTTTTCCATAATTGTCTTGGTTGAATAAATGGTAAATATTCTGGCTCAGAAGTACCGTCAAGTTCAACACTTGTGTCCATAGACAAACATGAGGTGTAACACTGAGGTGTACAGTCAATTCATCGTGCTTTTGCAAAAATTCACCACGCTGTCACAGACATTTAGTCCTTTGAACTCTGGTTCGTCACAGACTGCTGTAGTGGAACTGCAGTGGAGCTTGCACGCTGGCTATCGCGGATCCACGATGGCGGTGTGACTCTGGACAGTAGTGGAAGGTTGATTATCGATATCATCGTCATGGCTGCCCACCACACAGGGTGGACGTGGTTACCTGTATAATCTAACCTTGACTATGTTCCACTACATGGGGTGGACATTGCAAATAGTGATTATTTACGTTAAACATTGTCTATTGTTTTGATTTTGCGTAATGGCGGTGCCCATGAGTGGTGATTTAGATTAATAGCCATGAATGCCGTACCTTTGACCACTAAAATGAGTTTGTAATCGCAAACATCTTAAAGTACATGTACGTTAATTACACGTATAACATAAACTGACCCAAACTAATTGAGATGCTTTATTTATCAACATTCTAATGTGCATTATGCATGTAGGCGGCAAACATGTAACTTTAATTCCCATCCATATTAGCAAGCATCAGTTAACTTTATGACTCGTGACGGAAAATTGATTATCTATCTTCAATGCTCCAGATAAGGAATTAGTAATTGAGTATTTTCACTGCATCATATCTGAAGCAATTGGGTATTTCAATATTTTAATTGGGTAAAATAAAATCACACTACTGTTTACGCATCAAAATACAGCAATTATTGAATAGTTTGCTTCGAAATGAAAACATGTCTTGGCCAAGATGTGTTTTCATGGAAAATAAGAAAAATATGCTATATTTGTGGTCTGTTTATTGTTTTCTGCAGCATGATAAAGGTACCACAAATTTGTTATTGCTTTTTGATACTCGCTACTTCTGATTTCAATTGGGTTTTTGGCAATTTTAATTGGGTATTTACGCAAATACGCAGCTTATCTGGAGCTCTGTATCTTAGCCGCCCCGTGCAGGCACCGGGGCGGGATCAACTGATCCTGAGAATAGTGCTGCAGTAGCCATTGCTTGTCGTAAAAGGCGACTAAACTGGCTTAACGATTGGGTTCATACTTTCCGGAACCCACTATACCGGATTTGGCACTCATGTACATTTTTGGCTTTCTTGTATGTGAGAGTTGAGTCGGGCTATGCCCCATATATAAAAGTAAGATTAGCGCTAATCCTATTACTTTTAGGGGATGGGATAAATGATGCTGGTGTGGCGAGGGCCTGGCACCAGATCAGGTTGTTCTAATTTCAGGACTGAATATATATTTTGATTGTAAATATTGAGTTCTGAAGTTGGGATTTACCCCCCTCGGACAGGTGGATACGGGACTCGACCCCGTTGACCCGTCTGCGTGTAGACTCCCTGAGGCTTGTACCTCTATGTCAGAAAAGCGGACGTTAAACCCTATTCACTCACTCACTCACTGTATCTTAGCCGTCACGGATCTACAACAAAAAAATCGGTAGTGGCCGGTGGTGGAACAAACTGTTCCATCATGATAATACATGTACCACCGTTCAATATGGAATGTCCACTAGTCGTCACGGCGGCATGCTGTAAGGTGGCCAGCCACTACATAGGATGGACCGCCAATCCCCTCGGACAACATTACACGTCCGTGATATTTTCTGTAAATGACGAACTTTTCATAACAAATGCGGAATTGAATTCTGAACAATTTGTTAACTTTTGACGTCATTTACGGAAAATATTGTAAAGTTCAGGAAAAAATTGCGCATTTTCTTAGGTACAAAATCACATGGCTTGTCTCATATTTGAACACAACTCTGGAGCAAGCATTTTGGCTTGTCTCATATTTGAACACAACTCTGGAGCAAGCAGTTGTTATAAGACATTTGTGACATTTCTACTGAAAGCTTCATTATTATACAAAGTATGTCGAGGGGTATATAGTTTTCCTATTTCCGTCCGTCCGTAAGATTTGCATTAAAAGTTTTTTGTTTGTCGGTCCAGGCGGCGGCCGGAGGTATATGTGGGCCTCTGCTCACTTGCTCTAGAAGTTAGGAAATGCCGGCTGACAAAGCGGTACCTTACCATTACCGTAATGTACGACATTTACAACAATTGTACGAAGACATTACTGTTTACAACCGTTATTGTCTCGTATCTTGTACACATGGCTGAATATATAGTTTTGTGATTGTAAATATTCAGTTCTTATTTTGGGATTTTCCCCACATTTGACATGTACTTGTACAGGTAATATATGGGATTTAGTACTAAACCCATTGACCCGGCCTTAAATGACCTTAGCTGTTGATAGGCCGTTAAACCCCAACAAACAAACAAACATATCTTGTACAGTCATGCTTGTCGTTATTGTAGCATTGTTTCGTGGACAACAACAAATAGAGCTCCAGATAAGCTGCATATTTGCTTAAATACCCAATTAAAATTACTTAAAACCCAACTGAAATCAGAAGTAGCGAGTATCAAAAAGCAATACAAAATTTGTGGTACCTTTATCATGATGCAGAAAACAATAAACAGACCACAAATATAGCATATTTTTCTTATTTTCCATGAAAATACATCTTGGGTTTTTCATTAGAGACAATTCTAATGAAATGCCAAGACATGTTTTCATTTCGAAGCAACCTATTCAATAATTGTTGTCTGTTGATGTGTAAAAAGTAGTGTGATTTTATTTTACCCAATTAAAATTTTGAAATACCCAATTGCTTCAGAAATGATGGAGTGACAATACTCAATTACTAATTCCTTATCTGGAGCTCTAACAGCAAAGCTAATTCGGTGAATGAATGGCAATCAGCATAGGCCCTGATCAGGATGATCTGGTGACATGTTGCTTGTACATATAAGTGTAACTTGTAAACTTTGCTGTTGGTCTATGTGTTGTACATACTTGTATACATGGCAGGGGTGTGCATTTTCAGGATATATCTTAAAGGTACATACCCACTCAGTAGGCACAAACTGTTCTGTATATCAGATACATTCATCTGAGACATTTTCTGGCAAAATAAACATTCATTCACCATACCCCACATATTGATTGGCATTATTATACATTTTATATCAGATGTTAATGTCCATACTGATATCAGGGGTGATAACCATGTTTCCTTAAAATGTTACCAGATATTACTGTTTATTATCTGTATTAATGTTTTGATGTGCAATGATCATACATTTTAATCTGTTGAAAATATTATTTTTTTAGGGTGACATTTAATTAGTATAAAAAATGTCATGCCTCATTTGCATATGAAAATAGCCTGAGCGTCTATCAGTAAAATAAATATTACTGAATGATTATATCTGTACAGCGGGCACTTGTAAGTTTTAAAACTGGTGGAATAGTGACAAAACTATACACTTATTTAATTCCTAGAAAGAACATTTTGTGCCTACTGAATGGGCATGTACCTTTAAATCAGGATTTGAGGTTCCTGATATTTGCAGAAAATACTACTGTTTCATCAACATGGGAAGCACATTATTATGCATTTGTGGATGCAAAATATGTTTGTTTCACTAAACTTTGTACGACTAAAATCTTCGTACGTGCAAACTTTTGATAGTCTTTAAATTTCACATTAACAATGTTTTCTTGTAAACAATTATTGGATTTACAGTTATTCAGCCTATGCTCAATAAATGTAAATCCATCAATTTAAATTTCCAGACGATCCTAAATTTGCACTTACGAACATTTTAGTTGTACGAAGTTTAGTGAAACGGGCCCCTGATAAGGGTTATCCCATATATGACGAGATATTTTAAACAAAATTTACTATTTCATGTAAAGGAAAGTTACGCACATTTGTTAAGTATGCCTCGAAGTGTTCATTAAATATACAGTAAGGTTCGACAATGTCCAGCCGTGGGTAAACGTTTGCCGTGGCAAGAGGGAACTGTTTGAACCCCAAGGCCGTAGGCCGCAGATTCAAACAGTTCCTGAGTGCCACGGCAAACGTTTACCCACGACTGGACATGGTCGAACGTTATTGTTACATTTCTGTCGAAAGAATCGTGTAATTTGAGCATATATGCAGCACTTTCGGTACTTTGATAACGTTCTCCATTCAAACAGCTGATTTACACATGCATGTTCTGGGGCCGCAGTACACGTCACATAACGCAGGTGCCTCATCCTACGCATCAATTTCAAAATATCAGTGCGACCATTGTGAACTGGTCTGGTGACGTAATGGCGTTTGTTGTAGTAACGTCATGAGACACATACATTTATAATACGTAGGTGTTGGCTTGGCCCCGGAATAGGCATTGTCTACACTCTACAGCCATGGTTCAACAGCACACACTGTACGTTTGAACATGACTGTAAGCGGTGTCAAACAACGGCAGTCATGTAGTATAGAGGATCTTACATGAGTGATGATATAATATGATATTTATTAAACGAGTTTAATAAATGTCATATTAAATCAACACTAATTGTCTTGTAATTCGTAAGCTTTTAAACCCTAATAGCTACAGACCTGAAACTTGGTATGTAGCTTCCTTATGATGAGTGCATGCACAAAGTTTATTTCTATATTTGATTCGACCACCGGGTCTGGATTATCTCCACTTTTATACTTGAAATTTTGCCTCATTTATTATCAAAGCGGTCTGTGGGGCATCTGTGTTCTGTGAACACATTTTCTAGTTTCCTAAGAAGTTTATCTCTAGTTTTAATGCAATGATCAACTGTGGGTTGTGTATTGTCCATCTCTCATACAATAAAGATATAAAGATCGTCACCAGCCGATACATGTATTATGGGTTATGTGTTTTATTTTGGACCAAATGGAGCATAATTTAGGCGAGGGGGGGGGGGGGGGGGAGGGGGGGGGGGGGGGGGGGTGAGGGTGAGGGTGCGAACGAACAACCTTTTAAGTTTTAACTTTTGGGTGCAAGTATTACTATTGGAAATTATAGCTAATGACAAAAAATTGCACGTAGAAAAAAACCCGATAACCCTGACCCCCACCCCCCGCCTAAATAATGCTCATTTAGGTGGTGGGGGGGGGGGGGGGTTTCAGGCGAGGGGGCTGTATCGCTTCTAGTATAAGTGTAATTTATATTAGAAACTAGAAATGTGGTCTGTTGGCACACAAATGCCCCCGCTGGCAGCCAAAGAAAACGAGGCATATTTGATTTGCATTATAAGCCATTTACCCGAGCGTTAAGGTTTCGAACGCACCAAGTCTGTGACCTTGACCCTGGGCTTAGCGGGGGTGGGACGAATGTGGATTTGCCACAGGGCGGTAGAGGAGCATTGGAGCAATGCGTGTGTGAAATGTGAAGCAGATCCGAGCAAGGAAGGAAACAGAAATTACAAGCCATTTACCCGAGCGTTAAGGTTTCAAACGCACCAAGTCTGTGACCTTGACCCTGCGCTTAGCGGTGGCGGGACTAATGTAGATTTGTCACAGAGCAGTAGAGGACCATTGGAGCAATGCATATGTGAAATGTGAAGCAGATCTAAGCAAGGAAACAGAAATTATAAGCCATTTACCTGAGCGTTAAGGTTTCGAACGCACCAAGTCTGTGACCTGGACCCTGATCTTAGCGGGGGTGGGACGAATGTGGATTTGTCACAGGACGGTAGAGGACCATTGGAGCACTGTGTGTGTGAAATGTGAAGCAGATCCGAGCAAAGAAACAGAAATTATAAGCCATTTACCCGAGCGTGAAGGTTTCGAACGCACCAAGTATTTGACCTTGACCCTGGGCTTAGTGGGGGCGGGACGAATGTGGATTTGTGACAGGACGGTAGAGGAGCATTGGAGCAATGTATGTGTGAAATGTGAAGCAGATCCGCAGGACAAAATTATAAGCCATTTAACCGAGCGTTATTAAGGATTTAACGAGCGTTAAGGTTTCGAACGCATCAAGTCTGTGACCTGGGCTTAGTGGGGGCGGGACGAATGTGGATTTGTCACAGGGTGGTAGATTGGACATTGGAGCAATGCAGTAAAGACCCAATGAGCATGCCCGGGTGTGAAGATGGCCTTGAGCAGATCTCCGAGCAAGGACACAGACATTATAAGCCATTTACCCAAGTTTTAAAGTTTTGAATGCACCAATCTGTGACTAGACCCTGGGCTTAGTGTCGGGACGAATGTGGATTGGTCACAGGGCGGCGGTAGAGGACCATTGGAGCAATGTGTGTGAGAAATGTGAAGCAGATCCGAGCAAGGACACAGACATTATAAGCCATTTACCCAAGTTTTAAAGTTTTGAATGCACCAAGTCTGTGACCTTGACCCTGGGCTTAGTGGGGGCGGGACGAATGTGGATTGGTCACAGGGCGGTAGAGGACCATTGGAGCAATGTGTGTGTGAAATGTGAAGCAGATCCGAGCAAGGACACAGACATTATAAGCCATTTACCCAAGTTTTAAGGTTTCGAACGAACCAAGACTGACCTTGACCCTGGGCTTAGCGGGGGCGGGACGAATGTGGATTTGTCACAGGGCGGTAGAGGACCATTGGAGCAATGCGTGTGTGAAATGTGAAGCAGACCCGAGCAAGGAAACAGAAATTATAAGCCATTTACCCAGCGTTTAGGTTTCGAACGCACCAAGTCTGTGACCTTGACCCTGGGCTTAGCGGGGGCGGAACAAATGTGCATTTGTCACGGCGGTAGAGGATCATTGGAGCAATGCGTGTGTGAAATATGAAGCAGATCCGAGCAAGGAAACAGAAATTATAAGCCATTTACCCAGCGTTAAGGTTTCGGGACGTACGTACGTACGTACGTACGTACTGACGCCGGTAACACTATATGCCCCCCTCACCATTCGGTGGCGGGGGCATAACTAGAAAACCAGTTGATTTGTTTTCTGGTACCTGTGGGTTATAAGTGCTTACTGTACTGAATGCCAACTACATATACTATTCTCTATAGTTTTCACAGTTTTGGTCTCAGTTTAGCAGTTAAATTTTGGAAAATACGAATCCAGACATTTCGTGTGTAGGAATACAGCAGCTATTATCTTTAGTTCTGACGGGGCAGTAAAAGGGGGTAGACGATTTTTTATATATTTCAGTACTGTACTGCAAGTTACACCAGTCTCGCAGTGACCAGTTAGCCGCCAATTTCGTACAATTTTTATTAGATAACATATTTCAGTACTTTCAGTACTTTGATTTTATTCACCGCTACGGGCCTGGTGACTAAGACACCGCTTCGCTTATTAGTGTAACAACAACTTTTTGTTATGCCCCCGCCACCGAATGGTGCGTTCGAAACCTTAACGCTGGGTAAATGGCTTATAATATTTCTGTTTCCTTGCTCGGATCTGCTTCACATTTCACACACGCATTGCTCCAATCGTCCTCTACCGCCCTGTGACAAATCCACATTCGTCCCGCCTCCGCTAAGCCCAGGGTCAAGGTCACAGACTTGGTGCGTTCGAAACCTTAACGCTGGGTAAATGGCTTATAATTTCTGTTTCCTTGCTCGGATCTGCTTCACATTTCACACACACATTGCTCCAATGATCCTCTACCGCCCTGTGACAAATCCACATTCGTCCCGCCCCTGCTAAGCCCAGGGTCAAGGTCACAGACTTGGTGCGTTCGAAACCTTAACGCTGGGTAAATGGCTTGTAATTTTTCTGTTTCCTTGCTCGGATCTGCTTCACATTTCACACACACATTGCTCCAATGATCCTCTACCACCCTGTGACAAATCCACATTCGTCCCGCCCCCGCTAAGCCCAGGGTCAAGGTCACAGACTTGGTGCGTTCGAAACCTTAACGCTCGGGTAAATGGCTTGTAATTTCTGTGTCCTTATTCGGATCTGCGTCACATTTCTCACACACATTGCTCCAATGCTCCTCTACCGCCCTGTGACAAATCCACATTCGTCCCACCCCTGCTAAACCCAGGGTCAAGGTCACAGACTTGGTGCGTTCGAAACCTTAACGCTCGGGTAAATGACTTATAATCAAATATGCCTCGTTTTCTTTGGCTGCCAGCGGGGGCATTCGTGTGCCGACAGGCCACATTTCTAGTTTTTGTTTTGTTATGCAAAATTAAAATCATGAGGTATTTATCACAGTGAATGTAGTCTTTGACACTAACTTTACAACAAAACAAACACATTTATTGGGAAAAATAAATATATACCCCACCTCCGAGATTTCGTCAAGAAACATGCGTGACTGAATTGGGTAGGATAGCGAAAGTTGGCAGCGAATAACAACAACAAAGGTAATATGTAGCCTATTCGTCTATTAGCCCCGTTTTAGCCCCGTTTTAGTCTACGTACTGCGAATAATTTCAGGACGTTCAGTCCTTTAATTTATTTTAAGCACACAGAACACACCATTTAACCTGTGTCTAATGTTAATTGATAACAGTCTGGGCTCGGTTGGTTGCTCAAAACCGTTGTTAACTTAACGGAAAGTTAAATCCTCAACAGGCCGTTAAGCTAACGGTGGTTCTGAGCAACCGAGCTCTGATTTCCATTTTTTCCCGGGGACAACTCTGCATTACACTCCCGTGCAGTCTGCTACGGATGATACGGGAGTGTTTTGAAGTTACGTTTACCGCAAATACCAAACATCCTCCATAGCATAGAGTCCTCTTCAAATGTCTTTGTTCAAAATCCACGCCCCTCTAACATGTTTTCTTTCATGGAACGCCTTGATATTTCATACATGCATTCCTCAGATAGTGGGTGGCAGGTGGGAGCATGCGATGGGTAATTTAACGATCGGGGTTCATCCTTACCGGAATACCGACTGGAGACCTGGTTTGGCCCTCACATACGTCTTTGGCATTTTGTATGTGACAGTTGAATCTGGTTATACCCCTTATAAGAGTAATCCTACCGGTATTACTTTTAAATAGGGGAAGAGGCCAAGTGACTTTGGTGCAGTATGGACCTGGCACCAGGTCAGGTTATTCTAATTTCAGGGCTGAATATGTTGTATCTCGATGTAAATATTCCGTTCTGATTTTGGGATTCCCCCCCCCCCCCCCCCCCCCCCCCCGTCCCCCCCCCGCCCAATGCAGCTGGTTAAAACGGGGTCGAACCTGTTTGCCCGGCCTTACATGACCTTAGCTGTTGATAGGCCGTTAAACACCAATAAACAAACAAACAAACAAACATTCCTCAGATGACCCTCTATCATGCTGTAGCAAATCCATGACTCACCACCCAACCCTTATCCCAAGGTCAAGGTCACAAACCTAGCACATTCATAAACTTAACGTTGGGGTAAATGTTGTGTAACTTCTGTTTATTTACCGGGAATACCTTCATATTTCATACATGCATTCATCTGATGCAACTCTATCATACTATAGCAAATCCATGACCCACCTCCCACCCCTTTCCCCAAGGTCAAGGTAACAAACTTAGCACATTCATAAACTTAAAAATAACGTTGGGGTAAATGTCTTATAACCTCTGTTTCCTTTCATGGAACGCCTTGATATTTCATACATGCATTCATCTGATGATACTCTATTGTGCTATAGCAAATCCATGACCCACCGCTTATCCCAAGGTCAAGGTCACAAATTTAGCACATTCGTAAACTTAACGTTGGGGTAAATGTCTTATAACATCTGTTTCCTTATATGGAACGCCTTGCTATTTCATACATGCATTCCTCAGATGACCCTCTATCATGCTGTAGCAAATCCACAACACACCACCCAGCCCTTACCCCAAGGTCTAGGTCACAAACTTGGCATGTTCATAAACTTAACGTTGGGGTAAATGTTGTGTAACTTCTGTTTTGGTACAGGGGACGCTTTGATATTTCATACATGCATTCATCTGATGAAACTATCGTGCTATAGCGAATCCATGACCCACTGCCCACCCCAAATGTCTTATAACATCTGTTTCCTTTGATGGAACACCTTGATATTTCATACATGCATTCCTCAGATGACCCTCTATCATGCTGTAGCAAACCCACATCCCACCACCCAACCCTTACACCAAGGTCAAGGTCACAAACTTAGCACGTTCATAAACTTAACGTTGGGGTAAATGTTGTTTAACTTCTGTTTATTTACAGGGAACGCTTTGATATTTCATACATGCATTCATCTGATGATCCTCTATTGTGCTACAGCAGATCCACGACCCCCCCCCCCACACCCCTTTTTCCAAAGTCACAAACTTAGCACATTCATACATGCATTACTCCTGTGAATAGCTATTATGCTGTAGAAAATCACCAACTTAGTGCGTTCATAAACTTAATGTTGGGTTACATTTTGTTTTACTTCTGTTTTCAGGGAGCGCATTGCTATTTCATACATTCATTCATCTTAATATGTTATATTATGCTAGATAGAAAACCCACGACCCACCTTGCACCACTGACCCAAATGTCAAGGTCCACCGCACGCCCCTTAACCCAAGGTCAATTATATATAATATTCATGTTTTTTATGCAACTGTGCCAAGTTTGAGTGAAGGCTGCC
Organism: Conchocele bisecta; assembly: GCA_029237695.1. Classification (NCBI taxonomy): domain Eukaryota; kingdom Metazoa; phylum Mollusca; class Bivalvia; order Lucinida; family Thyasiridae; genus Conchocele; species Conchocele bisecta. Next base: position 90,244,620 of record CM055265.1, on the reverse strand, counting down.
AACAGGCGAGCTTCGTTGTCTTCTGACAACTCTTATTCCTAATTTTATTCACAGTATTGTTGAACCACACAAATCTATCGTTATTGTTCAACTGAGTAGCTTAATTAGTAGCTTATTGGCCGGCAAATTTCGTTGCTCAAGTGGCAGAAATCGTAAACTTGATGTATATTCACCTGTCAAAAACCCGTAGTAGGGATGGAAAATTTGTACAATTCACAAATAATTATTTATGTTTAGAAATAAGCAAAAAATCTGAAAATTACACCTACCTATGAAAACCAAAACAAAACAAGACGTCACTTTAGGCCATTTATAGAAGATAACTCGATATACTCGTATCTTCTATAAATTACCTTTCTATAATTAGGCCAAGAGTAGAGCGTTTTAGATCGGAAACAAATTGAACAAAGCTGAATTTTTCACCATAGGTCCCGGATATCATGAGAATTAACATATCAAAACTCCCCATGAATCCGAGTTGAGCTTTCCTCAGAATTCAAGATGGCGTCCAAGATGGCCGCCAAAATATGTAATAAACCTAAATTTGTCCCAAATTACCCTATACTTTCAGAAAATGATCAGCATAACAGTACAATTAATGTAAACACTATTTCAGGTCATAATGATGTTTTTACAAACTTCAAAATGGCGTCCAAGATGGCCGCCAAACACGTAAAATGCTTATTTTGAGCGTAAACGACCAATTATGTTCAAATATCAAGCTTCGTAGCATAACGATGAATACAGAAATACGTCAATTGGCCATTTTCACATTTATAGAGAGTAACTACAATCTAGTGTACAGAAGACACACCAAGAAGAAATGTGTTGTTGTAAACAATGGTATGCCATTTTACGTTCATAACAATGTAACTTCATTTAAATGTTCCATTTTCATGTTTGTTTGCTATTTCTGGCACTTACGATTTGTTGCGAATGTGTTGCTTTCTTGTGGAGCTTCCATTGCTTTCATGTTATTGTTACTGTTTACTGTTATTAGTTGATATTGTATTCTTTTTGGGGACCGTACATGAGTAATCGCACAGTGCACATCATTACTCATATTAACAATAAATTGCATATCAGCAGTCATTTTTCTGCTTAATCAATCGACTGTATTTTGAGTGCTCATCGCTGGAATCATTAAAGTTTCACTGTATGTCATCATATAATGTAGTACAATCTGAAGACATCTGTGGGATGTGTCTGCATGTTTGCCCCATGCATTGACTACACATGGATGAACAGTGGAGTCCTAGCTTTCGGCATCCGCATATCCGCCCACAGCCGGTTTTGCAACCACAAGACACCAATTTCAGAAGCTTGTCAGGTGCAATAGGAGCTTCTGACTCGGTCGGTAGCAAACAATCGCCATGGAAATGTCAGCCCCACTCTGTTGGGGAAAGTTCATTGCCCAACCATTGCTGTACAGTATGGTACGTACAATAGGAATGTTGCCTGGCTGCTGCACTCGTGGGTGGTAGTGCTTCTAGCTTAAACGTAGTGGACAGAGATGCATGGCTTATATATCGGTTGTAAGCTATGTATCGGTATTTGTCAAGTGTGTGTCTTCTGGGCACCGTAGAGCCGAAGGAGAAATTGTTCCCCAGCCGCAGCCACGTTCTCCTTCGTACTGTGTGTGGCTGCAAAATCATCCAAACCAGCATTGTCACTGTCTTTTTTAACAAGTTTAAATGCTTTCCGTTTTCCTTGCCCAAACAGTGCTGATACCGTATCACATCCGATAATAGCGTGAACAGCCATCAGGTGTTTCTTTGCGCCCCCAATTGAGTGTTGGATGTCTGTAATGTCGTATACACATAACGGATTTCTCTTGAACATCATGTGCATGCGGGTGAGTGGAGTAGCTGGGGACACTAGCATTACTAGCAAGCATTACTGGAGTCGGACTATCATCGTCAGCTTCAGCCTGTTTTACAGTTATGTTGCTGTGTCTCAACTCGTCCGTGAGCCTTTCTATCAATCTTGTCTTATTGGAACCATTGGCGAGGAAGGAAGTTTGAGAGGTCATGGTTTTTATCTCGGCATCAAATATAATGTCACCAGAAACCGACTTTGATGCCCGTCTGTGCTGCTCAGCAGATTTAGTAGATGATTGACTTCCATATCCATCAAAGACAACCGTTGTGTCTTCGCTGCCATAATGCTCTACTATGTACGATACATATGACTCGCATACTTGCTTGTACGTTGCATCGGAAGGCCAAATAACAGTGTGTAGAAGGTAACCGCCATCAATGACAAAGACAGCATCTTCCGGAAATGTAGACTGTGGCGTAACATTTGACCGCAGCAGGGCACTAAGTGTACTTTTGGCAGTCTTCCTCATTGTGCCTTCATTGAAGAGAGACGGGTTGTGGTGCCAGTTCGTACGACAGGAATTCTTCCATCTCTGAACTGCTTTGCATAACACAAGTGATTCTATTACACAGCAAAGTTGGGTTTACCACAACTGACTGACCACGAATCTTGACTGTGTTAACAGCTCCACTTATTGTCTTCACTCTGTCGTTCCGTTTCAGTTTTACATCTGTGAATGGTGTATTGACAATGGTAGCAGCGGCTGACCGGCCTATCTCATAGGCGGTGTCACAGTTCACAGATGCATCAGCCACCAGACCTGTGTCTATTGCAACAAGTGAATCTGGTTTACTAGCTGAAAATGGTGAATGTATCCGCATCCACTCTAAGAAGGTGTTGTAGTCTTTGCGGTCGCGAGATTCTGAGCTGAACCGCAGATCCTTATGCTGCTCTGAGGTACTCGTATGGACACCGGTAAATTTCTCAAGGGCTTCACATATAGGTATGCAACTTGGCAATGCATGGATCCACTTTGCCAACGTGCTTTCAGTGATTCCCCGTCCATGGGTCATCCCTGCGGCAGACTTCAACAGCCGCATAAGCTCCTGCTCAATGGTCTGGTCCGAAAAGTTGCCGCTCCAAAAATGATCAGACCTGCGTATTGTAAAGTATCCATGATCGGTGAACAATCTGCGTTCTATTTTAGACATGCTGGAGTTAAGTTCTGTCATTTGGTGCAGGTATAGCCTGGTTGACTTTGCGTAGGCCAGATGACCCGCAGCATGGAAGAAAGGGATCATTCTACTGACACAATACAAATGTCTCCTGTACGCTCAGCCCGAATAAACAACCTAAGGAGAGAAACCTGTTCCAAATAATTGATCCAGAGTGTTCCTGTTCGACTTTCATTTGCTGCACCTTTCATCGCGTCAGAAATTACCTCGGTAATGTTCTGCAAACATGCATCATCCTCTTCTCTTTCAGTTGCATCGCCATTTTCCATAAGTGATTTGTGAAAACGACGCAAAGGATCGAAGTCAACATTGTCTAAACACCCGGGCTTCTCTAACAGCAACGCTGCTATGACTGCTGATGTTGTAAGGTGAGCACGAAGTGCTCTTGCGTAGGCATGTCCAGTTAGCATATGGACGACAGACTCAGGGGCATAGACAGTCCCCCATAATGTCCCCAGCCCACTGCCTCCCATAATAAATCCTACTGATCCCATATAGGACATAAGTAGATGAAAACCACACAACCTTGCAATGACTTGTGAAAGATCGGGAGACGCGGACACTATTTCGGCCGCTTTGATATAAAGCGGTTGATCGAAAGTTACTACACAGGTACCAAGCCCATATTTCTCGGACTGCTTTTGTGCAAATGAAAGTGCTGTATAAATTGTACTCGCATTCCAGGATCAAGGTTGATGAATGGAAGAATTTCTATTCTGGTCTTCATGTGATTCTTGCCTGTTACTGCCAGCTGCATGAATCCACTCCAAAATGGACATGGTGAGACATTCATGGACAAGCTGGCCATCCACAGACAATCTAAGCTTGTGGCAAACTTCAGACTAGGTGGGTCCGGTTTTGGAGCTTCTAGAGGACCCGAACGCTACAGACTGTAGCCCCGGAACAGTTGGTTTCCTGTACGATTTTATAGGGACATCCCCGAACTTCCCAATTACTTGGGCACTGGGTACAATTACTGAAGGAGTGAGAGTTTCTTTTACTACTTCACCTGGGGGCGTGACACACGCAATTCCACCCATTGTGTGAAAGGTGCCATGTCCTGTTAGCGTTGCAACATTAAAGTCAGCATTGTCGAATACAAACTGTGTGAAGCCGTTTAAGTTGTAGGATGGCTCATCCTTAGAGAGAAATGCGTAATTCAGTCTCTGAATTTCCTTGTAATCATCAGCAAAGCACATGCTACTTAAGATGTCAATTAGCTCACGAGATGCATACTTTCTGTGTATGTACACTGTGACTGCTAAGAGTATTGGGGATACAAATGACTTTGGCCTACACGCAGCTATTATTGAATGCGATATCGCTGTACATCGTCTTTCTATAGACTTACGTTCTTCCAATGCCGTTGACTTTGTCACGGAAGGTTACAATGTTTGATATGCCTGGTATGCTCGTTATAATCATTTGATCTCCATAGTGTGCTTGTAGTTTCTGCCTAAGATACTTCACTGAATATCCTTCGGACCTCTCCATGTAGCTTTCGTGAATATCTGAAAGTTCTGACAGGGTATACTGACATTCATCGTTCTCATCAAGATGCAGACACAACTTTTGAAACGATTCCTCTTTCAACATGTCACATGGTCTGCCTCTTTCAGCATCGGTTTGTCGCCCCCTAAACTGTGTCGAACATCCACGATGGTACTTGCCCTCTGGGGCAACTAAGTCACTAACAGACCGAATACTCAGCAACACTTGCTCGCCCCAAGAATCGTGTCTCTTCTCGGCACATGAAATCAGTTCCGGCAAATACTCAATGGTCTCAACATCGCTAGACTCTCGTCGACGAGATTTCGGAAGTTTAGAATCATGCAACAACGTCTTGCCACAGAATAAACAATCTGTCTCAAAATCAAATTCGTCTGATTTAGAGCGCAGCGATGTTTAAACTCCCTCTCTGTTGTCATCACCATTATCTGCAGAGGGTTCAACTGTCCGGGATGAGGGATGTTTTGCGAGTGTATTCTTTAAAGCAATTCACATGCACTTCAAAAGGTGATGTTCGTGTTTGTAGAACTGTCTGCAATTCATCACTGCGAATCATGCTGACAGAAATCAACGAGACGTGACCCTTTTCTCCAACTGTTTGCGTCTTTGCAGAGGATAATACCTCTTTACAAATAACACATGATACATCCATTATTTTGCTTAAATGGTTGCTTATATCTAGATGAAAGCGGGTAGATAGATTGATATATATCAACTTTATAGGTTTCAATAATATAAAAAATGACAGCGTCAACGAAATCGTATTCACTATCAGTGATGCTATTCAAAGCATAGCGTTGTTAAACGTTCTCAACTAACCAGCGTCAGCGATATTAACTCATAACGTCACTATTTTGACGTCACCGTGACAATGTCTTATTATATGTGGCCGTGACTGGAGAAATGGGGCTTATGGGCTATGCGACCAGTGTAGCCCCAGATCAGCCTGCGCAGTCTGATCAGGAACTACACTGTTCGCCATTCAGTCAGTGAAACATCCATCATGCTTCTAACAAACATTACAATTCTAGCGGACCAGTAGCTATGATGGAAACAAATCCCATAAGCACCATTTCTCCAGTCACGGCCACAATTATTTATACTACGTTATGATACGTAGATCTATTTATAAATTATTAAAATAGATGGGAAACTAGACTAGACTACATTTTTTAGTTATTATAGTGCATGTAACTGTTAATGGACGATCAGAAATACGATCCGTGAGCGGAGCATATGAAATGCCTTGCATTAATATTCACCATTCAGAATAAGAAACTTATGTCGGATAGATTATTCATTGTGTATTCTGAATACAGTTATACAAGGCACACCAAAATGGAAGAAGACATAGTCCTTGTAACGAAACGATTAGATGAAGTTATTTCTTTAAAAAAAAAAGAGTCAATTTGGACATATTTTTCTTATTTTAAATCTATGGCGGCCATTTTGAATCATGTTGAATGGTAGAAACATATTAATATGTTTTAAAATGTATGTTGTGCCGTGATATGCTCTTTTTTGTAAACATTTGGCTCATTTGTAGCTCATTTGGAGCGCATTAAGAGATTTAACCATTTTTGGCGACCATCTGGGCGGCCATCTTGAATTTTGAAGAAAGCTCAACTCGAATTCATGGGGAGTTTTGATATGTTAATTCTTATGATATCCTGGACCTATGGTGAAAAATTCAGCTTTTAATTTTTTTCCGATCTTTGGCAGTATTTAACGTACTGCTCTTGGCCTAAATGGTTTTACCCTTCCTACTACGGTTATTGACTTGTTTCGTGTGATTTATACTTATATACACGTAATTGTCTCCAGTGTAATCTAAGTTTATTTTGGTCAGCGCTAGTTTTCACGCGCGGAATGCAACCCACCACTTGCATGTGCTGACTGCATCCCGCCTCAAAGACCGCGTCAACTGTCCCGTGATGCATAAACAAAGTTGGGTACAAAATGGCTCCCACATTTTTAGCTCACCTGAGCGAAGCTCATGTGAGCTATTGTTACCGCAATGTGTCCGTCGTCCGTCCGTCGTCCGTCCGTGAACATTTTCAAACGTCTTCTTCTCGGTAACCATTGGGCCTGTAGTCACCCACATTTTTAGCTCACCTGAGCGAAGCTCATGTGAGCTATTGTTACCGCAATGTGTCCGTCGTCCGTCCGTCGTCCGTCCGTGAACATTTTCAAACGTCTTCTTCTCGGTAACCATTGGACCTATAGTCACCAAACTTCACGGTCATGGTCCTTAGGTAGGGGGATTACAAAACTGTTAACATGACGTCATTACGTAATCCAAGATGTACAATGCTCTTTCAAAGATGTTATAATGGTGACCCCGGGGTCAAAAATGGGCGTGGCCCGTGGGGTCAAATTTTATTTTTGACCGAATATGGTCATGTCATTTATCAAATCGAATGTATCAACGAGGCGATGACTCTGGTGCATTTTTTTTCGAAATCGGATGGTTATGTCATCCAAGATGGCCGCCGAAATGTCAAAAGGTTCTTTTATTAGAGATTTCAAAATTCTTCTTCACATGAACCGCTTGGCCCATGGTAGCCAAACTTAAAAGTTATGTTCCAAGTGTGTAGCCTTTTCAGATTTGTTAAAATTGAGGTCATCGCTAATCCAAGATGGCCGCCGTCTAAAAATAGCATAAATTCTTAAAAAATCTTCTCGTGAACCGCCAGCCGTATTTCAACGAAACTTGGTAGGAATGAACGATGTACATACAATGTTCTTTCAAAGTTGTTAAAATGGTGACCCCGGGGTCGAAAATGGGCGTGGCCCGTGGGGTCAAATTTTATTTTTGACCGAATATGGTCATGTCTATATCAAATCGAAGGTATCAAAGAGGCGATCGCTCTGGTACATTTTTTGTCGAAATTGGATGGTCATGTCATCCAAGATGGCCGCCGAAAGGTCAAAAGGTTGTTCTTTTATTAGAGATTTCAAAATTATTCTTCACACAAATCGCTTGGCCCATAGTGGCAAAACTTCACAGTTATGGTCCATGGGTGAAGCCTTTTCAGATTTGTTAAAACGGAGGTCGTCGCTAATCCAAGATGGCCGCCGTCTAAAAATAACACAAATTCTTAAAAAATCTTCTTCTCATGAACCGCCAGCCGGATTTCGACGAATGATCGACGTAGAATGCCCCGGAGTCAAAAATGGGCGTGGCCCGTGGGGTCAAATTTTATTTTTGACTAAATATGCTCATGTCATATATCAAATTGAAGGTATCGATGAGGCGATTGCTCTGGTGCAATATTTGTCGGAATCGGATGTCATCCATGATGGCCTCCAAAAGGTCCATTTATTCGAGATATTGAACGTCTTTTTCTCATGAATCACATGGCCGATGCTGACCAAACTTCCTAGTAAGTTAAGATCCTTTGGGTCAAGCATTTTCAGATTTGGTAAAATGAGAGTCATCTCTTGATCCAAGAGGACCGCCATCTAAAAATAGCATATTTTTTTTAAAAACACATGAACTCAATGTCACATTCTCCTCTGGTGTTCATGGAGTCAGGTGAGCGAATTAGGGCCATCATGGCTCTCTTGTTTAAATAAATAATTAGAAATCAATGTCGGATGTGGCAATGTATAATAGGGCTTCAAACACTAAAAACTAGCAGATACTCTCTCAGAAAATGTATAAATACAATGCACAAGCAAAAACATGTTTTGACAATCATATAGTGTAGAGTAATAAATATACGTAAGTAAAAAGTTTCGTTTGTACGATTTGTGTATTACGTGACGTCGTTACTGTTGACAACGAGTGACGTTAGCGTCAGACTTGAAGTCCCGCTCGCAGACTGAACGTGTAGTTTCACAACTGGGATACAAAAATCAGTACTAAACACATACCATAATGCAAAATATGGATACAACTAAAGAAAGAAGAAATACGCGTGATGCTAAAGGCAGCAAAACAGAGACAGATGACAAAATGACGGAAAATTCAGATATTTTCAGCACCAGAAAAGTGAAATGGTTCTCAATGAAATTTGAGCGAGATGCTGAGGCAATGGCGAAGAGCTACATAGGGAGGAAAAGTCGGGTGGAGTACCTGGGTTGGGTGGAAGGAGTCACTGTAGGAAGTGACGGGAAACTGGTGATAGATGCCGGTATTAAACGCTCCAGGTGGGGCGAATGGCTGGCGAGGAAAATGGAGAAAGCGGGTGAGGAGAGTGTTGTGGAATACCTGGCAGCCAGACAGCGACGGTGTGACGTGGCTCAGACGGTGGAGCAGAACACAGGTGGAAGACTCGGACCTATGACACCAAAAAAAATGCCTATTAAAAAAATCCCATTACCCCACCCATCTGGGCTCGTACAGTACCATATGCTATATCAAGGTGAGTATAAATAGGGCTATTATAGAAAGACGCCTCTCCTTTCCGGCTCGCCATTGCCGGAGACAGAAGTCATACATTTAATCGATGTTTATTGTGTTTGTGCGAGCCGGAAAAGAGAGGCTTCTTTCTATAATAGCCCTATTTATACTCCCCTTGATATAGCATATGGTACTGTACGAGACCAAGTGGGTGGGGTAATGGGATTTTTTTAATAGTCATTTTTGTTGGTGTCATAGGTCCGAGTCTTCCACCTGTGGAGCAGAAGGGCGCGTGGAGGAAACAGATGCAGACTACACAGGCACCAGACCAGACTGTCAGCCAGAAAACAAAGAAACCATCCCCGAAACAGGTAATACTACATTTGATCACAGTGTTTTATATATATTTACGGGACGAAAGTGGCATCTAATGTATTTCGGAATGTATTAACTTTAATAAAATAGAAAAACAATTTAATATTAAATAACAAAAAGAAACTGTTTAATTAGTCAGGTTGAGGTATAAAATTAGACGGTTGTATAAAACAGCAATGTTTACATTTATTGTTTTGGACATGCGTTTATGTATGTCCATTACCACTGGTATTGTATTTACAAAATCCATGTATTATTGTGATGTGTCGAAATGCAACATATCATATCTACCCACTTTCAGGCTACAGTCTCAACATCACCGGTCGGTGATAACAACAAAACCGACAAAGCTGCAAAACCTGAAGTTGATCCCGATGTGGCGTATCATGACCCGACAAAGCCTGAAGTTTCCGCCGCAACACGCATATATCCAGATGTGGTGAGTCATGACCCGATAAAGCCTGAAGTTGCCGCCGCAACACGCACAGATCCCGATGTAGAGAGTCATGACCCAACAAAGCCTGCAGTTGCCGCCGCCGCCCGCACAGATCCCGATGTGGCGAGTCATCACCCGAGAAAGCCTGAAGTTGCCGTCGCAACACGCACATATCCCGGTGTGACAAGTCATCACCCGACAAAGCCTGAAGTTTCCGCCGCAACACGCACAGATCCCGATGTGGCGAGTCATGAACCGACAAAGCCTGAAGTTGCCGCCGCAACACGCACATATCTCGATGTGATGAGTCATGACCCGACACAGCCTGAAGTTGCCGCCGCAGCACGGACAGATCCCGATGTGGCGAGTTGTGACACAACAAAGCCTGACGTTGCCGCCGCAACACGCTCAGATCCCGATGTGGCGAGTCATGACCCGACAAAGCATGAAGTTGCCGCCGCCGCTCGCACAGATCCCGATGTGGCGAGTCATGACACGACAAAGCCTGAAGTTGCCGCCGCAACACGCACAAATCCCGATGTGGCGAGTCATGACACGACAAAGCCTGAAGTTGCGGCCGCAACACGCACAGATCCCGATGTGGCGAGTCATGACCCGACAAAGCCTGAAGTTGCCGCCGCCCGCACAAATCCCGATATGGCGAGTCAAGACCCAAGAAAGCCTGAATTTACCGCCGCCGCCCGCACAGATCCCGATGTGTGGAATCATGACCCAACAAAGCCTGAAGTTGCCGCCGCCGCCCGCACAGATCCCGATGTGGCGAGTGATGATCCTACAAAGCCTGATGTTGCCGTCGCAACATGCAGAGATCCCGATGTGGCGAGTCAAGACCGGACAAAGCCTGAAGTTGCTGCCGCCGCCCGCACATATCCCGATGTAGAAAAGCACACGTCCGTCGACAGGGAGATATATATAGAAACTGCCCTGTTGCGATCCAGATGTGGACAGTGGATGTCTGTAAAGTTTGGGAAAGCCGGGCGAGAGGATAAAGGGGCACGGGTTCATGAGGAGATAGTAATGGGGAGACAACTGATGGCAGACACGGCTCGGTTCAGGCTGAAGTGGCGACAGGAGCTGGCTTGGAAGGAAGAGGCTCTGAAGAAGATAAAAGGTACACCAGTAGCCTATTTCACCAACATATGCAAAGGACCGACTATTTAAGTCCCCATCCGATAGGACTAGGCTAGCACGAAGTTGTCTTGCCCAAGGACACGCCGAATCGGCCATTCGCAGCGGCCCGAGGTGGGAATCGAACCCGGGTTCATACTTTTATGAAATAACAGCTTTTTTACTAATTGGCTCCTTAAGTACATTCAATATTGACTGTTTATTTGATAATAAATGCCATTACGGCTCACCGGCGAAAATCCCCTAATGTCGAACGCGCGTCCATTCACACCCACTCCCGCCTCCCTCCAGGACGCCGACGTCCTTCCCCCAAAATCCTCGGGTCTGGTGTCATCATCTTGATAACGTCCGAACATGTAAGAGCGGCGTTATGTAGTTTTATAAAGTGCATTATCTTTGTTTTGAATATGCGATTCCGTGAAAAGCATATTTATTAATTTGATTTGTGTTAAAGGTACATGCCCGCTCAGTAGGCACAAACTGTTATTTGTATCAGAGACATCATCTGAGACATTTTCTGGCAAAATTAACATTCATTCCCCATTACCCCACATATTGATTGTCATTATTATACATTTTATATCGGATGTAAATTTCCACACTGATATCAGGGGCGATAACCGTGTTTTCTTATAATGTTATCGGACATTACTATTTGTTCTCTGTATTTACTTTTTGATGTGCAATTATTTTACTTTATAATCTGTCGAAAATATTATTTTTTTCAGGTGACGCATTTAATTAGTATAAATAATTAATAAATACCATGCCTCATTGTCATATGAAAATAGCCTGATACCGCTGTGCGTGACTATCAGTAAAATAAATAATACTAAATGAGTATAGATGTATAGTGGGCACTCGTAATTTTTAGAACTGGTGGAATAGTGACACAATTATACACTTATTTAATTTCTATAAAGAATATTTTGTGCCGACTGAGTGGGCATGTACATTTAAATACAGCATTCGCCGTATATGTCATTTAACTGTTATATACCGTATGTATGTTATATTCTTTATGTGAATACATGGACACATTAATAGACGATTGCGAGTAGGAATTTCCCAACATCCTCCCAACAGCCCTCGTACAACCGACGTTGTAGCACATGACTGTATCTACTAAAAAATCATCATCCATCTACAGCCCATTCATTTTTATTTCTAACACAATTTCAGGGCAGGGCTAATGAGAAAGCTGGTGTTGCTCCCACACATGCAGGCCCCACGGCTAACAACAGAGATGCTGTAGACATCATGGTAGCTAACAAAACCACAGTGATAACATCACCGGTCGGTGGCGAAGTGAAGGAAGCAGCATACAAGGCTGTCGAGGTGCAGCACTCAGGTGAAAAAGGCACAGTTAAACCTACCACCGCGGCTTCTTCAGAGGACACCAACACAACCGCTCCTGAAGATCCTAGCGCGGACAAGACAGGCATATATGGCAACGCCAGCAAACCTGATGCTGATACCGCACGACATGATGACGTAATGGGTGTGGACACCACGCTGCTGGCTCTGTGTGGTCACTTCGGTGAGTTACCAAGTACTGGTTTGACTTGGCTAATCCTTTATCCTTATACATGTAGGTTTTACTTAAGTAATACGGTTTATTAAGAATATTCTTACTATGAGCACTAGTCGTACAACATGCGAGTAGCGCCCACTCAGTTGGGTACCATTAGTTTCGTCGACCGTCACATTGGGGCCACTGTTATGTTTCGGACATTTATGCAAACTCCAGCTTGATCGTTGTTTAATAACCATGCATGTGAGCAGCTACAGTGTAATAAATGTCTTCGTTTCCATGTATCTCCTATTCCTAACTAAAACTTAACGTGAGTTCTGGTTCTCTCATGTAGGAGAAGACTGCTCGATGCATACATTCAGACGCCATGATGACGACATGACCAATAATTCGACCACATATGGCAGCACTGGTCCCTACATTAGTGCATACAGGCACGGTAAGTAGATCATCTCGATGATATTGGGCAATCAAGTTGACCTGCGTAATTGGCATCTGGATCTGGACAAAACATTCCCCTCAGAGAAAATCGTGACTATCAAACCATAACTCAAATGATTATGTGGCTGTGATTGGAGAAATGGGTATTATGGGACATGTGATTAGTGTAGCTCCTGAACAAATAGCACACACCTGTAGCCTGATATTGATCTATATTGCGTATTAGTAGCACGGCAGGTCTTTCATTGATGGACTGGCGAAGATTGCAGATCCTGATCAGACTGTGAGGATGCACATGCTGATCTGGATCTACACAGGTCGCAAAACCCAAAATCCCCATCATTTCTCCTGTCGCAGCCACATTATATACTCTCCAATCAGGACAATGATAAACAATAAATGTGAAGGTGGTGGGAACATTTCTCTCGGATTATAAATCAATATAAACAAATGTAAGGTGTATATTTATTCGGTTTTTATTCCTTCAAGAGCAACCATTCGATTCGCCTTATATTTAATGGTGGCTCGAACACCATCCATGATACCCTGCAAGAGAAACCACAAGTAATGTGTGTTGTATATTGTTTGGTATGTATTGATTCACTAACGAATTAATTTCATTTCTCTTTTCAGCATACACGTGGATATTCGCCAATGCTCGGTCGGACACTGGGGGGACTTGCTGAGGTGGACGAAAGCACGAGGCGGACGAAAGAACGAACCCCCTTTTCAGTTTTAACTTTTGGGTCAAGTATGACTATTGTAAATTATAGCTCCATAATGCATTATAATGCCGGAAATTGCACATAGAAATCAAATATTTCCCGAGGAAGGACCCCGAAACCCCCGACTAACAAGAGGGAATATCCCTCCCGTGCTCTGCCGGATTCGTGCCCCGGGTACGGGTGCGTATTTGTCTCACCCTGTGACATTTGGCCTGTGACACGAGCGACTGCCGTGACTGATACATACTGCCCAAAATGTTCCCAACAATATGGTATTCAAAGACGACTTACAAATGGTATTTGGGGACGAATTCCAATTTGATGGGGAAGTATGTCACGGTACGTAACTCACTATGTGCATAATGTGTTTGAATCGGTTAGAGCGATGATATGGTAAACGAGAAGGGCCCGGGTTTGAGTACCCGGCCAGTGCACATTTTTCTCACCCTGTGACATTGACGTACCGTCACATTCTTCCCCGCCAAATTGGAATTCGTCTGCGAATACCACTTAATTTGTCTCTGAATTCCATGTATCTATCTTAGTAGTTTGGTTAAAAGCCATGGAATAAGAATAAAAGAAGGTTGAAAACATCACTACAGGATTTATGGTTGTGTATGGTGGATGCGACTAATCGCAACCTTGAACGAATCCAAGTATTGCGAGAGTACGACATCCTCAGTGCATTCCAATGTACAATAGCCAAAGGGAAGAAAATAATGCTTGTAGTAATTTGCTCCAGCATGTATTGGTCTGTAGATTACCGAGTGGCAATATATCTAGATAGCCTGATGGGATGTTGCACGTATGCTGTCATTGGGACGGCCACCAAACCATGAACAATTTTGTAAAACAGGCACAGGCGAGAATCTGACCTACACTGCTCAAGTAACCTCCATCCTACCTTCTCCAACATCGAACTGACACATACTTTTTGGTACAGTTTGGGCAGTATTTATTAGTTGGACGAATTAAAAAGTAGATTATTGCTAATTATATTACCTTTTTTATGTTTGTTTGTTTGTTGGGGTGTAACGGCCTATCAACAGCTAAGGTCATTTAAGGCCGAGTCAATGGGTTTAGTACTAATCCCATATATTACCTGTACATGTACATGTTCAAGTACATGTACAAATGGAGGGAACATCCCAAAATCGGGACTGAATATTTACAATAAAAACAAAAATATATTCAGCCCTAACATCAGAATAATCCTGATCTGATGCCAGGTGCTCGCCACACCAGAATCACTTGGTCCCCTCACAAAAGCAGTAGGATTAGTAATAATCTTACTACTTGTATAATGGGCAATAACCCAATTCAACTCTCAGGTAACAAAATAGCCAAATATAAAAACGTACCTGAGGGCCAAAACCAGGCAAATCGTGATTCCTTCACGACGCCTTCACGTTCCCCCGACCAACCACCCACACTTTTATTATGAGGTTGGTCTAACTGTCTAAGCGACTCTGGTGTGTTTAGGCCCAGGCATCAGATCAGCTCCAAGTTATTCTAATTTCAAGTAATTTGAGGGCTGAGTTTTTTATATTTTCATGTAAATAATCAGTTCTGATCTTGACCCGGGGACTTTCTCCCATCCGTACAAGTGAAATTCTCAATCGGGACTGTTACCCCTGCCTAAAATGAAACTAAGGCTGTTGAAAGGCTGTTAAATCCCATTAACTAAATAACTAAAATTGATACTAGTATTGATCCATAAGTTGAGTAGAAGATAAATATATGTTGTGTTTTTTTTAAGGAAAGTAAACTGGGTAGGACCCATCATCATTAATCAAGTCCAGGCTTGTCACTGAAATATTTGATTGAATCAAAGTACTGAAAGTACTGAAATATGTTATCTCCACAAAAACTCATCGGTGTGTGGGGTAATTTAACTTTGTAAAACAAACTGCTGTAACTTGCAGTACAGTACTGAAATATATAGAAAATCGTCCACCCCCTTTTACTGCTATCTCCGTACTGTCCCGTGAGACATAACGATAATAGCTGCTGTATTCATACGCACGAAATGTCTTGATTAGTATCTTCCAGAATTTAACTGTTAAACTGAGCACAAAACTGTGAAATCTATAGAGAATAGTATATGTAGAGTTTTCGATACAAAGCAAGGCGGATCAAAACGCCATAGGATAAGTTGGCACGGGCACTAGTTACTTGGTCGTACTTGCCATTTAGGAGTAGCACATCAATGGCGGCCCCCATAGAAATTTGCGTGACACAATATGCTATCTCAAGGGATAATATAACATATAATCAAAGTACTGAAAGTACTGAAACTAAGTTAGCTCTACAATATTACTAACAAGTATTTTATATATATATATACTGATGTGTAATGCATCAGTTGAAGTCATTTTATGTTGGTTAACGGCGGCTCTGTTCAGAGATCGTCAGGCAATATAAAATTAATTTATTGAATGCAATCGCCACCCGTCCTTAAACAGTAATGCCAGATTATGTTTTATTTGAAAGTACATTGTATTTGAAAATAAATCATTAATTATTGTTTGTTAACACTATTTACAACAACTTTTAATAAAAACATTAAGACACACCCCCAAAATTGGATGATAACCAATAATCAACTTTATATGGCCTCAAAAGCGCCATAATGGCCGCGAGGTATCCTTCCACTAATAAGCTGGCGTGATATCTATGGTGCCAGTTATGTTAACTATGGTTTAATGGGAAAGTATGACAAAACATTGACTTTAATGTAAATACTGTATATAATTAAATAATTAAGACTGTTTGCTTTATTATTTAGTTTACATGCGCTAAGTCAGTAACATTCAGTATTGAAACATTACAAATTCGACACTCATAATGGTAGTTTTAAATGTACAAATAGTTGTCATTCCATCTCTACTACTGCTATACTAGGTAGCTCCAAGGGGAGCTAACCTAGTAAAAATATACACTGATTATGTTTATCAAAATTTCTTACAATAAAGATAATTACCACATATGGAACTTGGATCGACTTATACACACATTAGTACATCATTTGTCTATATCGTGATTAAACTAAGGGTACTAAATGACCAAAACGGATACGAAATTGTATGGGTCCGAAATGACGTGGGTACGAATTGAGCAGATACCGATCCGATGTTTTATAATAGCTTTTGAACATTCCAGATTTTTTAAGACTACTATATGACTGTTCAGTCCAAAATGGTGAGTCAAACGTGAAAGGTGTTGAGTCAAACAGTCATTTGCACTACAGTCTCTGTGGGAAATATTTAAAAATCATTTGTTAAGCCGGCAGTAACTAGGTAATAATTTACTATGCACGGCCGTAGACGCCACCACGGAAGCCACAGCACGCAATGGCACTATTTTGGCCCTAGAACGCAGGAAATACCATTTTGAGGGTCTTTGTTGATATTTGTTTTGGCACCCCCCCCCCCCCCCCCGCTCAATAGTCCGCCGTGGCATTAGGTTAGAACACACCAAATAGTTTTACTATATAATTAACCTAATGCCATCCAAAAAGGCCAGTCTCTTCCTACTGTCACTATTCGTATGGATGCTGTGGGACCTACTTGTACATGACATGCAGCCAGTCTGTACTGGTTCTGCATGAATTAAACAATATGTTCACTTACTCCTAAGAAAGAAAAATCCAACCTCGTCATATACCCAAATATTGTGTACATATTTCGGCCACGGAAACTCTGTTTACATCACGTGACCAACAGGTTCAGTGTTTTCTTTTAAATGCTACAAATAAGCTGAAAACTGGTGTTAAAATCACCCCAAAATGTTCCTCAAGTGAAACTGGGTAGTAATAGATCAACATTTGCAAGCTAACTGTGTCTGTGACCTAAAAACTATTGTTTTTATACCGGACTATTTCGCGCCATTTGGTATCCTCTAACTATTATTTTATTCACCGCTACGGGCCTGGTGACTAAGACACCGCTTCGCTTTCTAGTGTAACAACAAATTTTTGTTTTAGTTTTGTTATGCAAAATTAAAATCATAAGGTATTTATCACAGTGAATGTACTCTTTGACAGTAATAATAACTTTATAACAAAACAAATAAATGTATTGGGAAAAATAAATATATACCGAACCTCCGAGATTTAGTCACTAAATAGCGAAAGTTGGCAGCGAATAACAACAACAAAGGAAATCTGAAATACGCATGTAGCTTATAGTCGAGGCTAAGCCCCCTATTAGTATATGTGTCATCCACAAACACATACTGCGAATAATCTCAGGACGTTCAGTCCTTTGATTTATGCACAGAACGTACCATTTAACCTGGGTCTAATGTTAATTGATAACAGTCTGGGCTCGGTTGGTTGCTCTAAACCGTTGTTAACTTAACAGTGGTGTTGAGCAATCGAGCTCTGATTTCCATTTTTTCCCGGGGACAACTCTGCATTACACTCCCGTGCAGTCTGCTACGGATGATACGGGAGTGTTTTGAAGAGTTACGTTTACCGCAAATACCAAACATCATCCATAGCATAGAGTCCTCTTCAAATGTCTTCTTTCAAAATCCACGCCCCTCTAAACTTCTCCGCAACTGTAAGTAATTTTGCCCGTTTTTCCTAATTTGCTTCATAGTGTTGTTGAACCACACAAATCTATCGTTATTGTTCAACTGAGTAGCTTTACTTAATGCGTATTGGCCGGCAAAGTTCGTTGCTCAAGTGGCAGAAATCGTAAACTTGATGTGCATGTATATTCACCTGTAAAAAAACACAGGTCATTAATTCGCAGCAGGGATTGCAAATTTGTACAATTCACAAAATAAATATTTATGTTTAGAAACAAGCAAACAGTGTGAAAATTACACCTATCTATGAAAACCAAAACAAAACGCCATTTATAGAAGATAAATCAATATACTCGTATATTCTATAAATGACCTTTCTATAATCGTTTTACCCTTCCTACTACGGGTTATTGACTTGTTTCGTGTGATTTATACTTATATACACGTAATTATCTCTAGTGTGATCTAGCTAAGTTTATTTTGGTCAGTGTTAGTTTATACGCGCGGAATGCAACCCACCACTTGCATGCACTGACCGCAACCCGCCACAAAGACCGCGTGTTCAACTGTCCCGTGATGCATAAACAAAGTTGGGTACAAAATGGCTCCCACATTTTTTAAATACATAATTAGAAATCAATGTCGGATGTGGCAATGTATAATAGGGCTTCAAACACGAGAAACTAGCAGATACTCTCTCAGAAAATGTATAAATACAATGCACAAACAAAAACATGTTTTGACAATGATATGGTGTAGAGTTATAAAAAGACGTAAGTAAAAAGTTTCGTTTGTTTGTACGATTTGTGTATTACGTGACGTCGTTACCGTTGACAACGAGTGACGTTAGCGTCAGACTTGAAGTCCAGCTCGCAAACTGAACGTGTAGTTTCACAATTGCGATACAAAAATCAATACTAAACACATACCATAATGCAAAATATGGATACAACTGAAGAAAGAAGAAATACTCGTGATGCTAAAGGCAACAAAACAGAGACGGATGACAAAATCACGGAAAATTCAGATATTTTGAGCGCCAGAAGAGTGAAATGGTTCTCAATGAAATTTGAGCGAGATGCTGAGGCAATGGCGAAGAGCTACATAGGGAGAACATGTCGGGTGGAGTACCTGGGTGGGGTGGAAGGAGTCACTGTAGGAAGTGACGGGAAACTGGTGATAGATGCCGGTATTAAACGCTCCAGGTGGGGCGAATGGCTGGCGAGGAAGATGGAGAAAGCGGGTGGAGAGTGTTGTGGAATACCTGGCAGCCAGACAGCGACGGTGTGACCTGGCTCAGACGGTGAGCAGAAGGGCGCGTGGAGGAAACAGATGCAGACTACACAGGCACCAGACCAGACTGTCAGCTAGAAAACAAAGAAACCATAACCGAAACAGGTAATACTACTGTCACAGCACGTCCATTACGGAGATACTGGTGAGGGGAAGGGTTGGACAATCAGGGATGCTCTGTATCGCTGAGGTCTGGGGAAACTGGAGATAAACTAAAACTAAATTACAAAATGTAATTTATTATTTATCAAAGATACAATATGGCGGCGATGCGCGTACACTGGCGACTATCGAAGTCGTTGAACCGAACTATACTCATGTGTAGACCCTAAGCAAAAATACCCAAAAGGATGCATCGGTCATATGCGACCAGTGTAGTCCCAGATCAGACTGCACTTTGGTGAAATCTGATCCGTACATTAACTGACGCTCCTGCATGTATGTGACCAGTGTAGTCCCAGATCAGACTGCATATATGTGGAGTCTGATCAGAACCTACACTGATGCATCGGAAGTTAAACAAAGGGACACAACGGTATATGTTACCAGTGAAGACACGGATATGGCTGCACATTTGTGCCAGCCAATCAGGGTCCTCACTGATGGTCAAATAGGTGGGAACGCATGAGAATAGCGGTTCTAATCTAACAATGCACCGAAATGTGGCATAAATAACGGTGGGTATGTGTTAAAATAAACACAAACCCCCGAACATGAAACAGTCCGACATGAACCGTAGATACAATATATGGCTAACGGCCGGTATAACTAGAATCAGTAAGGTGCCAATTGATACAGAATATCAATATCTGACCGGTGCCTGAACATAATATGTCGCAATTCTCATGAAATAGAGTAGATGTATACACAATCGAACATGCACGCCATATATGATATACACAAAGTAATCGGCTCACGAGAAAATAGATGAGTGATAATCGGTGATCAAAATGACAAAGGAGTGTATGAAACGTCCAAAACTCCTTTTACGTCATTATGTGATCATTTCACCGATTAAGCCAAATACAAGCAAGACATATATACATAATTTACAATTACAATTACCTGGAGATAAACCAAAGCCAACGCCAGAACGAGACTTGAGATTCCTCGCCAAATGACGAACATCATAAGGCATTAAACTTAGCTGTTGAGCTGTGCTTATGCAACACTAAGCCATGTCTTAAGATGGACGCTAAAACGCTCAGAAAAATATACAGGTGTTAACTGTGCATGATAATATATAATAAATATAGGATAGGAGACAGGATATATGGGTATTCTAGGATATGATATAGGATATATAGGTTATAGGAGATATGGCTATCATAGGATATGATATAGAAGTTTGGATAAAATGACCTTCCGGTTACACTACATTTGATCACAGTGTTTTATATATATTTACAAGACGAAAGTGGCATCGAATGTATTTCGTAAAAACATATAAACTTTAATAAAATAGAAAAACAATTTAATATTAAATAAAAAAAACACTGTTTAATTAGTCAGGTTGAGATATAAAATTAGACGGTTGTATAAAACAGCTTCCAATTTTTACATTTATTGTTTTGGACATGCGTTTATTTATGTCCATTACCACTGGTATCGTATTTACAAAATCCATGTATTATTGTGATGTGTCGAAATGCAACATATCATATCTACCCACTTTCAGGCTACAGTCTCAACATCACCGGCCGGTGATAACAACACAACCGACAAAGCTGCAAAGCCTGAAGTTGACGCCGCCGCCCGCACAGATCCAGATGTGTCGAGTCATGACCCGATAAAGCCTGAAGTTTCCGCCGCAACACGCACAGATCCCGATGTAGAGTCATGACCCGACAAAGCGTGAAGTTGCCGCCGCCGCCCGCACAGATCCCGATGTGGCGAGTCATCACCCGAGAAAGCCTGAAGTTGCCGCCGCAACACGCACATATTCCGATGTGGCAAGTAATCACCCGACAAAGCATGGAGTTGTCGCCGCCGCTCGCACAGGTCCTGGGGCCCGTTTCACTAAACTTCTTACGCTACAAACTTTCTTACGTCTACGATACTTTTCGTACGAACTTCTTGCCAACTTCTTACATGCGTTTCACTAAAATGTGCGTACGAAATTTCTTAAGTTACGAGCTTCTTAAGAATTCTTCAGTATTGGAAATCCATCAAGCCCTTTGAATGTAAACATCCGGTCCGACTTTGACAACCAGACGACAGCTGTTAAATCAACTGCCTTAGTCCAGCAAGTTGAACACCAGGCAAGTGAATTGGACTGACACCGAGTGTCCCATCCACGGCGCCCAGGGTGTTCGGAATCCTGGCCACACAATAAAAGGCTTTTTTTACAGTTGGCCAGGTCTTATTCCTCGGTTGGAAAACTGATGTTGTCCAGTTGATTATTGATGACTGAGACAATATCATTAATACACCGAGAAACCGAACTCCTAGAGACACCGTGGATGTTGCCAGCCTCGGAGTAGAACTCACCCTTCGCTAGGCAGCGCAGGGTAACCAATGTCTGCAAAGGTGGAGCGCCGTGGCGTAATGGTTAGTGTGTCGGACTACTGATCCAAGGGTCGTGGGTTCGAGCCTGACTAGCGGCGTGCGTTGTGTCCTTGAGCAAGACACTTTATCCACACTGCTCCAGTTCACCCAGCTGTAAATGGGTACCGATAATTCGTAGTTGCTCTGTAAATACGAATTACCGGCTTCTCTCAAAAAATCTCTACCTCCGTTCTTTCTCCCATTCTTGGGAGACGGCATGCAAGGTCCTAGAGCCAGTGCCGCCGTTAAATATAAGTTAAAAAAAAAAAAAAAAATTAAAAAAAAAAAAAAAAATGTCTGCAAAGTTTCAAGTGCTTGAGTCTTTGATGATCTCAAATGTGATTTTTATTTGCTTTAGTTTGTACTGTATACTATACGGGGCATGGAGTTGCCGTATTGGCCATCTTAGTATATGCAATACATCTTGTGGCGTTTTAAACATACCACAAATAATTTGACATACCCATAACCGCGCTCTGTCTGTAATGCATATCTGTTGCCCGCTTGGATTTAACGCCATGTACCAGGGGTTCTTCAAGGCGACGTTTTCGGTCTTGTTCATTTTAATTATAAGGTTCGACCATGACCAGCCGTGAGTAAACGTTTGCCGTGGCACGAGGGAACTTTTTGAACCCCAAGGCTGTAGGCCGAGGGTTCAAACAGTTCCTGAGTGTCACGGCAAACGTTTACCCACAGCTGGACATGGTCGGAAATATTGTCTAATTTGAGCATATATGCAGTTACTTTCGCTACTTTGATAACCCTTTTAATTCAAACAGCTGATTTACACATACATTCCGGAGTCAAAGTACACGTCGCGTCAATTTCAAAATTTCAGTGCAACCGTTGTGAACTAATATGGGGACGTATTGGCGAGTTCTAGTAACGTAATAGACATATGCATTACGTAGGTGTTGGCTTGGCCCCGAAATTAGCATTGTCTACAGCCATGGTCAAACAGCACGCGCTGTATGTTTGAACACGGCTGTGAGCAGTGTCGAACAATATTCGTTTAACTTCGCCTGATAGTCTGACCTTAGCTGTTGATAGGCCGTCAAACACCAATAAACAAACAAATGATAGATTCGTATGGTTTTTCTGAACGTAAATGGCTATATGGGCGACATGAAAAAAGAAAGTAAAAATTATTATTGAAAAATAACGAGCGTTGGCGATGCTAAACAGCATTCTGCGGATGAGCCTGCGATTGTAGTCACATGACTGGTTACTGACACTGAAAAATAACCAGCCTTGCAAACGATACTTTTACTCAATCGATGGTTACAAAAGTAATTTTATTTATATTACCAGTATTTAAATTAGTGTCTCTAATGGAAATTTCTTTTGAAATGTGGTATAATGTGATAAATTCACAACAGACAACAAACCGTGGCTAAGTTGATGGCACACAAATGTGCCTGTCAGACATCCATCAAAACAACTCTTGTAACAGGAGCATACAATTATTTCAGAAATTGCCCTTACTGGTACCACAGGTAAACAATTTCTTTACTCCCTCCAATACACATTAACCAAGGTCGCTATGTTTTTAATGGGCCATACTCGAATGGCCTCGAGACAAAAAAAGTCTACCGATTTATATCATTGTCGCCTATTGCAGAAGTTAGAAAAATGTTAGCCCTCCGCAACTATAAATGCCCCGATGCGCTATGTCAACGAGTTTTCGAGCTATCAATTATTTTGTTCAACAAAATTGAGCATATTTGATTAGTCGGAAGACATTGGACACATTTTCGTGGCCAATACTGCTCTTTGACATTGACAGCGCAAACATCGGCTTTAAACTACACTTTTACGCCGTCCTGGCCAGTAAAGAAACATTATGCATCGAAAAACATTGTTTCCAATCGCACCTTTGATCAAACCTACATTTATACCCCATCCAATGCGTTACGACATACAATTGAATTGCACCAACATTTCTATAATGTCTCTCGGGAAGCCATGTCGTCTAATCTTGATCGATTTTCCTGATGACGTCATTGCGAAGCTTATGATTGGCTAATATTCGTGGAGTGTCACGCGTAAGTGTCATGTTACATTGACTGGTTAATTATATTGTCAGCGAAGCTATGAAACGGTACCAGCTGACGCGTTATAAGGAAAGCCAAGGAAACAAATGTGCCCGAAATATTACAACTAGATTAAAATGCAGAATTGTGTTGAACAAAATAATAGATAGCTCGAAAACGTGTTGACTTAGCACATCAGGGAATATATCGTTGCGGAGGACTAACATTTACCCAACTTCTGCAATGAGCGACAATGCTATAAATCAGTTGACTGCTTCATGCGAGTCCGTTGTCTCGAGGCCGTCCGAGTACGGCCTATTACAAACATAGGGACATTGGTAGTGTGTTGTAAAATAGAGTAAACAAATGTTAGCTTATTTTTTTCTCTCACTTATTGACACTTTTTTGTATAGTTGATATATTTATAGACCATGGTCCGTCACTGCAACCTATGACTGGTACACGTATGTGTATAGCCAAATTATCTCGCATGTTTATCACAGTTTCTGGTAGTTTAACTATACATAAATATAATTAAAACTTTTTGGAATATGATCAAATGAAATGATGCAAATGGTTGGTAAAATAGGTCACTTGCAGTGCACAAAGCGAAAACCCACACATTGAATATCAGAGACATCATCTGAGACACAGTGTCTCTAAAGGTACATGCCCACTCAGCAGGCACAAACTGTTCTTTATAGGAATTAAATAAGGGTATAATTGTGTCACTATTCCACCAGTTCTGAAAGTTACAAGTGCCCGCTATACAGATATAATCATTTAGTAATCTTTATTTTACCGATAGTGACTCGCGGTGGTATCAGGCTATTTTCATATGCCA
Source organism: Conchocele bisecta (assembly GCA_029237695.1). NCBI lineage: Eukaryota > Metazoa > Mollusca > Bivalvia > Lucinida > Thyasiridae > Conchocele > Conchocele bisecta. The sequence continues at coordinate 90,219,794 of CM055265.1, read as the reverse complement.
ATGAGGCATGATATTTTTTAATTATTTATACCAATTAAATGCGTCACCTGATAAAACTAGATTGGTCAGTAAGCGAGGCTTACGGAATACCCCCCGCGTGGGCCCAGGTACCCCTAAAATATGTACAATTTCCAAGTGTGTGGGCTTGTGACCTTGACTCTGGGATTAGTGCGAGCGGCATGAACGTGAATTTGTCACAGGGTGGTAGAGGTCTATTGGAGCAATGAGTGTGTGAAATGTGAAGCAGATCCGAGCAAGGAAATAGAAGTTATAACCGATTTCTCTGATGTTAAGTTTTGTAAAGAGACTACCGTATAACCTCGAATTAACGCCCCCGGAGGCGTTACATTTTACAAAAGGGGAGGGGGGGGGGGGGGGGGGGGGGGCGTTTATTAGCCAGTAAAAAAAGAAAAAAAGAAAAAAAAAAAAAAATTACCAAGTTACCACCGCCAATTTCAAACACAAATAAGGTTTATTTGTGTTTGAAATTGGCGGTCATTGGTAAAAAAAATATTTTTTGGGGGGGGGGGGGGGGGGGGGCGGGGGGGCGGGGGCGGGGGGCGGGGGGCGTGCATTAGCCAGTTATAAAAAAAAAATAAAAAAAATTACCAAGGACCACCAATTTCAAACACAAATAAGGATTTAAAGATTATTTGTGTTTGAAATTGGCGGTCATTGGTAAAAAAATATTTTTTTTTATTTTTTTTATTTGTGGGGGGAGTTTATTAGCCGTTTATTAGCCGTAAAAAAAAAAAAAAAAAAAAAGGACCGCCAATTTGAAACACAAATAAGGATTTAAGGATTATTTGTGTTTGAAATTGACGGTCATTGGTATAAAAAAAATATTTATTTATTTTTTATTTGGGGGGGGGGGGGGGGGGGGGGTTGGAGGAGGGGGGCGTTAAGTCGAGGTTATACGGTATGTATGTGACGTTGACCTCGAGATCAGCGGGGATTTGTCACAGCATATGAAATATTAAGTATTTTCAATGAAATAAATAGAAGTTATAACATATTTCTCTGATGTTAAGTTTTGTAAAGAGACTAAGTATGTGACCTTGACCTTGGGATCAGCGGGGGTTGGACAGTCGTAGATTTGTCACAGCATGATAGTACAACCTTAGAGGAATGCACAAGTGAAATAATAAGAATTTTCAATGAAGGAAATAGAAGTTATAACTTATTTCTCTGATGTTAAGTTTTGTAAAGAGTATTTGACCTTGACATTGGGATCAGCGGGGGTTGGACGGTCATGGATTTGGCACAGCATGGTAGTAGAGCCTTACAGGAATGCATGTGTGAAATATTAAGCATTTTAGATGAAGGAAATAGAAGTTATAACAATATTTCTCTGATGTTAAGTTTTGTAAAGAGACTAAGTGAGTGAGTGAGTGAGTGAATAGGGTTTAACGTCCGCTTTTCTGACATAGAGGTACAAGCCTCAGGGAGTCTACACGCAGACGGGTCAACGGGGTCGTGTCCCGTATCCACCTGTCCGAGGGGGGTAAATCCCAACTTCAGAACTCAATATTTACAATCAAAATATATATTCAGTCCTGAAATTAGAACAACCTAATCTGGTGCCAGGCCCTCGCCACACCAGCATCATTTATCCCATCCCCTAAAAGTAATAGGATTAGCACTAATCTTACTTTTATATATGGGGCATAGCCCGACTCAACTCTCACATACAAGAAAGCCAAAAATGTACATGAGGGCCAAATCCGGTATAGTGGGTTCCGGAAAGTATGAACACAATCGTTAAGCCAGTTTAGTCGCCTTTTACGACAAGCAATGGCCACTGCAGCACTATTCTCAGGATCAGTTGATCCCGCCCCGGTGCCTGCACGGGGCAAAGAGACTAAGTATTTGACCTTGACCTTGGTATCAGCGAGGGTTGGATGGTCGTGGATTTGGCACAGCATGGTAGTAGAGCCTTACAGGAATGCATGTGTGAAATATTAAGCATTTTAGATGAAGGAAATAGAAGTTATAACAATATTTCTCTGATGTTAAGTTTTGTAAAGAGACTAAGTATTTGACCTTGACCTTGGGATCTGCGGGGGTTGGACGGTCGTGGATTTGGCACAGCATGGTAGTAGAGCCTTACAGGAAATGCATGTGTGAAATATTAAGCATTTTAGATGAAGGAAATAGAAGTTATAACAATATTTCTCTGATGTTAAGTTTTGTAAAGAGACTAAGTATTTGACCTTGACCTTGGGATCTGCGGGGGTTGGACGGTCGTGGATTTGGCACAGCATGGTAGTAGAGCCTTACAGGAATGCATGTGTGAAATATCAAGCATTTTAGATGAAGGAAATAGAAGTTATAACAATATTTCTCTGATGTTAAGTTTACCCGGACAACCCGACTCCAGTATACCCCCCCCCCCACAACTCGTTGCGGGGGGTATAAATATCAAGCATTTTAGATGAAGGAAATAGAAGTTATAACAATATTTCTCTGATGTTAAGTTTACCCGGACGGACGGACAACCTGACTCCAGTATACCCCCCCACAACTCGTTGCAGGGGGTATAATAATACTTTCGACAGATTATAAAGTATGATCATTGCACATCAAAAATTAAATAATAGAGAATAAATAGTAATGTGCGTTAACATGTTAAGGAAACACGGTTATCACCCCTGATATCAGTGTGGTAATTTACGTCTGATATAAAATGTATAATAATGCCAATCAATATATGGGGTAATGGTGAATGAATGTTTATTTTATCAGAAAATGTATCAGATGATGTCTCTGATATAAAGAACATTTCAGTGCTTACGTGGGCATATACCTTTAAATCATGAGAAACATTGAATCACTACTGATTATCTAACATGTTTTCTGTAGCGAGCTCATTTGCATATTTATTACAGTAGTGTAATATGATTTTAATACACGGTGTTTATACACTGCGTAAGTATATGTTAATATACAATGAACAAACAGTATATACATGCACAGAAAGTTGCTACACAGGGTCGTCCGAGATGTCTCAGATGATGTCTCTTGACATAAACAACATTTTGTGCATACTGAGTGGGCATGCACCTTTAACTTGACATCTACAATCATATTTATTGAATAAAAACTATTTTTTCATAAAGTATTTATTAAATTTATGAATATGATGCTAAATGCTTATCAAAGAAATCACAAAATATAATAATAAATAACAAAGTACCTATAATAATATCTACGGTATATGTTTGAATATGGTCAATACCTTCACATCAGTGACGCAAGGATCCCGCTACTGTTTGCTAAAATTATGACAAGCTTTTCACTGACTGACTGTTGAACAGTGCAGACACTGATTAGACACTGATGCACAGGCTAGTCTGGGTCTACACTGGTCGCAGTCACCATAAGCCCCAGTTCTCCAGTAACGGTGACAGATGTGCTGCTTTACACTGGTCTAAACTCAATAAGTCTGTTTTGTTGTGGTGTGTCACACAGAGGATCTCCAGTATGGAGCCACTGATATAAGACACGTTTACTGACTGGTGTTGCACTCCCCACCGGCGTAAACTGTTTAGAACTTAGACCACTACACACAACAATTGTCGTCTGCTGTTGCTTTTATATATTGCCTTATTTCTCAATAAAAATATGTTTTGACAGCACTTCAGAATCATTTCCAATGGATGGAAATGATTCTGAAGTGCTGTCAAAGCATGTTGTAAATTATTCTAAAGTGCTGTCAAAGCAAGTTTTTGATGATAAAAATGGAAAATAGAAAATAAACAGCAGATAACAAATAATTAAGATAGCGGTGTTAAGATAGCAACTATCTTGTGCCGGTTACAAGACGAAAATGTGTTTATGCAGTATCTTCTGCATGCAACTGAATGGGAATTCGTCAGGAATCTGGTGGGTGTTTCACTAAACTGTGTACGACTAAAATGTTTAAGTGCAACATTATGATAGTCTGTAAATTTCACATTAACAAATTTTTTTATAAACAATTATTGGATCTACATTTATGCAGCCTAAACTCAATAACTGTAAATCCATCTATAGAAATTTCCAGACGATCCTAAATTTGTACTTACAAACATTTTAATCGTACAAAGTTTAGTGAAACGGCTCCCTAGCGCCGATTTTGCCGAGCAACATTTTACGCCGGTGCAGAGTGCAGTGTTTCTGATTACATGAGAACCAAGGCTATGCCGAGTTTCTTATTTAACAAGAAATGACATTGAAATCACCGGGGCTAATTTCCTCGCTGACTTTTAACCAAAAACTTTAACCCGGACGGACATACGCCAATGTGTCAACTATATCGCGCTGTCCGCAAGAGGGTGGGACAAAAATAATAATTTTACCTTGATATTGGGGCCCGCACAGGTTGGGCATAGAATGAAAATATGGATGATGATCAAGACACATGTGAAGTTTTGAGTGAATTGGCAAAGCGGTTTCAGACATAGTGTTCTTAATTTTTTTAGCCTAAATCCAAAAAGCTTTAACAAGTCGCACGTATGGACGGACATACACCAATGTGCCGACTACATTGCGCTGTCCGCAAGCAGGCGCGACAATAAAATGAACATAAGTCCTCAGTGACATTGACCTTGGGTGTTCAGATGTTGGGTGTATGTGAAACAAAGCACCATCCCTTAGTATCTAAGACACACATTGACTTTACAAAATCAGTAGCATTCTTTCTGTTGCAATGATAAACATGTATACAAAATTTGGTTAAGATCCATCAAGTCAAACTTAAGCTATTGTGCGGACAAGCTGTGCCTGCTCACTAGCTACCAGTCTCATTTTTCAAACAGGCATATACCAGAAATCAATTTATAGAGAATTGTGAACAGTGCAGATCCTGATCAGACTGTGCGGATGCACAGGCTGATCTGTGTCTACAATGGTCGCAAAATCCATAAGCCCTATTTCTCCAGTCACAGCCACATATACAAATGCAAAACCTGAACGACAATGTTCATAATTATTCCATGATTACATAGTTTGACCTTTTACATTTTCTTTTTTGTAAGGGTGGAGAAAGTCCCTGTTCACAACGACCCTAACGGAGCCATAGGACTCAAATGGGTTTGGCATCAAATCTGAGTACATCTTTGACATTCGTGTACTGAGATCAAGTTCAAAGAGATTACGACAGAGTTCTGTCCCTTCTTCCACGGTTGGATCATCACTTTCGCCACCAAAAGCAAACAGCTTATCGTGAAACAATGTCAGCCCGAAATTGTACCGTTTGAATCCAGATATTTTGGCATATCTTTCAAATTTGCCCGTATTAACGCTGTATTTTATAACTTCCCCTGTCGGATACATTATATATGTGTCACCATGTAGACTTTGTACACATCGGGAGAATTTTGCAGGCTCGGGCAAACTGTCGATAATTGTGCATTCATTTGTAACTGTGTCGAAACACTGTACACATGCAGCGTGATCACAATCTTTCAGCCAGCCACCAAAAACATAGATCTTGCCGTTATACGCAGCAGCGGAGAGGGCATCCACAGCACAGGTGAGCTCTCCAACCTCCTTCCACGTTTCCTGGGCAACGTCGTACTTCTCTATGCTGTGGTAGGTCACGTCCGTGATCGGGTCAAATCCCCCGACAACATACACAGAATTCCGCTCGGCTACCATAGCATGGCGAAGACGGCCAAAGTTGAGTTGGCGGCAGTGTATCCAGTCGTCACGGTTCACGTGCAGTTTTAGACAGGCGATAGGATGTTCTGTTCCACCAGACACATAAATATACTCGCCGTATACACAGCAGGCAAAGTAGCGGCCGATATTGCTTGAGAGAGGCTTCAGCGTAAACCATTTCCTCTCCACCGGGCTGTAACAGTAAACCTCGATCATCTTCTGTTCGCGGCCCTGGGGAGTTTTACCAATCAGAACTATAACCTCCATTTTCTTGCCTCTCCTCAGTGGGATGCAGTAGAGTTCCCGCCGTTCTGGGTAGAGGTGGTAGTCGAGGGCCAGTTTGACCAGGTCTGTACATGTGCAGTTGTTCCTGACAGCGGGGTTGAAGTCCACCTTCTCCAGTAGGTACTGCAGGCTGACCTGCTGGAGGCGCAGATGGTTGAACACATCCGCCAGGAATCCCGTCCTCGCCCTGTCCTTCTCCAGCCACCGAAACACGGCGTCACACACATTCTCCTCATTCGTCACATTCAGGTCGTGGTGAGATATTATGGAGATCAATTCATCCTTTTCCAGTGCAAGAAACTCATCCAGACCCCAGATAACTTCAAATTCTTTCAGTATAAACTGCCAGGAGGTTTCCTTCAACTGTTGGCAGCATAGTGTTTGAGCAAGTCGCCAAATACCAATACAATTCTCCGCGGTTGTTTGCTCCAAGAGAAAATTTTCACAGCGATCTTGCAAGCATTGGATCTGCAACAGAACCGAAGCCCGTAGAAGATCTTCGGCGTTATCTATAGTTACAACGTCCTCTCCGGAATATGCAAAGAAGAGAACGTTCTCGAAAATCGGTGAGCTGATATCCTTGATGCAGACTATGTTGTTATGACTTTCCTTCATGCCTGAGGAAAACATGGCATGAAAGTAGTCGGAAAACGCAGACAGAATCACCTTATGACACTTAAATGTCTTCTTTTCCACTTGTATCTCTACGTCTGTGTACAGGCCAGCTGTGTAGCTCTTATAGATGCCGTTCTGGAGGCATTTGGCGGTGTTGTCCTTCCAATCCATGTCCTCGCTGACGTCCGACATGGCTTAGTGTTAACTGTTTGCCGACTTAGTCAGTCAGCATGGCATGGTGTTGGCCACTGGACCTGAAAAGAAAATCATGACTATTGTTTAGACTGCATTTGAAAACTAGCATGTTAACACTCAATGGCATGGGATAAATTGCCTGACACATATGAACTCTGCATATGTAAGACCTAGCTCAAATTACACGATCATGTTCATGTGAAAACACTGTATAATATAATGCCGAGTACATATACTTAACGGGTACTAGTATGAAAAGTTGATTTCCTGGTTGTGAAAAAAGGCTTATTCGCACTTATATACATACAAATGAAAGTTTAACTACTGTACATAATATAGGCATTCTTAATATCGACTTACTGAGTGATACTCAGTTACAGGTAACCGAAAACACGACCATATGTTTTCTGTCTTTCTTTCAGTTTTTAGTTTTCCTTTTGACAGCTCGGTCATAGAGATAGTGTCTATCCCAACGGTAGTAGGTGAACGGACGCTAAACAACTCGTCCACCAACGGCTTCGATATAAAAAACTAGGCGTCTCGCCAACTTTATACCAATTAAATGTGTCACCTGAAAACATAATATTTTCGGCAGATTATAAAGTATGATCATTGCACATCAACATATAAATACGGAGAATAAATAGTAAAGTCCGTTAACATTTTTAGGCAACACGGTTATCGCCCTTGATATCAGAGTGAAAATTTACGTCTGCTATAAAATGCATAATAACGCCAATCAATACATGGGATAATGGTAAATTAATGTTTATTTTGCCAGAAAATGTTTCAGATTATGTCTCTGATATAAAGAACATTTGTGCTTACTGCGTACAACATGTACAAAATTACATGCAAACTCAGAATGACAAACATACCTTACAATGTTAGTAAGAGAGTGTTGCTGTATCTAAAGATAGATATATAGTTGTCCGTCCAAGTGGGTTTCCTCCAGGTACTCCGGTTTCTTCCCACTTTAATGACCACACTTACGCCTTCATATGTGCCAACAAAAGCATTCGTATGCGTGCTCTCGCGCTTGTTTGTAATCGTTGTAAAATAAATATAGTTTATACTTTAATGGTAGTGATCAATGTAGCCTAGTGCCAGACCATCGTAGTCACATACCAACATGTGCTTTGACACAGTCTGATAAGGGCATACGCCTTTCGTCATTAAGTAACCGAAGTATCCATTCCTTAGATATGGGTTTAGTTAGTTTGCGACTGGGATATTGGCCCGGATTTGCCTGCACATCAACTCTGTAAACGTGACTGTGAATGGATACATCAGTGTATGGGTTATGCGGCCATTGTATGTCCAGATAAGCATGCGCATCCGCGCACTCTGATCAGGTTCTGCAATGTTCGCGATTCAATAAGTGGCACATCCGTATTGCTTCTAACAAACACCATAGACCCTTATCATGCTGCAGGAGTGTGCTTTTTGATCAGGAGATGCACTGACCACAAATCCCATAAGCCCTGTTTCTCCAGTCACATATATATACAGGGATTTAGGCATGCTATTGTATTAGTATGTCTATGATATATATGAGGATAAATACTGTGTAATTGCTATTCGACTAAAATGTTTGCTAAGTGCAAAATTATGATAGTCTCTCGAAATTTCATATTAACAATGTTTTCTTGTAAACAATTATTGGATTTACATTTATTAAGCATAAGCTGCATATGCAGTATATGCTCAATAAATATAAATCCATCAATCGAAATTTCCAGACGATCCTAAATGTGTTCTAAATGTGAAACGGGCCCCATATCCGTATTTGGCTGCCAGAGTGAGCAAGCTGACTGTACACATGCCGTTATATCCGTATTTGACTGCCAGAGTGAGCAAGCTGACTGTACACATGCCGTTATATCCGTATTTGACTGCCAGAGTGAGCAAGCTGACTGTACACATGCCGTTAGAAATGTATTTGTGTTTGACAATGCTGTAGGGAATTAACACTTCAACTAGAGACATGTTTCAAGCATAAATAACACTAACAAATACAAAAAAGTTTATATGTCATCACAGTGTGCCGATCTGCCGTTTTGACTACATTATATCATGATTAGGGTAAAGTTTATATATACATAGGTGTACTATATTTTGCGATAATTTGCGCAATTTGGTGGCCATCTTCAGTAGTATTTTACATAGAATAATAAACAAAATATATATTCAACGCACTTGCATAGTTGTAATTTAATGTCTCCAAATAACCCAAATAGCTCGAATATAGTTTTTTCCACAAACATTCCACATGATTGCACAGTTTAGAAAGTTATGCCATATTGGACGCCTTTTGATTATATTACTTCTCACAATATACATTAACATTATTCATTCATTATAATCAGTCTGTTTTGGTACATATATTCTCGTCGTTTTCGCCGATTTTGCACTTGTTATTCTATTGTTCATTTAACATTGGTAGCCATTTTGAATCCCGGATTAAGCTCAAGTGGAATGGATACATGGCGAGTTTTGATGTGTTATTATCCGAGCTATTAGCTCGGATTTAGTAACTATATAACAATTCTCAGTCATTGCAGATATGCTAATGAGTTAAGTGGCGGTCGCAGTGTCACTGTTTGCGGGTTTAACTTTAGAAAAACACGCGGTACTACGCCATAAAAAAAGCAGTTCAACAACAGTAAAACAGCGAGCTATCTTACCGTTTCAGAGTAATACATGTGTTGTTTCCTTTTGATGTGCTATATGTGTGTTATTTCAAAAGTTTTGTATACTTTATAAACTATTAACTGTTATGTATTAATATGAGTTCTTTGTTATGCATGTTGATATTTTTCGCAATGATATAGTAGGGGACGGGATTTCCCTGTGACGTTTTTCTCGAATGACCAATCAGATTAAAGCTTACATTCTGAACTTTACATAGGTCAATGGCTCGATAAAATCCGACATTGAACAGCGAAATGATGATGATTTAAATCAGAAACATTGTTTTTTGACAGTTACATACTGTTTTAATCATCTTGAGCCATCGATATTATTAATCAGTGTCAATTTTACTTAAAAAATCAACTAATCTATAATGAATTTAGTAAAACAGTTCGCGCGGAAATCCAAACTTTCCAAAGAGGTGCTAGCAATTTTTGGATAATTACACGTCGTGTGTGTTAGCGCATACGCTGCCGGCAGTCTTGCGACTTGACGTTACACATCATATACAGTACGATACACTTCACAAAGGAAACGTTGTCTTGAGTTTGAATAAGGATAATAATTATCTCTAGATTATTTGTATTATGAATTAAAAAAAGTGTATTTAAATAATTAGATATTAATTTAAATAAATATTTCGGCATCATCTACTCAATAAATTAAAATTGAATGTGTAGCTGAAATGTAAGTGAAAGTAGAACGTTTTTGTTATATCCTCCGGGTTACAAATCGCTGAGGATTCCTATTTGAATTGGAAAATGATATGAATTTTAAATCTAGGAGACTGTGTCAGGAGAAAATGGACTGATGACATATGTCACCAGTCTAGTTCCAGAGCTATGAATGTGACAGGAAAAAAGGGACTGATGACATATGTCACCTGTCGTGTTCCATGCATGACTGCTCGCTCTTGTTTGTAATTGTTGTAAAATATATAAAGTTTAAACTGTGTATACAAAACTATAGATATACCCCCCGGCATACACAGTATGTCGAGGGGTATAAAGTTTTCGTAATTCCGTCCGTTCACGTTAAAGAGTTTGGGTACCCATTATCTCTGTGACGGAAAGTCGGATGTACCTCAAACTTCATATACTTCCTTATCATCAACAATATTTTCATTCCATACCACACTCATGCGGCCTTCATTTCCAAGGTCAATGTCAAATTACTTAGACATTTGCATCCGTACGATTTGCCTTAAAGTTTTCTGCAACCGTAAGTTAGATTGACTTTAAACTTCATATACTTCCTTATCATCATCCATATGTTCATTCCATACATGTACCACACCCATGTGGCCTTCATGTCCAAGGTCAAGGTGAAATTACTTTGAAAAATCATGTTTGTCAAGATAATTATTGTTTTTGCAGCATTGACAATGTATACTGATTCGACGAATATATTGATTTTAAATGGAGTATATATGATTTTTTGTGTGAAATATTAAAATGGTTGAGCACGTACTGCGAAGGATTTCAGGACTTTCAGTCCTTTGATTTAGAATAAGTGAATTGCAAATCGCCAAAAGAAAGATATATGTAAAATATGACGTACTAAAATAGTCCATTTGCCACTCTACCAGACCTATGAATTGTCTATAGTACAAGGTTTTTTGGTGGCTTTACATTCACACGGGTGTCTTGAAACAATTCAGCTTGGTTGTCCTCTTGACGATCTTGGGCAACTGTTTCAATATGCAAATTAGTTGCCACCATTACCGGAAAACCTATGTCCTGTCATAGGTCAATAACTATGCACTTTAAATTCACAAAAATGATGTCTATACCTATATTTTCATGGTCAAGGATTACGATTTTGGCATTTATAAAGTTGTTACATGCATACGCTTTCTCTTTATGGAAATTAATTTTCGCCATTACCGAAAAACCTTGTTTTTTTAGATAGACGTGTTACTATGTGGGATAATTTCTCAGAAATAGTTTCAATGCATATGTTTTCATGGTCGAGGATTACAATAAATGCATTTATAAAGTGATGGCATGTATGCGTGTTGCCTTTATGTAAATGAGATGCTAATATTAGTATAGTATTATTAGTGTCGTGCATTCTTATGGACTATACACCGCTGGTCCAGGAGTGCACTAACAGTAGTGCCTTATTCAAGACTCCGTAGCCACCGCTGTACACGTGCCATACTTATAATGGTACTGAAGTTATATTATTGCCCCACCCCCGCCCACACACACACACACACACACACACACGCACACACACACACACACACACGCGCACACACTTTCTTTTTGGCGTATACTATATGATATGCCTTTGTTAATTTACTCATCATCATCAATGTTTGGATTTTCTCAGTAGTCGTGCAGTTTCTACAAATCCATCCATTGTAGTAACCATAACTCCATAACTACCAATGCAATAACAATTTTAAACTTTGGATTCATTAATAATTAGATAATTTATAGCTGCTGTAATTGCTTCGGTCTGATACCACGCGTTATTCGAGCTCCTCCACATCCTCCACACCCTCGTACACAGCATCGGCATCTATCTGATGTGCTCCTCCCATCCCATCTTCTTTTATAGTGCACATATTGCAACACCCATCGCCAGCTGTACACACGCAATAGATGGTAACGACATTTGATGTAAGGAACTGACCATCGCCTTGCTGAATGGGTATGATACAGTGTCACAGCCACTAAGCGCATGCATGCCAAGTAGTTGCAGACACTTAGATCCCATGTGTATACATGTCGATCACCACCCCATTCCAGTGTTCTATCTGGACACTACAGCTAGGAAGTAGTTGCAGTTTCCAGACCCAGCAGACCAGTAGCACAAATACATCTGTATCATCGCTGAGGATCCGGACCACAGTCATGTCCATTTCGGAAGCTTGCCTCATCGTGTACAAAGCTGCTGTCATCCCGATAATCTATGGATATGTGATCACCCAGATTGAGTATGGATATCACGCGGGTGAGTTCACGCTTGTTGTGCTTATTCTTTAGAATGACATCACGATTGGGTAAGGGCCTGTTGATGGTCAGATTATAGTCAGTAGAACCATCACATGCACGTCGCATCCGCTCGTGATCTTTGGCTGAGCTATCGTTGTATTTGTCAAAGACCAATATCTTCTCGGTGGAAGTAGTGTAAATCGAGAGGCGGCGCTTAATGCTCACAATGATGACGGATACCACTCATCCGGGTGGCCAGACGATGTGAAAGACAAGTTGTTGTGCATTCACGATGACGATGTCCGGATCTGGACCTCCAAGTTGTGGTATACCGAGATGATTGGCGGGTGAATATTTGTTTACTTTCAAGCATCCATACTCGTCGATGATAGAAGGTGGAACAGCATAAAACTCGTACTGGAAAATGGGTTCCAGTTGCAACTGTCGTTGTTGCCCGACAAAAAAAAGACGGATGAAGATGGCCTCTAGGTCGAATACAGTTTTGCCACCAACCTTCACGCCTCTCTTAAGTTGCTCCATCAACTTGACTTGACTGTATATCTTGCAATGGAAATGAAACGACCGAGAGTTGCGGAAGGATGTGGCCATTTTCGCTCCAATGACTAGTGCATCTTCCACATTTATATGTTTGTGAGCTATCTGACCATTGGCAATGCTGTAGAGGACGTCACTCTTGATTTTCAACAGATGGGAATGCCTTGTTAGCTCTGTGGCAATCCGCTGCCGATCGTCACTGTTCGGCTTTCGTCTCTTATCACCTTCCTCTTTATGCTTGCTTGGTGATGATGATCAGTGCACTTCATCGGAGTACGACTGTTCCATAGCATCAGAAAGATACGCTGATATCGGGAATGAATCAATCCATTCAGTGAACACCTCATGTGACAGCGTCTGGCCCTTCAGACCACCATTTCCCGTCCCGATAGCAGTTTGTTCTCCAAACTGGTCACTGGATACTAAATTTAAATACATGCGCTCCAGCGATGATATCTCGATGCGCATCTGCTGGCAACAATTGCGCATCTCTAGCAGGTGGCAATTGATATACCGAGCGTAGTGAACATGGCCTGCACTGAAGAAGTACGGCAATATCCGTTCCAAACAAAGCTGCAGGAAGTGCCAGTATTCAGCCCTCTCTGAGCGAAGGAACTGGTGAACCAATAGCGTAGGTTTCACAAGAGTATCCACCAAGTGCCTATCTGTTGGATGATGTCGTACCCCTTCTACATACTCATTCAAGTTTTTTTCACCGTTTTGGAGACAGTGTTACAGCAGGGCAGCCGTCACTATGTGGAATGCCCTATTGACACGCACCCATACATTCCCATTTATAATCACCGGCAGACCACCGAATATTGCACTAACTAGAACACCAAAACCAGACCCCTTCACGAGTGTCCCAATGCAACCCAAAAAATACATAATAATATGCATTGCCCCTGGACGAAGATTCACATCGTCAAACCTAGTCGGCTCCCACCATTTGATCTGTCGGGCAACTATGTACAATTGCATATCAATGGAAACATTTGCATACGTCATGCCTAGGTCACATATGGTTTTCTACATGTATATCAGTGATGTGATGACGGTATCAGGGTGAGATGGTGGTGCATTTATGAGTAGGCCCATCAGGTACACAGTCGCTGGCTTTGTTGCGGGTGTCACTTGGTCCCTGGCCAATTGGTTGTTTAAGCCGTACCAACCCAGACTATGGTTTCATGAACGTGAATTCGGCTACTGGGCGTCCTTGAACTCTGCAGCAACAAGACTCTCAACCCTGGCACATGCATTCGTGTACGTGATTCCTGAAGAAATATAAATTGCAGAAGGGTTAACCTTCGTTGGTCCAGTATAGTGCTGAAATGGCACATACTGGCTATATTGGTCCTAAGAGATTGTGCAACGGTCTTCCGCAGTCGTGGGATCACAAGATTCATATCTCCAGGTCGATCGCTAGCACTACCCAGTTCTACGATGCCAGCGGGATGCTGTTGGAATTCCTGAGCCATGACATGTGTCTCTCTACGTCCATTGGGAGTTTAAACTAGAATATCAATATTGTCAAACCACCCGAAGATTGGCCACACACTTCTCATCAAACCCATTGCCTGATGTAGATCACCACCGTTATCGATCACGAATTTGGCAGCTGATTTGCGAAACCTTATCACCTCATCATATGATACTAGGCATCTGTGATGTTGTAGATCATCTCGGAAGTGCCATGTCTGTGATGAAGCTTCATTGCCATGTCCAGCGTTGTCTGGTTCCTAGTGCCGGTGATGTGACCTTGTACAGATTGGGCTAGGCTGAGAGACTTCTGTGCCACAGTGCCACAGGAAATTAATTATGAGACTATGTTCAGCAGTGTTGCGCTGGTCTGTTTCAGTGTGTTATTGTATGTGAATTCTTTCAGATCATAATTCGCATTACTGTACTGTACGGCTCGAGCCTTACTCCTGATCTGCCGAACAACAGAGTCTACATTCTGCTCATATATCTGTTCAACAGCGAGGTCATATACAGACGGGTCAACGGGGTCGAATCCCGTATTTCACCTGTAAGAAAGAGGGAACATCTCAAAATCAGAAATGAATATTTACATCAAGAAACACACATATTGGGACCTGAAATTAGAATAACATGATCTGGTGCCAGGTCTTCACCACACCAGAATCACACCATCCCCTAAAACTAATAGGATTATCCATAATCCTACTACTCTTATAAGGGTTATAACAAAGTCTCACATACATAATCGGGTAGCCTGATATTCCGGAAAGGATGAACCCCATCGTTAAATTACCCTTGGCATGCATCCAACTAACCACCCGCTACAGAGCTGTGAAAGTTGGGTTTTATGTATTGGCGGCCACTAATAATCCTCGCAGAAAGGATCCAAACTGCCAACAATAAATAAAATATTCGAAATATTTGCATGTAGTCACTGTATAAATACATGTATTGAAATCCTAGACCAGGAAAACATGGGTCTCAAACCCATTTTCGTGAATTTATCATGAACGGTTGCAGAGCTATAAAAGAAAATATGATTTTCGGTAATGGTGGCAACCAATTTGCATAATGAGACAAAAAATACATGTAATCACTGTATAAAAGCCACCAGTGTCATCATTGACCATGAAAACATAGGTATAGACACAATTTGTGTGAAGTTGTAGTGTATAGTTGTAGAGCTATAATAGGAAATATTTTTCCGCTAATGGCGGCAACTAATTTCCATATTAAAAAAATTGCCCACCAAGCTGATTTGCTTCAAGGCACCCATAGGAATGTAAATCCATCAACAAAACCTGTACTATAGACAATTCATAGGTCCGACACAGGCCCGTAGCCAGACCTGTTTGAAGGGGGGGGGGGTGTCGTTTCGAAGGCTCAAGGGGTCTGAAGTATTTCTACCTGTTTGAAGGGGGGGGGTGGGGGGGGGGGGTCGTTTTCGAAGGCTCAAGGGGTCTGAAGTATCTATGGGGGTCTAAAAAAGTGGACCTCAAGGCTAAAAAAGTGAACCTCGAGGCTGGGCGTGGGGGGGGGGGGGGGGGGGGGGGGGGGTCGTCCGACCGCTCCGACCCCCCCCCCCCTGGCTACGGGCCTGCGACATGTAATTCATAAGGACGGCAAATGGACTATTTAGTACGTCATAGTAAAGGGCATTAATTGTAACTATCATGGTAACATACTTACAATCGGCAATTATCTCCCTTGCTTTAATCGTAGTCGGTCCATCTGATGTCGAATGAGTAGGGCAGTACACAGTTCTGCCTCCCCGCTCCCACCCCATGTATATCGTGGACTTGTGGGCGGAATAAGGCTTAACGCAAAGGAGCATAAGAATCTTCATGTAGCACGGTCGTATCATTGACTATCGTTTAACTTCACACTTCTTCGGTACATTGTTTAAAATGTATATTATGCTAAACGCATATATGTTTAAGCCAGTAAACTTGGTTTGATTTAATTAAATGTAGTGGGCAGGGATTTCTGCCCATCAGTATACCAAACATACAGGTAAATCAAAGTTGTGAACTGTTCAAGTGAGACAGTATCAAGGTGCATGATCACGTGGTTACAACAACAACAACGACGGATGAAAGTGTTGAAATCTCGCCAACTCCAAAGTAAGTATTATTTGATATTTTCCTTTATATGCAACGGATTTTGATGAAATATGGCGAAGCAAACGCGTCTTCATGAGCTGCATTTTGGTGGTCCAGGGAGTTCGTAGACACGGAATCGATTCTTCGCAAAAAACGACATAAGTTTGTGCCGAAATACAGTGACCACCAAATGCAACTGAACAAGACGCGTTTGATGCGCCATATTTCATCAAAATCCGTTACGTAATAAGGACAATATACAAGAATACGTACTTTGAATGGGATGGATTCTGGAAGTTTTAGTACTTGTTGTTGTTAGTACCACGTGATCATACACCTTGAGTATAGACAGATAAAAAATCACAGTGAGATACAATGAGTGTGTGTTTATCTGACGATGAAGCCATACCCTGATTCATACACTACCCGTGCCTTACTAGAATTCACTCAGTGTATCAAGTGAACTGATATGTTGAGTGTTCCTGGCACTAGATAAGGGTATTATATTGTCAGTGCTGGAATGATATTGTCATTACTGTGTGTCATTTATGTGATAACTATGTCATTGATACATATGAACAGGTGAAATAAAGCAGCGCTGGCATATTTTTCTGACAGTATATTTCTCTTGGATCACTGGATTATATCTTATAATTTCGTGCTTATTTGATAGTATATTGTATAAATATGGCTGTTAAATGGGACTTATGACACGTGTAACCATTCAGACCAGGGTCGACGCCGTTCTCCATTCGGTCAGTGAGCACATGTCATGCCACAACCAAACATTGTCAGTCTACTGGAGTGTGATAACAGATACGAAGCTAGCGTGCCTCAGTGCAGGGGACGTTTCACTAAACTTCGTACGACTAACATGTTCGTAAGTGCAAATTTAGGATCGTCTGGAAATTTCAATTCATAGATTTACATTTATTGACCATAGGCATGCAGCCTATGCTCAATAAATGTAAATCCAATAATTGTTTACAAGAAAACAGTGTTAATGTGAAATTTACAGACTATCATAAGTGTGCACTTATGAACATTTTAGTCGCACGTTTAGTGAAACGGGCACCAGGAAAACAATTCCATTCGGCGGTGAATGGTGTCTAGTCTGTGGCCGTGCCTGTCGCAGTTGCACGTATGTATTACATTAATATGTATCTACATTGTATGCCATATTTCTCAGAAAAAGGGCCTCTTTGTGGATGTATATGTCCGGGTATGGAATGTCTCCGAGGTCAATTTCCACCCAGAAATATACATGTGTAATTCAATGAGTATTTATGTTTGAACTTGAGTGCACATTGCATGTTTGATTACAATGTACAGTCTACCTTCTGTGTATACATGCACATGTAAGTCTCCCATTGACTCACACGTGGACAACGCACCGCGGGCGACGGATGTTGTATCATTCGCTCGCCGCGATAATAAATATTTACACAAACCATGATCATTTATAAGCTTCGGGGACGTTGTCCTGACAACAGGTGAAAGATGGATAATGATGCGATATGACAACAAACGCGGGCGTTGTAGCCAGTTTCACCGCGAGTTCTACATATAAGGCGTGTTATAGGCACGCTATATGTCCTCACTGTGGCTAATGTCCAGCAACATCTGCCTTAATGGCCGACACATGGACAGCAAGTGATCACCATTATACGGCAAGGTTTATGGTGACACCGCCAAAATCGTATTTATCAAATGTGACTGTGATTGGAGAAATGTGACTTATAACCTTCACGACGAGTGTAGATCCAGATCAGCGTGTGCATCTGCGCAACCTGATCAGGGTCTGCACTGTTTGCCATTCCATCAATGAAACACGCGTCATGCTTCTAACAAGGAACATAATAATATTGTTAAAGGGGCGCAAGAAGCATCATAAGATTTGTCCGGCGAATCTACTGGGTGCCCCCGGTATCCACCCAAAGTGTATGTTGTTACCACTCAGTTGAACCGTCTCGCCGAGACGGTTCAACTGAGTGGTAACAACATACACTTTTTATGAGAAATGATAAAAATTGCAGAAACATATTTCCATTCCGTTTGTTTTATACATGAATTACAAATATTTTAACATTGATCCGGCAGTCGCCGGACCTGCCGGACCTGTTCCGACGCCCCTGTGTTATCAGGTTGTGGTAGCAAATCCCATAATCAGGATTTCTCCAGTCATAGCTACAGATATGTCCTGCACGTGTGTCCGGCCGTACCTGTGCACCTGCTGTACCGTTGTATCCACGTGTTCAGTCATGTCCAATCAGAAAGTCTAGGTATAGCCAGACGAATGCACAAACCCGGGGTTGAACTACAATTCTAGATCCCGATGGCAAGTTTTTAACAAACCAGGGTTTGGACTTCAAACACGAGCTTGAAGAATAACGACTAATCGCGATCTCGATCGATAGTCTTTTCATAAATAAACCCGAGATTAAGCCCTCAAACCCCGGTTTGAGGTATCAATGTGCACAATGATTGCACGATCCCTTATTTGAAGTTTCAAACCAGGGTTTGTGGAATTAATGTGCATTTGACGTTTAAGCTGGTATTTTAGGTCTTATGGCAAGCTAAGTATTCAATAATTCCTCAAACCGGTATTTGAAGTCCAAACCCGGGTTTGATCCCCTCAATCCCGGGTTTAAAGAATAACAACCAATCGAGATCGCAATCGGTAGTTTTTCTTAAGCACGAGTTTGAGTAATTATTGTTCACTTAAACGCGTAAACTACCAATCGAGATCGCGATTATTCTTCAAACTTGGGTTTGATGTCAAAACACTGGGATGTGAAAAGAAAATGTCATCGCGATCTCGATTGGTAGTTACCTGCCATTTGTACAATACTTCTTCAAACCCGGATTTGATGGTCACACTCGGGTTTGAGACAATAAATTATTGTGCACATGGGTAGGTCAATCTCGGCTTGGACCTCAAATCCGAATTTGAGGAATTAATGTGCATTTGGCTTGCCATAAAAAGCATAGGATAAGTTCGATTCATATATTGTTTTATAAAGCGGGCATATTTTATTACATTCGTTGAACAGTATTCAGTTAGCAAACGTTCTTTCATGGCAAATGTAGATGTATAGCATATAAATGTAGATGTATAGCATATAAATGTAGATGTATAGCATATAAAAGTGCATTTGCTACATCATTTATAATGTAAATCGCCTCAATCCGTGATGTAGTTTATACGGAGCCCCGCAGGGGTCGTAGCATTCTTTTTTTTATTAATTCGTTCCAACGAAATAACAATTCGTTCCCTCAATTTAACAATTCGTTCCCACGAATTAGCGATTCGTTCCCCCAAATTAACAATTTGTTCCCACGAAATAACAATTCGTTCCCACGGGAACGAATTGTTAATTCGTGGGAACAAATTGTTATATCGTGGGAACGAATCGTTAATTCGATGGAACGAATTGTTAAATTGAGGGAACGAATTGTCATTTCGTGGGAACGAATTGTTAATTCGAGGAAACGAATTGTTATATCGTGTGAACGAATTGTTAATTCGAGGGAACACATTGTTAAATTGAGTGAACGAATTGTTATTTCGTGTGTACGAATTAATAAAAAAAAAACATGTCCACTGCGTACTACTAGTTATATTAGACATTTATACGTGTCAATATAATTATTGCGTGCCAACTTGCTTTGCGGAAAAACACAACAACCAAACCAGTTTATACATACATGTAGTTATTTATATTATGATTTAAATATGCATTGATCACCAGATATAAAAAAAAAGTAAAACAAATTGTAGCATAGTATAAGTTCGACTCACACGATCGAGAAGCGGAAATATATGTTTAAGCAGTTGTAAAATAAAGTTCGAAACAAAATGTGACCCATGAGCATCCCATGAATTCATTCACAATTGCTTCGTAATTTTTAGAATTGGTGGAATAGTGACACTATTATACACTTATTTAATTACGATAAAGAACATTTTATGCCTACTGAGCGGGCATGTACCTTTAATGGGCAACACAATAGTTCCACATATTGTTAGAAAATAGAGCGTAATATACACACGTGAGGTTTATGTTGTTCAATTCTTCAAATAGGTATATTGTACAGGTTATTTTCAACACATTGATGTCAATGTGAAATTTAAAAACAGGTCGTTGAAAATATTCATCCGAATGTCCGCAAAAAGTAGTCCTTCGATCTGGTTCACACGAACGAAACTATAACACAGGATGTAGACATACTATGTAGAATTGGGCTTATCGCATAAAACAGTTTTAGACTGTATAGCGTGAGTACGGGGCGCTAAGTGGGACATGGCTCAATTTTGTCAACAAAATTCATTTTTGTGCCACAAAATTCAATTCTGTGTCACAAAATTCACTTTTGTGCCACAAAATTCACTTTTGTGTAACAAAATTCAATTCTGTGTCACAAAATTCAATTTTGTCAATTCTGTGTAACAAAATTCAATTCTGTGTCACAAAATTCAATTCTGCACACGCATGTAAGAAGGACTACCATTGGTCAGAAACTGCACTGGAGAAATCGGTCACGGTCGCCGATCTACACATTCAATGTCGATGATTCATTTCTCATTCTGCCGATGATTCATTTCTCATTCTGCCATTTTGCTTCAACTATCTCCAAACAGTCAAACGTTGACAAACCCATTCGTATTTAAACTCATTTGCGTTATAATTGTACACATAATTCATGTAACTGACGTCATTTATTGTGTATCGCAAGGTACATCTGCCCCAGTTAAATCAATAATACACGCGCTGTGGCCTGTGTTCTGACTGCTGTCTGTGTTTATAAACAGAATGTGTGTATTGGGCCATTTGAGGAAACCATTTGTAGTATGTGTGTAGATACCATGGATACTAAGATGGTGTATACTGTAAATAATGCATGTAGACACAAAGTTGCGAACACGTAAGTTCGCAACTAGTAGACACAGATCCAATACCATTTGTTTCACAAGGTTAGATCTACTGTTAGAATACGACGTCATCTAATGTCATTTTCGAGCATAAAACGTTACCTGATAAATAGAATACCAGGCTAGTGTATTTTAATATCAAGTTTATCAGGCTCGGCTCGGAAACGGTAGGAATTCCTCAGCAAGCCTCGGAATTCCTACGCGTTTCCTAGCCTTGCCTGATAAACTTGATATCAAAATACACTAGCCTGGTATTCTCTATATATGGGCATGCTCTCAGGTCTAGCTATGTCCCGGCTAATTTATGTTTGACCCTGTTTACATAATTGAGGGAAAATTCTGAATATTTTTCTTATTTCTCCTTCAAAGTATATATGCTTATATGGTGTGACCACTCATTTGTAATCATAATATAACCAAAATAACTGTCCATAAAGAAGTATAATATTGATATATTGGGTTATATTTTCGCATTGAAATATTTAAACCTGCAAGTGTACTCCACCATCTAGTAAAATGGACTAAGACCGATCTCAACCAATCAACGCAGAGATGACATAGACTATCCTACGCAAACTAATTTTTGTGGACAAAAATGAATTCTGTCCCACAAAACTGAATTTTCTTCACAAAACTCAATTCTGTCTTACAAAATTGAATCCTTTATAACAAAAATGAATTTTGTATACGAAACGTATGCAGAATTGAGTTTTGTGACACAGAATTGAATTTTCTGACACAGAATTGACAGAATTGAATTTTGTGACACAGAATTGAATTTTGTGATTTTTAGTGTTACAAAACTCAATTTTGTACACATAATTAACCTGTCCTGCATGGCGCCTAGTAGTGAGTGCGTGCACATATCTATGGCACAGTGATACAGACACTAATGTTCCCTATGAACTTATTAATACGGATCCCCGTAAGGGACATGGACATTTTTTTATTAATTCGTTCCCACGAAATAACAATTCGTTCCCTCGATTTAACAATTTGTTCCCACGAATTAACAATTCGTTCCAGTGGGGCTCCGTAGATTAACCCTTAGACCGCTACTCACAACAATTGTCGTCTGCTGTTGCTTTTATATCTTGCCTTATTTCTAAATAAAAACATGGTTTGACAGCACTTCAGAATCATTTTCAATGGGAATGATTCTGAAGTTCTGTCAAAGCATGTTGTAAATTATTCTAAAGTGCTGTCAAAGCATGTTTTCATGATAACAATTGAATATAGAAAATAAACAGCAGGCGACAAAAAAAGAAAAAGATAGCGGTCTAAGGGTTAAGGCGAGACTGCACGAACACTATTGCCAGTCATGGCACGGTGCTTTGCGTGAATCAGTGAGACTACAGAGTCTTCGGCGATATAAACACATACATGTATTTAGATTTGAAAAAAACTATTTGTGCCACATTGCAAACCAGAAATTCAGAAATGCACTCACAAGGTTCAGACTATCATCGCATAATTTAGCAATAGAGAGAGAGGTCGATTCACGAACATAGACATATCGGATAGGAAATGTATTTACTGTGGCCAAGGAGCGATAATACTCATTTTCTTTTGGTCTGCCCATTTTACTCTGATCTAAGGAAAATACATTCATCAAAATACTACAATCACTGGCCGACGTTGCAAAATATGACAAACTAATGGCTTCAGAGTCAAAGCGGGCACTCCTATACCTCAGTAAATACATTTACTACGCTTCTGTCAAAATGGATGGTGTTACAACGGAATCTTAGACATGTATTTGCGCTCGATGCTCCTTAATCCTGCCAAGACAGTGGTTATGGTTCTTCGACTTGTTCCCGGACCCTGACCTGTCGGTTTGATCGGGGAGCCTGAGCAGCACTCAGGATCTGCCGATCATTGGGATTTTGGAGCCAGGTTTTGGTTTCACGTGTGCGCTCGAAGAGCTATGTAAGCGCAGAACCAAGGCAGTGTTGACGCAGCTGATTGTGTAACTACTACCAAGTGAGGCATATTGAGAACTTACCTTCCGATCCAGCTTTCCAAAATTGTATAATGCCAACATATCTTATCGACACTGTAATTACGCTACATGTACATGTACGTATCCTCAGACACGTCAACCTTACGACACAGATGGAAGACTCAGATCTAGGACCCAATACGTGGCTCATTTGGAAAACGTTTTCATGCACTATACCTTACAGCCTTTTCCAAGGTAGACATGAGTTTGTGAAAATGCCCTAGACAGGCTTAATTTCGGGCTCGCTCAAACACAGCAAGTTTCGATTTTTTCTGCTGATTTACGTCTCTGGCAATATAGTAGCCCTAGACAGGCTTAATTTCGGGCTCGCTCAAACACAGCAAGTTTCGATTTTTTCTGCTGATTTACGTCTCTGGCAATATATGAATGCATTAGGCCCCGAAATATATTCTCTTTAAAACATATGTGTTTAGTATATTGTTAGTTGCACGCAGTTTAGCTACCAACGTCACAGCCGAATTTCACTGTCCGAAATAATCTCACACATCCCGCTTTTATGATACTCCAGTTCGGGTTTTCCCGTGACGTCATTATTGATCATTCCGCGAATATAACAAAAGAATCCGAAAGTAAAGTTTGCGGAAGGCTATGTCGAAATGTTGTGACGCAAGTCCAAATACAAGGACGTTTTAGATAATTCAAGGTTAGAAGATGATACTTATTAGTCACAAATTGTAACATTTGAGTTACTGATGTTTATTGCAGTGATCCACGTCAATATGTTGAAACTGTAATGGGATTTCTGCCCGATTTAACACGTAATTTATGCTTCCACAGCCCACAGAAATGTGTGACATTTATTCGGACATACAATTATCGCCTTGTCTGTGGTAGCTAATTTGTCCGTAACTAACGAAATACTAAAAGCAGATGTTTGAAGTGAATATATTTGAAGACCTATATATTTAGCAATTACCGGAGACATAAGTCGGTAGAAAAATCGAAATGTGTGGTGTTTGAACGAGCCCGAAAATACGGTATGTTTGCGAAGCTGTTTCTTACCTTGGAAAAGGCTGTAAGGTATAGTGTATGGAAATGGGTGGCAGTGGGTGGGGTAACGTTTTCCAAATGAGCCAAGTATTTGGTTCTAGGTCCGAGTCTTCCACCTGTGCCTTACGACGGGTGTTGTCAATACACACGAACCATCATATGCTAAAACCGTGCTTGCCGCGTATTCTGTAGTCAGCAGCCAGTCAAGAGGAATCGTCTGCATTGGGTGAGGGTTGGCAAAGCGATTCGATCAAATATGAACGTATTAATCGCTTTGCTCGCGTTCAGTAACATTGCCCCACTTCCACAACAAATTCTACGAATGTTCCAGGCATGTATGCAACTATAGTCTGCGGTAGAGTCGGTTTTCGCACATTATGTTTCACAAACTTGTACGAAGTGGCTAAAAACATGTTTGTATGTATGTTTAATGCTTAATACATATATATATAGTGAATTCAGGGACTTGTAAGCAGTTATCTGAGTGTATTGTCACTATTATCTACTTGCCTGCTATGCAAGTAAATATGTCTTTCACCTGTGGCAGATGTACTTCTAATAATAGATAGTTCATCAGTTTGACGTTTTACACATTGCAAACGTGTCCATTTTGTGAGTGATGGCAGAAAAGCTCAGATATATAGCGTTTTGTGTAGTTTGCTGAAATAATATTTATAGGACGTTGTCGTCTTGTATATCTGGGACGTATTGCACCAAATTTGATTAGCTTTCCTGCCATATAATTTGCTGTATGTGTTAAACGCCCCGAGTGGTGAAACTGTCCGATAGCATGTACAAACTAAAATGGCGGAGATGGACAATCAATGCTCTGTATAATACACACTAAGAAGAACAGGGTCAGATATACTTTATATAGATATGCAGTCACATGTATGATTCCACTACATTTGAAACAAAATGTCATATTCAATAAAGTCAGTCCTTAGCCATACCTACTTACATACGGACGAACTGGCACACGGACACACATTAAAACATTAATTGTCTCCCGGCTTTATCGAGACGGGGGCATAATAATTGCACCTACCGTTTGTCTTTGGAAATTAGCATAAACTACTTTAAAATAATAAAGATATTTAGCCCGTCAACACAGTGCGTATGTGCCATGAAACACGGTGCCGTGAAACATTTTTGATATCTTGTCAATACGACCTAATCACTGCATATGAATATGTGCGGTTGTCATACTAGTCGATTCTCCGATTTTGAGGATGCGGCTGGGTTATTTCTTTTGCATTTTAAAGCTATTTGTAGTGTTGACGGGATAAATAGAATAGTAGGTTAGTGCCGTGAATGGGAAAACATATCTTGCGCGCACGGAAACGGGATGGGCTCGGCATCCAGTTTCCTAAGCCTTGCCAGATACTTTTTTCCATTCATGGCACTAACCTACTATTCTCTATATACTGTATCGAAAACGAAATATTTTCAAGAAAAAACATCGACAACTTGTGGAGAGACTGTCTTTCAAGCTATTATTCCTATGTAAACTGTACTCCATGCACCACGAATTCAATCTGTAATTTGTGAAATATTTTACACAAAACGTTCAAGTGTTCGCGAACAACGGCATACGTTTAACAAGCATTAGGGCATGCTAATCAAAGGAAAGCATAATGTTTGTAATACCAACCAGCTAGTGGGTGGGACCAGGTGTAACAATATACTCAACTGTCTTGTATCGGGTCATAGATCGCATTCCACGCATATGGTGATGTTTTCACAGTAACTCTCCATATTTTACCCGCGAGAAGAACGTACTGTACAAACAATGTTGACACAAACCAGACTGCACGTCCGTGCAGTCTGATTTGTGTCTACACTGTTTGTAGTTTGCAGGGCAAATGTCTTCATTTACTATAGACATCACATGCCTTGTTTAAGTCTATGGATGTGCAAAGTTCAAGTTGTGTTTTTCTCAAGCGTTTGCTCCTGGATAGTTTTCATTGTGTTTGAACGTATCCAAAGAACTTCAATCATTTATCACAGACGTACGTGAATATATCTGGAACCCCCACTGATAGGGCAAATATTGGACTTGGAGTAGAAAATATTGTAAGACGTTTTCAAAAAGATCGCGAGGTAGCGAGGACAATATGGGGACGAGTTAAGCACACGGCCATTGTGAGAGAGTGGTACTTGAATACCTTTTTGAAACTGCGATAATTATTGCACCTTCCGTTTAAGTCATGGTATGGTTGGATGCAGTACATGCGGGTATTTTTTTTATAATGTTTAATTGTACTTGTCTATTTGTGTCACGGCCGTGTGACTTCGGCATGTTTTGTTAACTATGATTTTTTTTCTGGAATGAACTAGAGACGTGAAGGTATGTAGAATTCTTTTTTTTATTAATTCGTTCCCACGAAATAACAATTCGTACCCTCAATTTAACAATTCGTTCCCTCAATTTAACAATTCGTTGCCACGAAATAACAATTCGTTCCCACAGGAACGAATTGTTAATTCGTGTTAAATTGAGGGAACGAATTGTTATATCGTAGGAACGAATTGTTAATTCGAGGGAATGAATTGTTAAATTGAAGGAACGAAATGTCATTTCGTGGGAACGAATTGTTAATTCGAGGGAACGAATTGTTTTTCGTGGGAACGAATTGTTAATTCGAGGGAACGAATTGTTAAACTTAGAGAACAAATTGTTATTTCGTGGGAATGAATTAATAAAAGAAATCCTTGTCCACTGCGGGGCTCCGTATGAAGGGGTCAGTGGAATGAGGGGACTATAACTCCCTCCTGATGTTAGTCGCATTCTTCCAACAGCTCTCTTTCAATTGTGCCAGTATGACGGAGCTATGGCGGATTTCATAATCACATGCTGCATTTGATTACAAAACGTTTGCAAAATGGGATTTTCTAAGACCCATTGACAGGTGCATATATGTAAATTGACACACACATTCTCATCTATTTTCATCATTTCTCAATGTAAATATATGGTGTTACCACTCGTTTGAACCGTCTCGATGAGACGAGTGGTAACACCATATACTTTGGATGGGAAGTAATACAACTACATGTATGTGTTACTACTACACTACAAAATGTGTGGCATATGAATTTCATATGTTTTTCATATGGATTTCATATGAAACTTTCATATACAAATTATATAAAGTGAGCCAATATGCAATTCATATGCAAACTCTTCATATGCATTTCATAAGCAAATCATGTGAATTGCATATGCAAATCATATGAATTTTATATAAAGACCCATGTACAATGGTTTTAAATCTATAATATATTCATATGAAGTTCATATGATTTTTGTTCATATGAAATTCATATGCAAATTATTCATATGAAATGAATATGAAGTCTTCATATGAAATTTATATGAACATCATATGAATTTCATATCAGCTCTTTGCATATGCAATTCATATGTTTTTCATATGTTTTACATATGAACATCATATGATTTTTTTCATATGAATTTCATATGTGGCACATTTTGCTGCGTATGTAAATAATCTATCTTTCGTATGAACTGGATTAATAGCGGTGAATCAGAAGCGCAATAAAACACCGCTGCCCAATGTCGACTGAAGACGGTCACGTATGCCTAGTAGTATGAAGTGAATCGACTAAAACTGTGTAGAAGTCATTCACGTGACAAGCAACGCGTGCTGAAATGCACCAACCTCACTGACATCTCTCCCAGGGGGAATAATAGAGCGAGTATGTTTTTGTTTTGTTAAAAAGCAAAGCAGAATTTAACACATGATATTTCAACCGAGTACTTGGTGGAGTAAGGCGTCATATCATACATGTAGTTATGTAATGTTGCTTGGTGGCGCAAATTCTTCTATTGTGGCGGGATGAACAATGTGCATTCCGTTCACCATCTGTGTATTAATTCTGGGAAACAAATCCCAATATGTATCATCTTTGGAGGGTTGTCAAGAATTAGTTTAAAGACTGACATAAAACATATGACACTTGGAGCGTTTAACACACACAACACATACTATGGCAAAAATTATAATAACATTTGGTGCAGTACGTCCCTGATATATAGGAAATCTGCACAAAAAGTTAGATATCTCAGCTATTCTACCATTACTCACAAAATATACAATGGACACTTTTTCAATCTGTAAAATGTCAAACTGATGCACTGTCTATTATTAGAAGTACATCTGCCATAAGCAAGGCATTATTTACTCATACAATAGGCAAGTAGACAATAGTGACAACACACTCGGATAGCTGCTTACAAGTGACTGGATTCGATACAGTATGTATGGTAATCCAGGTATATAAGTATGTACAACACTGTGTATTGTTCTTACTGTTACATAGTCGTTACTGAAGTCTCTAACATTTTAACAAAGCGTCAACAAACCGGTCATATATCAGACTTTGTATATACATTTGATGAAACCGCAACGCAAAGCACGCTATTCCGTGATGTCTTCCCATCACGTTGCACACACTTTTATTAATATGTTTGTCATATTATTAGTGGTATGTGTCAAACGTCATAATATGTCAAACTGGCCAATGGCTTGTACACACTAAGATGGCCGACATGCACAGTGTACGGTATAGTAAGAAGAGAATTTTTACATTTATGTTATGCATATATCCCATCACATTTACGAATCAACTATGCACGAATCGTAGGATGATCCGGGGTTCCACGGGTCCTTAAACATCTGCAATTATCATCTGTAAGTAATGTCGAAAATCCAAACTAAACATATGTGGAATTAAATTGTTAATCTGTTATTGGAATTATTACGTAATTGTGTGAACTACTATTTTAAAGACTTACTTGCTGTTAGCTTCTATTGGACCATTTTGTTAACTGTTATCGCTATTTTGGTTGTGTTAACTGTTGACGAATATGTAATAAGACAAGTTATATGTACTATCCCACATGTGTGTCGGCGGCCAAAAATACCCATAGTGACGGATTTGAGACAAAACCGTCGGCAACAACAGTCTATGTATGTAGATTTTGCCGGTATTTGTGCCATACGTTGAGAAAATGAACCTAATGTAGAACTGTACGTTTGCGGTCAACGTATCCCCTGATCAGCCTGCGCGTCCGCCCATATATTACCGTGATATTAGGAAATGACAACAGTTTACAAAGCACATATATCTTGAACATTCTCTCTGTCGTAATGCCACCATCAAATGCTTCGACAGAGAGAATGTTCAAGATATATGTTCTTTGTAAACTGTTGTCATTTCCTATTATCACGGTAACATATGGGCCGCCTGCTAGGACAATTTGGACCCTATGGCAACAACAGTAGATTCTGATCATTCTGCACACATTAACAAGGTCGGCTGAAGATCTAATCCCTTTGATAATAACATGGTCCTTCAGTGACGGAATAGCGAACAGTGTAGAAGCGAAGGCTGAACTGGGGATACATTGGTCGCACACGTCGAAAGGTCCCTCTCTCAGCCGTGGTTGCATTTTTGATATTCATTGTGGGCCAGTATGACACGTTTTTGTAGTAATCTGGGCAAATTGGCAAACAACACAAAGACTGCACTGAAGATATCCGTAAAGAGATCATTAATCAGCTGGTGGCGAAATGCAGCTAAAATCACGCAACATCTTATATGTGTTGTTTATGGTGGCCGATTGTGTCCTTTGCGATTGCTCTTTTTACAATGTCAAAACGCCAACAACACGAACTTTTCGTATTCGCGCGTTTCAACTTTGTACATGCAAACTGGAGACATGTGGCCATGATAGTATTAACATGGCTTGCTCTTATCTGCAAACATATTGCATAGGTTGGTGCTAATGGGGCCCGTTTCACTAAACTTCGTACGACTAAAATGTTCGTAAGTGCAAATTTAGGATCGTCTGGAAATTCCAATTGATGAATTTACATTTATTGAACATAGGATGCATATGCAGCATATGTTCAATACATTTAAATCCAAAAATTGTTTACAAGAAATCGTTGTTATTGTGGATTTTACTGACTATCATAATTTTGCACTTACGAACATTTTAGTCGTACGAAGTTTAGTGTAACGGCCCCAGGTGCATGCAACGACTCAAATGACAATTTGGCTACTATATTTCAGAAATGGCAATTTTGGCTTCTGAACATTTCAGAAATTATTTGAAAAATTATTATATTTTGGTTTACACATATTGAAACAACAGCATATAGTATTGTCATTTTGTCACGCTAACAGTTAACTTTGGCTACTAATTTCAAAATTCTAGCGCCATCCTCGTATTCCTGCAGACTTAAACAATTATACCGATTGTCATAAAAGCATGCACGGTGTTTCGCCAACTGAATAGTGAACCGTGCAGTCCCTGATCAGCATGCGCGAATGCGCAGACTGATCTGGGCCTGTGCTGGTAACAAATGCCGTGCACTGATGTGTAAAACGATTACATTGCCCGGAGTGCAAAACATACATTGACCGTATTACAAACAAATAGTACATTGACGTTACCACTGGTTACAGTGATACGGCGATTAGTACGGAGCCCGCACACTACAGTACAGTGACCAGTACCCGGCGGATTAGTGCGGGAGCCCCTGCACAAAATAGTACAGTGACCCTGATACCCGGCGGATTAGTACGGAGCCCCGCACAAATAGTACAGTGACCAGATACCCGGCGGATTAGTACGGAGCCCCGCACAAATAGTACAGTGACCAGATATCCGGCGGATTAGTACGGAGCCCCGGAGCACAAAATAGTACAGTGACCAGATACCGGCGGTTTAGACGTGCCCCGAGCTCCGCACAAATTAGTACGGAGTGACCAGATACCCGGCGGATTAGTACGGAGCCCCGCACAAATAGTACAGTGACCAGATACCCGGCGGATTAGTACGGAGCCCCAGCACAAATAGTACAGTGACCAGATACCCGGCGGATTAGTACGGAGCCCCGCACAAATAGTACAGTGACCAGATACCCGGCGGATTAGTACGGAGACGCACAAATAGTACAGTGACCAGATACCCGGCGGATTAGTACGGAACCCCGCACAAATAGTACAGTGACCAGATACCGGCGGATTGGTACGGAGCCCCGGCATTAGTACAGTGACCAGATACCCCGCGGGAAATTAGTACGGAGCCGCACCAAATAGTACTGACCAGATCCCGGCGGATTAGTACGGAGCCCAGCACAAAATCCAGTACAAGTGACCAGTTATACCCGGTCGGATTAGTACGGAGCACAAATAGCACAAAGTGACCAGATACGGGGAGTTAGTTTACCGGAGCCCGCGCAAATTGTACCCAGTGGACAGTATTCCCGGGGGAGTACGGAACCCCGCACAAATAGTACAGTGACCAGATACCCGGCGGATTAGTACGGAGCCCCGCACAAATAGTACAGTGACCAGATACCCGGCGGATTAGTACGGAGCCCCGCACAAATAGTACAGTGACCAGATACCCGGCGGATTAGTACGGAGCCCCGCACAAATAGTAACAAAGTGACCAGATACCCGGCGGATTAGTACGGAGCCCCGCACTAAATAGTACAGTTTTTTTTTTCCCAGTGGACCAGTTATACCCGGCTGGATTAGTACGGAGCCCCGCATGGGACATGGCTTTTTTTTTATTAATTCGTTCCCACGAAATAACAATTCGTTCCCTCGACTTGACAATTCGTTCCCTCGACTTGACAATTCGTTCCCACGAATTAACAATTCGTTCCCACGATATATGAATTGTTAAATTGAGGGAACGAATTGTCATTTCGTTGGAACGAATTGTTATTTCGTGGGAACGAATTAGTAAAAAGGAATTCTCCGTCCGCTGCGGGGCTCCGTAGATTAGAAAGGTTCCATTTAAAAATTGAACATTCGGTCTGGTATTTGCTACATTAACATTGTTTACCGATTACCGATAATGGGTGCTTTTTTCATGTTAAAGGTACATCATGCCCACTCAGTAGGCACAACATGTTCTTTATAGGATTTATAAGTGTATAATTGTGTCACTATTCTACTAGTTCTAAAAATTACGAGTGCCCTCTATACGGATATAATCATTTAGTAATATTTATTTTGCTGATAGTGACGCGCGGTGGTATCAGGTTATTTTCATATGCAACTTTTTTAATTATTTATACTAATTAATATGCGTCACCTGCAAAAAAATAGTATTTTCGACAGATTATTAAGTATGATCATTGCACACCAACCAATAAATACAGAGAATAAATAGTAATGTCTGTTAACATTTTAAGGAAACACGGTTATCGCCCCTGATATGAGTGTGGACATTTACGTCTGATATAAAATGTATAATAATGCCAATCAATACGTGGGGTAATGATGAATGAATGTCTAATTTGCCAGAAAATGTAATATCTACAGAATATACAAAACTACCTGTCTCCCTATATTATAACCTACTGAATGGGCATGTACCTTTAATATAATTTTCATATGATAAAAATGCCATCAAATAAAAAAGTTTCGCTGTTTAGCATGGTAGTGGGAGCCAGAATGTAATTTTCGTTTAAATTTCTTGTTAAAAGCAAACTTTCACTTGTTTTGAGTTGTTTATAATATGAATATTTAGAAAAAATAGGGTGGCAACTTTTTCAAATCCAATATGGCGTCCAAATTCAAGATGGCTGCCAACACTGTAAATGGAGACTTATAATAATACATATATAATATAGTTTCGGTTCAAACTTATTTATTTAGCACAATTAACATACATAGTTATACATATTGACCAGAAAACAGTATAATACTCATTTTAAACTATAATCAGACCATTTTTAGTTTCAAATGGCCGCTTGAAACAAATAAGAGCAGTGTTTCACCTATAAAAACACTGATTTTTTAAAAGAAAATACATTACATCCACATAAATTGTGATACAAAAATACTGTCTCATTAATCTTTTAGGTTTTCTTTTACAACTTATTTCTTAGATGCTCAGAAAAGTTAGGTAATCACACATGTAAAACTCAGCTAACCGTGTATTGCATGACATATTTCTGTCACATACATGTATAGAGTCTGGATTTACTGTTATGCAAAATAGACGCACATTGTATGCAGTACGAGCAGTAAACTTGTGAGATATTTGTAATTTCATGTGAGCCATTGTATTTGCTTTACCTGTACATTCATATAGTCGCTTGAGCAACGAATGGACATATGCGCATTATATAGTCATATAAACGCAGGTCATTTTGCTTCTAAATTGGCGACATATCAAATAATATCAAACAACCTAAATATGTCACAAGTTTGTCACTCGGATCGCTGACAGTGTCTGTAATCATAACTATCATCATCGTGGTCACTCACGAACTGTGTGTCAATAGTAACTGTATTATTGAAGCCATAATCACACCCGCATAGTTCAGTACATGTAATAGTGTTTCTCCGACAACTACATTTGTGTCTGCAGCCACGTTTGCAGCCACATTTAATCAACTTCATTATGGCATCAGGGGCTGGCAGATTCAGACACCAAACAGGTACGAACATCGAAGTAGCTTCATCAAAGTTCCAACCACATTCAGTGGCAGATGGGAGGCTTGGGTTGCTTTCGCCAGCTTTTCTCCAAATCATTGCAATGTGATGGGCCCGACGACCGTGTAATGTTAGCGAACCTGTTGTTGGTGGTAGACTCTCTCCTTCAGCAGCACGGTTTAAATACTGCTACCAACAAAGCTCTACTTTGGTGTAGGTTGTCGATCGATACAGGAGACACACAAATCGTTCCAGCTGGGATAATATTTCTGGCGATGGGTCTACGACTCCAAGTGTGGCCAATGCGTCCAGAATCTGATCGTCGCACGACATGAAGACTTTAACACACATCTCTTTGGATCTACCGGCAAATCTGACAGACACATCAGATCCTGTGAATGCATGGAAACCTACTATTGCTGATGCACAATTTTGCCCTAAGATATTGTAAACAGGATGTTCGGCAATGCTTCTCCTCTGAGGACCCCTTCCTGTGAGAAAGTATGTTGCCAACGGCAGGTCTGGATACATTTGTATCAGTAATACGAATACATCAGTGTCTGGAGAATCAATTACCAGTTCTGCCGTATTGTCAATGTCATAGCGTGCAGTAAGAGCAATGTGTCTGCTTCTTCCCGACTGTGACTGGTCAATGACGTAGGCACATCAATGTTTCCTTTGCTTTCTGTTCCCGCTGTTACAATAAATGTGTTATCTGGTCTGTTGCTGTGTTTGAGGCACTTGTTCGCTAGATACTCTGTCAGCTCTGCTTTGGTGTTAGTGTTTGCTAGAAAATCCTTCAATGCAATGTTTCTGATGGATGTATTATCGCCGACAAGGTAACATGGAGACTGTCCTTTGTTTCTCTTCTTTCTCATTTGTGCTTTCATTGAGTTCTTTACATATGTATCAAATACCAACCTCAATTCATCATAACCTTCTGCTATATTGCCAAGCATATTTATGAATACTTGTGCAAAGTCGTTACACGTGTTCATTGCATCTCCTTTGGACATTGAATTCACAAGAGTCATGCCATCAATTAATATTACCCTGTGTCTTGAAGTTGACATTCCGGTATTATAATTCACATCTGTGGGCTCACTTTCAGCATCTGTCAAATTACTTACGTCGATCGAATCCGCCTGGACATTTATTTGAGTAGCCGATGCATTGCTATCACCTGGTTGGTCGTGTGTAGTCTGTGTGTCTTTGATGAGAAGTTTCTCAATATGATGAATGACCTTTGACCTGTCATAGGCCAATAAGAGTAACCCGACTGAAGCGAACAACGATCTTGGAACTATGCCAAATTCATATGTACCTATACAGTCCTTCAAGTTCCGGACGACTTCTTGAAACGACGACGAATCTCTGAAGTAGTCCTCGCTCTGCTCTGATTTTGATCAGCTTATCTCCAGATCTAACTGGTATAGTGGCACTTGTGGTTTTGAATGTTCCAAGTTTTCTTTTTTTCATTTTGTCCCACACAGACAATGTTCCTTCTGTTAAACGCTGACTAACACATTCCTCAAACATTGTTTGCCCAATTGCATCACATGATATTATCTCATTTGGTACATGCTCATTCATAACCTCTTTGGTAAGCAAATTATAAATGTCATAATTGTCATCATCTACGACGAATGGGTCTCCATGTTCGCGAAATACGCTGGATAATTTTGTTGCATTATTCATTATTCGAGAGACCTTCCCACCTGCTATTTCATGGTGCTGCATTTGTAGGTCGTTATTGCCAGCGTTGATGTCGTTTGCAAACTCTTGAAGTAGGGATGACAGCTCCGGGGCAATAAGGAAGAATTTATCCAGTCTTTTTTCATTTTGTGTTATACCCACAATACCCCCAATGACTTTGAGTGTGCGGTTCTCTTGTTCAATTCCATGGTCAGGTGCTATAGATGTGAACCCAGCAAGACCTTTTGTCACACAGAAATTGCCTTTCATCAACTCTTCCCATAGCTATGGGTGCTCTTTTTCTGTTTCTTGCATTGTTGAGACATACAACGGGAGCAATCGGGCATAGTTCAAATGATCATGAGCGAAGAAGTACTTAATAAGAGACTGCGTACTTTCCATGTGTAGCAGTAAATCCCGTTGCCTGGTGCTTCTGACAAACAGGAGGATTGTCTCAAATGGTCTCCTGTAACTGAGGATAAACTGCTAATTGCTTTACCTTCAGATTTATCCAAGAGTTGGATGGTATTTCTTGATTCAAACATCGTCATCACCTGTGTGACAGTATCATTTAGTTCATTTCGTTTGTTTGTACTCTTTGTGATATCATTATGATATGCTTCACCAAGATGGCCCGACACGTCTTTCAGAAATTCCTTCTCACTTGGTTCTGTTGTGAGAAATTTCTGTAAGTACAAACAGTACAGCGCAATCAGTCTAACAGTGTGCACCTCCAGTGCTCGATACATATGTTTCCCATTTATAATTTGGGTCACTGTTGTAGGTGAATAGAGCCCTGCTTCTACCCAAGCCTGATCGATTATGCTGCCTTCTACATATTAAGTGCAGCCAAGGCAGAGAATACCACATGCAATTCCCCAGGACGAAACAGGAACTTCTTCCTTATATATCATCTCTTGCAACCCATAGTTTCATGGCCATATTGTACAACTGCATATCGAGTGTCATTACAGTGATCGCCTCGTTGCCCATTGCGCAAGTGTTGAGAGCCTGTGCTCTCATAAGACCGGTGAACAGTGTACTGAAATCAGTAGAACGAATCAATGGTGGTAGTAATGCGACATTTATCTTGGTGTTGCTACAGGACAGCAATTAATTAAATGCCCCCCATGTTCCAGGGGAATTATTTGTAACCTCTACTGCGCTGTCTTCATCAAAGCTATTAAACTCCTTAATTGAGGCATTTTCTCTGTCTGGCCGCTCGCCTAATAAGATCGGACCAATGTCACGTTTATGATTAGTTTGTATGGAATCAAACAATGTAATTGGCCGAAACTGAGCAAAGCTATGTCACACCCAACCAAACTAATATTCAATGATGTAGATCTAGTCAGAAAGGTTTTTAGTCACAGGCGGTACTGGGAATTCTCGGTTTGCAAATTATATGCACTCGGGCACTTAGATAGAACCGGACATCAGAACAAGTTTTGATGAATTCAATGGTCAAAAGCAATAACATGTTCTAGAATATTTAATAAATTTATTTGATATGCTAGTCAATGCGTAAATACCCAATTCCGTTGCTGTTGTTTTTGGGCATATGCAAGTATTTTGCAAATATTACGCCGATTGTGTTTGTAATTTAAACCGGATAAACATGTAATAAGCCCTATTTTGCCACAGTATTACCCACGTATCAATTTGAATGACATTTATTAATGTCATAATCACTTTCTAATATGGTAAAGTAACAAAAACAAGTTTGAATGCGTAAAATATCCGAAACATATTGTTTATAATTTGCGTATTGGTATTATGGCGGCCATATTGAATTTGGCGGCCATTTTGAACTTGAAAAAATTGCCACCCTATTTTTTCTGAAAGCTTAATCGCTCTAAATCATGAATCAAGCGAGAGTTTGCTTTTAACAAACAATTTAAACGAAACGTTTTTTAACAGCAATCATGCTTCCACTATGGAGTGTTACATGCTGTCGATTAATATATAGAGAGAGATGAAACTAGCTGTACTATCGGATTCTGTAATCTTTCTTACTATCTGTTTCACGAAACCTGGCCAAATGTGACGGCTATATACACAATGTAAGGACATTAGCTTTGTGATAATACTTAATTGTTGTAAACAGCAGTAAAATATAAGAATCAGCTTTCTTTGTAAAAGTTGCTTGATTTTATTACAAAAAACGTCTATGTGAATTTAGCATCGGTGTATGTGTGTGTGTGTGTGTGTGTGTGCGTGTGTGCGTGTGTGTGTGTGTGTGTGTGTGGAGGGGTGAGGTGGTGGTGGTGGTGGGGGGGGGGGGGGGGAGGGGCTGTAGGAGTTGTAGGACGAGTCTAACAAATCAAAATGTCTGAAACGGCGCCCTGGCAATACGTATACGTATACTAGTAATGTTTGAACTCGATCTAACCCAGAACATGAAAGTTAAATATTTCAAATCGGTGGCCTATTTCTGAAATTATAAAAATATGTATTATCTCAATAGACACTTTTTATTAAATTTTCAACCATGTGGTCTTTATCAAAATAGTTAGAAAATGTACAAGTGATCAACAATTTAATAAAATGAGTGACGATTGAAATAATATGTATTCGGGTGTTATTTAAAATTAATATACAAATATATGTTCACTGTAATAGTTCAGTTGGCAGATAATATCTGGAGAAGTATGTAGTGAGAAGTATGTAGTGAGAAGTATGTAGTGAGATTATGTTTTGCACGTGTGTTTCTAGCCGGCTGATTTGGATCTACGCTGATTGTAACTGTTCTCTTGAATTAATTGCAACAGAATCGCTTCAAAACCCGACACCCCGGGGACATGAACTCCAAGACTGTCCCGTTTAGAGAGACTCCAGTGTATTGTCTATTTCTCAGTTTAAGTTTCTATTGCAGGTGGGATAAATATTGTATTGGCACAGAGCATCATCCAGCGAATACGTTTTCTACGTACACAAATGCACATTTGTAATACAATACCATAAATTGCGTGCCCACTCAATGACGCGTATACACACTGTGGAAATACATGTCACATCCAGTGAAGTGTCTACGGTTGAGTAAGAATGTACGGAGCCCCGCAGGGATCACGGATTTTTATTTATTAACTCGTTCCCACGAAATAGAAATTCGTTCCTTCAATTTAACATTAGTTCCCTCTAATTAGCAATTCGTTCCCACGAAATTACAATTCGTTCCCTCAATTTAACAATTCGTTCCCTCGAAATGATAATTCCTTCCCTCAATTTAACAATTCGTTCCCTCGAATTAATCATTCGTTCCTATGATATAACAATTCCTTCCCACGAATTAACAATTCGTTCCCGTGGGAACGAATTGTTATTTCGTGGGAACGAATTGTTAAATTGAGGGAACGAATTGTTAATTCGTGGGAACGAATTGTTAAATTGAGGGAACGAATTGTTATTTCGTGGGAATGGAGACCTGCAGGGGACATGGATTTTTTTTATTAATTCGTATTAATTGGTATTCACTGCCAGTCGTAACATGTACGTACTGACAATATGTACAGTACATACCCTGATCGAGCTGTACGGTTCTCAGGATGTTCAGGATGTAGACTGCTCCTACAGGTCGTCGGTTCTTTCCTCGTGACCGTCGACAGCCGCGGCGTGTCCTGGTTGTCCTGGCGGTGCTGACGTACAGTTCACACTGACACAGGAACGTGATAACCGGCACAAACCTGAGTGAACTAATTAGCCTATCTTACACAGCGCAACGCAATTAATTAATTACTTACTCGTAAATTGGTATCATGAACGGGAACATTGAAAAGATAGACATTGAATATGTATCAACAAATAATGCTCTAGAGTACAGTAAGTAAGTAAGTAATTTGTTTATTATAGTGACATGTGTAAACGTACACGAATAAATATAACATTGATAATCATACTACTTACACCCGGCCCATTGGACCTATATGTCACCTTGTTGCAACATAAATGTTTCACTTGATTCAAATAATGTCTGGTGTTTGCAGAACATGAGTTTCTGGTTGCATGCATTTGCCGGACAATGACCGGACCAATGCTCAGCCCCCGACCCACGGTCACAACAGCTTACGGAGCATTTTACTCATCAATACTGACAGCATTGATGTCTTAATGCGACCGTATTCTGTACAAATGCGTGAGCAGGTGGATTAGCAGGCTCGGGATTTCCAGCAAATACATGCGACCGAATTATACAATTTGGCTTGTCGATGACCAGTGTAGTTTTTAATCGATATGCGTGTATACGCAGTTCGATTCGAAGCTAAACTGTCAATTGGCTAGTATTATTGAACAGAACAAAGTGCAATCATGCCGTGTTACTAATCAGCATAATCTGGATTTACTCTGGTCACAAAGGAATGAAATAGGTGTATACGTCAGTCGCTGAGTGAGGTATTGTGGAATAATAACTGGTGAGTAAATGTGTGTCATCCGAGTTAATCACATAGCATTTGACGACTTTCACTTGTGATAGTGTACATGCACTTATATTGTCAAATTAAGGGTTTATTTGTGAACAGTGTATATGCTCATCAGCATACGGATCACCGCAGTCTGATGAGGAAATAAACTGCTCAATAAATATAACACATACACACCAGACCAATGCGATGCGATATGTTGGCCTACAGTATATACCCTGACCAATCCGCACTGGCACGCTGGCTGATCCGGGTCTACACTGGTTGCCCTGTTGTATGATAGCCTCATTTTCGGTTTGATATTATTGATTTTAAGATGGTTATTGTGATCACAGATTGTAGGATTTAGTTGTAAATGATGTTTCGGCGTCTCAGATATGGTTTCACAATATATTTGCTTATTTGTCTAGCACAGTTCTGAATAAGAAAGCGAAGTTTATCTGTATCACATAGAGTTGTGAAGTTAACTGCTGTATTTAGGTAATTAAAAAGGTTTGTTCTTATGTCTGTATACAGTTCACAGTGTAGAATAAAGTGAGTTTCACTCTCTACTGCCTGCAGATCACAAAATCTGCATAGCCGCTGGTCGGAGGTTTCAACTATATATCGTCCTGTTTCGATTCTTAGCTGGAGTATACCGCACCGGAATTGTGCCAGTAATGACCGTTCATATTTCTTCATGGAGAGCTGCATGTACTGTTCTTGTTCGAAGCATGTTTTGTATGTAATATATGTTCTTAGTTTAGGGACGTTAGTCACGCTTTGTTGCCAAATATTCGAGTAATAGTTTGTGATATGTGTCTGTGCAACAGTAAGATTTACCACCATTTTGTTGTCATAGTAGTTTGTCAAATTCAATTTGGTAAACACTTCACGCAATTCACTGCACCAATTGTTTTCACAAAGTATATAATATCTTGTGAATGCGCGTTTTGTTATTCTATTGTCATCAAATTTATTCAATCTGTTCCAGTAACGGATCATGGATAGCCATCGACGGTAGTTACTTGGGAGCCAACCAATGTCTCCGGTAATTGCTAAAATTGGTGCGAATCGGTGGACTCCCATGTAATAACGTATGGCTCTATTTTGAACGTTGTCTATTGATTGGTAAGATTTGTAGCCCCATACACCTGATGAGTAATCCAGAATGGGTATCACACACGATTCGTATACCTTTTCAAATGATTTAAGGCCGAACTCTTTAATAGAATGTATTTTCGA
Organism: Conchocele bisecta; assembly: GCA_029237695.1. Lineage (NCBI taxonomy): Eukaryota > Metazoa > Mollusca > Bivalvia > Lucinida > Thyasiridae > Conchocele > Conchocele bisecta. The sequence continues at coordinate 90,178,500 of CM055265.1, read as the reverse complement.
GATAATTTTCCCAAGAGCTCTGCCGGCGCCTTTCGATAACGTCTCTGCGTTAAATGTAAAATTACACTTGTAATGGAATGTTACACCCAGATATTTGTATGTATCGACTGTTTCCAGGATATTTTGTCCTATTCTAAAAATGTGGTTGGTTTGGGGAGCGCGTCCTTTTCGAAAATGCATGCATTTGGATTTGTTAGTGTTTATGAGCACTCTCCATCGTTTGCACCAGTCGTGGAGCTTGTTCAGCATGAGTTGGAGATCCGTTTCTGACTTCGCAAGTAGTACAATATCGTCCGCGTATAGTAAGATAGACAATGTATTGTCATCCAGTTGGCATCCAAGGTCAAGGTCATTTATCTCTTTGACAAGGTCATTTGCAAATATGGAGAACAGTGTTGGAGACAGGTTGTCACCTTGCTTGACACCGGTCTTGCAGTCAAACCATTTCGTTAGTTTGTCATTTATCCGTACACACGATGTAGAATGTCTATATATGCTTTTAATCGAAGTCAATGAAGTCAAAACATTTACGGAGATCTATATATGCAGCAAATACTGAAGGATTGTTTCGCACAACACTGCTGAGTGCATATACATGATCTTCACACGATCTGTTCTTTCTAAACCCATTTTGCTCATCCGCCAACATCCCATTTCCCTCTAAATAGTGTGTCAATCGTTTGTTAATAAATGCACTATACAGTTTGCTCACACATGACAATAGACTAATTCCTCTATAATTCATTGGAATACGTGGGTCACTGGCGCTGTCTTTGAGGATCGGATTAATTATGGCCTTTCTCCATGTTGAGGGGATTATACTCGTGTCAAATATTAACTGGAATAATTGGTGTAATGTTACAATCACCTGTGGGAATTTGAGCACACTATAAGGGATTTGATCGTAGCCGCAGATTGAACGTGATTTTGCGTGCAGTATTATATTGCGTATTTCATCCAGGTGAATGTTACAATTTAGCATTGCATTCGTGGTATACAGTGGGTCACTATTCCTGTCCTCAAGTAAATGTTTGTGTATTTTGCGCTTGAGTATAAGTAAACGTCGTCACAAAATCGGTATGATCCGCACCGTTATATAAGTTCTCGAAATCTTGACGCCATTTTTCGAATACATCACTTTCATTTCGCACACTGTGTCCCGAATTGTCCACAATTTCAATTGGTATACCTTTGTCACTTCTAGGTCCGAGTTTACGTATTTTATCCCAGAATTCATTAGGATTGTTAGTCGACATTGACTCTATTTCATCGGCCGTCATTTGTCTATAGGTTCTTTCCGTCTGTTTTAATGTTCTGTCAAATCTGTTTCTGGCTTTTATGTATTCGTGCCGTGGTGCCGTCTTCACACGTCTGTTATTGGAGCATGCCAAGAACGTGTTTTCTTTGGTACGCATGTCGTTCCATAGTTTGGTCAAGGTTTCATTCCAGTAGGGTTTTCTATTTTTTTGACGTTTATTTGTCCTGTTAGTACAGTTTACTTTCGGGATTTTATTGTTCATTTCCGTGATTATCGTCTCTTGTAATTGTTCGTATATGGCATCGATTTCCCCTTGTGTTTCTCGGCTCCTTTCGATTTGCGATACAATGTCTACTAATGCCATTTTGGTTAAATCACTGTCCATGAAATCCGCCGGTATGCTGTTAAAATTATACCGTGGGCGTCTGGTCTCTTGGTCCGATAACGGTTCGTGCGTGGCATTCCCGGCCTGAGAAACGGTAAACTCGGTCACTAACACTGAGTGGTCGGGAAGTCGTGATCGCTCGCCAAGTAGTCCGTGTAGATCATATTGGTCAACAATGGACTGGACAGGTAATACTTCTTAAATCGTGCACATTTACTGAACACGTCATGAGGAACACATATGTAGTCCACTACAGATCTGCCTTTGCGGAAATCGACGTAAAATTGTCATCACCAGGAGAAAACCGGTCCATTTAATACACAATAAAACTTTGAGTCATTCAACAAATTCCAGTAGCTCATTGCCGCCCGTGTTTGGTTGATTCGTTTTGTTCAATGATACTCTCAGCGGGATTGCGTCTAGGTCAACCAGAGTATCGGAAAGGGAACCTATTCGCGCATTAAAGTCTGCTGCGATGAAAATACCGTCACATTCATTATGTATATATATTTGTGCCAAAATGTGAGCGAAAAACGTTTGAGCGTCACGACCTCTGGCGGAGTTCTCTGGGGGCAGATAACATGCGAACACAATGAACTGATAATCACCCGATTTCCCGATTTATGTGAAAACTTGACACCCAAAACGCCATCAAGTGATTTGTCAACGATACGTGGTTCATAACTATCCAGAATGCAGTTTTTCACTAGTAAACCAACTCCACCTGACGCTTTCGGAGCATTTCTGTGAATCTCAGGCCTATTAAATCCGAACCATGTGTACTCTGGGACACTAATCACGTCTTGACCAGCTAAATGTGTCTCATAAATAGAGATGATATCTACATCCAATGATTTAACTAGACTAATTCGTAATGCATTGTTATCAGTGGTCCATCCACACACGTTAATATGGGCAATTTGAATGTTGACATCGTCAATGGGTCGGTGTATTTCCTATTGGTCGCGTTGTTGATGATCGCGCTGCTGCTGCTGCTGCTGCTGCTGCTGCTGCTGCTGCTGGCGGGGATCTCGATGCTGTTGATCGCAATTACCTTTGAAGTCGAATTGTAATGGAGATGAAATAACAAGAAAATGACGTACCAATTAAACGGTATAATTAGGCGAATGATTTTTCAGCAAGTCAATGAGAAATCGAAACACATGAGTACAACAAAGATAAGCGCTGATAGAGTACATTCCTTCAACAAATGTCATTCAGTATCAACAAAATGCTGAACAAAATAACATGTGCCAAATGAACTATGCGACTGAAACCCAAAAACCACTTTTCTGCAGCCGCCAAGCCAAAGGCCCCTCAATATAATAAAGCAGAACAATGAAAACGGTGCGAACAGATGAAATGAGCTAAATGATATGAAGGCACATATCTGTAGAAATAAATGAGGAAAAACTGACCCTAACTTGTATGACAGTATAGACCCAAACTGCCCGTACAATAATGCAATATAACCGGCTTCTGCAATAATTACCATTCAATTGGACAATGTCCCAACAAAATGAATAGTAACATCAACAGGATGTTGATCTCAAACCGGACAGTCCCAGAAAGGCAAGATGGCAATATGTAAAAATATATCAAGGATATAGAGTGTATGAAATGAGATGATAAAATGAATTGCACCGATAGTAATGAAAATGCATGTTACAATAGTCATGTTCAAACTTACATGATACGGCCCGTGTTCTCCTGCCCAAACTTCCTTACCACCTAGAACTGAATTGAGCCTGATCCGCTCAAAACATTAGCGTTCCACTCGAGGGAGTAGTAACACGATCGTGAGACTGAACCCTCCTGGAAAGGAAGAAAGGCAGGACAGCACAAACTGTTCCAAAGAACAAACCACAACAATTAGAACAGTATTAAACAAATGATACATACATGTTTATGTTACTATAATACGCTATCAATATATGGCTCTAACAGGAGAGATGAGACCGAAGGGCTATGTCATCAATGTAGATCCCTATCAGCCTATGCATGCGCACAGTATGAAGCGAATCTGCACCAATCCTCATTCCATCAATGAAACAATCTTCATGCTCCTAACACGCAAAATAGATCATTAACAAGTTAAAGGAGAGTGCTATTCGTGTAAGAACTACCTTGGCCCTAAATACCCCAAGCCTCATCCCCCAGCCACATATATGTACCACCTCAAAGTGAATATTATAGTAGCAACAAGACAAATGATGTAATGCAAGTTAACCAACATTATGTGTTCCTTAACCCTTTAACCACCTGTAAATAGTAATTACTTAATATTCTCGACCCTTCTGTATTAAGGTGAAGACCGCCATCCCTAACCGCAAACATATGCCTGTGAGGGTGGCCGTCATGACCCTTGAAAGGTTTGAATGTTTTTAAGAATGGATTTTTTCTGTATTTACACAGCTTCTTAATTTTCATGTTTGCCTGCTCTACTAAATGCCTCGATAAAGAATAATCCACTGGTCTTGGAATAATGGCAGAGAATAGGAGTCTAATTGTTTGCTTAACTTGTTTAACCGCTGCAAACAAATTGTTTATGGCTGCTGGAAAGGCTTCTGTAGTCAGCTTATAAATGTCGTTAGTTCCTACATGCAAAATGACGTAATCAGAAGCCCGAATGTCAGCTCGTAAAGACGAATTCTTAACGATCTCATTCACTAACCCTCCAGTTGTTTTTCCCGGAAACGGTCGTACTTCAAGAGAATCCACCCCGTGAACGTGTTTGGCGATAGAGTCTGAGATAAGCAAAATCTTTCTCCTACCTAGAAGAAACAAACATAACGCTATTCAAGATGCAAATTAATTTGCTGCGCAACATACAATTTATCTTTAATGGAAAATTTGAGGTACTTGTTGTAAGCGTCACTACGCCAATCACCCTGAAGTTGGATCAACTCCGCAGGAACTCCTGCCTGAAATGCCAAAGTGGTGCCGCCTCGACGAAAGCTATGTGAAGAATAAGCCATGGAATCTAAACCAATTTCACCTATTAAAGATCTCAATTTAGATTGAAACATCGGGTAAGTAATTGCCTTATTACTAGAATACGAAAACAGAGTTTGATTTAATAAGTGGAATTTGTAAAACTCTATCACCAAACTGCAAAGTTTTTGTCCACCGGAAAGAAACTAGTAAAAAATTGTCCACTTCAATAATATCACTTCGCAGAAGATACCTTTTTGACTTATCTGACTGACTTTCAAGAACCAGATTTGATTTTCGAGCTAATAGAAAAAACGCAAACAAGAAAAGACACCAAAAACAAAGGTTTTGACATATCTAATTTATGAAATATCTGTCGCAGAATAATCGGAGTAATTGGCAAAGCCTGCTTAACACAATGTGGATGCGTTCTATTCAAACCTTTCAAGGCTAAACCTAACAAAAAAATATTCACATTCAACTCTACACCTAGTAATAAGTGTATAGTTCTCACCCCACTAATGTAATTCCTAATAGTCTCTACCGACTTGAAAGAACGACTAAAAAATTGAGCATATAACGAAAGCAAGTCTGTTGATGCTGGAACTGAAACAAACCCAAAAAAGAAACAAAAAAGTAGATAACTTTCCCACTGTGTACGTAAGTTCTTATTGGTGCCAATGGCAAACGCTGACCTCCTAGACACTTTAAGGTCTTCTCTCAACACGCGTAAATAGGAACCTGCAACAAAATAAACACACTACCAGATTTCCGACATCTGAAATAATTCAGCTGGAACCAAACAATCTACTCCATGACCAACCAATTCACTAGCAAATCTATTTTTATGGTAATTCCCATCCAAATTCCATCTGCTTAAACAATCTGCAAGCCTGTTATTTATACCCGCAATATATTTTGCTTTAAGTTCAAACTCGAACATTGCCGCAATGAAACAAATTTCTCGCAGACATTTCTGCAGAAATTCGCTGCGTGTTGATCCTTTATTAATGACAGCACATGAAGTCTGATTATCACATAATATCACTATCCTCCGACCTTTCAACTGCGCACCCCAGAGTTTTAGCGCCACTACTATTGTCAATAACTCCAAAGCATTAATATGCAATTGAAGCTTAGTGATCTCTTCTGGAAAGTCTGCATGAAAGAACTGTTTTCCAAATATACCACCACAACCTTGCAAACAAGCATCGGTTGCAAATATTTCATCAGGATCCGACCACTCTCCAATAGACATCATTGTAACACCATTGAATAATGGCAAAAATGTTTGCCACCATAATAAGTCCTTTTTAAGGTAAATTGGAAGCATGTGGTAATCTCCATCTAATTTGTAAATTTCTCGTAAAAACTTCAAAAGCCTTTGAACAAAAACTCGACCTGGTCTGACACAGGCACTGACAAAACATAATTTCCCTAACAAAGACTGTAATTCTTTTTTGGTAGCTTTTGTTCTATTTAACCAAGATTCCACCAGCAAAGATATTTCCAGTAACCGTTCTGGAGTTATTTCCAGTCATAGCCTTTGTATCAAATAAAACACCGACAAAAACCATTTTTGTTGAAGGTGGACATGCTTTTTCTTTTGATTCTTGAAACCCACATTTTTCCAAAATACCCTCAAAAGTGCTTTACGCAAATGGAGCTAGTTCTGGTTTCTCTGCACCCGCAACATCATCTAAATAATTTAACACAGCAATACCAATCATTAACATAAGAAAAACTATAGCATTGGTAACCCTCTGGCATATTTGAGCTGCACTGCGCAAACCCATTGACAAAACCGTGTCAAACATTAAATGGCCTTTAAATTTGAAACCAACCTTATTGTACTCGCTAGGGCATATTCCTATCTGTCTAAAGGCCTTTTTTAGATCTTTTTTCCAGATCAAACAGCCACGTCCTTTGCTTCTAACTAATTGAACCAGGTCATCTACCTTTGGGTAAATTAAAGAGACTTTGTTTCCCAGATACATGTCTTTTTCAATCAAATCATTTAAAGAATTCTTTTTCGGAAAACTAAGATTCAAGATAATACGTCTTTCCTCAGAATCTTTTTTCGGTACTGAATTTAATGGTGATACAATCACAGGTTCATGAAATGGATTAGTCTTGAAAGGTCCCAATACGGTATTATTATTTATCTCTTTCAAAAAATATTTGTTAATTTCTTCTGGATAATCTCTAGCTCCTTTATGATTCCTATGAACATTACCAAACATATTGCTATTAGATTCCTTGTAGCACCCCAAAGGAAAACCAAATTCCAATAAATCACAAACATGTTTATCCCTGTAGTCTGCCAACATGTGTCTCAAAAAGGGGAAGTTTAATCTGTCATTTACCGGAATTCTGCAACCTTCATTATTAAATACACCCGATTTCACTACTTGAACATGTGCCGCAAGTAGGTACTCTGTTCTATCCCTACTCACTTCGCTCTGGCAAATATCACACTGTTGTTTGTGAACTTTACTCATTGAAGGGAATGAGGGCATTCCCTTGCACATTCTGGATGTTTGAGTTTTTTCTGATCCTTCTGCCAACATGCCGCACAAATATGCAAACAGTGTCGCATTCTCCCTCGAACCACATCAAAGTGGTCAGCACTTTTTGCACATCTATTTCTGTTGTAATAAGCACAAAACCATAAACGTTCAGGACCATCGCTATCTCTCCTAGGGTCGCCCCCAGAACTAACTAATGGCTTTGCGTACTTTTTGTTTGCAAAGTCATTTCTCAAAACATGCTTAGACAATATCGCCTGTTCAATTTGTTGCGGATCATCCCGCCAGCTCTTAACCCCCAGTTCGATTTTTCGTATCCATGCGGCATAAAAAAGTTTTAAGCCCTCAAATGAATACGTATTGCCATAATATACAATTGTCTTCAATAATTCGATTCTTCCTTTCCTTTCTTCCTGTGACAAAGAGTCATCGGATAGAACCTCCATCTCACCTGCAACTAACAGCCTAAGATCTAGGTGTTCAAATTGAACAGATTTGTTCACATATTCATATTGAAGGTGAGAATGGGGCCATTTTTGTGGAAATTTAACTTTATCGGACGATTTGGCGTGAATTCCTGATTTTTCAGATTTTGAGTTACTCGAAGAGGAAGAATCAGAATCAAATCCATATTTTTTCAATTCAATAAGATCCTCTTCCAATTCAGAATCCTCAGAATAAGATTCTGAAGAGGAATCGTCCTCCACCAACCCTACATGCTTCATGTGTGACAGCACTTTCTTACGCAATGTTTTATCTTTTCGTAGATCATTTATTGTCAGATTGTTTAAAACCGAAGCAGCAACATTTCCGTCTACTTGTGACACCTTTTTATGAGCTACATGCTCATACGAAGACTGTTTTGTAGTTTTTTGACGAGTACCGGTTTGCACGAATTTAGTGTCCGATAACCAGTCCGCTGCAAAGTCTGATTTACCTTCTTTACGGAGATTTTCAACTTCTTTCGTTGATTTGTCCAGTTTCGCCCTCAATCTGTCTCTCTCCCGACGAAGACAAAATCGTCGTTTCTCCTTCTCTACCTGCTCCAATTCGTTTCTCAACGCTTCAATTTCACCCAGTTTACTGTCTTCCCACGATGAAAACACTTCCGTTGACGGGTTCACCCTCCGTTTTAACACCGGTGATTCGCCACCAAGTACACTCGGCTCGCTCGAGTCTATTGGGCACCTAGTGATTCTCACCGGCGAAATTTCCTCCTCTATAGTATCTATAGTGGTGTGAATTTTACCACTTTCTCCAAAACGCTTGTAATCCGTTACATTCTGCGCTGACGCGCGTTTTGGTCTATCATTCCCTCTCTCTGCTAGCAGTTGTTCCCTATCTGCCTCCGCCATGTTGTTACGGTGCCCTTCTATGCTGTATTTTGTGTGACACAGCGTATAGCAAATTGAATTATAAAATATTGACTATATAACTAACATTATTTGCTCAGGACTGCAAATTATAGCCAGTTCAAACACTAAAACAGACAGAATAATTTGAAGAAAAATATTAACTGACTAGACTGGTACACTGAAAAATCACCTGTGCCGAAAGCAATAAGAAATCTAACAGCGCGGTGCGTGCTACGTAAGAACCAATCAAAAGCACAGCAGCAAAAAACAAACAAAACAACATGGTAACTATGTTACAAGGAATCTTTCTACTAAATTATTATTATTTCAAAAAACTCTGCTTTCCGGTGTATTTCCTATTGGTCGCGTTGTTGATGATCGCGCTGCTGCTGCTGCTGCTGCTGCTGCTGCTTCTGGCGGGGATCTCGATGCTGTTGATCGCGTTGTTTAATACGTCCGTTGGCGTCCACGCGTAGTGACTGACCACCAGATAGGTTACGGAGGATGGCGCGGGCATTTAGTTCAATCAATCGTTCAACATGCGATTTGCTGCTTCGAATGTACACTGTCTTGTAGTTATCGGACTCTTTCAACGACATCTTATTTCTCAGTACAAGAACCTTTTCATCAACGCTGTTTAAACTAAATTTCACAATGCCTGGCCTATTGTCAAATCGTGTTGTCAGTCGAGTGGCTGCCGTGACTCGTACGTTTTGTGATACGTCATCACCCATACAACGGATAATGTCCTCTGCTTTCCTGATGAGACTGTCCGCATCTTCCGCGTCCATGATAGGGATACCACTGGCTGTAATCGTCAGTTCCGGGTCATCTAGGGGGTTTCCCCAGTTACTATGGGGACGGCGCCTCGTTCTGGGTTGGTCATCTGATCCGATATCATTTATTGTTGGCATGTTTACACTGGATTGCTCTAGGCCATCCATGCGTGTCTGCATAGACTGAACTGTTGTCAATATCTGATCAATACGACGGGTTTCTTTCGCGATATCCAATGCCAGCTCATCTCGTAATGAACGCACTTTTGTATCAATATTCTGCATCAAATCAGTGCGCAATCGATCAAGCTTAGACTCGAACATGTTTCCTCATACTATCCTGACTTGTCTTTAACTCACGCACAGCACATATCAAACGTATCATTGTTTATCAGACGGCATGTCACTTTTTTGTTTACATTTGGGTGAGGGACCGCCGGTAGCCATGTTTGAATGCGTAGGGATAATACTCGGGGTCTTTCGTGCAGCGTCACTATTTTCGTCCACCGCTAGCGCCGGCTCATCAGGATCGTGAAAAACAGTAATATCACCGGTTTCATAACTATCAGTTTCATATAGTACCGTATTTGTTTGATTTAATAAATCACTCACCACTACGGTTCCACAATCGTCCCCGCTGGCGCCCCTCGATTTAAATTGTTTATGTTTGCCGCTCAAACTGTCACCAGAATCACTTCCACTGCTACCTCTCGTTTTACGTTTTTTCTTGCTCATCATATATCCATTTTGTATATCACACACTCACACAGTATTCCACATAATTTGAATCACATTATTATTCAATTTCACTGCATAAATTCAAATAACACACCCAAATCTGCAAAGCTTAAATTTTAGCGTCCATTTTTTATTTGATCACGTGACATGTCGGATGTTTTATGGACCGCGCTTATAGCGTTGTCCCGTCTTCTTATAAGGATTTATGCGGATTACCAGAAATGTAGTTCTAAATTCAGTAGCAATCAGAATATATTCTCCACTCGTTCTAACGTATGCCTGGGTCATACGTATTCGACATGTTCTACGGCCCTACGTATGACGAAACTACCATGTTACTCGTAAAGAACATGTTATAAAAGTATTTCTAAATTTGACTAAATTTCTGCATAATTGCCACTTCTCGATATCCGAACATGAAAGTAGTACATCCGGATGAATCCTAAAAATACCTAAAAATGCTAAACAAATACCGATATGAATGTTCCACATGTGACATAAAACGGTTTATATGTACGAAGTTGTGTTGGTAAGACATTTACCTGGTCCGATTTGGAAGAGGGGCGCCCCTCTACCTTATCTGATCTGCTAAACATGTTTTTCACCACAGTCACGTGTACCCTTTGTGGGGATCTCACATGAGTGATGCTATTTGTTAAACGAGATTACTGAATTCATGAAACACGAGGCTATGTCGAGTTTAGTATGAGATACATATCAACGAGATACATACATATCATATTAAATCCACACGGATATTAGATGGCATTTATTGCATAAGCATTGCACATTGCAGATAAACTGCTCACCTTACATGTTTTATATGATGGACTCATTCACAAGTGACAGTAAACAAAATCAGCTGATATGACCTACCCTTATTATAAGTACATGTATACGTATATTAACTAGAAGAGTCTGTCATAAATTTCTCCCCAGTGTAGCTCCTGATCTGCTAGCACGCTCCTGCAACCCGATAAGGACCTATGCCGTTTGTCAGAAGAAACATTGGTGTTCCACTGACTGAATGGCTAACAGTGCAGACCCTGATCAGACTACGTGGATGCGCTGGCTGAGATAGGTCTACAATGATCGCAAAGTATATAAGCCATATATCTCCAGTGACATGTACATATATGTACACAGTGTATTATGGTTGTTGATACACCATGCTATTACACTGCGAAAGCCAATTTTATACAGAAAAGCCAGCTATCCTATGACCATATTTAGTTATAAAGGACATAGCTCCAGATAAGCTGCGTATTTGCTTAAATACCCAATTAAAATTGCCAAATACCCAATTGAAATAATAAGAAGTAGCGAGTATCAAAAAGCAATAACAAATTGTGGTACCTTTATCATATATAGCATATTTTTCCATGAAAACACATCTTGGTATGTCATTAGAATTGTCTCCAATGAGACAATTCTAATGAAATGCCAAGACATGTTTTCATTTCGAAGCAAACTATTCAATTCAATTCAATTCAATGATGTGCAAAGAGTAGTGTAATTTTATTTTACCCAATTACAATTTTGAAATACACAATTGCTTCAGAAATGATGGAGTGGCAATACCCAATTGCCAATTCCTTACCTGGAGCCCTGAAAGGACAAACATGAATGACAAGACGTGTGACGAAGATATGCAGATGCTCCTGTCTCGGTCCAAAAGGTCAACATCTGGGAGATGTGCTTCATTCATCGCTACTCATTGATTTACAACCGAATTCCGCTCACACCTCGTCCATACGTAATAGAATCGGGCCACCGACTGCATAATACGGAGCCCCAAAGGGGACATGGATTTATTTTATTAATTCGTTCCCACGAAATAACAATTCGTTCCCACAATTTAACAATTCGTTCCCTCGAATTAACAATTCGTTCCCACGATATAACAATTCGTTCCCTCGAATTAACAATTCCTCGAAGTAACAATTCGTTCCCACGATATGACAATTACAATTCGTTCCCACGATATAACAATTCGTTCCCACGATATAACAATTCGTTCCCACGATATAACAATTCGTTCCCACGGAACGAATTGTTATTTCGTGGGAACGAATTGTTAAATTGAGGGAACGATTGTTAATTCGTAGGAACGAATTGTTAAATTAAGGGAACAAATTGTTATTTCGTGGGAACGAATTAATAAAAAAAAGAATTATCGATACATGTGTGATAAATTGTAAGCCCTTTTTAAAAAGGACTGCAACATTCGCTGCTCATCTACGTTTGATTCTGACTTATTTCAACGAAAAAAAAACATATATCTGTTTTCCTTTGTGAATATGATGTTCCCCGATGAAAAATTGACCTTCAAGTGTTTCAATAAACAGGTTTTAACGCTCATTGTCAGTCACAAAATAGCCAAATTTCGTCTTCGGGTGCAACTACTCCAATGCTCAAACGTTGCTGTAGTTTTCGAGATGAACGTATACTATGAAGCTCCCTTGCCACTTTATCCATGTATTCATCAAGTTTAGGTGACATCTGTACAACTAACAACACGCGTTATTGTATTACACAAAATAAAATATGGAATAAAATGCCGTAAGGTCAAACATCTAAGGCTGGGCTGATATATGATCACACACGCCTAGCATAAAACAGTAGTCAAGTTTGTGCATCTGTTGTGCAATCTGGCCTGATTCATAGTCGCCCCGGCGGCCGATTACAGTTCGTTAATTCACGGCACGCACCTGAGAGGAAGTCGGTCCACGGCGACACCTATCTGAAGCGATGTATGGATGGCGGCCAGACCAGCCAGCCGTTGTTGACGAAAAGCAACACTAGGCACCGTGATGCCGCACTCCGCACCGGCGTAGAATGTTTTACGTCGAAAAATTGATCTATTTCCTGACGAGATGACGCTCACCTCTACGTAGATCTATTGCATAAACGCATTTCGTCTAGTACCCGGCGCAATAAATGTGCGCCGGTTACTAGACGTACATGTATATGTGTGTATGCAGTATCTTCTGCATGGAGCTGAAAGGGCATTTGTCTGTAATCGCCTATTTCGACGTGAAACATGTTACGCTGGCGCAAAGTGCAGCACTAGTGTGCATCGCCAAAGTCAACAGCATGTGTAAAGACACAAACTGTACAAATGCTTCTTTGGGGTTACACATATCACGACCGTTGTTATGACTTAGTGTCCCTTGCTATTTGTGCCAAACAAACACGAATAAACTGTATTTCTTTTACACAAACAAAATCCATGATACTATTTTACGTTTCCTCGGCATAACCAAGGTGCATGATCATGTGGTTACAACAACAACAACAATGGCTGAAAGTGTTGAAAGCACGCCCACTCCAAGTAAGTATTATTTTTTATATTTTATATTATAGGCAACGGATTTTGATGAAATATGGCGCAGCAAATGCGACTTCGTGACCTTCATTTGGTGATCCCGTGAGTTCGGCACATACTTAAGTCGTTTTTGCGAAGATTCGATTTCCGTGTCAGTAGACACGGACATCGATTCTTCGCAAAAAACGACAGAAGTTTGGACCAAAGTACCGAGACCACCAAATGCAGCTTAACAAGACGCGTTTGATGCGCCATATTTCATCAAAATCCGTTACATAATAAGGACAAAATAAATGAATACGTACTTTGAATTAGAGGGCTCCTGAAAGTTTCAGTACTTGTTGTTGTTGTTGTAACCACGTGATCATCTACCTTGATAACTATCATCCGAACAAAGCAATGTAAATATTAGTGTATCGGTGTGTTGTATTATGGTTTGCTACAACGTATTGTCATATGTGGCTGTGACTGGAGAAATGGGGCTTATGGGTACTTGCGAACAGTATAGATCCAGATCAGTATGGAAGGTAACATCCGCCATAATTCTATGTGACTTGATGCTTGCGTGCTGATGACATTACACCTAATATTTATGTTATTTCATTCGTCATTTGTATTTATTACATTTGAAATCTGCTTGTTGTAATTGTATTTGTCTTTCTTACATGTCCATTCTGCTGATTGCTTTTTTAATTCGTCTTATTTACATTACAATTATTGATACGTCCTTATTCGTGTCCCTGTTTTATTGCACTAAGCATTTGCAATAGAAAGTAACAACAAGCACTTAGCACTTTGAATAAGGCCGAAAGCAGTAAGGACAAAGCCACAGGAAGTAAGCATCAAGCCACAATCCGAAAGCGGAAACCCGCAAGCAGAAAGCATCAAGCCACAAGCAGAATGATGCAAGCAATATATTATGACGCCAGATGGCACTGCTGTCAATGTTAGGAATCCTCCGACTAATAAATAATAGTACGAGATGTGATTGGCTGTTTGAGGCACACCTCCAATGCCGGTGTTGATGTAAGATTTCACCTACAAATGATCACAGTATAGGTTAAAAGACACCAAATAGTTTTACTATACATTTTAACCGAATCCCATCCAATAAGGTCAGTCTCTCCTACTTTCACTATTCGTATGGATGTTGTGGGACCTACTTGTACATGACATGCAGCCGGTCAGTACTGGTTTTGCATGAATTAAACAATAGCTTCACTTACTCATAAGACAGAAAAATCCAACCTCGTCATGTCCCCCAATATTGTTTACATTTTGTTTTGGCCACGGAAACTCTGTTGTGAAACTGGGTAGTAATGGATCAAGATTTGCAAGCAAACTGTGTCAGTGACCTCAAAACACCCGCACAATTTTGTTCATACCGGACTACTTTTACCGTCTTGACGATTTCGCACCATTTGTTATTCTCTAACCTATATTAACTAAATTGCATATGTATGTATGGTGTTTGACTTACTAATGTGTTTTATACATACATGTATCCTCATAATTAAATTACATATGTACGTAATTGAAAACAATCACATTTGTATAGTAAGTTACACACATGGTAACTTACACAGGTTGACTGTCAAACTGGCCCGTTACCGATGCATATCAATAACCGTCCGAGATCAGACTAAGGTGGGCCACCACCATTGATTTTACCTAAAAAACTAACCCGTTACCACACATTTTGCTATTCTCTGCTACTTTCATTTTTCTTATGTATGTTGTGGGACCTAATTTCCAATAACCTGCACCCATTCTGCTCTGGATCTTGACTAATTAAAATATAGATTAATTATTGTTGAAGCTGGTGTCCCATCTAGTAGGTACAAACTTTTCTTTATGGAACTTAAATAAGTGTATAATTGCAACTAGTCCACCACTTTTAAAAATTACGAGTGCCAGCTACACAGATATAATTATTTAGTAATATGTAATGTACTCATAGAGACTCGCGGTGGTATCAAGCTAGTTCCATATGCAAATGATGCAATATTTTTAAATTATTTATATCAGCTAAATGCTGAATAAATATTTTCATCGACATATCATAAAATATGATATTGCACATCATATAATAAATAAATGAAATAAATAGTTGCTTCCGTTATCATTTTAAGGAGCCACGGTTATCGCCCCTGATATCAAACTGGCATTTCGCGTTTGATATACAAAGTATAATAATGTCAATTAGTACGTCTGGTAATGGTAATCATTTTGCCAGAAAAATGTCAGATTGAAAAAATAAAGAAATACATGTCTCCCTATATTATAACCTGGCATGGACACTCTAGGTTTAAGGTTAGAAAATGGGTGTTTTTAACACCAGTTTTCAGCATATTTGAAGCATTTAAAGGAAAACACTGAGCCTGTTTGTCACGTGATGTAAACAGAGTTTTCGTGGCCAAATAATGTAAACAATATTGGGGGACATGACGAGATTGGTCCCACAACATCCATACGAATAGTGAAAGTAGGAAAGACTGGCTGGGATTCGGTTAAATTCTACAGTAAAACTATTTGGTGTCTTTTAACCTGAAAATGGCGCAACAGAAAAGGCGGCATCAATCTACATCAACACCGTTAGGGACATGGAGCCAATTTAGAGAGCAATGCATTGTAGGACGGGTACCAGCATATTAAATCATTTTAGGGAGAAATATTTTAAGTTTTAGCAGCGCACCTGACGTCATAATGGTTGTTCCCAAATTACTGTTGCAATTGTTGTTGTCAAGGGGCGTGGCTTATCGAGGTAACAAAACGCATGACAAAACAGCGATGCAATAATTAATAATGGAACTCCGGATGTCACTTAGAATGTAATCTACACAAACGCATTGAAACAGTGCGAATGAATAAAGCATCAAGCCAAATGCACATGCAATTTAGACTACAACCAAGAAGATTTCAAATGTCACAAACACGAATGACGAATAAAATAACATGAGAGTAAGTTGTAATGGCACCAGTCAGCAAGCATCAAGCCACATATAATTGTAATAAGACGGATAGAACTTAGAATGTCATCAGCAAGCAAGCATCAAGCCTAATATAATTATGGCGGATATTACCTTCCATAGATCAGACTGTGCATACGCACAATCTGATCAGAATCTGCACTGTTCGCCATCCCATCAATGAAATGCATGCCATGCTGCTAACAAGCAATATAGATCGACATTAGACCATAGGAGTGGGATATTTGATCAGGAACTACACTGGTCAGACATCGCACACGCCCCATTTCTCCAGACACAGCCACATATGATGATCAAAGGAAGACCTTGTTGCACAATATGTGGTAATTATATGCAAATGTGCCAGTGCACAAGCGTCCTGGTGCCAATGCTAAAATATTTTGGTCTCCTAATTAGGAGATACTAACTCCAAATTAGGAGATATTATCTCCTAATTAGGAGTTAGTATCTCCTAATTAGGACATAATATATCCTAATTAGCACTTACTATCTCATACTTAGGACTGACATATCATAATTAGGAGCAATCATCTCCTAATTAGGACTAATTTCTCCTAATTAGGACTTGCTATCTGTGTCAATGCTAAAAATGTTTTATCTCCTAATTAGGAGATACTAACTCTTAATTAGGAGATATGAACTCCTAATTATGAGCTAATAGGTCTTAATTATGATATCATAAGTCCTAATTAGGAGATAATAAGTCCTAATTAGGAGATAATGCGTCCTAATTAGGTGATAATATGTCCTAATTATGAGATACTAACTTCTAATTAGGAGATAATAAGCCCTAAGTAGGAGATATTAGGTTCTAATTAATTAGGATATAAATATATTTTAGCATTGGCACCACCTCCACGCTTTTCAACGAAATTCAACGTATTTGTTATTTATTGCATGAAATGGGCTTTCGCAATTTTCAAAAAATCGTAATACGCTGTTGTATTATATATTCAAATGAGATGGCGACAGAAAACATACTGGATGATCAGTCCAGCTTCAATTACGATTCATTGCTGATGCAGTAAATATAATCTAACATGTATGATGACTTAACATTTTAGTGGTACGAAGTTTAGTGAAACGGGCCCCAGAAAACTCGTTTAATGAATGTCATATTAAGTTGTAATTCATGCAATCGTCTCTATATGGTGTTACATATTGTTGTTGTTTGGCACGGTTAATGCAGATACACAGTCTCTGAAATAAAGCGTTACTACTATACACTGCGAAATTACTTGGGTGACAATTTACTAGCGATATAGTCGGATATACAATGGACGGGACGGCGCGAAGACTAGGCCAGATATGGACGTCCAAAAGTGACGTCTTCAGATGTTGTGACCCAAAGTAAAATGAGACCACATGTGCTGGGGAAAAATGTATGGCAGACTCTTCTAGTTAATATAAGTATACTTATAATAAGGGGAGGTCATATCTGCTGATTTTGTGACTGGAGACATTTGGCACATGGCCGTTTGTTGCCAGTCGAGCTCCTGATCTGCTAGCACGCTCCTGCAGCCCGATACTGACCTATGTTGTTCGTCAGAGGAAGGATGGGTGTTCCGCTGACTGACCAGTGCAGACCCTGATCAGACTACGTGGATGCGCTGGCTGAGCTAGGTCTACAATGATCGCAAAGTATATAAGCCATATATCTCCAGTGACATGTACATATATGTACACAGTGTATTATGGTTGTTGATACACCATGCTATTACATTACACTGCGAAAGCCAATTGTATACAGCAAAGCCTGGCGTCCATTTCACTAAACTTCGTATGACTAAGATGTCCGTAAGTGCAAATGTAGGATCGTCTGGAAATTTCAATTGATGGATTTACATTTATTGAGCATAGGCTGCATATGCAGCCTATGCTCAATAATTGTAAATCCAATAATTGTTTACAAGAAAACATTGCTAATGTGAAATTTAAAGACTATCATAATGTTGCACTTACGAACATTTTAGTGGTACGAAGTTTAGTGAAGCGACTCCCTGCTCTCCTAGGTTATAAAGGACACACATGAATGACAAGATGTGTGACGAAGACATCCAGATGATCCTGTCTCGTCCGCAAGATGAGAATCTAGGAGATGTGCTTCATTCATCGCTACTCATTGATTTACAACCGAATTCTGCTCACTCCTCGCCCATACGTAATAGAAAATCGGGCCACCGACTGCATAATACGGAGTCCCGCAGGGGACATGGAATTTTCTTTCATCAATTCGTTTTTGTCCGTCAAAAAATAACCAAATTTCGTCTTCGGGTGCAACTACTCCAATGCTCAAACGTTGCTGTAGTTTTCGAGATGAACGTATACTATGAAGCTCCCTTGCCACTTTATCCATGTATTCATCAAGTTTAGGTGACATCTGTACAACTAACAACACGCGTTATTGTATTACACAAAATAAAATATGGAATAAAATGCCGTAAGGTCAAACATCTAAGGCTGGGCTGATATATGATCACACACGCCTAGCATAAAACAGTAGTCAAGTTTGTGCATCTGTTGTGCAATCTGGCCTGATTCATAGTCGCCCCGGCGGCCGATTACAGTTCGTTAATTCACGGCACGCACCTGAGAGGAAGTCGGTCCACGGCGACACCTATCTGAAGCGATGTATGGATGGCGGCCAGACCAGCCAGCCGTTGTTGACGGAAAGCAACAATAGGCACCGTGATGCCGCACTCCGCACCGGCGTAGAATGTTTTACTTCGAAAAATTGATCTATTTCCTGACGAGATGACGCTCACCTCCACGTAGATCTATTGCATAAACACATTTCGTCTAGTAACCGGCGCAATAAATTTGCAATATCTTCTGCATGGAGCTGAAAGAGTATTCGTCTGGAATCCAGCGCCTATTTCGACGTGAAACATGTTACGCTGGCGCAAAGTGCAGCACTAGTGTGCATCGCCAAAGTCAACAGCATGTGTAAAGACACAAACTGTACAAATGCTTCTTGGGAGTCACACATCTCACGACCGTTGTTATGACTGTGTCCCTTGCTATTTGTGCCAAACAAACACGCATAAACTGTATTTCTTTTACACACAAAAATCCATGATAATATTTTACGTTTCCGCGGCATAACCAAGGTGTATGATCACGTGGTTACAACAACAACAACAATGGCTGAAAGTGTTGAAAGCGCGCCCACTCCAAGTAAGTATTATGTTTATATTTTCCTTAATAGGCAACGGATTTTGATGAAATATGGAGCAGCAAATGCGTCTTCATGAGCTTCACTTGGTGATCCCGGGACTTCGGCACATACTTATGTCGTTTTCTGCGAATAATTGATTTCCGTGTCACTAGCCATGGAAATCGATTCTTCGCAAAAACGACAAAAGTTTGGGCTAAAGTACCGAGACCACCAAATGCAGCTTAACAAGATGGGGTTTGATACGACGTACTTTGAATCGGAGGGCTTTTGGAAATTTCAGAATTTGTTGTTGTTGTTATAACCACGTTCTCAAACACCTTGATAACTATCTTCCCAAAGCATTGCACATATTAGTGTATCGGTGTGTTGTATTATGGTTTGCTACAACGTATTGTCATATGTGGCTGTGACTGGATAAATGGGGCCTATGGGTACTTGCGAACAGTATAGATCCAGATCAGACTGTGCATACGCACAATCTGATCATAATCTGCACTGTTCGCCATCCCATCAATGCATGGCATGCTGCTAACAAGCAATATAGATCGACATTAGACCATAGGAGTGGGATATTTGATCAGGAACTACACTGGTCAGACATCGCACACGCCCCATTTCTCCAGACACAGCCACATATGATGATCAAAGGAAGACCTTGTTGCACAATATGTGGTAATTATATGCAAATGTACCAACTGATATGCTTTAACTTTCCCAACCTCGGTATACGTTCTACACTGAACACTGAACATTGCGTATATTTCTTAATACTTTAGTCTGATATAAATATAACTGTGCCAACAGGTGAACACTATGGAAGCGTCCTGTTGTCAATGCTGAAATATCTCCTAATTAGGAGATACTAACTAAAAATTAGGAGATATTATCTCCTAATTAGGAGTTAGTATCTCCTAATTAGGACATAATATATCATAATTCGGACTTACTATCTCCTACTTAGGACTTAAATTTCCTAATTATGATCTCCTAATTAGGAATACTTTCTCGACAGAAAACATACTGGGTGATCAGTCCAGCTTCAATTACGATTCATTGCTGATGCAGTAAATATAATCTAACATGTATGATGACTTAACATTTTAGTGGTACGAAGTTTAGTGGAACGGGCCCCAGAAAACTCGTTTAATGAATGTCATATTAAGTTGTTGTAATTCATGCAATCGTCTCTATATGGTGTTACATATTGTTGTTGTTTGGCACGGTTAATGCAAATACACAGTCTTTGAAATAAAGCGTTACTACTATACACTGCGAAATTACTTGGATGACAATTTATTAGCGATATAGTCGGATAGACAATGGACGGGACGGCGCGAAGACTAGGCCAGACATGGACGTCCAAAAGTGACGTCTTCGCGAAGACTAGGCCAGACATGGACGTCCAAAAGTGACGTCTTCAGATGTTGGGACCCAAAGTAAAAGTCTGGGTTGACGGATCATTTGTGCGTGAACTGTCAGATCGGTTGAACTCACTACCAGGGCACTCCTTAGTGTGACTGTACATATTTAAATATGAGGATACATAGAGATAGATGGATCCCATTGATGCTGAACATGCATGAGAAGGTCATGCTAGTTACCAATTATGCTTCAGTTGAAAGATAGTGGACAGGGGATATTTGTGTACATTTTTCAACTCGAGTAGTTACAGTGGATGAATATATTATTAAATAAAGTGAAACCTCTCTCAACCGGACACCCTGGGGGACGCCCCCAGGGTGTCCGGCTTAGAGAGGTTTCACTGTAAATCAGGCATTTTATCACTATGAGCCATAGTTGTGTGCTATGCGATCACGAACAGACATTATCACCTGAGATAAATCACCAAGAAACTCATACAAATTAGGATCACAGGTGTGTTCTTGGTGTCCGGTTTAGAGAGGTTCCACTCTATCGTGGATGGGAGCTATTATTCCATCCTTCATATTCGTCCAATCCTGCCCCTTGTGATTTCTTTTTTAATTCTGTACACGAAAAGCCGCATGAAGGGAACCACCCACTTCGGCGACGTCAGCAGTAAATAATGTTACTGCCGGTATGTCAGGTGCTATGTTTGAACAAAGATACATTTCTTGGCCGCAACGTTGTCGGGAGTGCATACAGTACCGTCGTGTTTATTTTGAAAA
This sequence comes from Conchocele bisecta, assembly GCA_029237695.1. Classification (NCBI taxonomy): domain Eukaryota; kingdom Metazoa; phylum Mollusca; class Bivalvia; order Lucinida; family Thyasiridae; genus Conchocele; species Conchocele bisecta. The sequence goes on along the minus strand of CM055265.1, from coordinate 90,156,883 downwards.
ATAATAATTCATTGTGCGAGAATGAAATAAAATCATGGGCATCTTCTCCTTCTATTGAACAATACGGAGCATAACATTTACATAACGTCACTTTGACGTTGGGCCGCATATCGCGTGATGACGTTGCGTTGGTAACGATACAAATGTCCATGGTATATTTATGATGAGTTGTGAATATGAAATCGATGCAGCATTTATCAATCATCCTGTATGTGAATTTTCAGACAGTTAACACAACACACATGGATTTTACAGAACTTGTCCGGGTACTTTATGAACACCCCTCGTATGTTGCATGAAATGTGTGCACTAACATTGGAAATAAAATTATTATTATTATAAAAAAAAACTTCCGGGCTGGCGATTTTAGATACATGTATTCACAAGTAGCAAGTACTGTCGTTTCTATGGACATCCCCACTATTGATAGTAATACACATACATGTATTTAATTCTGAAAGGCGGGGATTAGACCGTCTATTTTAAAATGTGTCTAATTCCCTGAAACATTGATAGTACATACTACTATCTGCACCAGCTTGTTACATAATTAGATATCCAGTTGTGCGATATGGCGGCTTGGACCAGAGGCCCGTTTCACTAAACTTCGTATAACTAAGAAGTTCGTAAGTGCAAAATTGAATCCAAAATAACAGTTGATTTGACAGTCGATTTTGGAAAATCTTTCGTGGATGTGCTGCGTTCCCCGTATGTACAAAATGGTAACATTAGTGAAACACGTTAATGTGAGAAGCAAGTTCATAGAAATCTTCGTACGAACATTTTATCGTACGAAGTTTAGTGAAACGGGCCCTAGGAGTGTTCAAAACCTGAGAGCCAGTTTGGACACTCTAATAAAACATTTGAAGGGTTCAATGGAAGAAGGAGGCTAAGTCCTTAAAGGACTTAACCTCCTTTTTCCACTGATCCGTTCATTTCCATTTTACCATCCCTATACATGATAGCTGCAACCGCTAACTTAGTGCATAGTATGTATACTATGTGTCGACCACCGATTTCACCCTTTCACCCCTAAATAACTAGAAAGGACTATTAGTATGTTATTTTTGCAACCAATCCAATCGTCACAAAATAATTTTCAGACTAGTCCTTTTATGAAAAGGTTGTTTCTTTTTGTCTTAAAAATATAAAAATTGCTTGCAAAAAGTGCAGATCCTGATGAGACGGCTCGTCACGAGCCGGCTCATCTAGATCTACACTGTTTGCGCAGACCTCTATACAAGCCTGTGGGGTTAAAGGGTTAATGTCCGTACCGTGGGATGTATTAGTGTATAATCTGTCTTCTGACTTTTCTAGCTCGCGGGAAGGGTGTTCATTGATAATATTGGATAATGCTAATATGCCACTTGGCTTTTACACATTTGGCTAATCCAGATTGCGAGATCAGTGTCTGGCGGATCAGAAATCAAAGACCTGGACGCGAGGTGGCTAATCTTTATATGTGGGGATATTTTCTAGAATAACATCTTTGGAGATTATGTAAGATATTAAGGAAATACTGGCTGATCTTGAATGAGCACGTGCATATGAAAATATAATACATGTACATACAGATAGATTTACTATGAAATAAGATGCGAATTTTAGTAGATGTTTCTGATGTCTCTTAAAGGTACATGCCCACTCAGTAGGCACACCATGTTCTTTATAGGAATTAAATAAGTGTATAATTGTGTCCCTATTCCATCAGTTCTAAAGATTACGAGTGGCCACTATACATGTATAATCATTTAGTAATATTTAGCTTACTGATAGTGACGCGAGGTGGTATCAGGCTATTTTCATATGCAAATGAGGCATGGTATTTTTTAATTATTTATGTCCGTTAACATTTAAAGGAAACACGGTTATCGCCCCTGATATCAGTGTGGAAAATTACCTCTGATATGAAATGCATAATAATGCCAATCAATACGTGTGGTAATGGTGAATTAATGTTTATTTCGCCAGAAAATGTCTCACATGATGTCTCTGATATAAAGAACAATGTGTGCCTATTGAGTGGGTATGTATCTTTAACCATACAATTTGAGATGGTTTTTACATAGGGTATACACTATGTATAGGGATCACCTACGAAAGTTAGCCACGCCCCAGATCCCCCTTGATGCGGTGGTAGGTAGTGATATCTTGGAGTAACCATAACAACAAAATGCATTGTGTTACTCAACGTTTAACTGTCATACGCAACCGCTAATTGAAAATAATATTATGAAAAACTACTTGCACTGCACAATATCAACAACGGATGTTCTACGTACAAAAATACATCGGATTATTTTGTTGCGCGTGATATGCCCCCATTTGCGGTCATCGCTAAAGGTATGACTGTGCTAAATATAGTACACATCGGCCAGGGGGTATAGTAGTCCGGTTTATTAGTCCGGTATAAAAAAATAGTGCAGACGTTTTGAGGCCACAGACCCAGTTTGCTTGTAAATCCTGATCCATTACAGCCCAATTTTACTTGAGAAACATGTTGGGGTGTTTTTAACACCAGTTTCCAGCATATTTCTAGCATTTAAAAGAAATTACTGAGCCTGCTTGTCACGTGATGTGAACACTACGTCACATGACACTTTGATGATAAACAATATGGCGGACAGGACAATGTTGAAATTTTCTTTCTTAGTAGTAAGTGAACATATTGTTTAATTAATGAAAATCCGGTGCAGACAGGTTGCAGGTTATGAACAGGTAGGTTCCACAGCATCCATACGAATAGTGAAAGTGTGAGAGAATGGCCATATTTGGAGGAATCGGTTAAGTTGTATAGTAAAACTAATTGGTGGTTGCTAGCCTAAATTTAGTAACAGAGTTAACTCCCCTCCGAATACTCTCCGAAACAAGCGACGCGTTTAACACACAAACTACATCAAGTTTGACCTTCCGACAGCCTATTTTTAAACTCACCCGACACCTGTGCGAAACAAAACTCGCACGTGTAGGTCTAACTGATGTTTAATCCTCATTCTCTCTCTCTATCGATGGATTTACAGCGGATTTTAGTGACATTTCCGAATTCGGCCTGATTGACATTTGTCTATGGTGGCCAATACACGCCAACATGAGTGTCAATTCTACGTTCAGGGAAGGGGGTCAATAAGTCAGTATTTAAGGTGATAGCTTACAGTCAGGGAACAAATTAATGACAGTATAACACATCCAGCCTATATTAATACCCATATTAATGCAAGTACTGAAATACGACAACACAAAAGGCATTTTCAGGCGCGACACCGCTTCTGTGGCGGAAGTATTGTAACTATTGCTCTTCAATCAGTGTTCAATATATCTATAATGATCATAGATATCTGGAATCTGAGTACTTGAATTGATGATGTCTTGTATATGTGTTACCGTATCTTTCTGATATTGCTATGCATAATCTGTAATGTTGTTGAATGTTTTGGTACATACTGTAGCAGTGCATACTGTACTTCAAGTTGTGCCATATCAATAGTTTACCCCTTAACCATTAAAACGCTGAAAAATAAAATTGCCGTCTGCTCATTTTGTATATTGTAATCTCTTTAAAAACCTGTTTTGGCAGCGCAGTAGAATCGTCTCAGTATGTTTTTGAGGAGAAAATATAAAAATATTTAAAACAGCAGACGACAATTGTCGTTTCCAGCGCTTTAAAGGTACATGCCCACTCAGTAAGCCCAAAATGTCATTTATAGGAATTAAATAAGTGTATAACTGATAGTGACGCGCGGTGGTATCAGGCTATTTTCATATGCAAATGAGGCATGATATTTTTTAATTATTTATACTAAAGAAATGCGTCACCTGAAAAAATAATATTTTCGACAGATTTTAAAGTATGATCATTGCACATCATAAAATAAATGCAGAGATTAAATAGTAATGTCCGTCAACATTTTAAGCAAACACGGTTATCGCCCCTGATATCAGTGTGTAAATTTACGTCTGATATAAAATGTATAATAATGCCAATCAGTACGTGGGATAATGGCGCATGAATGTTTATTTTGCCAGGAAATGTCTCAGATGATGTCTCTGATGTAAAGAACATTTTGTACCTACTGAGTGGGCATGTACCTTTAAGGGTTAATGAAACTGCAACACAAACAATCAATCAATCAATCTAGTTTAATCTTGTAGTACCATATGTTCAGTACTTTCAGTACTTTGATTTATATCGTTAATACATATTTGTCTTATGTCTTAACAAAACATGTTCCGATAAACGTAGAATATGATAATGGCATTCATGATCAAACATGTTTTGTTCAGAAATGTTTAAAACAAAATAATAAAAACAAACAGAAGACGACATTCGAATTTACTAATATGTACCTGTGTCTGGAGAAATGGGATTTATGAGTTCTGCGACCAGTGTTGATCCAGATCAGCCTGTGCTTCCGCAAAGTCTGATCAGGATCTGCACTGTTCCCCCATTCCATCAATGAAATGTCCATCATGCTTCTAACAAGCAATACAGCTCGTTATGAGGCTACAGCTAGGGTGTGCTGCTTGATCAGGAGCTAAACTGGTCACACATCTCATAATCTCCATTTCTCTAGTCACAGCCACATTTAAGAATAATAGGTAGAAGTCAGTATAAATACAGGTCCACGTGGCGAACATCACCGGCCATATTCACGGAGAATGTAGAACATCACCGGCCATATTCACGGAGAATGATACCGACAATCACCGCCGTATTCACGGAGAATGTAGAACACACCGCCATATCACGGAGAATAGAACATCACCGGCCTATTCACGGAGAATGTATACCATTCACGCCGTATTCACGGAGAATAGAACATCACCGGCCGATTCACGGAGAATGTAGAACATCACCGGCCGTATTCACGGAGAATGTAGAACATCACCGGCCATATTCACGGAGAATGTAGAACATCACCGGCCGTATTCACGGAGAATGTAGAACATCACCGGCCATATTCACGGAGAATGTAGAACATCACCGGCCATATTCACGGAGAATGTAGAACATCACCGGCCGTATTCACGGAGAATGTAGAACATCACCGCCTATTCACGAGATGTAACATCACCGGCCGAATTCACGGAGAAAGTGTAGAACAAAACACCAAGGCCGGTATTCACGGAGAATGTAGAACATCACCGGCCGTATTCACGGAGAATGTAGAACATCACCGGCCGTATTCACGGAGAATGTAGAACATCACCGGCCGTATTCACGGAGAATGTAAAACATCACCGCCGTATCACGGAGAATGTAGAACATCACCGGCCGTATTCACGGAGAATGTAGAACATCACCGGCCGTATTCACGGAGAATGTAGATGTTGATCATGAGAACATCACCGGCCGTATTCACGGAGAATGTAGATGTTGATCATGAGAACATCACCGGCCGTATTCACGGAGAATGTAGATGTTGATCATGAGAATGAGCATTTGTTTATCTCGTAAAATTTGGTCAAATATTGATTTAATTATGAAAACTGATTTATCTATGGGAATTTATCATGGTGGAAAAAGAAGCTGAAGCAGCTGCAGGAGGAGTCGAAAAACGAAAAATGGGAGATACCCGCTGCAATTGACTGATAACAGTTGCTTTACAAATTAATATTGTGTTTGATTGCAGTGTGTGTGTTTATTTGTGTATGCATATATCGTCTTCATAATTCTACATAGAATGGCGATTGTGCAACACTTGTATGTAAATACAATGTATGCTGTTGTTGTTTTTTTACAACTGGTAAGGCATAAATAAATAAATTAAATTTAATTAACCATTAGAACATATAAACATTGTCCCGTACCATTAGTTGCTTGAACATCAAATATGACATGTTTTGTCAGAAAATTGCGAAAATGACGTCTTCTAAAAAATACCATGCGTTACAAAAATAATGATATCTCGAAAACTGTGTTTCAAAACCACATTGAATTCAACTGTACTGTTGTTACATTAGAACCTCTCTAAACCGGACACGCATACAATCTATGTCTGCTTAATAGTATGTGTTTATTATAGGAATGAATGGCCTTTTTGTGGAATTTATCGGGGTATAAACTTGGAAAAGTCGCGGGAATACTGGACGAAGGCCGGAAGGCCTCGTCCAGTATTCCCGCGACTTTTCCAAGTTTATATCCCCGATAAATTCAACAAAAAAGGCCATTCATTCCTTATAATTCCAGCATTTGAAATAAATTCATCAGGAAAATGTGTTTATTTTCCGTTTTCTTAATAATTATTTTAACTGCACCTGATGGTTACGGAAAGTAGTTTGGCATGGAGTTTACTGGGATATAAATTTTGGACGGAGACTTGCAACGGACCAATCAAATGTTAGGGAATTGTGTAAATATTTTTGTGCTGGAATTATATTGCCATCTCCCACCGTTGGTAACGTCTGTTAATGATCGCAAACCACATATACCTGTTTTGCGGTGCCCATATGCCTGATTTACAGTGGATCCTCTCTAAACCAGATACCCTTGGGACCTCCCAGGGTGTCCGGTTTAGAGAGGTTCCATTGTATTAGCATTTCAGATGATATGCCATAACCCACACACACATTACACAGCATGAACTTGTGACTGTGACTGGACAAATGTGACTCATTGGATTTGTGACCAAAATAGCTCCTGATCAAATAGTACACTCCTGTAGCCTGATAATGATATATATTGCTCGTTAGAAGCATGCCAGTTCTTTCAATGATGGAGTGGCGAACAATGCAGCTCCTGACTGCTGATTTGGATCTACACTGGTCGCACAACCGATAATCCCCATATCTCCAGTCACAACCACATTGACTGTCAGTCCAACACTGTAAATCATATCTCCAGTCACAACCACATTGACTGTCAGTCCAACACTGTAAATCATATTTGAACCTATGTGGTCATGAAACGGACATCATATCGAACCACTAGTAGGACGAAACTGACCATCCAGGGGGCCAGTCATGCTCATTAACTTCAATTTAAAATAATTTATTAGCCATATGAAGTAGGCGTTTGCGTACATGTATTTGGGCGATGGCATGCTACATAAGTACATCTCTGTCATTATACATGTCTGTGTACGTACATGTATGTACATACATACAGATATACGATCTGAGAAAATAAAGCTTATTTTATTCGACTCGAATGCAGCCTGAAAATAGTTCATGTCGCCGGCTATATAGGCGTTTAAATAGCTTTTGGCTGAATGACAAAAAAACCTGATCAGACTGCATCGATAACGAGTGAGTGAGTGAATAGGGTTTAACGTCCGCTTTTCTGACATAGAGGTACAAGCCTCAGGGAGTCTACACGCAGACGGGTCAACGGGGTCGAGTCCCATATCCACCTGTCCAAGGGGGGTAAATCCCAACTTCAGAACTCAATATTTACAATCAAAATATATATTCAGTCCTGAAATTAGAACAACCTGATCTGGTGCCAGGCCCTCGCCACACCAGCATCATTTGCATCGATAACGAAGAGTGTTACATCGCGGAATGAGGAATACATCAATCTGTCGGGAAATGTAGGATGTTCATGTTTGGTTTGAATGGTCTGTATTGCGCCGAGCCCACTGTAATTATTGTTCTTAACCCTTTCAACACTACAGCCCTCTATAGCAATGTTTGCGAACGGAGTAGATCCGGATGAGTCGGTTCGTAGCGAACCGTATCATCAGGGTCTGCACTTTTTTGCAAGTAATTTTCATTTACACCTCCCTCATTTTTTCAGTCTGAACATCATTTTGGATTTGTTAGAACATTAACATTAGATCAGAATCAATTCCAGTTATTTTGGGATGAAAGGGCTTAAAAGTAATGCAAATGTTCATGGACAGTCTAAACCATAACACGGAATCTCTAAACTGTATCACATTACCGACAGTGGTGTACATTAGTGCCGCCCATGTAATGTACATGTACATGTTATTGCCGGGCCCACGTCTGACATCGTTAATGAGGCACAGCCCAAGTTATCTGTGGCCAACGCCACAATTTACGTGGTAATTATAGCACGTCAGACGTAACGTCATCACGAACGGCATTCATAAAATGTACTATTTAACAACAAAACAGTGGCTGTGACTGACTGGAGAAATTTGACTTATGGGTTTTGCGACCAGTGTAGATCCATATCAGACTGTGCATGATCAGGATCTGCACTGTTCGCCATTCCATCAATACATCACCCGCCATGCTTCTAACAAGCAACACATATCGTTATCAGGCTACAGTAGTGTGCTAAATGATCACGAGCTACACTGGTCAGAAATCCCATAATCCCCGTTTCTCCTGTCACGAACACAAATGCAAACCCAGAAAAAAGATGTATTAGTGTAATTAGACTGACGCAAGAGGTGGGAGTATTTATAAACAGTAATCGTGCACATTTGATCATGAACTTTGAAAATCACAAACATATCCGCGCGAATATATGAATGTTAAAGGTACATGCCCACTCAGTAGGCACAAACTATTATTTATTTCAGAGACATCATCTGATACATTTTCTGGCAAAATAAACGTTCATTCACAATTACCCCACGCATTGATTGACATTATTATACATGTTATATCAGACGTAAATTTTCACACTGATATCAGGGGCGATACCCGTGTTTCCTTAAAATGTTAACGGACATTACTATTTATTCTCTGCATTTATTTTTTTGGTGTGCAATGATCATACTTTATAATCTGTCGAAAATATTATGTTTGCATGTGACGCATTTAATTGGTATACATAATTAAAAAAGATATCATGCCTCATTTGCATATGAAAATAACCTGATCTTAAAGTCCCTATATGAACTTATGAGACGTTAATACGAAATCGATATCATGTCTTAAAGTCACTCTTTTTATTAAATTTTTGACCACATGGTCTTTATCAAAATAGTCCGAAACTATATTAGCAGTCCTATGTGACTTTAAAATAATGTGTATTAAATGTGCTTCCCTTCGGAGGTTGTTGGAAATTACTATCTGATGTTTGTTTTTCAGTGGATGTTGTACAATTGCCATATATAGAATTACAAATGACGATAAACCCACACACGATACTCTACAATCAGAAACTCGAAATATTCCACGGAACTTGCCTCGGTATAGAATATCCATAGAACAAATCAAGACATTCTGGGAGATGACCACAAGCACAGGTGATTCTAGCGTGTCTTGGATGGTCCATTATTGTTTGTATATACACTGTACACGAAAAACCTATCTAAACAATGTACAATACCATTCAAATGCGCCCGGCTCTGAAGATTATATAATTATGAACGGTACAAAACTGACGTCAGTCTCCAGTAACCAACCAAACCACTGTGTCCACGTGATTGAAATGTTTTCAAAGATGGTGGCTAATATTTATTGATAATGAGGAAGTGAATGTGTTTGATTTTAAACAGCGAATTTAGGTTAGCGTGACGCGTTTTAGGTATAGTTTACATTCGAAATCTTTGATGAGAGTTATCTTAATGTATTAGCAACTGTAACATATACGCCGAAAACCCACCGCAAACAGCGGTTTCGACACGCTATAACACGTTGTATATGCAAGTTTGAATTTACGACTTCGTGTGGGATTTTCATACAAAGGTGGAATATACTAGTTTTGTGCCTTCCATAATTATATAATCTTCAGAGCCGGGCGCATTTGAATTGTTTTGTGCATTGTTTAGAAAGGTGTTATGATGTCTCGGATAAACAATATGTGTTTTTTTCGCTTTATGCACAATCAATGCCATATATATCAGGGACGCCGGGAACATCATACTATTGGTCCGGCGAATCTAGTGGGTGCCCATGCTACCCACTCAAAGTGTATGTTGTTACCACTCAGTTGAACCGTCTCGCCGAGGCGGTTCAACTGAGTGGTAACAACATACACTTTTGAGGAGAAATGAGAAAAATTGCCGAAACAATATTTACATTCTGTTTTTTGTATATATATGAATCCAAATATGTCAAAATTATTGATCCGGCAGTCGCCGGACCTGCCGGACCTGTTCCGACGTCCCTGTATATAAATCAATAGCACCGCTTTATATGATCATATCCCCGCCACACAAAAAAACATGCCTCATGGGCAATTCGATTCAATTCCATTTTACATGGCATCCTGAGGTTACGAGAAAACAGCGATGTATTAAACACGTACAAGCTATATAAGAAACTGTGATAAGCAAAGGAAATACTTTGACTTGGCAAATCAGGAAATCAAGAAATTCAATAGCTTATTACTACAGAGGGGGACATGGATTTTTATTAATTCGTTCCCACGAAATAACAAATCGTTCTCTCAATTTAACAATTCGTTCCCACGATATAACAATTCGTTTCCTCAATTTAACAATTCGTTCTCTCGAATTAACAATTCGTTCCCGCGATATAACAAATCGTTCCATCAATTTAACAATTCGTTCCCTCGAATTAACAATTCTTTCCCACGAAATGATAATTCGTTCCCGAATTAACAATTCGTTCCCACGAAATGACAATTCGTTCCCTCAATTTAACAATTCGTTCGCTCGAATTAGCAATTCGTTCCCACGATATAACAATTCGTTCCCTCGAATTAGCAATTCGTTCCGGCGATATAACAATTTGTTCCCGCTGGAACGAATTGTTATATAGTGGGAACGAATTGTTAAATGGAGGGAACGAATTGTTATTTCGTGGGAACGAATTAATAAAAAAAAAAAGAATTCTACGTCCCCTGCGGGGCTCCGTAATAATTAACCATATTGACACGAGTGGAGAAGTTCAATAGCTTATTACAGAAATTCTAGCCCGCCGTGATATCTGGGTTTGAAGTATATGCAAACGCCAAAAACACAACAGATCGATCGGCCGCCCTTACCCATGGAATGCAATTATGCAATGGGGGCGTATCTGCAGTATACATGAGATACGGAGTGAGAACATGTATTTTACGACGTTTGCGGCCCGCCTAGCCCCAGATCGGCCTACGCGTCAGCAAAACCGTTTGATACACAGTTTTCTTATGAAATTAGTCAACTGCGTATGTGACGCCGAACTGTCCGAAGAAATTTATCCAATCATGTTTGTATCTTCTCCACTGTAACAACAGTTTTCGTCATGCGTTTATTTGTGTTTCAACAGAGTAATTGTCTGAGTTTCGTTGTGAATAACACATTTCTGTTATTGTTTTGCTATGTAAACCTTTATTGTCATATTCCTGTTTCCGTTTTGAATTGACATACTATTTATATTGTATGCAACTCAGACAGAACCAGCTATCTTATTACATACTAAATGTTTACATCTTCCAGCAGAGAAATTAAAGAAAACCGGCATATGCTCAATAAATGTAAATTTAATAATTGTTTACAAGAAAACAGTGTTAATGTGAAATTTACAGACTATCATAAGTTTGCACATACGAACATTTTAGTCGTACGAAGTTTAGTGACACGGTCCCCAGGAGAGTAGAAGAAGTATCATCATATACTATTACATTTATCGTTTAATGTGCTGTTTATTACATGGATAATGTCACGATCCGTTGGTGAAAACATACCTTCTTACGAGCTCTGTGACCGCCATCACCTCAGATCATTATGTGCATCGGCGCAGTCTTATGAGGGTCTGCATTGTTCGCTACTTAGTATGTAAGGAACCCAGCAGAGGGCCGTTTCACTAAACTTCATACGACTAAAATGTCCGTAATTGCAAATTTAAGATCGTCTGTAAATTTCAATTGATGGATTTGCATTTATTGAACATAGGCTATACATGCAGCCTATGCTCAATAAATGTAAATCCAATAGTTATTTACAAAAAAAAAACAGTATTAATGTGACAATTACAGACTATCATGATTTTAGTCGTACGAAGTTTAGTGAAACGGGTGACTGGTGACACACCCTTATATATCCAGTCACAGTCACATATGTCTGCATCATTCACTTCTTATGCTGTCGTAGTGAGGTAGCTGATAATATACCAAACTAACCCGAATTGTCTGGCTGTCGCACTGGTTGACTTTTGTAAGTCGCCCTGCGTGACAGCCAGACAATTCGGGTTAAGGGTACACTCGCCAAAATGCCCAACTCATCGTCTACTGGGGGGCCAATTGAAGGGATCAGTGGGAAAAGGGGGCTAAGCCCCCTTTCCCCACTGACGCATTCAATTGTGATAATTATATACATTCTATGTTAAAAGTCCGCCCTGTTTCTCAAATATCTCCTTAAAATTACGTGCTGTGACGCCAGATTTGAATCGTCTCATGAGACGATTCAAATGAGACTTATCAGCATATGTATATCGATGATGCGAAATAAATTTTATAATTAATACCTACAGGTATATTTCCTTCAGGTAAACACGTAAAATGCGCGAAATTGCCGATTTCTTCACATGCTATTTTTTAATTAAATATAATTGTGGTTTTGTTGAATTGCAGAAACTACGAAGTTTACAAATATAATTGTTGTCGATTTTGTTTTACATACAAATTCTCTAAATACAGGCAATATATCCGTCGACTTTGACGGCTAGACTAGTCTATTTGATCAGCCGGTTGTAAAGCGGTTTAGTCATGATGCGGTCGAAATCATCAGCACAATTTGTCAAAGTGTTGAAAGGACCTGCACTTTAAAATGATTTACTTCGTTACTTCAATACACTTGACTATTTTCCGCAAAAAAGTAGTTCATCTGGCTAAATACGTCACACAAGGGCGGAGCTAATTAATAATCGCCGACGAATGGGATATCTAGACAACATACAGGTATGCATAGTGTACGCAAAGGTTTGTAGCATTCCCTGGCCTTATTATTTCACGTAGGATATGCGATTATAACACTTTACTGCGGGTACAGTGTGTGAACGAAAATCGCGGATTATTTCGAATCATTCATATCGGAGATAGTGGATTTATTTATCTTATAACGGTGTTGAAACTATTCACGCTTCAAATGGAATTGTACCACACATGTGTCGATGTAAACCTTACATAGTTATATGTTTTGATACGTTATTTTCCTCGTAAAATGGAATTACTAGTAGTTGACAGAATTGGAATGTGTCGGTTATTGGTGCTGGTGCTAGTGACAAGTTGCGGATTAATTCACGGGAAAAAAGAGTCTCCGATATGCCGACGGGAGCCGATTCACACGACGGCGCCCCGTACCGCCGGCGATAACGGATTTAGTATCCTGGTGAAAGGGCTGCCGTCCGCCGGCAAATACTCGCCGGGGAAGACTTACACAAGTAAGTTAGTGAACTAATACTTATATATGAGGCTGTGACTAGAGAAATGTGGTGTATCGGCTTAGCGACCAGTGTAGATCCAGATCAGCCTAAGCAGCCGTACATTCCGATCAGGATATGCACATTTCGCTATTCCGTCAATGAAACACCCATCATACTTCAAATAACAACAATAATTATCAATCGTAATCAGGATACATGAGTGCGGTATTTGATCAGGAGATACACTGGTCACAAATGCCATAAGCCCAATGTTTCTAGTCATCGACACATATTACCTGTACAGTGTATATGGGAAAACAAATAAATAGTCCGTCGAGTGACGAACCGAAGATTGACGACGTCAACGAATAGCATAGACCAACAATCAGCTTGCGCAGTCTGATCAGAGCCTCCGCTGTAGGAAATAACTCCGTTAACATGGTTAAGCAACTTTGACCTGGTTAAGTAGCATTAACCCTTTCAACACTGTAGATCCAGATGAGCCGACTTGAAACGAGCCGTCTCATCAGAGCCGACTTGAAACGAGCCGTCTCATCAGAGCCGACTTGAAACGAGCCGTGTCATCAGGATGTGCAATATTTGTCATTAATTTCAAGAGCTCTAACAATCTAATAACAAACCCGTTTTTTTTAATTCTGGCAGTGACTGGAGAAATGGGGCTTATGGGTTTTACGACCTGTGTAGATCCAGATCAGCCTGTGCAACCACACAGTCTGATCAGGATCTGCACTGTTCGCCATTCCATTAATGTAACACCCGCCAAGCTTCTAACAAGCAATATAGATCACTACCAGGTTACACAAGTGTGCTATATGATCAGGAGCTACACTGGTCACAAATCCCATAAGCCCCATTTCTCTTGACACAGCCACAATTAACGAAATGGTCAAAACTTACCATGAAACAAACCATGTTATATGCTTAGAAGTGAAATGGTTAATACTGTCAAAGACGAATATATAGGAACGTTACACTACAAAATGTGTGGTATATGAATTTCATATGTTTTTCATATGAATTTCATATGAAAATTTCATATGCAAATTATATAAAGTGAGCCGATATGCAATTCATATGCAAAATCTTCATATGCATTTCATATGCAAATCATATGAACTTCATATGCAATTCATATGTTTTTAATATGTTTTATATATGAATATCATATGCATTATTTTCATATGAATGGCATATGTGGCACATTTTGCTATAGTACAGTGGGGTCAGCGTGTAAGTGCACACACGAACGAACACGACAGGTTGGAACCAACCTGTCGTGTTCGTTCGTGTGTGCACTTACACGCTGAACCCACTGTAGGTAATCAAAAACAGTAACGCGTAACTTTAATGCACATTTCAAAGTAATTTGACCTTGAAATTGCACACAGGGGCGCGTATAGATGGGCTATCGAATGTAGAGATGTACGATGACGCTTAGTTGTCATGATCCATCTCTACATTCGTTATGACGTTTCACGCCAATCCGACTTACGGTAGCAGCGATAGTAGCAGGGGGTGGGGGGGGGGGGGACTATATGTACCCCGGACATTGTTTCAGGATACATACTACATAGTATACACAAGGATGGATGGTGGGGTATGTAATTAATTTAATTGGCAGGAGATGGGGTTTTCATAAAGGCTGTGGTAGTGTTTTGTTCAAAACAATAAATTGTGTTGATATTCCGGTAAAACGGTCCCGATGGGGCGAATAGAAATTAAGTTTGTAAACGTGGTGAGCACGATATGTGCTGTTAGTTTAGACTTATACCACCTTCAAGGTGCATGATCACGTGGTTACAACAACAACAACAATTGCTCAAAGTGTTGAAAGCGGACCCACTCCAAAGTATGTTTTATTTGATATTTTCCTTAACAGGCAACGGAATTTGATGAAATATGGCGCAGAAAATGCGTCTTCGTGAGCTGCATTTGGTGGACTCGGGAGTTTGGCACATACTTATGTCGCTTTTACGAAGGATCGATTTCCGTGTCAGTAGACACGGAAATCGATTATTCGCAAAAACGACAAAAGTTTGGGCCAAAGTACCGAGACCACCAAATGCAGCTTAACAAGACGCGTTTTCTGCGCCATATTTAATCAAAATCAGTTACGTAATGAATCGGAGGGCTTCTGGAAGTTTCAGTACTTGTTGTTGTTGTTTTATCCACGTGATCATACACCTTGGGTATGTGCAGTTAGCTTAGACTTATATCACCTTATACCGATATCAATATTACACTACATGTTTCATCTGGTCAAGTTCAACACTGTTAATAAATGGTATAATCTCTTGTTTGTCAGATGATGACCTATTTCCTTTTTAATAACAAGTGATTACGGATGGTGAGACAGTATAGAGCGTAGAACATTGGGCTGCAATGCCATAGGTAGTGGGTCCAATCCTAGCTGAAGCACGAATACATATATACTTTCATAGTACATGCATTTCCACCCAACTTGCCTGTCCAGTGACACCTGAAAACCACTGCCCCGGCCCTATGGAACGCCAACTCTACCTAAACTCAAATAATTATTGCTAGCTCTAAATAATTATAGTTAGCATTACACGTTTAGAGCTAGCATTAAATATTTGAGTTTATGTAGATTTTGGCGTTCCTGGAACGCCAAATCTACATAAACTCAACTAATTATTGCCAGCTCTTCAAATGATTTGGAACTAACTCTAAATATTTAATAATAGCTCTAATTATTTAGAGCTAGCATTAATTATTTAAGTTTATGTAGATTTGGCGTTCCATACGTCCCTTAGCTGATGCGGCTGGGACGTATATCATTAAGGGATTATTTATCGGTCACGGTCCCTCGTAACCCGAATTGTCTGTATGTAACGCACATGGCGACATAAATGTACGTCGCCCTACGTTACAGACAGACGATTCAGGTTAAGGTTTAACCACACTAAATAATCAGATATAGTAGTACGTTGAAAAATATAAGCCAGATTTGTTATTATGCCATAGACACTCTTTGCATGCAGAAACCAGTCAATTGATGCACTAATCTACTTCACAGGCATGTTAATGTACCATTTACATCAGTTTCAAGCATATGCCTAGGGATTATTTTGTAAGTTGGATTATGTTTGTCATGTGTGGCGGTTTCAATTCCAGCCACTGATTTTTTGCGCCACCACCAGGGTGACCACAGGAGATTGAATTTATCTTTCTTAACACAAATTAAACCTATATTTTAATTAGTGAATATCCAGAGCAGAATGGCTGCAGGTTATGGGAAAATAGGTCCCACAACATCCATACGAAAAATGAAAGTAGCAGAGAATAGCAAAATGTATCGTCATTGGTTAGTTTATATAGGAAAAGTATTTGGTGGTGGTGGACCTTAAGTCCCTCGTTGTCCGACAAATTACAACGGACGTGCAAGACGAGCACCGGCTCGGAATCTGACCGGGGACTTCTGTGTCTAAATGTGTACTACTCATCGCTGACTAACTATGCCATTACAATTGAAAGATGTAACATACATTTTTGATCATCCTGTCCACGTGTAAAATCAGTGCACACACTTACACAGAACAAAAGTACATTAAACTCTTCCAATACATGTGCGTACTTTCATCTGTGAATGTGATGTTTGTACGTGAGTGATTGGCAGAAATAGTTAGTGGCTCTATCAATATCTTCATGGTAACACTTGCACACGGTGCATTACACTCGTAACTAGTGGAAATACAAATTGAGGCAGATTAAATAAACCTCCGCCTGAGAAAATAGATATTATTGTGTTTGTTACCAGCTCGCGCCACCAGACCAGCCTGTGGATGCACGGCGCATTGCACTTGTAACTCGTAGAGTACACATTACGGCATATTACATAAACCTCCGCCCGATAAAATAGGCCTTATGGTGTTTGTGCGTAGCATTGCACCAGATCAGCTTGCGGATGCACGGCGCATTGCACTCGTAACTCGTAGAGTACACGTCATATTAAATAACATCCGCCCGACAAAATAGGCATTATGATGTTTGTGCGTAGCATAGCACCAGACTAGCTTGCGCATACACGGTACGTTCGTTACACTAGTAACTAATGGAGTACAAATTGCGCAGATTAAAAAAATCACAGCCTGAATAAATATAGCTTATTGTGTTTGTGACCAGCGTAGCGCCAGACCAACCTGCGAATCTGCCGTGCATTTCTCTTGTAACTAGTGGAAATACAAATTGCGGCAGATTAATTAAACCTCCGCCCGACAAATTAGACCTTACGATATTTGCGACCAGCGTAGCAACAGACCAACGTGCGCACACACGGTGCATTACACTCACAACTAGTGGAAAACCAAATTGCGGCAGATAAAATAAACCTACGCCCGACAAATGGACCGTATGGCGTTTGCGACCAGGGTAGCGCCAGACCAGCCTGCGCATCCGCGCAGTCTGATCTGGCGCTACGCTGGTCGATATTAGCTATGAGTACAATATGCGTTAAACTGAATATTTAGGTCCGTATCTCGCTGCATGAGTGTGGTAGCTGAGCCGGGCCTGCGCTCTTGGGACGAAACGGACCAGATGTGTCAAGCTAAATAATACGTCCGTGGTCCGTTTCTGCATAAGTGTGGTACAATTTATTTTATATTATTATCTAAACTGCATCGGTAAATATGTAAAGATACAAATTTGAACGCATACATATGCGATAGACAACATTATATGTCTATTGTTTGATAAACATCTTTCGAATTCATTTTGCAATTGTTACAGAAAAACTGGCACGGAGGAAGTACAGGCTGTTTTAAGGTTTATAAATCGTGCTTATCGCACATTATCTATATCTGTCCATTATTAGTATGATTTAGATTATTGTGTAATTTCTTGTTTCATGTATCATTTATCATGCCACAGGGCCATTCAAGCCCACGAAACGACCCCCGCCGCTTCATAAAGGCTGGTTACGGGCATGTTGCATACATCGATATCATCAGACATAAGTGAATTCCTTACGGATATCTACCATTTCCCATTATGATTAAGCCTACTAAGTTAAAGAAACAGGTTTTTATGGGGTATGCTCAAGATCACCAGGAGCTATGCTGGTCACGAATGACATAATCCCCCATTTATACGTGCATTCCGTTATTTATCATGATCAAGCTGCGTGACAGAACACGGCGGACTCTAGAATGGTCTACAACGGCAGTGTGCCGTTTTTATCGGTCGATGGAACAAATGTATGTTTTTACCGCACACCTGTCTGAGTAAAAAGTTTCACATATGCTTAATACACTGACATTGGATACAGGGATTTAAAATCAGATATCTATAAACATAGCTTAATTTAATAATTGACCCATCGTATGTCAACACGATGAAACCGACGTGATATGATCAGAACGAAAATGGAAAATTATAGCCGATTTCTTTCCCAACTGCACAAAACTAGACACACCTGTAAATTCAGTTGCGGGAACGCATTTCTGAACCGGTTGTACGCGAGTAATTCAAAAGTACGTTTCGTAACTACCAACATAGAATGTATTACGTGTATGGGACTATACTGGTTATAAGCCACAAGTATGTTGATTTAGCGTGCACCGATTCATGCTAGAATATGAAATTTGATAATGGATTTTCCACCCAGTACTTATGATATTAACATATTTGTTCAGCATTTATCGACTCAGTTACATACACTTAATGAAATCATGTATACTAAATCATATAATTAGCCGATAGGTACACCTTATATTGCATTTGTGTTAGTTATATACTTTGGAACCTCCACAAGCCAGATATAGCAGGGTTCTAGATAAGGAATTAGTAATTGAGTATCATTTCTGAAGCAATTGGGTATTTCAAAATTTTAATTGGGTAAAATAAAATCACACTACTGTTTACACATCAACAGACAGCACTTATTGAATAGTTTGCTTCGAAATGAAAACATGTATTGGTATTTCATTAGAATTGTCTCCTTGGAGACAATTCTAATGAAATACCAAGATGCGTTTTCATGGAAAATAAGAAAAATATGCTATATTTGTGGTCTGTTTATTGTTTTCTGCAGCATGATAAAGGTACCACAAAATTGTTATTGCTTTTTGATACTCGCTACTTCTGATTTCAATTGGGTATTTGGCAATTTTAATTGGGTATTTAAGCAAATACGCAGCTTATCTGGAGCTCTGTATACTGAGATGTCCCCGGAGTGTTCGGGTGAGAAGGGTTCTACTGTATTTATATACAGTTCAATGATTTTAGCTGTAGCCCGGCCTATGTGCCATATGAGTATATTTTAAATTAGTATTTGTCTTTTAGATATTTCGCAAAGTTGTGAACAATGTTTTCTTGTAAACAATTATTAGATTTACATTTATTGAGCATATGCTGTATATGCAGCCTATGCTCAATAAATGTAAATCCATCAATTGAAATTTCCAGGCGATCCTAAATTTGCACTTACGAACATTTTAGTCGAACGAAGTTTAGTGAAACGGCCCCAGGTCAGCCTATGCATCCACCCAATCTGATCAACTTGAATGAAACACCCGTCGTGATTGTAACAAGCGATATAGATCGTTATCAGGCTATACATGAGTGTTATTTCTAACCAGCAACTATACTGCTCACAAATCCCACAAAAGTCGAATTCCTGTGGATTGGGGTGGGATTGAATCATTTCAGCTTCGTTTTGTCACAGCGGACAACAAAATTATTATCAAATCAACTCTGATCAGAAGGGGAGAGAAGCAATAAAAATGCTAAACGTTATGATCAATTTATGGACAAATGGGCCCATCAATTAGACATTAACATCGCTTTGAAGGCGGGAAACGAATACTGTCGTCTGCTGGTTTGTCAAAAGTTGCCTTATTTCTTTAAAAAAGTATGTACACGTGTAAAAAAGAGAAACTGCAGACGATAAAAGTTAATTTATCATCACAAGGGTTTCTATCGCTTTGAACACATTTCTTTTCGTCTGCGGTTTGAACACGACCGTGAATATTATCAAGGTGTATGATCACGTGGTACTAACAACAACAACAAGTACCGATTCAAAGTACGTATTATTTTATAGTGTCCTTATTACGTAACCGATTTTGATGAAATATGGCGCATCAAAAGCGTCTTGTTAAGCTGCATTTGGTGGTCTCTGTATTTTCGTCCCAACTTATGTCGTTTTGGCGAAGAATCGATTTCCGTGTCTCCGACACGGAAATCGATTCTTCGCAAAAACGACATAAGTCTGTGCCAAGCTCCATAGACCACCAAATGCAGCTCATGAAGACGCGTTTGCTGTGCCATATTTCATCAAAATCCGTTGCATATTAAGGACAATATCAAATACTACTTACTTTAGAGTGGGCGACGTTGTTGTTGTTGTAACCACGTGATCATGCACCTTAATTATGTCTAACCAGCATCGGCAAAACTTAAGGAGACGAGCTTACTAGGTCTGCGCAGTCTAAAAGTTCATTCGGACACATGCTACAGTCACGTGTATAATTCTCGGGCGGTTTGGTACAATGTATGTAAATAGAGGTACACACCAGCATGCATACGCAATGTGCATGATCACGTGGTTACAACAACAACAACACTGGCTGAAAGTGTTGAAATCTTGCCCACTCCAAAGTAAGTATTATTTGATATTTTCCTTAATATGCAACGGATTTTGATGAAATATGGCGCAGCAAACGCGTCTTCATGGGCTGAATGTGGTCGTCCCAGGAGTTCAGCACATACTTATGTCGTTTTTGCGAAGAATCGATTCTTCGCAAAAACGACAGCAGTTTGGGCCAAAGTACAGAGACCACCAAATGCAGTTTAACAAGACGCGTTTGATGCGCCAGATTTCATCAAAATCCGTTACATAATAAGGACAAAATAAAATAATATGTTCTTGAAATCGGAGGGCTTCTGGAAGTTTCAGTACTTGTTGTTATTGTTGTTGTAGCCACGTGATCATACACCTTGATACATTTACGTGCGAATGTCCGATAATTCATGTACTCGAGTTGCACAAGTTAAATTTTCTCAGCGAAACGAAATGTACTTGAAATAAACTTGCAGCAATAGTTATTGCACAGCAATGATAAATTCAAATGTGGCTGTGACTGGAGAAATCGCGCTTATGGGCTTTGCGACCAGTGTAGATTCAGATCAGACTGTGCATCCGCACAGCCTGATCAGGATCTGCACTGATCGCCATTCCATCAATGAAACACCCGACATGCTTCTAACAAGTAATGTAGATCATTATCAGGCTACAGGAGTGTGCTTTTTGATCAGGAGCTACACTGTTCGCAAATCGAATAAGCCTCATTTCACCAGTCACAACCACAGATAAAGAGATATTTAATTATGCGACCTCTTCAGCACCATGTTCTTGCATTTTAATGTTTGGAATTGTATTGTACTCAATACATGTATATACTTTGCATATACACATCGGAATATAGAAATCTGACATATGCATATGAGACACGCCATGGGATTTTGTACCTTCGGACATCTACGTAATTTCATTAACTACGGACATCTACGTAATTTCATTAACTACGGACATCTACGTAACATCTACGTAATTTCATTAACTACGGACATCTACGTAATTTCATTAACTACGGACATCTACGTAATTTCATTAACTACGGACATCTACGTAATTTCATTAACTACGTTTACAAAATTTACAATATTTTCCGTAAATGGCGTCAAAAGTTGACAACATTTTCAGAGTACATGCGGAATATAAATATTTATTTCTGAAAAATATTGTAAATTTTGTAAAAGTATTTAATGAAATTACGCAGATGTCCGAAGGTACAAAATCCCATGGCGTGTCTCATATGAGACGGATCGTATAATTTTGTACCTATGGAGATGTGCGGTATCTGGTGAAACATATTTACAGAATGTACCATATTTTCCGTAAATGACGTTGAAAGGTGATGAAATGTTCAGAGCAAATGCGGAATAGAATTCCGCATGTAGAATTATGTCCCACAACATTCATAATAATGGAAGTAGGATAGATGGGCCATACTTGGGGATTTGGTTAAGTTATACAGTAAAAGTATTTGGTGTGTTCTAACATACTAGATGAACCATGCGTTTATGCGATAACACTGAGTAGAGCTGAAGGCAAACCGGTGCATTTTCCGACGTGCACCATTTTACGCCGGCGCTCTAGTTGTTACTGTGCTATTGGGAAAATGCAGACAGAAATGTTCCAAAAATAGCAGGTGCCGTGACGTAACACCAACATCGTGCACATACATGTACCCTGCCTGCGTAGGAGTAGTGTGTAATCTCTCTAAACCGGACACCCTAGGGCGTCCCCCAGGGTGTCCGGTTTAGAGAGGATCCACTGTAACTCGGGATTACCCTTAACACAAGACGTGTTCTTTGCGATCACGAACATGCACCGGAGATAAATCACCACGAAACCCGCCAAAATCAATCAAACACATTTTCTCGGTGACAAGTTTAGAGAGGTTCCACTGTATCTAAAAATTCTGAATCTAATTGGAGCTATTAAGCATTGTCAAGTGTTTTGTCATGTGTTGGATGACAACACTTCGTTGTCGCTATAAGTATTACAATTTTAAGTTAACCAAAAGTATGCGCGTCTGTGGTTACTTGACGATGATAATGATTAGAATTGTGCTATTATTAACAATTCAGTCACTTGTACATCTTTCGAGTATAGTCTGATCACATATACCTATATACCTATATACCTATATACCTATAGGAAATCCGTAAAAGAATGGCACATACTGGTTGGATTACTATGAAATTTGTTGTATTCGATATAAAAATGATAAATTCACAAGTGTATCGCGAAAACAGAACCTGGTTATATGTCCTTTAATGCTAGGCCAAGATCTACCTTTAACAATGCAACCCTATTTTCCGCATCACCATTTCCACTAAAACTTCTTTGAAAGAAAACGTCTACCATGTTTCACAATTTACGTTGAAATCTGACAGAAATAAAATTCCGTACATACGATGTTATGATCTGGAAATTGAAATAAAACCTTTAGAGCATATGCTCTAAAGGTTTTATTTACTTTTGCAGATCATTTGTGTGAATATCGCATACATTTATTTTCTTCGAAATCAGTCAGTGTGCAGAATCCAGTGACAAATATTGCCGCGATTTCAACAGATTCGTCAAGATCGTTAGATACAATGGGACATATAGAGGATCTTACATGAGTGATGATTTAATATGATATTTGTTAAATGAGTTTACTGATTAATAACAAGCACGGCACGGCCATACCGAGTTTAATGATTTCATAAGAACGAGGCTGTAAAGAGTTTCATTAGAAATAAGTCTATAATTTATGTTCATCCGTGTTTCGAGCAAATGTGTTGATTGGGTGGAAAGTGTGTATACACGTGTATGTATTTATTTTGGATACTACAATTTTTACCCATAAAATGTGGCCAACCAGATTTAAATTCCCATAAATGTTAGTATTAACTCGTTATTATTGTGGTGAATCATCACAGATTCATCTTCGTGGGAGGGTATGGTTGTAATAATCTGTAACAGTTATTGATATGTTTGAAATCATTTGATCTGAATGGAAAATCAACAACAAACGAAACGAATAAAATAGATAATAACACTTGAAGGCCTCAGTGGAAATGGGGACTAAGTCCCATAAGTCCCCTTCTTCCAATGACTCCTTCACGTTCATACAAAGGGGCTTACCGGTATATAGCTTCTGCAAACCAGGGCGTGAACTCTTTGCCGTCCGGTGAAACACGCTAGGTGAACAGTACACCTTCAATGTATGAAGTTGTGTTTATGCAGAAAATAGATTCTAACATTTGTGATGATTTAATATGATATGTATTGAACTCGTTGACTGATTTTATAAGAGACTACACAGCAAAATGTGCCACATATGCAATTCATATGAAACAATACATATGCTGTTCCTATGTAAAACATATGAAAAACATATGAATTGCATATGCAATTCATATGAAAAGAGCACATATGAAATTCATATGGTGAAATTCATATGAAGACTTTTAATATGCATTACATATGAATAATTTGCATATGAATATTCATGTGATTTGCATATGAAATTCATATGATTTGCATATGAAGTGCATATGAAAATTTTGTATATATCTGAATTGCATATTGGCTCACTTTATATCATTTGTATGTGAAAGTTTCATATGGAATTCCTATGAAAAACATATGAAATTCATATGCGGCAAATTTTGTGAGTGTGTCAAATCAGTAAAAATGTATTGCAACAATGTACTTTTCAGTGTTGTTAAAATATTGACACTATTTATATGGACTACCCGACAAAAACCGGACACATTGAACCGTCACATGTAACATATGTGTGGCTGTGACTGGAGAAATTGGGTCTATGGGTTTTGCGACAAGTGTAGACAAGTGCCTCTACACAGTCCTATCAGAACCTGCATGGTTCGTCATTGCATCAATGAAGCACCATCCTTCTAATAAATAACAAGCTAACCGATCAGCATCTACACTGGCCACTAATCCCATAAGCCCCGTTTCTCCAGTCATAGCCACATTTAATAACAAC
This sequence comes from Conchocele bisecta, assembly GCA_029237695.1. Taxonomy (NCBI): domain Eukaryota; kingdom Metazoa; phylum Mollusca; class Bivalvia; order Lucinida; family Thyasiridae; genus Conchocele; species Conchocele bisecta. The sequence goes on along the minus strand of CM055265.1, from coordinate 90,132,050 downwards.
AATCTTAACGAACTATCCGCGTTATGTTTGGTCAATGGCTTACTGTCATCCATACAAATATTATTCCCCGTCATTGGTATGTTTACCCGGAATAACACGGGTCAAGACAATACAGCACCCGGCTATATCCACAGGTGGAAGACTCGGACCTAGGACCCAATACTTGGCTCATTTGGAAAACGTTACCCCACCCACCCATTTCCATACACTATACCTTACAGGATTTTTAAAAAGGTTGTATAGTGTATGGAAATGGGTGGATGGGGTAACGTTTTCCAAATGAGCCAAGTATTGGGTCCTAGGTCCGAGTCTTCCACCTGTGGATATAGCATGGTATGGATCACATGGTTCCCGACCTTTCCCGCACCTAATTCTCCGACGTGACATAATTTGTGACGCCATTTTTACAGTAGATTTTCTTAAATGTTCTCAAAAAAAGGGCTGGTTATGATAATTTAGTATATATCGCACTCCTGTATATGCGCACTCCTGTATATAGCGCACTCATGTAGCATATTTTACCAAAATCGCTAAGCATACTTACTTAGCTAAGTATACTTTGAGGGAGTAATCATTTGTTTTCAGTATAATACAATTAATAAACTTATCTTTAAAATGAACATTTCTCCCTCAAAGTATACTTTGGAATTTTGGTGAAATAGGCTACTCGTATTATATTATATAGTGGTGAACAACATAGACACATAAGTACCAAGGTGTATAATCACGTGGTTACAACAACAACAACAACAACAACAACAACAACAACAACAACAACAACAACAACAACAACAACAACAACAACAACAACAACAAGTACTGGAACTTCCAGAACCCCGCCGATTCAAAGTACGTATTCTTTTATTTTGTTCTTATTATGTAACGGATTTTGATCGCACATCAAACGCGTCGAGTTAAACTGCATTTGGTGGTTTCGGTACTTTGGCCCAAACTTCAGTCGTTTTTTGCGAATAATTGATGTCTGTGTCTACTGACACGGATATCGATTCTTCGCAAAAATGACATACGTATGTGTCGAACTCCCGGGACCACCAAATTCAGCTCATGAAGACGCGTTTGCTGCGCCAAATTTCATCAAAATCCGTTGCCTATTAAGGAACATATCAAATAATACTTGCTTTGAAGTGGGCGCGCTTTCAACATTTTCAGCCGTTGTTGTTGTTGTTGTAACCATGTGATCATACACCTTGTAAGTACCATCCAACCTGGACGACCATGACCTAGGACAGACCCAAATGTCATCACTTTGGAGCCTATTCAATCGTTCACAATCTGTTTCACTAAATTTCGTACAATAAACATGTTATATTTTTACTTACTAACAAGTTAAAATGGTTCAGTATTACCAACACAGATATATGTGTTAATTTACTGGCGGTCAATCGCGAGTCTTTATCTTCATTCATGTGGGTTTCTTTTCAAATAACAACTTTGCACATAGCAAAGCAAACGTATGTTTCATTCGATGTGCCATTATCAGGGGGCCGTTTCACTAAATTTCGTACGACTAAAATGTTTGTAAGTGCAAATTTAGGATCGTCTGGAAGTTTCAATTGCTGGATTTACATTTATTGAGCATAGGCTGCATATGCAGCCTATGCTCAATAAATGTAAATCAAATAATTGTTTACAAGCAAACAATGTTAATGTGAAATTTACAGACTATCATGATTTTGCACTTACGAACATTTTAGTCGTACGACGTTTAGTGAAACGGTCCCCTGAAGTGCACCGTCCGTCCATTAATGTCGGGTCGACCACAGTTAATCCTCGAGTTTGTACGGCAGTATCTTGGTATTATTCTAATCATGAAATTAACCGGTGAATAGGGATATTGCAGGCAGGGGGTAGACGAGTAGGCAAACTTGGAAGGAGATGAAAGGACACACTCACTGATACTCTCCGCGTCGGCGTAAATTTTTCACGTAGAAATAACCGCCGGATTCTTGACAAATTCCAGATACAGGTGCATGTACAATATACTGCATACACACATTCCCGTCTAGTATTTGCGCCGGTTACAAAGCGAAACATGCGCTTATGCAGTAGCTGTAAATGGATCCGAGTGGAATCTCGTCACATGTGTATTTTTCGACATGAAACACTTTACACGGCTGCTGAATGTAGCACCAGTGACACTGGGGAATGGCGGATGTGGAAATACATGTATATCACTCACAATTGAAGGTGTTAGTGGAAGAAAGGGGCTAACTCCATGAAGGAGTTAGCCCCCTTTCTTCCACTGACCCCTTCTGTTGTCGACAGATACAGTTACCAAACAAAATATACTTGAAGCACGTGTATCGATGTGAAACGGTTCATACATAACAACTATATTGACACAAAGTGTTTATAACGACGATGTAGCACAGTGTATATACATAACTATTGACACACAGTGTTTATAACGACTGTTGTGCACTGTGTATATATAACAACTATATTGACACACATTGTGTATAACGACTTGATGTGCTAGCACATGTGTATCATATTACATACACTATTGACTAACAATATATGACGTGTTTATAACGATGATGAGACATGTGTATATACATAAAACTAATATTGACACACAGTGTTTATAACGACGATGTAGCATGTTTATACTAACAACATATTGACACAGTGTATAACGACTGATGTAGCACATGTGTATCATACATAACAACTATATTGACACACAGTGTTTATAACGACTGATGTAGCACATGTGTATCATACATAACAACTATATTGACACACAGTGTTTATAACGACTGATGTAGCACATGTGTATCATACAAAAACTTACACACATTTATAACGACACACAGTGTTTATAACGACTGATGTAGCACACGTGTATCATACATAACAACTATATTGACACACAGTGTTTATAACGACTGATGTAGCACATGTGTATCGCCAACAAGGGTTCGAAACATGTTTTGTGTGACTGCAGAAAATCGTGGATACATTGTATCCCAGTGTCGGTATTGTTATTGTTGTTGTTGTAACTTTCCTACAGTGGAATATTTCAGCGCCGGCCACCCTAGTGGTAGCAGTGTTTAATTGGACGGCTTCAATGTAAGGCCATATCACGTTGTTTCTCTGTTAAGCGTCCGCGTGCTGGTAGGTTCTTGAGAGTGGTTCTTTAAAACGCACACGCACGCACGCACGCACGCACGCACACACACACACACACACGCGCACACACACGCACACACACACGCGCGCACACACACGCACACACACACAATGTGTATGCTATTTAAAACTATTTTCTGGTGAAATAATAGGCAAACTGATTGCGGGCTTGTCCAAGGTTTAAATAGGTTCATTAATTTACACTTAATATTAAGTTTAATCAGTGTATTTCCTTCTTATTTGTTTTCTAACGTCTGCTGACGGCAATTTAAATTCATGTTAAAAACTTTCCCAACCCTTTGCACACTGTGCACATACATTTACCTTTCTTTTCTTTCAAGGCTTGTTTGTTTTTACCAGATACGTAGGTAGGTTTGGAACATCTGGGTGGACCCTTAAGAGAGAAAACAATTGGCATGGCTTAATGCAACTATCACTGGTGTTGCACTCCGCACCAGCCTGAAATGTTTCACGTCGGAAAATACTCCGGTAGCCTGACGAGATACCACTCAGCTGAACTTAAAGCTATCGCATAAACACAGTTTTCGTCTAGTTACTAGACGAAAATGTGTTTCTACAGTATCTTCAACATGTAGCTGAAATGGGAATTCGTCAATAATCTTGCGCCTATTTCGACGTGGAACATAATTTTACGCTGCCGCGGCGTGCACCACCAGTGTATATGACAATGTCTGATAATTCTCACACAAGCCAGGGGACCGTTTCACTAAACTTCGTACGACTAAAATGTTCGTAAGTGCATAATTATGATAGTCTGTAAATTGCACATTAACTATGTTTTCTTGTAAACAATTATTGGATTTCATCGATTGAAATTTTCAGACGATCCTAACTTTGCACTTACGAAGATTTTAGTCCTACGAAGTTTAGTGAAACGGGCACCTGTATACTGTACATCTCATAGATATAAACACATGTACAATGGAACATCTCTAATTCGGACACCCTCGGGACTTCTCCGAGTGTCGGTTTATTGAGATACCAATGTATACATGTACATATATAAACAGCGACGACTCTATACATTAATATAACTTTGTAGTTTGTATACGGGAAATGGATTTTTTTTATTAATTCGTTCCCACGAAATAACAATTCGTTCCCTCAGTTTAAAAACTCGTTCCCTCGAATTAACAATTCGTACCTACGATATAACAATTCGTTCCCTCGAATTAACAATTCGTTCCCACGAAATGACAATTCGTTTCCTCAATTTAACAATTCGTTCCCACGAATTAACAATTCGTTCCCTCAATTTAACATTTCGTTCCCACGAAATAACAATTCGTTCCCACGGGAACGAATTGTTAAATCGTGGGAACGAATTGTTATATCGTGAGAACGAATTGTTAATTCGATGGAACGATTTGTTAAATTGAGGTAACAAATTGTTATTTGGTGGGAACGAATTGTTATTTCGTGGGAACGAATTAATAAAAAAAAGAATTATACGTCCCCTGCTCCGTATAATATTCTTCTACTGACTGTGGATCGTTTATACAATTTGTTGACTCATCAATTCTGTTATCATGGTTGGCGTTGGGTACATAATTACGCGCCTATTTGGTGTCATGTTATGTAATTCATTAATGCTAAAACAAACAGCCGAGCGGATTATACTTCCTACCCCAGATTGGAAAGTAATGTTCAAACAATCAGGTTATACTGTTGCGTAACGGAATTCGCAAGTAGTCAACAGAATGTAGATAACGTGTACGTATTCAGAGCTCTCAAACACTCGGCGGCCGCCCACCAGTTGTGTAGATTGGTATACCATGCACATCGAGATACAAAAACAGAGCGGAATATAACATATCCTTATTTTTTACCAAATTATCTATCCACACGGAGGTGGCATAGGTACGGAGCGCCGCAGGGGACGTACACTTCTTTATTATTAATTCGTTCCCACGAAATAAAAATTCGTTCCCTCAATTGAACAATTTGTTCCCTCGAATTAACAATTCGTTCCTGAATTTAACAATTCGTTCCATCCAATTAACAATTCGTTCCCACGAAATGAAAATTCGTTCCCTCAATGTAACAATTCGTTCCCTCGAATTAACAATTCGTTCCCACGAATTAACAATTCGTTCCCACGATATAACAATTCGTTCCCACGAATTAACAATTCGTTCCCGTGGGAACGAATTGTTATTTCGCGTGAACGAATTATTAAATTGAGGGAACGAATTGTTATTCCGTGGGAACGAATTGTTATTTCGTGGGAACGAATTGTTATTTCGTGGGAACGAATTAATAAAAAAAAGAATTATACGTCCCCTGAGGGGCTCCGTACATAGGAGATAATATACACCATTTAACACAAATACAGGATGTACATAGGAGATAATATACACCATTTAACACAAATACAGGATGTACATAGGAGATAATATACACCATTTAACACAAATACAGGATGTACATAGGAGTATATACACCATTTAACACAAATACAGGATGTAAATAGGAGATAATATACACCATTTAACACAAATACAGGATGTACATAGGAGATAATATACACCATTTAACACAAATACAGGATGTACATATATAGGAGATAATATACACTATTTAACACAAATACAGGATGTACATAGGAGATAATATACACCATTTAACACAAATACAGGATGTACTTAGGAGATAATATACACCATTTAACACAAATACAGGATGTACAATATGATGGACACTTTTCTAGAAGTACTAGTGCTCAGCCACAGGATATCGGCCCGTAGAACTACCCCCTCCATAGATCAGATAGTTAGCTAACAGTAGCAGATTTCACCAAAATTGCTAAGCATACTCATATAGATAAGTTTGAGGGAATAATCATTTATATTTTCCGAAATGCATTATTTCATATAGAACTAACGACTGCATGTATTTGATGATTAAAAGTATGCAGAATTATTGTACTGAATTTATTACATTATCACAGCCATAATGGCTGTGATAATGTCATAAATTCAGTATAATAATTTGGTCAGACAATATTTTATTTCATTAAATAAAAAATAATACATTTGTCCTTAAATTGAAAATGTCTATTTCAAAGTGTACTTTAGCAAGATAAGTATACTTTGCAATTCTGATGATATCGGCTACTTGTCCATCAGTCCAAAGATTTTTGCATATACTTTTGTAGACTGGCCATTTTCTATATAAGTGTACCAGTCTCACTACAAATCATTCTACAATATTCACTGTTCAAAACTAGCTTCTATTCCTTGATACAGTACCAAGTTTGGAGTAAATATCTCAAATGGTTGTCACACAGCAGCTGTGTAACTCCACCATGTGACTGTCCACATTCTGCCTTAAATTGAGCTACTACAGAACTATGGAGAATTTTAATAGATAATGAATTAAAAGCACAAAATTCCATAAAATCACATAACATTACCCTAAATAGTGTTATAGCTAACCATTCTACACATAAATACTCATCACTCAAACTATACCAACATGTATGCCACTCTGGAATGGTCGACAGACAAAAGGGTACTGGCTGGGAACGGTCAGTCAAGAAATTTGCTTTATGACACAGGAGGAAAGGAAAGACAATGTTTTCTGAGTACTAGTGTATTGGTACTATACCGATATGCGAAAACAATACACTTACGCCTAAATTTGGCACATATTGCGCCACTTTCCCGAAGTTCTTAATTGTCCATCAGGAAGCCAATATCAATGAAAAGAAGAGAGAAAAGCACACTATAATGACTGTTTCTGGTGTATATTACTGTCACATTCCAAGCCCAATCACCTACAGGTAATTTACATACACTGGGTTATTATATTTGACAAATAAAGCTGAGAAATCAAGATTTTAGAAGATTTTGAAGCCGGTAGCTGTCCGTCTGCGATACAAATAGAACAAATGTGTTGCATCGCGGAGTGCTCTCGATTACTCTTGTCGCAGTAACTTTAAATTATGTTCCCAGAGAAATAGCTACAAGAAACATAAACTTCCAACTTCAAATTCTACAAAAAAACATATCTCACATAGGGCCTAGTCGCACCTTACAGGTTAGACACCTCCAAATAGTTTTACTATATAATTTAACCGAATGCCATCCAATAAGGCCAGTCTCTCCTACTTTCACTATTCGTATGGATGCTGTGGGACCCACTTGTACATGACCTGCAGCCAGTCTGTACTGGTTCTGCATGAACTTAAACAATAGGCTCACTTACTCCTAAGAAAGAAAAATCCAACCTTGTCATATCCTCCAATATTGTTTACATTTTTTGACCACGTAAACTCTGTTTACATCACGTGACCAACATGTTCAGTGTTTTCTTTTAAATGCTACAAATATGCTGACAACTGGTGTTAAAAGCATCCCAAAATGTTCCTCAAGTGAAACTGGGTAGTAATGGATCAAGATTTGCAAGCAAACGGTGTCTGTGACCTCAAAACACACGCACTATTTTTTTTATATCGGACTATTTTTGCCTATCCCCTTGGCGATTTCGCACCCTTTCTTATTCTCTATCCTCTCTCTCATGGTACCACATGAACGCATATTAAAAGTTAGTATCAGTAGCCGATTTGCCCAACATTGCAAAGTATATTTATCTAGCAAAGAATACTTTGAGGGAGAAATTATCAATTTAAGGATAAATTTATGAATTTTTATTATACTGATTTTATTACATTATCACAGCCATTTTGGCTGTGATAATGTAATACATTCAGTATAATCATTCTGTATAGTTGTAATCACCAAATACATGCGGTCGTTAGTTCTATATGACATAATGCTTTTCGGGAAAAATAAATTATTGAAGTATGCTTAGCGATTTTGATGAAATCGCCTACTGATTAGAATACGCGAAACATACATTGCTGCCTGATTTTGTTATATATTTCATCTTCTTTCGCAATAAAAACATTGTTTGACAGCACTTTAGATGCAGTCAAACCATGTTTTGATAAAAATAAAAATGGATAATAGAAAATAATCAGCATTGCAAGGGTTAAATGTATCTTGCATAAAATATTATGTGACCTAAACATTACCCGTTAGAAGCATGACGGATGTTTCATTGATGAAATTACACATCCTCATCCTGTGCAGATCCTGATCAGACTGTGCGGAAGACTGTGCGGAAGCACAGGCTGATCTGGATCTACATTTTTCGCAAAACTCATAAACCCCTGTTTTCCAGTCACAGTCACATTGTGAGACAGGCCATTTACAGAAAATATCACAGCTTACGAAAGTACATTTTTCTAAATGTGTTTATTTTGCACTTTCACCTAATAACCTGAATATGACAGGGAAAATAACAGGTTTCCGTAATAATTTGGCGTCTCCACATGAATTATAAATTCTGACAAGTGAATGGTGACTTAATATTTACCTCGTATATTTACATTGAAAAGTACATTTGCATATTGCGTGATTTTAATTATGCAATATATAATATGCACGTGTAGGTCGTTGGGAACGTTTTAAGGTGTTGTGTATTGCTTAAGTAATTTAATAGCATCTGATTAATATCGGTTAGTTTTAGTCCATAGACAACATAAAGTTATATATTCAACAGCTTTCATTAACAAGTGACCGAACATCTCGTGCATTCCCAACACAGAAGTTTTGCTTGTCTTAAATTGCGGTAAGATGCTAGATAATGTCAATGATTGCCTTTTTAATATCCCATTCATTCAGTCATTCTGGGGCCCATTTAACTAAACTTCGTACGAATAAAATCATAAGTGCAACATTAAAATAGTTTGTAAATTTCACATTAACAATGTATTCTTGTAAATAATTAGTGGATTTACATGTATTGAGCATATGCAGCCTATGCTCAATACATGCAAATCCATCAATTACAATTTACAGACGATCCTAAATTTGCACTTACGAACATTTCAGTTGTACGAAGTTTAGTGAAACGGGCCCCAGATATGTATCCACTTTATCACATAGTAAGAACGGTTGGTTCGCTCACTGATGAGCAGCGGGTGCTCTGATCAGACTGCTCGCGTCCTACGCTGATCGCACGCGTTGTAATGTCCTTTTATTGCCAAACCGCAGCACAAATATGTAGCTGTCACTGAAGAAATGAGAATTATGGCTGTTGCAACCACTGTAGATCCAGATCAGCCTAGGCATCCGTACACACTGATCATCATCTGCAATGTTCGCCATTCCATCAGTGAAACACCCATCATGCTGCTAACAATCAATATTGACCATACTCAAAATTCACGAATGTGCTTGCTAAGTACACTTTGAGGGAGAAATTTTCGATCTTAGGATAAATTTATTGATTTTTATTATACTGAATTTATTACATTTTGGCTGTGATAATGTAATAAATTCAGTATAATAATTATGCATACTTTTAATCATCAAGTATATGCAGTCGTTAGTTCTATATGAAATAATGCATTCCTGGAAAAAATAAATGACTACTCCCTCAAAGCATACTCAGCGAGATAAGTATGCTTAGCAATTTTGGTGAAATCGGCTACAGGAGCTACACTGGCTTCCAAACCCATAAGCTATATTTCTCCACAGTCGCAGCCACATAGGACATGAACACAAGCTCCGTTATTGCTAAACTGCAACTTTATGTGGTTTTCTCGTTTCAATTATTTATATTATAATTTCTTTAACGATTACAGTTTCAACCCATCAATTGTCGTAATTTCTCGATCCAGCAGTGCATAACCAAACATACGTAACTAATAGAGTAGAAACGTAGAAATTATCACTAAGAGGCTTTTGATAACATACATTACGTATTACACATTGTAACATACATTACGTATTACACATTGTAACATACATTTAGTAGTACACATTTGAAACATACATTACGTATTACACATTGTAACATTACTTTACATTGTAACTTACACTAATTATTGTAAACATACAATTACGTATTACCACATTGTAACATACATTACGTATTACACAAATGTAACATACAATTTACTGGTATTACACATTGCAACATACATTTACTGTATTACACATTGCAAGCATACATATTACTGTAACATTTGTAACATACATTACTGTATTAAAACACATTGTAACATACATTACTGTATTACACAATTGCAAACATACATTACTGTATTACACATTGCAACATAACCACATACTGTATTACACATTGTAACATACATTACTGTTTATTACCACATTGTAAACATACAATTACTGTACTTGTTTACACATTTGTACATACATATTACTGTATTACACATTGTAACTTACATTACGTATTACCACATTGTAACATACATTACCTGTATTTTACACATTGCAACATACATTACTGTATTACACATTGTATACTACATTACTGTATTACACATTGTAACATACATTACTGTATTACACATTGTAACATACATTACTGTATTACACATTGTAACATACATTACTGTATTACACATTGTAACATACATTACTGTATTACACATTGTAACATACATTACTGTATTACACATTGTAACATACATTACTGTATTACACATTGCAACATACATACTGTATTACACCTTGTTAACATACATTACTGTATTACACATTGCAAACATAATTACTGTATTACACATTGTAACATACATTAACTGTATTACACATTGTAACATACATTACTGTATTACACATTGTAACATACACATTGTAACATACATTACTGTATTACACATTGTAACATACATTACTGTATTACACATTGCAACATACATTACTGTATTACACATTGTAACATACATTACTGTATTACACATTGCAACATACATTACTGTATTACACATTGTAACATACATTACAGTATTAACACATTGTAACATTCATTACTGTATTACATTGTAACATACATTACTGTATTACACATTGTAACATACATTACTGGTATTACACATTGTACATACATTACTGTATTACACATTGTACATAAAACATTACTGTATTACACATTGTAACATACATTTTACTGTATTACACATGTAACACACTTACAGTATTACACATGTAACATACATTTAAACGTATTTACACATTGACCTAACATTACAATTACTTGTAAACTACATTACTGTATTACACTTTGCAAACATACATTACTGTATACACATTGCATCATACATTACTTGTATTACAACATTGTAACATACTTAGACGGTTATTTATTCACATTGTAACATACATTACGTATTACACATTGTAACATACATTACGTATTACACATTGTAACATACATTACGTATTACACATTGTATGCTACGGAGCCCCGCAGGGGACGTAGAATTCTTTTTTCTATTAGTTCGTTCCCACGAAATAACTATTCGTTCCCACGAAATAACAATTTGTTCACTCAATTTAACAATTCGTTTCCACGAATTAACAATTCGTTCCCACGAATTAACAATTCGTTCCCTCAATTTAACAATTCGTTCCCACGAATTAACAATTCGTTCCCACGATATAGCAATCCGTTCCCACGAATTAACAATTCGTTTCCACGAATTAACAATTCGTTCCCGTGGGAACTAATTGTTATTTCGTGAGAACGAATTGTTAAATTGAGGGAACGAATTGTTAATTCGTGGGAACAAATTATTAAGTCGTGAGAACGAATTGTTATTTCTTGGTAATATGCTCAATAAATGTAAATCCATCAATTGGAATTTCCAGACGATCCTAAATTTGCACTTACGAACATTTTAGTCGTACGAAGTTTAGTGAAAGGATGAATACAGAAGTGTTGAAGTTAAAGTAGATGTGATAACATAATCATTGTTTGATCATAACGGAGCCCCGCAGGGGACGTATAATTCTTTTTTTTGTTAATTCGTTCCCACGAAGTAACAATTCGTTCCCTCAATTTAACAATTCGTTCCCAACAATTTAACAATTCGTTCCCTCAAATTAACAATTCTTTCCCACGAAATAACAATTCGTTCCCACGGGAACGAATTGTTATATCGTGGGAACGAATTGCTATATCGTGGGAACGAATTGTTAATTCGGAGGGAACGAATTGTTAAATTGAAGGAACGAATTGTCATTTCGTGGAACGAATTGTTAATTCGAGAGAACAAATTGTTATATCGCGGGAACGATTTGTTAAACTGAGGGAACGAATTGTTATTTCGTGGAAACGAATTAATAAAAAAAATCGGGGTTCCGTACAATATGCCTCATGTCGAAGTTAAACTAAATAATATTTACGGATGTGATACATGTACCAGCCTGAGAATCATAGTTTCATCTTAAACTGTAGACTTGACTAAAATATCCCTCATTTGAAATTTTGTAAACATTCACTGTGTACAAATGTATATTGGCAAGTTCTCATCAAAGTCATTGCACCTGCCGTTGATCGACCGACCTACCGCTGATGGTAGGTCGACACGATAAACTCAGATTAATATTACTCAAAACTTTCATAATGTGATATAATAAAATCCGTTCGAGTACCTTTAAATGCGGTTAAAGTGGATTCATTCCATAATTGAGACAAACCCGAGTTAGAAAGTCGATATTTATACAATTTGCAAAACCGGGTAAGGAAGGGTTATGGAAATGATTTAATCCTCTCTACGTTTGTACCGCATGCATTGCATTATGTATGGATATGTGGTTTCTCGGGGGGAAATGAACCTTGCCATGGTACGTCCAACAGAGGCCCATATCAGACCAGCAATGTGATTTTGTACCGATAGTTTTATTGTACCTACATGTATACCATGTATATATCCGATATTCGTAAAAAATACAGAAACTGTGATATTTTCTGTAAATGGCTGGCCTCATAAATGGCTGTGACTGGATAAATGGTGTTTATTAGTTTTGCGACCAGTGTAGATCCAGATCAGCCTGTTCATCCGCACAGTCTGATCAGGATATGTACTGTTCTGCACTGTTCGCCATGCCATCAATGAAACACCCGCCATGCTTCTAACGGGTAATCTAGATCGTTACCATGCTACAGGAGTGTGCTACATAGGGCACAAATCCCGTAAGCCCCATTTCTCCAGTCACAGCCATATATGCCACTGTCATTGCCTAGTGGATATGCACACGGGGGCCGTTTCACTAAACAACGTACGACTAAAATGTTCGTAAGTGCAAATTTAGGATCGTCTGGAAATTTCAATTGATGGATCTACATGTATTGAGCATAGGCTGCATATGCAGCATATGCTCAATAAATGTAAATCCAATAATTGTTTACCAGAAAAAAACTGTTAATGTGAAATTTACAGACTATCATAATTTTGCACTTACGAACATTTTAGCCGTACGAAGATTAGTGAAACGGCCCCCGGCTCGTAAGTTGTAGGTCGATGGTTCGAGCTGATATGGAATATATATTGTTGTATATGATCGGTATATTATATAAGCAGTCTCATTTTAATTGACGTCTCGTGTAAGCTATTTAGAACAAGGTCAAAGGTGTTCAAGTTTATTTCCTTATTAACCACACAATATACAATGATATTAACACTAATTTGTTTAATTTATGCAAAGAATGTTACTAGAGGCGTTGAGTACGTAATACTATCAATCCAGTGAAATATTCATTACATATGAACGCCATTGTCTAATTATGTATAAATGTTCGTTATTTCTGCTCTGCGGTGAATCAATTTAAAGGGCCAGTGGAAGAAGGGTGCTAAGTCCATAATGGACTCAGTCCTTCTTCCGCTAACCCGTTCAATGAGGGGTCGTAGCTAGTTATCTCCCGTTGAATTTATTTATAGAAATCTGGTTCAACTTGTGTAGTTTAGGGCCTTATTGCTTGTACAAAGAGCGAATGTAGCATGATTTGTTATGAAAAGGAGTCAATATAGTGATTTCCACTAGTGTTGATCCAGGTCATTCTATATATCTGTACAATCTGATCCGGGCTGCATTATTTGCCAGATTCATATTTTCACACTTATTAATTGTATTGCAAACAGTGTAGACTCAGATCAGACTGTACATATGTGCAGTCTGATCTGGGTCTACTCTGTTCGCAAAACTCGATTTCTGTGCTATGCAGTAAGAAATAAACGCTGAAATACAGCATAGGACATGATCTCTATAAATAGATTTTCAAAGGGAAATAACTCTCTACGATCCCTCTTTGTATACACAATAGTACTACAGTGGAGTAATGTAGGGGAACTATTGGGTTATCTGCAATCTATATGTATTGGTATTTAATTAATCTCCGTGAACATACGTTGATAGGTGATCAAAATCCTTCGACAACACAATATCGTCATTTTCTGTGGTGATATTTCTGATGTAGCTGCACGTTTTCCGCTGTATAGGCAACATGTAGCACTGTATCACTACACCACGCTACACAGTAAAAATGTAATAACAATAAAAATGAGTAATAGCATTTACACTTCGCGCACTACAATATAGAAAAGACTGCAGGGCGTTGACGTTCATACTTTTCTATTTTGTTATTGAGAGACAATTCTACAATATGACACAAAAATAGCACCATAAACTTACCTAATAAAGTGTGTATTAGCAAATTTCTTAGGTCACTCTCCACGAAGTAGAAAGTAAACAAAGAACGCTTCAAACGCACATTTGGAAAGACTACTCGGTCATAACTCTTATGTAATGAAATGTAATGGAATGCAATTAGAGTTTTGTACTCGGAACTAATTCTGATGTTCCGTCGAACGAAATAGGAACGCCATTTACCACGAGTATAAAAGAGAAATAAAATTGTGTTTGTAATAAATAAAATGACAATACAAACCAGTGGCAGAGAAAGTCCCATGTACACATTCTAATCCGATTGAAAGTTATGTAAGTTTTGCACGTATAATTCAGACTTTCATCAACCAATTCGCAAACATGTGAAAGCATCTGTAAATCTGTATGTTATATGAATGTTGAATGTTTCATTTTAATTTGCGGTATAAAAATTAAAAGTCAGCCTCGATTTCGTTCAGATATTAATGTTATCAGATCGTGGTGCGTGTTTCGCTAATTTATGGGCGGGAATACAATTTCCATCTTATAAAAAAACAACGAGAATATGATATTTCATTTGGATGTAATTTATATGTGGCTGTGACTGGAGAAATGGGGCTTATGGGATTTATGACCAGGATAGCTCCTGATCAAATATCACACTCATGTAGCCTGATAATGATCTAATTTGCTAGTTAGAAGCATGACGAGTGTTTCGTTGATGAAATGGCGAACAGTGCAGATCCTGGGGCCCGTTTCACTAAACTTCTTACGACTAAAATGTTCGTAAGTGCAAAATTATGATAGTCTGTAAATGTCACATTAACACTTTTTTTCTTGTAACTATTATTGTATTTACATTTATTGAGCATAGGCTGCATATTGCAGCCTATGCTCAATAAATGTAAATCCATCAATTGAAATTTCCAGACGATCTTAAATTTGCACTTACGAACATTTTAGTCGTACGAAGTTCAGTGAAATGGGCCCCAGATCAGATTAGGCGATACGGCTGATCAGGATCTTTTTTTTATTTTTTTTTTTTTTTTTTTTTTATTAATCTTTAATTATCAGGATCTACACTGGTCGCAAAACCAACAACCGCCATTTCTCCAGTCACAGCCACATATCAATGAAATGAATACGATACCATATATGTGATATCATTGCTTAGCAAGCGGATTTGTTGTTGTTGATAATGTTGCATATTGTTTTAGAATTTGTGTTTGCATGATTAAGGACACACCCATTGCTATCTGTAGATTTTCATTATCAAAACGGACTATTTCAAGAAGTTTCGACGCGTATTACGAGAAGATCATGATGTTGAGAGATTTTATCCAAATTGTTCATATGCAATAAAGTAGTATACCCCGTGTCAGGGGCTGAAATGATGTTATATCTGCAAAACATGGTTATTATTCATATATCTATGGTGCATGATTCGTTTGAAGATAGCATTAACGATGTATCACGATGCGTCTATTTACCTGTGACTGGATAAATGGTTTTGCGATCGATGTAGATCCAGATCAGACTGTGGATGCACAAGTTGATCTGGATCTACGCTGGTCGCAAAACCAATACGCCCAGTTTCTCCAGTCACAGCCATGTATAGACGTTCATTTGCAACGGCGACTGACGAAATTTAGACTTGCAGAATTTATGATATGTCTAATTCCTGATATACTAATACATGTTGAACGCTTTAATGATCTCTACCGTCTACTGTAAGAATCACGGGTGTTTTACTGACACAATTGCAGACCGTGATCCGACTGCACGGTTTCATAACGGCAATACTACCCATTTTCTCCAGACACAATTACATATCGGCGAGATCCTAATGATCTGTGGCGAGATAATATACATTCAATGTAGAAGTTCTTCGTTCGCCTTACGATATGCACGGAAATCATATCTTGATGACTACAGGAAAAAAATCAATTTCACAAAATCCTTTTTGGACAGTTGTTTTGGGGAAAAGAGCCGGACCACATGTACGACCAGAGTAGCACAAGATCAGCCTGCGCATCCGCTACACTGGTCGCAAATTTGTAAACTGAACACTGATGCCTCTGAAAAAAATTACGACAAATCTCAGATGATGTATATCGGCATGATGATCGGGTCATACATGCAAACTGGCCTTAAGGTTCCCTTTCACAGTAGATAGTCCTTTTATGATCAAAGTGACTGCAGTTATTGCGTCGAAATATTGACATAGCATTTCTATTGTGCAGAAATGTAAAAATGTCAAATGCCAACAACAAAATAATTTACTTTATTAGATGTCAATCAAACTGAAAATTGTGTTTCTTTCAAATATGCTTATAAAAAATGTATATACAATTTGAAGGCGGTCATAACTGCATTTCCATGATAGATAGCGTGGGATATCTGGCGGTAGCCGCGATACATATCACCTATACGTATAAACATCCGATTATATACAATATTTTTCTAAATATCGTTCTGGGGGCCGTTTCACTAAACTTCGTACGACTAAAATGTTCGTAAATGCACAATTATGATAGTCTGTAAATTTCTCATTAACAATGCTTTCTTGTAAACAATTATTGGATTTACATTTATTGAGCATAGGCAGCCTATGCTCAATACATGTAAATCCATCAATTGAAATTTACGGACGACTCTAAATTTGCACTTACGAACATTGTTGTCGTACGAAGTTTAGTGAAACGCCCCCCCCCCTCCCTGTAACCTGGTTTCATGTAATTATATAATAACGGTTATTGTCTTGCCCACCGCGAAAGAAGACATTGTTTCTGTTTCGCATTCGATAATGAGCTTCTTACCAATGAGTCCCGGTTCCGGCTCTAGACCGGGGCAGACATTAGGTGGAGGTGTGGTCGCCACATCGACAAGTTGGCTTTCTTCGGATACTCCGGCTTCCTCAACGTACCACCCTTACCATCCATGCAAATGGGAGCATTTATTAAAGGGATATAGCGCTTGTTTGTAGTCGTTGTAAAATAAATAAAGTTAATCACAACAAGAGCTCGAGTTTAGTGCAACCCATGAGGGCTATACCTCGGCACAGTCTGATCATGGCATTCACTATGGGGAGTCGTCTACGTATCTAACAAAAATTCCCATTCCGTAGAAAACCTGAATGTAATATTGGAACTGGAGCTACTTACTGGTCGTCTGAATTAGCATCCTGAAGTATTTATACCAATGTACATGTATTCGTTACTATGGTTTAACATGCGTCTATCACACGTGACCATCTATACAAACGTATCAAAGTATATTGTACATTCTCCGCCTGGTTACAATGACCTTAAGCTACAGACATCGTACAGGTATGCATTAACCAACCGCGAGCAAACACCGCAACAAAGGCCTTAATACTTGGTTGGCCGGTGTAGTTACTCACCCGTTTGGACCAGATATACAGATCTACAGTGTTCACTAGATGCTGACGGTTGTTACAGTAACTAGATAACGAACAGTGTAGACGCTGATCAGACTGCGCAGGCGCGTAGTCTGATCTGGGTCTGCACTGGTCGTAACTTCAGTAAGCCCGTTTTGTCACGATGAGGTATAAATGTAGCTAAATGTAACAAATTCTGTAGGCTATATTCCACTTTATCTAAATTTCACAACAGAAAGCAAATTGAATTGAAATGAACGTATCTATAAAATGTGATGCGCTGTTCACGAAAGGGGGAATGCGTTACCCAGAAGTACAATACCAGACACACAGCCGCTTCCGCACAATCTCACAAAAATTGCAAAGTATACTTGCTAAGCACACTTTGAGGGAGAAATTTTCAATTTAAGGATAATTTTAATATTTTTCATTATACTGAATTTATTACAGTTTGGCTGTGATAATGTAATACATTCAGTATAATAATTCTGCATAGTTAATATATGCAGTCGTTAACTCTATATGAAATAATGCATTTCGGGGAAAATAAATGATTCCTCCCTCAAAGTATACTTAGCTAGATAAGTATGCTTAGCAATTTTGGTGAAATAGGCAACTAGTCTGGTGCTACACTCATCGCGTTTACTCGTAGTCAATTAAACATACACGAATTGTTCTAAATGTAATGCTAAAATGAGACCTTATGAGGTGTGCGATTTTTCGTGAAAATACGAAATAGAACAGGATTGCGCAAATACTAGTCTGTGACTGGAGAAATGGGACTTATGGGTTTTACAACCAGTGTAGATCCAGATCAGCCTATGCATCCGCACTCTCTGATCAGTATCTGCACTGGACCCATTCCATCAATGAAAGAACCATCATGCTTCTAACAAGCAATGTAGACCGTTATCAGGCTACATGCGTGTTATTTGATCAGTAAGTACACTGGTCACAAATCACATAATCCCCGTTTCTCCACTCGCAGCCATACTTATAACGTTGATTTCACTGCAGAACACAGGGTCAAAGGGTTTTTAACTAAAGCGTTTTCGAATCCCGGGTGGACCGTGAAAAGTACAAAAATATTCACATTAAAGGAAGCGATGTACATGTATGTATCCAGCCACGTCAAAATGGGGTTTATTGGCTACGTATCATCTAGCACAAGGGTTTATGTATATATTTGTATATGTGTCGGGCTTACGGAGACCCGCAGGGGACGTATAATTCTTTTTTTTAATTAATTCGTTCCCACGAAATTTAACAATTCGTTCCCACGAAATAACAATTCGTTCCCACGAATTAACAATTCGTTCCCTCAATTTAACAATTCATTCGTTCCCTCAATTTAACAATTCGTTCCCACGAAATAACAATTCGTTCCCACGAATTAACAATTCGTTCCCTCAATTTAACAATTCGTTCCCACGAATTAACGATTCGTTCCCTCAATTTAACAATTCGTTCCCACGAAATAACAATTCGTTCCCACGGGAACGAATTGTTAATTCGTGGGAACGAATTGTTATATCGTGGGAACGAATTGTTAAATTGAGGAAACGAATTGATATTTCGTGGGAACGAATTGTTAAATTGAGGGAACGAATTGTTAGTTCGTGGGAACGAATTCATAAATTGGCTAGCACGACCATGCAAGCAAAACGTTCTGTCTAAAGTTTTCTTTAGAGCCAATAGAAATGTCCTCACACCACGGTAAGAGTTTCACCCATGTCATTTATCATCCCACTTGACACTTGTCGCGGCCAACCACACAATTGAACGCAACTGGGTATAGATTTGGAGAGATTCCACTGTTTAGCCACGCTTTAAACGTCCATGCCCACTCAGTAGGCACACAATGTTCTTTATAGAAATTAAATAAGTGTATAATTGTGTCACTATTCCACCAGTTCTAAAAATTACGAATGCCCGCTATGCAGATATCATCATTTAGTAATATTTATTTTACTGATAGTGACTCGCGGTGGTATCATGCTATTTTCATATGAAAATGAGGCATGCCATTTTTTAATTATTTATGCTAATTAAATGCGTCACGTGAAAAAATATATTTTCGACAGATTATTAAGTATGATCATTGCACATCAAAAAATAAATACAGATAATAAATAGTAATGGCCGTTAACATTTTAAGGAAACGCGGTTATCGCCCCTTATATTAGTGTGGAAATGTACCTGTGATATAAAATGTATAATGTTTATTTTGCCAGAAAATGTGTCAGATGATGTATCTGATATAAATAACAGTGTGTGCCTACTGAGTGGGCATGCACCTTTAATCTATAATCCAGCTCGTATCCTGCGCCCGGTTGCTCAAAACCTCTGTTAGCTCAACGGACTGTTAAATCCTTAACACTGTTAAGGATTTAACAGTCCGCTGAGCTAACAGAGGTTTCGAGCAACTGGGCCCTGACTAGTAATCGCGAAGCGTGTAGAACCAGATCAGATTTGGCGAAAGTTGGTTTTGGTCATAAATGCATTGTCCCTTTTGTGTATAATACGCTTTTATCTAAAATCCAGTAAGCTGTTTCTAGTACTTATATTAACGTTAAATACATGTACATAGAAACGTCGCGCCAAATCAAACTGTTAGAAAATATATCATAGCTAAATATGTCGCTTTGATTGACATTCATAGCTATATAACGTACACAAACCTACATCTTTGGTTTTTGCACCAGACAATAACACTATGTATTGTTATTCTACTTCGTTTACTCACCCACCTTACCATTGCTTATGCCCTGGCAGTATTTTCATCTCTGATTTCCTTTCGAATCCAGCATTTACATATATTAGGGCATGCGGGGTCGTTTGGAATAGAGACATATAACTGCAAAATTAGAACGATTTAAATACAGCGGAACCGGAAGACGTTTACGAGAATCGGCGATCCTTGTCATTGTTCGCATCCCCAAGTGTATTATAATTCGATTTGCGCGCGTCTGTAACATAGTTTCAGCGACAAGAAATCGAACAGCGTAGACCATGATCAGACTGCGCGAATGTTGGTCGCACACGTGATCATGAAAGGAACATGTTTTTAATCGGGAGCAAGGATATGATTTATACGCATATAATATCACGGTAACTTTCAATGTTTAATAAACCGCGACCATTGATTTTAAACTAAAAACTGATGTATCGTCATACACCTAATATGTTTACAAACAGAATAACGATAATCTGTATAGAATCAGACGTTTATTCAGCCGTGTTGGTATATTTTGGTAGTACATATACAACAGATGGCGCTTCGCGTCCATTAAATGTATATGCCCACTCAGTAGGAACAAAATGTTCTTTATATCAGACATCAGCAGAGACATTTTCTGGCAAAACAAACAAACATTCCGTGATTCACCATTACCCCACGTATTGATTGGCATTCAACGATCATACATTATAATCTGTCTAAAATATTATTTTTTCATGTGACGCATTTAATTAGTATAAATAATTAAAAAATATCATACCTCATTTGCATATGAAAAAACCCTGATACCACCGCGCGTCACTATCAGTACAATAAACATTACTAAACGATTATATCTGTATAGAGGGCGCTCGTATTTTTTAGAAATGGAATAGTGACACAAGTATACACTTATTTACTTCATATACAGAACAGTTTGTGCCTACTGAGTGGGCATGTACCTTTAAAGGCCTCGTCTCAGATGTGGGTGTTTGCTTCATGCTCAGTAAATGGCAGCAATCAATCAATCGCACCATTTTGTTTTAGGAAATTAAACTGTGTTATGCGAGGGAGACACCTTGGTTCGGCATATTTTCGCTATTTGATCTGAAACTACAAGTTGGTGGCAAATCCCATAAACCCCATTTCTCCAGCCACAGCCACGTATCAACGGCTTCAAGGCTTCAATGGTGAAACATCGGGACATATAAACATTAACAATTTCTTTTGAATATCAGAATTCGCAAGTCATAGTTCTATGTTGCTATTTCAATTATATTACAATGGAATCTTGCTAATCCGGACACCCTGGGAGGTGCACAGGCTGAAAGGTTTAGCAAGATTCCACTGTAATCCATACATATGAAGACTTTATGAGATGCTTTTGTGCTTTGCAATCACGAACATACACGCCGTCAGATATAACTGACAGTAACATACACGCCGTCAGATATAACTGACAGTAACATTCATCACAATTAAGCACATCCAGGGTGTATGGATGTCCGATTTGGAGAGGTTCCACTGTGTATGTGCCATTGTATTTGGTTGGGTGGTTGGTCGGGCGAACGTGATGGCGTAAACGAACGGCAGGGGTTCCTCCTTATAGGAATCACGATTTGCCAGGTACGTTTTTAGCTTTGGCTCTTTTGTTACCTGGGAGTTGAATTGAGTTATTGCCCATTATAAAAGTAGCAATATTATTAATGATCCTACTGCTTTTGGGAGGGGGCCAAGTGAGTCTGGTGTGGCAAGGACCTGTCATCAGATCAGGATCATACTGATTTCAGGGCTGAATATGAAGTTTTTTTTCTTGTAAATATTCAGTTCTGATTTTGGGATCTCCCCCCAATCTGTATAGGTAATATATGTGATTTAGTACTAAACCTATTGACCCGGCTTTAAATGA
Organism: Conchocele bisecta; assembly: GCA_029237695.1. Lineage (NCBI taxonomy): Eukaryota > Metazoa > Mollusca > Bivalvia > Lucinida > Thyasiridae > Conchocele > Conchocele bisecta. Next base: position 90,109,362 of record CM055265.1, on the reverse strand, counting down.
CCGTAGCTGTTGATAGGCCGTTAAACCCCAACAAACAAACAAACCAAACAAAACAAACAAATATCATTGCAATTGGGCTGCACTTGTCGTAAAAACAATATAGCCCCTTTCCCCGTGACGGGTAGCATACCTATGTAAGAGGTTGCGTTAACCTGATTGATCGTACTTACGTAAGATGAAACTTTAATCACCGTACACCTGACTGTCTAAACATGGCATCAGTTGTACTGTACATCACAATATGTACCTTATATATTTAACACCGAGTATACTTGGTTTTGTCGAACTGGCTGGTGGATACAAGACTAACCAAGTCCCTGTTTACAGGGCGCACTGTTCAAGTTAGAACTTTTCAGTAATTATTAATGAGGAGGCTGGGTGTGACGGGCCCAGCGTATCAATGAAGTTAAACAATTTCCATCCACCACCAATGTTATGATGTATCGTATTAACCCACCACCCGCACATTACAACCTCATTACCAAATCCACCACCTATTTCATTGAATTTATTACATAGCCCACCACTTATATTTATGAATTTACACAGCACCCCACCACCCATATAAGTGTAGCTTCAGTGCCTTCCGTCCGCCACTCATACCAACTATGAAGTCTCCAACTATTACAGTTTAAAAGGTGTATTTCTTGCAAGACAAAATTGCAAAATTCAAAGTCCAAAATTAGGAGATAATTCATGACCCTGGAGTCAAATAAAAACTCAACTTTACGCATCTCCACATCATAAGGAAGTTACATACCACAACAATGCAAGTCTCCACTTGCGATTTAAACGTTTTTCTTAAACGTGACAGGCGGACGGACAGACGAAAAACTGTGACGAAAATGATATACATGTACTCATAGTGTTTGTTTAAAAAGTGGGTATAGTACGCCCCGTTATATCATAACGATCCACATATTGCCACTAACTACACTTTGTTGTATGGCGACAGGTCCCAATGTTTTCGCACAGCATCCTGACTAACGTGACTTAGCCCGTCCCGTCCCGTGTCTATCTACACTATAACCCGGAGATATTGGGTTTCAAAAGCCCATAAATTATCCCATGGCAGAGGATCAGTGTTACGCAGAGCCTTGTAAACATACGCCTGTTTGTTGGGCGAGGCTTCTGTCTATACAGTGAAATCTCTCTAAACCGGACACCCTGGGAAGCCCCCTTGGTGTCCGGTTTGGAGAGATTCACCGTAGCCTGTACAAGTATACCCCATGTTTGTTAAGTGAGGTTTCCTTGTAAACGGAACACCCTGAGATCTCATGATCTCATGATCTCTACGGAGCACCGACGTAGAATTCTTTTTTTTATTAATTCGTTCCCACGAAACGACAATTCGTTCCAACGAAATAACAATTCGTTCCCTCAATTTAGCGGCAATTCCTTCCCGCGAATTAACAATTCATTCCCTCAATTTAACAATTCGTTCCCACGAATTGTTATATCGTGGGAACGAATTGTTAATTCGAGGGAACGAATTGTTAAATTAAGGGAACGAATTGTCATTTCGTGGGAACGAATTGTCATTTCGTGGGAACCAATTGTTAATTCGAGGGAACCAATTGTTATATCGTGGGAACGAATTGTAGGGAACGAATTGTTATATCCTGGGAACGAGTTGTTAATTCGAGGGAACGCATTGTTAATTCGTGGGAACGAATTGTTATATCGTGGGAACGAATTGTTAATTCGAGGGAACGAAATGTTAAATTAAGGGAACGAATTGTCATTTCGTAGGAACGAATTGTCATTTCGTGGGAACGAATTGTTAATTCGAGGGAACCAATTGTTATATCGTGGAAACGAATTGTAGGGAACGAATTGTTATATCCTGGGAACGAGTTGTTAATTCGAGGGAACGAATTGTTAAATTGAGGGAACGAATGGATAAAAAGATCCATGTACTCTGCGGGGCTCCGTAGATCTCAGGGTGTCCAGTTTAGAGAGATAACACTGAGCATGTACAAACTTACCCACGTTATCTGAGTGAGTTAGCTCCTGCATACACAGTGCACCTCCGTAAACCAGACACCGTGGAAAGTCCCCAGGGTGTCCAGTTTAGGGAGATAACAACTGAGCATGTACAAACTTACCCACGTTATCTGAGCGAGTTAGCTCCTGCATACACAGTGCACCTCCGTAAACCAGACACCGTGGAAAGTCCCCAGGGTGTCCAGTTTAGGGAGATAACACTGAGCATGTACAAACTTACCCACGTTATCTGAGCGAGTTAGCTCCTGCATACACAGTGCACCTCCGTAAACCAGACACCGTGGAAAGTCCCCAGGGTGTCCAGTTTAGGGAGATAACACTGAGCATGTACAAACTTACCCACGTTATCTGAGCGAGTTAGCTCCTGCATACACAGTGCACCTCCGTAAACCAGACACCGTGGAAAGTCCCCAGGGTCTGTAGTTATACGAACTATTTTGTGTCGTAATATTACACACGGAAGTGTGTAATTCGGTGTCTTCCATGTGCAAATCACAGGGTGGCCCCCCACGCGAAAAAATGTCCGAAGAAGAAAAACAAAATAGCCAAGATCTGAACGAGACCCGCCAATATAGCGGGGGTGTAAGTCAGGATAGTGTTGTTGCGCGTTTGTCGGACAGAATTGAGCGGCTGGAATTTGAGCTCCAGGAACAGAAGGAACAGTCGCGGCGGCGTATGTTGGGTGAACAAAGTCAGCCATTTCAATTTGGTCCGGCGCGCTCATCCGGAACTTCTTTCCTACGCGAAACCGAACAACAACAACAACAAAGTTTGAGAAATAATCAGCCAAACCAGGCCAATTCTTTTAATCAAACCCTGCCAAACCAGGCCAGTGGCATCGACTTCGGTCCTGCCTGTACTACAGAGTACGACACAGCCGAGGGTGCTGGATTGGATCAAATCCAGGAACAGTTCAGTGGAATCCGTGCTTCGGTTGAAAAGGTAATTTTGCCTTCACATTTGCGATTACATGATTCGCGATCAGGAATAAAACGCGAGGATCAACAGGCTCTGAATGTGATGAGTAAGTGTGCTAGATACACGGAAACTGCTCTAAAACTGATCAGTCAGGCGACAGATGAAAAACCATTTGATGTTAAGCCAGTGATATTGTCATTAACAGCCAACATACATTACTTACAGGAAGAGTACTCTACACTCTTAGTGAAGGGACGCTTTGACGAACCAACGGCGCAGCTATTCCGTTCATTACAGAAAGGTAGTTCGGGCTTTGATAGCCGGGCAATTCACAACGTGAGGATAGCTGCAGAACTAAGTAGTATTAGTCAAGGCCAAGCACGTGGTGCACCAAGAGGTCGACCGACTAGGGGATATTACAATCCGCGTTACCAGAACTTCGGTCGAGGTTACAGGGACAGACACGACGACGTTTTTGGAAACCTACAAGGGTCAAGATTCAGAAATCCCGGGCCACCCGCGCCACGTTTCCAGAATGATAGATATTAGGCGTTTATTTCTACAACATGAGAAACACTTTAGCGGCAAATTTTCATAATTGGCAAAACATTGGCTGTTCGGATATTGTGTTAAATTATTTGTTGCAGGGTGTTAAATTTCCTGTTACCGAAGACATACAACCTTGTGAATTTTCAAATAAACTATTTTCTGCAAAAGAGTCTGTGTTTATTAATAAAGAACTAAACAAGCTGTTATTATTGGGATATGTTGAGAAATGTGTAAAATAAACCATATTGTGTCTCGCCTATAACTTGTGTGCCGAAAAAGAAAGGTGACTATCGTCTAATAACAGACTTACGTTATGATGAATTCAAAATGTACACCTGCAAAGTTTAGTAATGAAGACATTAACAAAGTTGTTGAAATCGTTCAGCCGGGAGATTATATGGTTACGGCTGATTTAAAACATGGATTCCACCATATTCCGGTGCATGATGAACACCAAGAACTTTTAGGTTTCAAATTTAACAACACATATTATAAATGGACAGTCTTGCCTTTTGGCCATTGTGCTAGCCCGTATTTCTTCAATAAGGTACTACGGCCAGGTTAAAAATAAAATTTTTAAGAAGCAAAGGATTTAAAATTGTCTTATATGTAGACGATTTCATTTTGTTTGGTGGCAGTCTCCACGTGCTAAAAACGCAAACAGAAGATTTTCTTAGATTGTTTGAACAATTAGGTTGGTCTATAAATTTTGAAAAGTCATCATTAGAGCCGTCTTTATCTAAGAAATTTATCGGTTACATTATAGACAATTCCGGTGAAGAAACTATAATTCGCATATGTTCAGACAGAATAAGAAAAGTGAAAAAGGATCTTAGCAGAGCCTTGAGATACAATTCTGTTACTGCGCGAGCCTTGGCGAGGATTGCTGGGCAGTGTGTTTCCATGAGTAGGTGTGTACTTCCTGCAAAACTGTTGTTACGCAATATTTACAGACTACTAGCAAGCCGTACTTCATGGTCAGAAGTTTTAGTGTTTAGATCCTTATTCTAAAAATGATCTTCAATGGTGGTTTGACTCTATTTCACAGTGGAATGCTATGACTGTAGTGAATAAAAACATTGACATACAGCTTTCTACTGATGCGTCAAAAATTGCATGGGAGCATGCATCCCCGGAAACAAAGCACAGGGATTTTGGAACAGCAGAATATCAGCACAAAGTTCAAATTACCGGAGTTATTAGCCGTAATTAATGGGGTTGCTCTCCTTCAGCGATCAGTTGAAAAACAAAACTGTTCAGGTGTTATCAGACAATGTTACAACTGTGGCCTTTATCAACGGAATGGGAGGTTCTGTGATGGAACTCGACAATATAGCCAGAACTCTGCACTTAGAAGCGATCGCGATGAACATAACGCTGTCGGCAAAGTATCTATCCGGACCAGAGAACTGGAGAGCAGACAGCCTGTCGCGGCTTCGTTCTACGTACGAGTGGCGGCTACACCCGAGTTTGTTCCACATGTTAGAGGCCAAATGGGGGCCGCATCACATAGATCGGTTTGCGTCGATTACGACAACTCAACTGCCCATCTACAACTCAATGTATTGGGATCCTCTAACGTCGGGTGTGGACGCGTTAGCACAAACAGATTGGTGCGAAACGAACAATTATGTGAACCCTCCATTTGCGTTAATACCACGAGTACTAGATCTGCTTACGCGCCAGCAGGCAACAGCAACATTAATCGCGCCCAGATGGGAGGGGCAACCGTGGTTTTCGAGGCTGCTGGACATGCTAATAGACAGACCATTGCGGCTACCTATGTCAAACCGGACCCTATACTCGGTAGCGCCGAAACCAGAACCACTAAAAAATCTAAAGTGGGCGATCTACGCTTGGAGGATCGCGGGTCGTCGCGACTAAGATGTCTTGGTTGGAGCGTACGAGCAGCAAAACAATCCATGTGTTCCATAGCACCTTCAACACTTAAAACGTATAACCGGTCAGTGGATAAATATATAGGATTTTGCCAAGAAAGGGGTGAAGATTTTACAAGTAAACATAATATCCACATTCTAGCAGACTTTTTGTGCAAACTGTCGGACAGCTCTCAACGACCAGAATCGACTCTTAAAGTTACACTTGCAGCAATTTCATTCCTGTTTGAAGGCTTAGGTAAATGTTCACCTTCAAATAACACTGACATTAAGCGGTTAGTAACAGCATTGACGAAATCAGGAACACTTAGACCTATGGTTAGACGAAAACCAATGCCAATAGAGGCATTTGTTAACCTGTTTGAAAGCCTCGGAACTAATGACAAAATTTCCATTAAAGATCTCCGTATGAAGAGTGTTACTCTCTTGGCGATAGTTATGATGACGAGACCATCAGACCTAGCCCCAAAGGCTAAAATATTCGACCCCATAGACATGTCTTTGAAGTCGGTAGTGTTATCGCTCAACGATGTCGAATTCAACCAAGATGGATCATTAACAATACGTTTCTGGGGAATCAAGAATGATACAAATAGGCAGGGTTTCAGAGGTTAATGTGGCCAAAGGAATGAAAATCAGTCCATGGATCCTTTTTAGGGGGGGTGAGTGCTTGAAATGTTACATAGGTAAAACTGAGACAATGCGACCTACAGACACATTGCCAGTGTTCATTTCACTTAGAGCGCCATATAAAGCAATTTCCAGTGACACAATAGGAAATATCCTGGAGGATGCCATTAACAGGGCTGGACTAGCACATCAAGGATTCTCTGCGAAGTCATTCAGACCAACCGGCGCGACTAACGCGGTGTCCCTCGGTATTCTACCAGAAACTGTCATGAAGATAGGTCGTTGGAAAACTAGTGAAGTGTTCTTCAATCATTATGTGTACGGACGGGTTCCAGGATCATACACCGCCAACATGCTGGAGGGAAATCAGTGATAGGACACTGAATAATTGAGAGGTGTTACATGTACATAACATGTTGTTATAATTCATACAGTTTGCGACGTTAATAATTTACTCGTTATATATTACAATGTATGTGTTAACACTTGAAAGTATCAAGTTCTATAAATAATGTAATCTCTAAATGAAGCAACAGACACAAAATGAAGTGAGTAAGTAACGTAGGTTTTGAGTTAGAGAAACTGTAGTTATACGAACTATTTTGTGTCGTAATATTACACACGGAAGTGTGTAATTCGGTGTCTTCCATGTGCAAATCTACTTAATATGGGAGATAAAATATGAAGATACGGACATGACTGGAGGGCCTTTACGGGGGGTCACCCTACATGGACCAGGACAAGCAACAGACACAAAATGAAGTGAGTAAGTAACGTAGGTTTGAGGTAGAGAAAGTCCAGTTTAGGGAGATAACACTGAGCATGTACAAACTTACCCACGTTATCTGAGCGAGTTAGCTCCTGCATACACAGTGCACCTCCGTAAACCAGACACCGTGGAAAGTCCCCAGGGTGTCCAGTTTATTTTAGAGAGATAACACTGAGCATGTACAAACTTACCCACGTTATCTGAGCGAGTTAGCTCCTGCTACACAGTGCACCTCCGTAAACCAGACACCGTGGAAAGTCCCCAGGGTGTCCAGTTTTAGGGAGATAACACTGAGCATGTACAAACTTACCCACGTTATCTGAGCGAGTTAGCTCCTGCATACACAGTGCACCTCCGTAAACCAGACACCGTGGAAAGTCCCCAGGGGTGTCCAGTTTAGGGAGATAACACTGAGCATGTACAAACTTACCCACGTTATCTGAGCGAGTTAGCTCCTGCATACACAGTGCACCTCCGTAAACCAGACACCGTGGAAAGTCCCCAGGGTGTCCAGTTTAGAGAGATAACACTGAGCATGTACAAACTTACCCACGTTATCTGAGCGAGTTAGCTCCTGCATACACAGTGCACCTCCGTAAACCAGACACCGTGGAAAGTCCCCAGGGTGTCCAGTTTAGGAAGATAACACTGAGCATGTACAAACTTACCCACGTTATCTGAGCGAGTTAGCTCCTGCATACACAGTGCACCTCCGTAAACCAGACACCGTGGAAAGTCCCCAGGGTGTCCAGTTTAGAGAGATAACACTGAGCATGTACAAACTTACCCACGTTATCTGAGCGAGTTAGCTCCTGCATACACAGTGCACCTCCGTAAACCAGACACCGTGGAAAGTCCCCAGGGTGTCCAGTTTAGAGAGATAACACTGAGCATGTACAAACTTACCCACGTTATCTGAGCGAGTTAGCTCCTCCATACACAGTGCACCTCCGTAAACCAGACACCGTGGAAAGTCCCCAGGGTGTCCAGTTTAGGGAGATAACACTGAGCATGTACAAACTTACCCACGTTATCTGTAGCCCATTTCATCAACATTGCAAAGTATACTTTAGTAGCAAAGTATACTTTGAGGGAGAAATTTTCAATTTTATGATAAATTTATTAATTTTTATTATACTGAATTTATTACATTATCACAGCCAATTGGCTGTGATAATGTAATAAATTCAGTATAATAATTCTGCATACTTTTAATCATGAAATATATGCATTTGTTAGTTCTATATGAAATAATGCATTTCAGGAAAAATAAATGATTACTCCCTCAAAGTATACTTTGCTAGTAAAGTATACTTTGCAATTTTGATGAAATAGACTACTGAGCGAGTTAGCTCCTGCATACACAGTGCACCTCCGTAAACCAGACACCGTGGAAAGTCCCCAGGGTGTCCAGTTTAGGGAGATTTTACTGTATCACCGCTGTATTTCAATCACGAACAGACATTACCATTGGAGATACAATACAATGAAGCAAACGGAAATTAAACACACTGAGGCAATTTTCGAAATATATCTACCAGACTTTGGCAATAGTTTCCGTCTCTGTGGAAACAATTATGTTTTAGATGATATTAACAACGTTTCAGTGGTCGGGTCTATATACATTCATAATGATGTGTGTATGTAATTTAGTTATTTTGGTGGTTGCGACGTGGTATAAAAACATTTAAAGTTCTCATTTTAATTACGCATCTGTTATTTACGTAGCTGTAGATGGAGCGACAGATACTGCATGCCATACGCGGCATGATGCTGTTAATAAATGACTTCAAATATGATTTTTATATCGGCATATGTCATCCATAGAATTATGAAATTCAAAACATCGTTATTTGAAACAGTTGTGTTCGTATTTCCACACAAGGAACCTATACCCCACTGTGCAAAACAGCGAAGCAGGCATGACCTAGAAAACGTGATGTTGTCACGACATTGTCGAGCAAACAAAAAAAACACCCCTTAGACTGATATTATTATTCGCTATAAGTGACAGAGAAACCCAACAACATACCGCACAGTTTTTCGGGGACACGAGTTAGACAGATTCTACTGTATTCGTTAACCCATTGAAGTATAAGAGTACAACTCTTCTGTTTTTCTGTTGTTTTTTTTTAATCTGATTATTTTGTTTTGTTCCCTATATAAAGTATATGTTGTTACCACTCATTTGAGCTGTCTCATCGAGACGGTTCAAATGAGTGGTAACATCATATACGTTCGAACAGAAATATAGAAAATAGCGCAAACATATCCAAATTTTCATACTACAGTAAATATATGCGGCATATACAGTTGAACCTGTGCTAAAGGTCACATCCGAATAGCAATTACCTGTCTATAGCAGACGCGCTTTTGCTTTCCCAATTATCCAATTACTACATAAATGACCCTGACAACAAAGGCAACCTGTGAACAAATGCCATAATTTTCTCTTCCCACGGCTGGCCTGTATTCACAGGTTTGACTGTAATTGGTTAATTACCAAGTAATTTATTCAATAAAGCAACAGGAAATCATGGTTTCATCAACAGTTTTATACCAGCCTTAATGTGATCGCCATGGTGACATTTCATCCTTTACGCATGAGATGATCACTTTGTGGGTTTTACTTTTGATACCTTTACGTACATTAAGATGTCCACTTCGCGCGTCAGCGTCGTTCATTTTATTAGCAATACCATTAATATGCGCTAAGAACGCGTAAAACGTAAACGTTTAGACCATAAATGTCTTATCTCATACCTATAATGTAGGTAGTTCTGGCGTGACACGTTTGTCATGTTGTTTTCTGGACACATTGCCAAAAGCTAATAAATGTATGGTAGGTCTGGGCGGTTTATTTTTGTTGTTTTCTCGCTTTGTTCTTTTTTTTTTTGGTTGGAGATATACGAGGTATAATTCGTGTGTAAACATTCTCTCGGTGAAGTTATGTTTCTACACGTAAAATTAAAACAAACGTAGCGCATATATTCATGTATGTGGAGTGCACGCAATAACATATGGGACATGCCCTGTGATTTTGTACCTTCGGACATCTGCGTAATTTCATGGAATACGTTTACAAAATTTACAATATATTCCGTAAATGGCGTTAAAAGTTGAATTCGCATGTACTAACGATTGATAACTGCTACATGTACATACACATGGTATACGCACATATAGTATATGTTATTATATAGATGATCTTACTTGGGAAATGATTTAATATGTTACTTATTAAACAAGTTGCTCTAAAAACATGTTAAGGCATTTATACACCATTTTCATGTTCATTTTATAGGATATTTATAAAACTACTGGAACCTGATGGTCACGTGGTGCAAACAGTGTTGGGGTCGATGCACATTAAATAAAACTCGGGTGATTAGGGTAACTGGATTTGATATTCTCAGTATTAAGTGAATCGATGTTTTATTTCGTTTAGTTCATTTGCAGAGACATTCAGCGTAGAGAAAGGTGGGTTCTTCAACATCCAAATACATAACCCGAATTCAGGGTCGCCCTGCGTTACATGTAGAACATGCGGGTTACCATATACAATGAAAGTAGTAGAGAACAGTGTATAAATGAGGGTCTCGTAGCTAGTTATCTCCCTTTGCAAATATATTTATAGAAATCCGGTCCTATGCTGTATTTCACCGTTTGTTTCTTACTGAATAGCGAACATTGAGTTTTGCAAACAGAGTAGACACACATGTGCAGTCTGAGCTGGGACTACACTGTTTGTAATACAACTAATAAGTGTAATATAATAATATGAATCTGGCCAATAATGCAGTTTCGGATGAGACTATACAGGTATGTAGGATAAGCTGGATGAACACTAGTCGAACACTAGTCGAACACACTATAATGGCTCCCTTCCATAACAAATCTAGTCGAACACACTATAATGGCTCCCTTTCATAACAAATCATGCGACATTCGCCCTTTTTACAAGCAATAAGGCCATAAAATATACAATTTGGACAGGATTTCTATAAATAAATTAAAAGGGAAATAACTAGGTATTCAGTTAAATTAGTACAACCATTTAGTGTTTTATAACCTGTAGAGCATAGCATAAACTGTGCCAGCATGTGTTAATATAGTTGAATTACAATGAAACCTCTCTAAACCGGTCACCCTGTGTCCGGTTTAGAGAGGTTCCAATTATAGTCGGATACAAGTTGGTTGCCATTAGCATACCATAAATCGCTCAGACAGTCAAATATGCGTGTTGTAATGTAAAGCCCGACTAATCACATTATACGCGCGAGAACTGATATGATACTTAATAACAGGTTGTTTTATTATGTGGGTTTTGCACGAACTTCACAGACACTATTTAGATGAATGGCTCCAGTATGCATCATAATTATTACTTATACATCAACTGATACTTTAATATAAAGTTTTGCTGCAACTTTTTGTATATTTATACGTGCAAACGACGACATTATGTGTTATGCATCACATGATCATGGATGTAGAAAATTAGAAACTAATATGAAATATTCATGGAAATATTCATGAAATTTCTTTTTGTTAATTCGTGGGAATGGATTGGAAGTAACTGGAATGGATTTTGATTAATGTTAATTTTGCAACCACTCCAACGGTCACAAAATATGTTTCTCAGACCATTTATGAAAAGGGGGTATTTTTTTTATTCTCAAAAATATGAAAATTATTTTCAAAAAGTGCAGATCCTGATGAGACGGCTCGTTACGAGCCGGCTCATCTGGATCTGCGCTGTTTGCATAAGCCGCTATAGTGGGCTTTCGGGTTCAAAGGGTTAAATTCATGAACGAATTGTTATTTCGTGGGAACGAATTAATAACAAAATCCATGTCCCCCGCGGGACTCCGTAAATACATGCACACAATACAATTCTGGTCACAAACGCCATACGATGTTTATTGTCAGAGCATGTACACTATCACTGTTTCACCACGTACACATATAACTCATGCTTTCCCTCTTACTGTCACGTTTGTGACGTTACTCTGGAAATGATATCATAATTGATAGATAGACGCCCATATGTGTCAATTTCATAGCCATTATTGTGTTTTGGAGGCAATAAAACAACCACTCACTGATTTATATGACAGCGTGCTGATCGCAATAACAATATTCTATAACGACATTACCAGGTACCAAATATGAACATTTCTCTTCAAATCGCTATCTCAGACTGGAGTATTTTGATTGGTTGATGCTTCAGCATCAACCAATCATAATTATTCAGTCTGCGTAAGCGATTTGATTATACTGGTATGCGCTGTGGTAGTTTATCTATACCTAGAAACAGAATTGCTACCCCGCTCTATTAAGGTGCATGATCACGTGGTTATAACAACAACAACAGTGGCAGAAAGTGTTGAAATCTTGCCCACTCCAAAGTAAGTATTATTTGATATTTTCCTTAATATGAAATGGATTTTGATGAAATATGGCGCAGCAAACGCATCTTCATGAGCTGCATTTGGTCGTCCAGGGAGTTCGGCACAGACTTATGCCGTTTTTGCGACAAAAAACGACAGAAGTTTGGGCCGAAGTACAGAGACCAGCAAATACAGCTTAACAAGACGCGTTTGATGCGCCATATTGCATCAAAATCCGTTACGTAATAAGGACAATATAAAATAATACGTACTTTGAATCGGAAGGATTCTGGAAGTTTCAGTACTTGTTGTTGTTGTTAGTACCACGTGATCATACACCTTGTCTATACCTCTAGCGTAGATAACATATCGGAGGCGAGTTATTGTAGCTAATCTATACCGTGCTGTATATGGAATGGACAGCGAAAATATCCGCCAAACAAATTAGGACTATATGTTTTATTTCTCTCTGTACATATGTCTTGGCATTTCATTAGAATTGAGTCCTCAGGACTCAATTCTAATGAAATTCCAAGACATATTCATGATATTTACGAGAAGAAATACAAGAAAATATGATGAATTTTGTATTTTATACTGTTCTACATGTATGCAATTATTTCCTGCGGCTATATACGGTTCATTATTGCAATATGACATACTAATTGAAACAAAACAATAAGATATCACTGTCATCGATTTATTTAACAAGATACAGGGAACAATATACGCGCCATGAATAATATTACGGTTATGAAGCGAGTTCATGTTAGAACGAAATGCAGTATACCGAGTGTCTTATGAAATCAATCAACCAGTTTTAATAAATATCACATTAAATCTACCCAAATGCTAGATTATATCTGTATTGCATAAGCACAACACCATACATTGAGGATAGTGTAACAATGGTGTTAATGTACACTGTAATCACACTGCCAAAGCAGACTATGTACATATATACTGGTGGCCATATAGGGATCAATTCAGTCGAGTCAATGACGGTACATGTATTCGTTTTTTTTCACAAATCACATTGAAAATAAGAAATTGAAAAATAATTATTTCAAGTCTTACATATTTAGACGGCATCGCATGATGCATATCTTAATACCCACTGTCTGTTTCACGAAACCTGCCCACATTTTACGGCCATATAAACAATGCAAAAACAATAAAAATGATCTAACTAAGAAAACAAAAGTTACATTTTAAAAATCGGTCCAGTATTTCTGAAATTCTAAAAATTTCCATGGGGAAATTGTTTTTCGCAATAAAATCAATATTTGACGAAATTTCACGAAATAAAAAGAAGGATCGTTTTTAAATTTTCCTTTAATTTAATATTGTCGAAAAATATATTGTTTTATAATTGTTTATATAGCCGTAAAATGTGGGCAGCTTTAGTGAAACAGACAGCAGTGTTACCACATGCTACATGTGTCTTTATATCATTCAGGGTTGAAGAGGTTATGTGCATTTGCAAGGTACTTAAAAGTACATGCCCACTCAGTAGGCACAAACTGTTCTTTATATCAGAGACATCATCTAAGACATTTTCTGGCAAATTGAACATTCATTCACCATTACCCCACGTATTGATTGGCACTATTATACATTTTATATCAGAAGTAAATTTCCACACTGATATCAGGGGCGATAACTGTGTTTCCTTAAAATGTCAACGGCAATTACTATTTATTCTCTTTATTTATTTTTGATGTGCAATGATCATACTTTATAATCTGTCGAAAATTTTATTTTTTCAGGTAACCCATTTAATTAGTATAAATAATTGAAAAATATCATGCCTCATTTGCATATGAAAATAGCATGATACCACCGCGCGTCACTATCAGTAAAATAAATATTACTAAATGATTATATCTGTATAGTGGGCACTCGTACTTTTAGAACTGGTGGAATAGTGACACAATTGTACACTTATTTTATTCCTATAAAGAACATTTTGTGCCTACTGAGTGGGCATGTACCAATGTATAACCTAATTGGGCTTTGATATATTTACTTACTTATATTATCGCCTGCAACACTTTTAACTGATGATATTGTATGTATGTGACATTTACGAGGGTATGGTCGGTTTTAATGACTACAAATAGACACCTGCCACAACAGGCAATAGATCAGTGATATGGACATGCTGTTCATTGTTGTTTGTTTTCATTGCATGTTTCACCAGTAAACAACTGCCAGTATAATTTACGGTGGTCTCTTGACGTTGTCCATGTTGGATGGAGGTGCCATATAAATCATACGTAACGAGTAATATGAGACACGCCATGGGATGTTGTACCTTCGGACATCTGAGTAATTTCATGAAATACGTTTACAAAATTTATAATATTTTCAGTAAATATTGTCAAAAGTTGACGAAATTTTCAGAGTACATGCGGAATTATATTCCGCATGTACTCTGAAAATATTGTCAACTTTTGACTTAATTTATAAAAAATATTGTAAATTTTGTAACCGTATTTAATGAAATTACGCAGATGTCCGAAGGTACAGCATCCCATGGTGTGTCTCATATGTAGCATTCAATATATTACATATTTTTGAAATCAGAAGTTGTTATTTGTATTGGCGTTGTCTCACGTTGACAGAGTTGTCACACTGGGTCATGTTGTGTATCACCACCAGAATATATTCCTCATCTTCTGGCAGTCACGCAGTTCTTGTCGCCAATATAACACACACGGTATTGTGTTAAGCACACTGTGAATACATCATCGGTATTGCCGTCAACGTATCTCGAATACATCGTCATTATTAATTTATCACGCCACGAGCTTCGTATTGGCCGAATATGTACTGACTGATAACATATTGCTGTATCAGGCATAGATCTGATACGAATATCCGGGCTACAAACAATTGAAAACTAACGTTTCATTGGTCAAACGGCGTCACAACACGTGACCGATGACGTCAGTTTAATTACGTCACGAAAACATCCGCGTTATTTTCAACGAAAACCACATTATAATTGCTCATAACACCAAAAGGTTAACTGATAAGTAGAATACCAAGCTAGTATCAAGTTTATCAGGCTTGCCTTGGAAACGGTAGGAATTCCTAGGCGAGCCTCGGAATTCCTATGCTTTTCCTAGCCTTGCCGGATAAACTTGCTATTAAAAGTCACTAGCCTGGTATTCTCTATATATTATGAACAGAGAAAATACCAGGGTAATGTCTTGTACTTGTATTCCCAGTCTATTATGCCTCGTGTGTTATAAAATATATAACTTTAAACTTGTTTAATACATATCATATTAAAAAAATCATCGCTCCTTTTAGACCCTCTATGTATAATGTATGGTCCTTACTCATGGCACGTGTGTGTACATGTACATACTGATAGTATCAGTATATAGTATCACCAGACATGGTGTCTACTGAATGTTATGCCAACACACGGAAACGTGCACGAATCTACATTTAAAACTCCAATATCCGGCAGCAAGTCTTTTCGAATTAATTACACAATTCCGTTTCAGACAGAAAACGCAATTGCGGCTGTGATGGAAGAAATGGGCCTTATGTGATTGTGACCAGTGTAGGTCTTTATCAAATTACACACTCCTGTAGCCTGATGACGATATATATTGCTTGCTAGAAGACTGATGAGTGTTTACTTGATGGAATGGCGATCATGATCTACACTATGGGAAACCCCATAAGCCCCATTTCTCCAGGTACAGCCACCTTTGCGAACACACAAAAACCATAGCTGTGCAGTGTTTTTCCCATTCCACCAATGTAAGAGTTTTTCACGACAGGCGCAGTGTCGTAAGCAATAAACACAAAAACTGCAAAAATCGCGTAGTTTATGGAGATAGCAAATTGGCTAAGACAACCAGAGCTACCGTTATTAACATGTTGTAGGCATTTTATGAACATCTTCAGTCGAACTTCTCTAAACCGGACACGGAGCAATATTAGTTCTTGCTTAATACTAATTGTTTGTGATCACAAAGCATACACATGTGTCTTGAAATGGTCATCTGTCCGCTTTACATCGGAACCTCTCTAAAACGGACACCCTGTGGACTCCCAGTGTATCCGATTTAGAGAGGTTCCACTGTACGTGTGTGTTGAGGACATGTTTACCTACATGTAGTGTATTTAACGTATTGTTTGGATACATATCTGGGCCCGGTTGCTGAAAGCTTCCGTTAGCTTAACATACCGCATTGCTAAGGATTTAACAGTCTGTTAAGCTAACAGAGGATTTGAGCACCCGGGCCCAGGCTGAATGGGTGTGCTTGCTAATCTACATATACACTTACCGCCAATAAGCTCATGACAATACATTATTGTCATGAGCTTATTGGCGGTAAGTGGTGAATAAAATAATGCCACGGCGGACTATTGAGCGTGGGCAAAAACAATCAACCTCTACCCTGAACATGGGGTTTCCTGCGTTCTAGAGCCAAAATAGTGCCACGGTGCACCGTGGCTGCCGTGGTGGTGTCTACGGCCGTGCATGCACGTTGTATACCATATGCTACACGACACACGTTCCACATGCATTCGACGTGTTTCGACTTTCATCGGCATAACTCTATCCATGTATATGAACAAAGCTTATAACGACCTCGTATCGTAACAAATTCCGCGATTTTTATTACCGCTAATGTGAATATGTTGGCAGAAAGTGCACATGTTCATTTGAGAATTATTGTTATCTTGCTAAAATAGCATAGTTAGAAGATAATTATGCAAAGAATATCGAATTACAGCTGCTTTTCCTAGGTTGGACACAACCTCGTATCATAACAAACAAAATAATGTGCTTAAGGCTCTAAAGTCAATATTGTAGTGACAAGGTCATATGATCATTTGAGAACTATCGTTATCCTGCAGAAATACATAGAATTCATAGAAAAGTACAATTTTAAACATGTTATTTTGTTATGATACGAGGTCGTGTCCGACCAAAGTTAGAAGCCTTGTACATACATATATATACTCAGCAACACTAGAAACGTCCCACTTGTTGAACGGATATATCTCTGGATATGTTTATGTTACACATTCTGTGAATGTACATGCGAGACACTGGTCATTTTGTAAATACACCCGTGTTAAGTTTCCACCAAATACACGAGGTTCAAAACGGTCACCAACCGGAACGTTTATTTTCACTTATTGCACGTGCGCGCTATACCTGTACTCGATAAATTAATTCAGTCAACGTCGTATGATACTTGCGACACAGGCTAATCGGAAAATTGAAAAACGTTTTACTTTTTCATTGTTTTCATCATGCCACGCTTGTCTAAAGTTGAAAGAAATCAGGCAATTGGAATGCTGGACGCGGGAATGACGGCCAGTGCCGTGGCCCGCATGTTCGGCTGCTGTCGGAAGACCATACAGAGGCTTGTGACCCGGTATCAACAGACTGGGACTATTGACGATCGTTCCCGCCCCGGTCACCCCCGTGCCACCACCGCCAGGACTGACCGCTACATCACGTTAACCCACTTACGTCAGCGTCGTTTGCCAGCCACCGTAACGGCTAGGAGATACGGTATGTCAGCGCAGACCATCCGTAGGCGCTTGCGATGCAACGCGCTGCCAATCAGAGCACGACGCCCATATACCGGTCAAATAATGACGCGACGTCACCGTGGTGCTAGGTTATTGTGGTCGCGACGTCATTTGAATTGGCGGCGGGCTGAGTGGAACCGAGTTCTCTTTACTGACGAATCTCGGTTCACACTCAGCCATGCAGATGGTAGGCTACGCGTATACAGACGCAAAAACGAGAGATTCGCCGATTGCTGTGTGGTTGAGAGGGACAGGTTCGGGGGAGGGAGTGTAATGGTGTGGGGTGGGATCATGGGGAACCATAAGACTGAGCTCGTGGTCATACAGGGCAATCTCAATGCACAGCGCTACATTGCTGAGGTGCTAACTCCTCATGCAATGCTTTTCATTCGCCACCACGGCCCTTGTATAACATTGCAGCAAGACAATGCCCGCCCGCACACAGCCAGAATCACAACTCAATACATGGCTCGTAACAACGTCGACGTGCTTCCATGGCCTGCGGTTTCCCCTGATCTTAACCCAATCGAGCACGTCTGGGATGAGGTGGGTCGTAAGGCGAGGGCTAACCACCAAATTGACAACATTCGAGATCTGACACGGGGTTTACAACAAGAATGGAGGAATCTGCCTAACCCACTAATTCTGCGTTACGTCACGTCCATGCGCCGTAGAATTATGGCGTGTATTCATGCAAATGGTGGCCACACACGATATTAATCATACAGAATACAGTGGAAGTTTTTTTAGAGAGAAATCATCAAGCCCTAAACATTAAAAAAAATAATCTGAATTTTGCCTCCCGAATTCGCCGTGATGTCACTTGAAATCTTTTCATCGCAACAACATTTTGTCAACTGATATGGATTCACAAGTGATTAAACTTCATTTTCTGTACAGGTTTTAGTGCCACCATCCTTATAGATTTCCAGCAATCTTTCCCTGAATATGGTGGGACGTTTCTACTGTTGCTCAGTATATATAGTTATACCGATGAAAGCCGAAACACGCCAAATGCCTGTGTTACGTTCGGCAACTGTGCTGATCGCAAATGGTGCAATACTAAATATGTCAAGCTCCAATCCATATATCACATCTCCCGTCATATTACATACTGATCTGTCAATCGGCACCACAAGTTACAATTTATAGGCGCCAAACCGATTCATTTGCATTGTATATTGTATTTTTACGCAGAGTTAACGATTAGCAACCTTTTATCTTAACATTTTAAAGTAATTATGGAATATTAAATCACCATCACCCCTCGCGGCGAGGCAGTTTGTATTTTTGCGGTGTCGAAATACCGTAAATTCTGATACTTTTCAATTAGAATTGCCATGCAGCAGAACGTCTCTTTTTTGTTCTTTTTTTTTTTGCATAAAACAGCAGAACGTCTCTACAGCAGACGCCCAGAAAACTGCAGTGTGTTATAGGGGAGATGTTTATTCAAAATACAACACTTTAAGCCATATGGCACATGAAGCAATACGAAAATGGCATGCTATAAATCAAAACATATCATAGTGACAAAGACAACAGCAGGACTGGTGTAAATATAAGTAGAAAGTCGTTTAAGTGTATTAACCGTGGTGGAATGCAACAATTGTGCTGGGGATTCAGAATGGCATTATAATCATGCTGAATTTACTGCACAACTACATCTTACATAATACCACAGACAAAACAATTTAGTTCATTTCTTTCACATACAAAACGTTAGGCATATGACCACAATTATGTAATAACTATGTGTGACAATAATTTGACCACTATTATCAGTATATACGTAAAATATCAAGCATATCGAGTTAAATGAGTATTCACGTATATCGTGGGAAATTATACTGTTTGGTATGTGTATAATCATTAGATGCGTTGGGAGAAGATGATCTCAATTATGTAAATATAAATTCTCGTTTCTAATATTGAAAGCCTGATATAAATACATGCCTAAATTTTTGACAGTTTTTGAATTTTCTGATTTTATTAGTTCTATAAACTTAATCATGTTCGGTCTCCTCCAATAATAAGTATTTATATATGTTTTTTCTAATATCTGTATACATGTTACATTCTATAATAAAGTGATATTCATCTTCTAAGCAATGGCATAATGTGCATTTTCTGCTTTCTATCGGAGTTCTATTCCATCTACCGGCTTCTACCTCTAGGCGGTGAGATGATACTTTTAATCTCGAGAAAGCGTTACGAAATTTTGGTAGTGTGATGTCTTTCAAATAATACTGAAGTTTGAAGTCGCATACCTGGTGATAGAATAATGCACGACTAGATTCGTTAAGACGTGTTTGCCATTCTTGTATATAGTTGTCAGTTAATCTTTGCTTGAACATTGATAAAAACGCATCTATATTGCCAACACCCTGACTTAGCCAAACATGAAAAAAGCCATAGCGTGCTAGCATTGTTTTGACAAGTGATGCCCAATTTGGTTTATTCGGAAACGTTTGTATGTCATCTAACATCATATTATATATATGTTTGATATATTTATGGGGTTCTGACTCAAAATTTTTAAACCACTACTTAATAATTATCATATATCTTCTAATAAGGAGTGGAGTTCTGCCAACTTCACCATAGACAAAATCGTTTTGAGTACATCTTTTCACCCCTAGTAAGTTATTACAAAATTGCAAATGAACACGCTCAATTTGATTACCCGTTACAAAACCCCAAATTTCAGATCCATAATTTAGAATGGGCTGAATTAATTTGTCAAATAATTGCAATCTGTGTATTACTGTAATATCAGTGAATTTGTATGTTGACGGCTTTCATTGTAATTCAGGGTATGGAATCACGTGTAGTGGGAGAAATGTGTGACGTAATGTCTGACGTCATTTTGTGTAGGTTTTACTTAAACATACAAAATAAAATGGTTTTCTTGAAACATAGCGCTTAAATGCAGAAATGTTTGTTTTTTATCGTGCCGCATATACTTGATCACATATATCTATAGTTTTACGGTTCAACCGAATCGTCTACCGTCAATGGAGGCAAAATTCTCGTAAGTGCACAAAGGTGCCGAGAATGTACGTAAGTATGTGCCGAACTCCCGGGACCACCAAATGCAGCTCATGAAAACGTGTTTGCCATCTTTCATTAAAATCCGTTGCCTAGTAAAGAAACTATCAAATAATACTTACTTTGCAGTGGGCGCGCTTTCAACACTTTCAGCCATTGTTGTTGTTGTTGTAACCACGTGATCATGCACCTTGACTATTGTAGTATTAGATTTGCACCTTTTTTGCAATGAATTGCGTTTAAGCCTGGGCTGGAAGGCGGTTGTGGCACTGGCGAACAATGCTGGAACCGTAATTGGCACTTATTAACCAGTGTAGACTTTTAGGCCCATCGTTGCCGGAAATTATAATGGATCTCTTTACTGTGTATCAGGGCTCCAGATAAGGAAGTAGTAATTGAGTATTGTCACTCCATCATTTCTGAAGCAATTGGATATTTCAAAAGTTTTAATCTGGTAAAATAAAATCACACTACTGTTTACACATCAACAGACAGCAATTGTTGAATAGTTTGCTTCGAAATGAAAACATGTCTTGGCATTTCATTAGAATTGTCTCCTTGGGGACAATTCTATTGAAATACCAAGATGTGTTTTCATGGAAAATAAGAAAAATATGCTATATTTGATTATTTTTTTCTGCAGCATGATAAAGGTACCATAACTTTATGATTGCTTTTTGATACTCGCTACTTCTGATTTCAATTGGGTTTTTAGGCAATTCTTTAGGTTTTTAGGCAATTTTAATTGGGTATTTAAGCAAATACGCATCTTATCTGGAGCCCTGGTGTATTGTGATTTATATTGGGATGAGTTTCTATATATAATACTGATTATGATAATAACTAGATGGTTTATATGAAATTCCATCTAGCCAAAACGTTCGGCCATCATACGTCCTGCACACATGTGGCTAGCGTCATCAGTCTGATCAGAAACGATTTACATAGCGAACACCGTTTACCCTGATCAGACTTCGCACTCAGGTAAGACACTGATCGTAAAGTAAATATCCCCTTGTTGCCATGACGATTCCCACATACACGAGAGCATCAAACAATCATGTGCATCAGCGATATGGAATGCACTGTGTCATGCACAGCGTACTACGTTGGCGATTACATTTATATTTGGCAATAAAAACACAAAGTATACATCCATTAGCTAATAGATTAAACGAAACTTGTGGTTTATCAAGATCGATATACCTGTTATTTAATATTGATGACATTTCAAATGTGCCTTCGTGTTTTCTCGTTGTTTACATGAAGTCGAATCAGACTGCAGTAGACGTATACATTGGCATTTGCAGACAGCATATATAGTGTTTAGACAGTGTCAACAGGGGCGTCGGAACGGGTCCGGCAGGTCCGGCGACTGCCGGATCAATAATTTTAACATATTTGTAATTCATGTATACAAAAACGGAATTTAAATATTTTTCTGCAATTTTTCTCATTTCTCATCAAAAGTGTATGTTGTTACCACTCAGTTGAACCGTCTCGGCGAGACGGTTCAACTGAGTGGTAACAACATACACTTTGGGTGGATACCTGGGGCACCCAGTAGATTCGCCGGACCAATCTTATGATGCTTCCGGCGCCCCTGAAGAAAACAACTCAGTCGTGTTTATATATGTGTTTGCATTATTCAGCGAGTCTCGATCTGCAGAGAAAGTTGAATCGTACCAAGTTTAAACATCGTTGGATTCAACGGAGCCCCGCAGGGGACGTATAATTTTTTTTTTATTAATTCGTTCCCACGAAATAACAATTCGTTCCCACAAAATAACAATTCGTTCCCTCAATTTAACAATTCGCTCCCACGAATTAACAATTCGTTCCCTCAAGTTAACAGTTCGTTCCCACGAATTAATAATTCGTTCCCACGATATCACAATTCATTCCCGTGGGAACGAATTGTTATTTCGTAGGAACGAATTGTTAAATTGAGGGAACGAATTGTTATTTCGTGGGAACGAATCAATACAAAAAATCCATGTTCCCTGCGGGGCTCCGTAGGATTCCGTCCGATTCAAAATTATCTGCAGAATGTTTAGACTAACTACATAACTAATGCTGCTACTATATACATTTAGTACTGGCGGACTCGTAGTGTTAATAACAGCTGGAACATGGTCAGCATTAAAAGGAAGAAATCGCAGTCGTATTGATGAAAATAAGATTTACCCGATACCTCATGGGTGCCGCCATTACTCCAGACAAAACCCATACCCTGGGAACTAACTTTAAAGGACGTGAAGACAAACTTGAAGAGGTGGTAGAAATTCCATCGTATGTTTAACTATTCGTGGGGGTGATATCTGTATTCGTTTAGTGCAATGTATACAGTGGTTATATTGTACGAAATGAATGTGGTGCAAGAATGCATTGATACGAGTGGGTATTAAATACTGTTTGCATTTTATGTATCAACTGGGTCAACATGAACAAACGGAACCATTGCCTTTGTGTAGGAAGGAAGCATGACGTTATACGTGGTTGTGACTGGAGACATGGTGCTTATGGGTTTTACGACCAGTGTAAATCCAGATCAGCCTGTGCATCCGCACAGTCTGATCAGGATCTACACTAGTCACCATTCCATCAATGAAACACCCGTCATGCTTCTAACACGCAATATAGATTCTTATCAAATTACAGTAGTGTGTAATATTTGATCAGGAGTTACTCTTGCCATGAACCCCATAAGCCCTATATCTCCAGTCGCAGCCACATATAGGACATGGTATTCCCCAAGACGAAATAGGCTTATTGCGTATGCTACCGGTGTATCCGCTCAGTTTAACCAGGGTCCACACCGTCCCCTAATTAAAGATATGTTATACATATGTACACCGTCCCCTAATTAAAGATATGTTATACATATGTACACCGTCCCCTAATTAGAGATATGTTATACATATGTACACCGTCCCCTAATTAGAGTTTTTATACATATGTACACCGTCCCCTAATTAGAGATATGTTATACATATGTACACCGTCCCCTAATTAGAGATATGTTATACATATGTACATACCGGTGTATCTGCTAATTAGAGATATGTTATACATATGTACATACCGGTGTATCCCCTAATTAGAGATATGTTATACATATGTACACCGTCCCCTAATTAGAGATATGTTATACATATGTACACCGTCCCCTAATTAGAGATATGTTATACATATGTACACCGTCCCCTAATTAGAGATATGTTATACATATGTACGTACCGGTGTATCTGCTAATTAGAGATATGTTATACATATGTACATACCGGTGTATCTGCTAATTAGAGATATGTTATACATATGTACATACCGGTGTATCTGCTAATTAAGAGATATGTATACATATGTAACATACCGGTGTATCGGTGCTAATTAGAGATATGTTATACATGTACATACCGGTGTATTCTGCTATAGAGGATGTTATACTATGTACAACCGGTTGTAATTAGCTAAGATGATGTTATACATATGTACATACCGGTGTATCCGCTAATTAGAGATATGTTATACATATGTACATACCGGTGTATCCGCTAATTAGAGATATGTTATACATATGTACAGTACATCAGGGGCCTGTTTCACTAAACTTCGTACGACTAAAATGTTCGTCTGGAAATTTCAATTGACGGATTTACATTTATTGAGCATGCTCAATAAATGTAAATCCAATAATTGTTTGCAAGAAAATATTGTTAATGTGAAATTTACAGACTATCATAATTTTGCATTTACGGATATTTTAGTGGTGCGAAGTACGAAGCGCCTGTACTATACTAGATGTGTAGTAATCGGTGATCAGTTGTGGCCGTGGCTGTCACTGGATACATGTGACGTATGGGAGTTGTGACCAGCGTAGATGCAGATCACATAGCACTCTCCTGTCTCATTATTGAGGCACATTGGATACCTCATATACCGACGTTCGCTGGTTGCAATAAATCATTAAAGGTGCATGCCCACTTAGTAGGCACACAATGTTCTTTATATGATTTAAATAAGTGTATAATTGTGTCATTATGCCACCAGTTTTAAAAGTTACGAGTGCCCGCTATACAGATATAATCATTTAGTAATATTTGTTTACTGAAAGTGACGCGCGGTGGTATCAGGCTATTTTCATATGCAAATGAGGTATGCTATTTTTTAATTATTTATACTAATTAAAAGCGTCATCTGAAAAAATTATATTTACGACAGATTATGAAGTATGATCATTGCACATCAAAACATAAATAAAGAAAATACATAGTAATGTCCCTTAACATGTTAAGGAAACACGGTTATCGCCCCTAATATCAGTGTGGAAATGTACTTCTGATATAAAATGTATAATAGTGCCAATCAATATGTGGGGTAATGGTGAATGAATGTTTATTTTGCCAGTAAATGTTTCAGATTATGTCTTTGATGTAAATAACAGTTTGTGACGACTGCGTGGGCATGCACCTTTAAGTAACATTTCACTCACACGTTTCCTATGTAGAAGACAGAGACACCTGCTAATAGGTTGCAAAAATGCGCACTTCAAATTTGCTTTTATGTCGAAAAATGTGACTGTAACTTGAGAAATGTGTTTTCGACCAGTGTAATCCAGCTCAGCCTACGTGTCCGCACAGTTTAATCAGTGTATATATTGTTCGCCATGCACTGAGAAGAACATGTGCCATTCTTCTAACATACCTATTATTACGAAACTCCAGTAGCGCCTACCGATCGGGAACTACAGTGGCCATAAACGTCACAAGACGAATGTCCCAAATCTGCAGGCAAAGCCACACATGTGAACAAAACCACGTACCTTATACCATGTTCTACCTACTGCTTTTCATGTCTAGCTGTTATAGCTTCACAATCGACATAATTAATTGACGTAAATTTCAAATGTTATGAAGTTTAAGCAAATATTGAAATACAAACCATGACAGCGTTTACTATTGCGCCATGCAACGAAAGACCCGTGTTTGGGTGGCGGTTACATGGGCGTGAATTTATCTTCAGTCGACGACTAAAGATTAAAATAACACATTTGTATATAATAAATTGTGTATATATGCTCCTCAATGTTTTACAGCGAAATCTCTCTAAACCGGACACCCTGTGAGGTCCACAGGGTGTCCGGTTTAGAGAGGTTTCGTTGTAAATCAGGCATTTGTTCATTCCGAGCCTTAGTTGTGCGTTATGCGATCACTAACATACATTATCACCTGAGATAAATGACCAAGAAAATCATGAAAAATAAGATCACATGTGCTTTCTTGGTGTCCGGTTTTGAGAGGTTCTACTGTACTGGTAACATGGCGAACGTGTAGACGTTGATCAGACTTTGATGAAGTTTGTATGGTCGTAACATATTTATTGACACAATGGCGAACAGTGCAGACCATGATCAGATCAGGTGATGTTGTCTGTTTTATTTTGTTGAAAAAATGTGTTTTCTTTTATCACATCACCCATATTGAACGGGGCCTGCCAGTTTTGACACTTTAGTCTTTGAACATCCGTAACTTCCGAATTCCTGTCCTTTATGTCGGGCATCAGGCAGGTAGGCAGTTGGTAGCTGGCGGCTCACCAACCGGTCATATCAGCTCAAACGGAGGCTCGCACCTTCGACATCATGGTACCAGTCATTTATGTGTAACACTTGTTTGATAACGACACTTCAATGTATCTGTATAAGTCTACATGTGACGAAATTCATATGTATATATCCACACGTATGTTATGACTGATACTCACTGTAGATGACCAACCAACAGTGTTTGTTGTTGAACAATTTGCCGTCCACTCCAAATGTAGATATTATCTGTTGTTTTATTTTTTAATAAGTATGCATACGACTCTAACTTTCTATTATATCCACCTGCTCTGTTGTATGCCCCCTATGCGATAGTAAAGGGGCATATTGCGTTGCTCTTGAGGTTCCGTACGTCTGTCTGCCCGTCCGTACGTCCGTCCGTGTACATTTAATTGTATAATTTTGTATATCTAGGGATGAAAATGTTAAAGCTAAAACGTGTTTTGGTGACGTACTGTACCATCGTCAAATACGAAGTAAAGCCTAAAAAACGATACCCGTATGAACACGGCGAAATAATTATAATATGAGGCATTGAAAACAAGATAATCTTGCGCACTCCGTTTTCTTTGAACGTCGTACGTTGTTTAGTGCAATGCAATGTTAATGATGATGTATTGTTCTGGAGCGTGAAGCGATCAATGAAGTCTGCATTGCTTTCATGACAACACAGCAACGTATATGTGGTTGTGACTGGAGAAATGGGGCTGATGGAATTTGTGACCACTGAAGACCCTGCTGAAATATCACACACGTGTAGCATGATAACGATATGTGTTCCTTGTTAGAAGCATGCCGGGTGTTTCATTGATATAATGGAAAACAGTGCATATCCTGACATCCTTATCTGGATCTACACTGGCCGCAAAACCCATAATACCCATTTCTCCAGTCACAGTCACACATGAGAAACGGGACCATCAAGTTGTATTCTGCGTCACCTGTGGTATAATGCAACGTCAACATTGAATTCACCGTGTCTCAAATGATGCGTCGGTTATCAATATGTGTTTTTTCTTCACAGAATTGGAAATTTCAATTTATGAATTTACATTTATTGAGCATAGGCTGCATATGCAGCCTATGCTCAAGAAATGTAAATTCAATAATTGTTTACAAGAAAACATTGTTAATGTGAAATTTACATACTATCATAATGTTGCACTTAGGAACATTTTAGTTTAGTGAAACGGCCGCCAACGCCTTTTTTAGCAACATCTATATCGGGTATTCAATATATGTGTCAACAAAAACAAGTCCGTGAAAAGAGCAATACAGTTACAGTCCAAATATATGATCTTGTTTTCAAAACAATTATATTGGACTAGATGTATTTGTCATATAAAGCCATGGTAATCTTTATGTCAACACATTCCGAGAACTTTAAATATAACTGCACCTCATCTATAGATCTGTGTTTACATGTCAACAAAACAAGAAGATGTATGCATATTTGGTCACGTGTGAGTAATTTATGAACTAGTATCCACTAGACCGAGCGTAATATGATGATTTACTGCATGTGTATTTAATATGGTGCGAAAACCTATCGAACATTCTGTCGACTCGCGGTACTCGAGGTGATATTTACTTTTTGTGACTGCCATATATTCGTATATGTGGCTGGAGAAATGGGGCTTACGAGTTTTGCGACCATGTAGATCCAGATCAGCCTGTGCATACGCACAGTCTGATCAGAATCTGCAATGTTCGCCATTCCATTAATGAAGCATCCGTCATGCATCTAACAAGCAGTACAAATCGTTAGCAGGCGACACGAGTGGGCTATTTGACCAGGAGCTACACAGGTCACGAATCCCATAGGCCCAATTTATCCAGTCACAGTCAAATATGCGGACGATTTTGCAAGTTAATCTTATGCATTGATGCACTTGTTATTTATTGGTAATAAAAGCTGTCTGAATATCAATTTCGGTTGATTGTTGTATTTTTGGTGTCGAGTAATGAGTTTATTTTACGATTGTTTTACGGCACAACCATCTCGTGTGTGCGTCAATGTACCGTGCCCAAGTGGCGCTACCGCGTTTATTTACAACGTTTGGTGACGAACCGTGGCTGGTACGAAGTTGCTACTGGGCGTAATCGTTACCAGCGTCTGGTTATAGGGGCAACTATGCACACTTCATCTTTCTTACAGACAGTTCCTGCTTTTTCCGTCGGTTGCTTCGGTTAGGGCCAACGATGCACAATCCATATTTCCTTTCTGCAGCTCCTGGTTTTGCCGTCTCTTGTTTAGAATATATTTTAGCGTTTTCCTTTCAATATCTCGAAACAATATATCAGAGAGAACATGCGAAATATCTACAAACAAGGCCAGACATCATGCTATTTTTTTTTCAAATGAAAATAAAATATGTAGGTGACGGAATTCAGCGTATGAGCTGAT
The DNA here is from genome assembly GCA_029237695.1 of Conchocele bisecta. NCBI lineage: Eukaryota > Metazoa > Mollusca > Bivalvia > Lucinida > Thyasiridae > Conchocele > Conchocele bisecta. Next base: position 90,080,567 of record CM055265.1, on the reverse strand, counting down.
ACCAAAGTCAACACAAATTGTGTTGAATTCGTACAGAGTTCAATGGTTTCTGTAGCCAATTTCATCAAAATTGCTAAGCATACTTATATAGCTAAGTACACTTTGACTGAGTAATAATTTATTTTTCCTGAAATGCATTTGTTCATATAGAACTAACGACTGTATATATTTGATGATTAAAAGTATACCGAATTATTATACTGAATTTATTACATTATCACAGCCAAATTGGCTGTGATAATGTAATACATTCAGTATAATAAAAATTAACAAATTTATTGTTAAATTGAAAATTTCACCTTCAAAGTGTACTTAGCAAGATAAGTATACTTTGCAATTTTAGTGAAATAGGCTACAGCACTGGATGTACATGGTTAGATTAACAATTTGAAAATATACATGATACAAGAGCCAATGTAACTGCGTGATAGCCAATCGTATATTGATATAACGGTCCCGGGTCACACAAGGCTTTCACATGTCTTAATAAATTACATATTGAATTGATTTAGGATTTAGATAACTGGAACGGAAGTGATTTTCCAACAGTAGATAGACTGGTACCGGTCTGTTGTTGTAGATGGTGAACCATGCTAGAGGTGGTAAATATATGAAAATCGTATACCCGAGTGTCCATTAGACTGGTACCGGCGGTCTGCTGTTGTAGATGGTGAACCATGTTAGAGGTGGTAAATACATGAACATCGTATACCCGAGTGTCCATTTACGGAGCCCCGCAGGGGACATGGAATTTGTTTATTAATTCGTTCCCACGAAATAACAATTCGTTCCCTCAATTTAACAATTCAATCCCTCGAATTAACAATTTCTTCCCACGAAATGACAATTCGTTCCCTCAATTTAACAATTCGTTCCCTCGAATTAACAATTCGCTCCGAAGATATAACAATTCGTTCCCACAGATTAACAATTCGTTCCCGTTATTTCGTGGGAACGAATTGTTAAATTGAGGGAACGAATTGCTAATTCGTGGGAACGAATTAATAAAAAAAAGAATTATATGTCCCCTGCGGCGCTCCGTATCTATTAGACTGGTATCGGTCTATTATTATAGATGGTGTGCTCTAGGATAGTAAATATCGTGTACCCGTCTGTAGAGGTTAGAGAAGCGTTCACATTGCTACCTTGCGAGATTATTCGACTTCAATAAATATTTGCTAAATATTGATTAAGGTTTTATTTTCAGAATAAACCTCATTAAAGGATTAGGAACTTTGATTTATCGTTAATCCCACTTCAGATACGCAATTCCATGAGACGAAAAATGTCTCGACTGTCTATGCGGCCAGCGTAGACCACGATCCGCCCGTGCATGCACGTGTTCCGATCTACACAGATTACCATTTACATGTAGTCCCATAACGTATTAGTGATGTTTCTACCTAACAACCATTTTCATCAATGTGTTCTCTACTTGCAAAAAAAAAACGGAATTTGGATCATTTAAAAAAATGAGACGTGGCTGTAATTAATCAGTTTTGTAGGCAAGTCATATACGTATATGGAAACACTAAACTTATTTCGCTGTAATAGATTTAGGCGTTCGGCTAGCAAAAGGGATGTTGCCGCTTGTGACCAGCGTATGCACATATGGGTAACTTAAACAAAATGATCCCGTAACTTTAAATTGACAAAAATAACATTTTATGCAATATCGTTTTGTTTATCATTTATTCTAGGCCAATTTAAATGCCATACCAGTGTTCAGCAACTGGCTGCAAATGTTATCTAAATCAAACAAGTAATGAACACATGGCAGCCAAACATGTATCATAAAAATGTTACACTCCTGGGGGCCGTTTCACTGAACTTCGTACGACTAAAGTGTTCGTAAGTGCAAAATTAAATTCCACATTAACAACGTTTTCTTGTTAACAATTATTGGATTTACATTTATTGAGCATAGGCTGCATATAAATGTAAATCCATCAATTGAAATTTCCAGACAATCCTAATTTTGCACTTACGAACATTTTAGCCGTACGAAGTTTAATGAAACGGGCCCCTGATATCTCGACGACGAACTGTTTAGGACGGACACATTATGTTTAATGCGTAAAGTTAATTTGTTTTCTTCATCAAGGTCCAAAATTATAAACCTTTCAAAAACACCAGACCGTTCATGAATATATGTAATCATATGAACAACATATAGCAAAGTTTAACGATTGAATAAAGTTACACTCCTGGCATGTCATGGGTACTTTACTTCGAAACATCACCTATTGTTATATGTTATTCTAAACGGCGAGTACGACCAAGAAAATAGTGCCCTGTGCCAACTTATCCTATGGCGTTTTGGTCTGTCTTGCTTTGTATCTAAAACTCTACATATACTATTCTCTATAGTTTCCACAGTTTTGTTGTCAGTTTATCAATTAAATTCTGAAAAATACGAATCAAGACATTTCATGCGTATGAATACAGCAGCTATTATCTTTAGTTCTCACAGTTAGGTAGCAGTGAACAGTTAGTCGCCAGTTTCGTACACTTGTTTTCTGGGAGTTTAAAACTGTAATTTATTGTACAGAAAACGTATATATGGGAATGGGTTTGCACCATCACAGTACATTTGCCTTTGGATGATGATTGAGAAAATATGCAACTTTCAGTCTCTAGTTTCGCACGTGATCGGTTTTTGTGGAGATAACATATTTCAGTACTTTCAGTACAGGTTTCGTGAAAGCCCACATTACTGCACATACGCGTACTACTTTATTTAGTTTGGTTTAAGCTTTGGAAATTGACATCTTCAATGTTTGTCACACAATGTCAGGTGCCGGTTTCACTAAACTTCGTACGACTAAAATGTTCGTAAGTGCAAATTTAAGATCGAATGGAAATTTCAATTGATGAATTTACATGTATTGAGCATAGGCTGCATATGCAGCCTATGCTCAATAAATGTAAATTAAATAATTTTTTACAAGAAAACATTGTTAATGTGAAATTTACATACTATCATAATTTTGCACTCACGAACATTTTAGTCGTACGAAGTTTAGTGAAACGGGTAACGCATTTTTTTAGCAACATTTATATTGGCCGCCATTTCTTTGTTCATGCACACATTGCGACATATTTTTCAGACAATAAAGCTGTTATTGAGACACACCGGACAGTATGTTTTTTTTGTCACATTACATTTTACACATTATAGTAAAATACATAGGTGATATTAAAGAAACTTGCTTCAAGGGGTCATGCATGGAGTTCCCATATAACTAATTACCACTTTATGTTATTATTTATACACACAGACCGTTACTGTACGCATTAGTGTCGTTGAAATTGGTGCATATATGTACCTAGCTACAATAATTCGCCTCCGGTATTTTATCTACGGCTACAATTTGACCTATTAAAATGTGAGCAACCGAAGTGCACACCCAAACCTGTTGCATGTAGGTCAACATTTAGTAAACGGTATATTTTGTACCTTTAAACAAATAATCTTTGATGTAGAACTAGTAAGTTGCCAAAAAATAATAGAACAGGGAAATCATTTTCCCATGGAAACCATCTTTTCTCTTGTTGTTGAATAACATTCATCATAACGAAATGAATCTTTCAAATGTACAAGATATACATGTAAAGGCTAGCAACCACCAATTAGTTTTACTATACAACTTAACCGATTCCTCCAAATATGGCCATTCTCTCACACTTTCACTATTCGTATGGATGCTGTGGAACCTACCTGTTCATAACCTGCAACCTGTCTGCACCGGATTTTCACTAATTAAACAATATGTTCACTTACTCCTAAGAAAGAAAATTTCAACATTGTCCTGTCCGCCATTTTGTTTATCATCAAAGTGTCATGTGACGTAGTGTTCACATCACGTGACAAGCAGGCTCAGTAATTTCTTTTAAATGCTAGAAATATGCTGGAAACTGGTGTTAAAAACACCCAACATGTTTCTCAAGTAAAATTGGGCTGTAATGGATCAGGATTTACAAGCAAACTGGGTCTGTGGCCTCAAAACGTCTGCACTATTTTTTTATACCGACTACAAAAGCATACCCCCTGGCCGATGTGTACTATATTTAGCACAGTGATACCTATAAGCGCATTTTTTTGCTATAATATCTCAATAAACTGCCTACCATTGTCTTGTCTGACCTATTTCGTGACAGCAAATGTAATTTGACATTCTTTAGAAGACTAACTTTTCAACAGTGGCAATTTAAGAATGGTCATATAATTATGGCTGTCCAGCTGCGGAAACTTCAGTTTCACCAGAATTTTCCAGAGTATTATTTTCTCATACATTTCTTAGGAAAAGTCTATATTGTTGATGCACTTGTAAAAAATTATTATAAAATAGATGGTGCTTGTCAAAAATATTGGCTGTTCCACAATTATGGGGTTAAAACGATTAAATTTATCGAAAGTCGGGTGATTTCGGAGTATTTTTGTCATTTTTTTATCATAAAAACAGGCGAAAAAGTGACTTTCGAAGTATTTAGTCAATCTACAAGTTGTAACTTGCATAGAAACATTTGCCCGCATAACTTAGTGACATGCCAGAATGATACGTGTCAAATTAAATTGAAACCAGCCCAGTGTATGAGTGCTGCCAGCGAATTCAGACATAGAATGTTAAAATGTCACAGGAAATTGAATCACGTGTGCCCGTGTTGACACTTGTTTCCTTAGGGTATAGACACTGCCTGTTAAATGAGCAATGCTATCCCATATATATTTCTCTACCGATATGCACTGCTCAGAGTGAACTTGGTTAACCTAATGAAAACATGCCGGCCAAATAAGCATACGAGGCGGGGTGAAAAACGCGGATTTCAAACGGGGCGGGTGAAATGAAAATAAAGGTAAAAAATCTTTCTTCTCACTCACCAAATGGAACAAATCATAGGTACATCAGGCTAACCAAAGACTCATTTGAATCCCGGTTAATGTAAATGAAAATAAAACGTTTACCTGTAAAGATGTTGATGGTACGGACAATGATGTAACTGTTCTGCGCTCTCTGTCGAGGCGTCCGAAACTCATTGACGAATGCGCCGTACCGCAAAATGCATCCGTACACCCCGATCTGTTGATAAACAAATTATATCGACCGTATGAGGTCCAGAAGATGTTTAATACTGAAATAAACAGTCATCGCGCCTTTAATACGCACTGTAGTGGCGAAATGGTATTTGATGCGGCCGCATCAAGAAAATGGGGCATTTGTTGGGCTGAGCGGCTAAAATGCACCCGATGTAGATATAAAAGTAAATATTATAAACTATATGAAGAGGTTCCGTCAAGTCGAAAGGGTAGGAAATCAGGGAAAGCTAATGTGGGTTTGCAGCTGGGCCTTATGAGCACACCAATCAGTAATTATGGTGCTTGTCGGCTGTTGGTAAACACAAACATAAAATTCCGCCGACGTATAACTCGATGCAAAAGCAGTCAAATAGGATAGCAGAGTCTATGGTTGGCTTAAACACTAAAAGTATGCATGAAATCAGACAAACTGTGGCCAGAGAGAATGAACTCTGTGGCAATAAACGTAGCAAGACGGTTCGAGTTGAAGGCGACACTTGCTACAATAACCCAATATTCAATAGCGACAGTACACCATTTCAAGCGGGTACAATCGTGACAACCACTATGTTGCGAGAATAATACCAAAGATAAATTAATCATTGGGGCATTTGTTGGCAGTAAGCTGTGCATAATAGGTAGTAAGCTAAGAAATCAGGGTGGAGATATCAGCTGCCCAAACCATCATGGTCACTGCACTGCCAACCTCCCCGAAAATGAGTCAATAGGTAATGAAGCGAAATGGAATGAAATAGTTACGAAGCAGATAAGTAGTGACTTACATGTTAGTCATTACACGGGGGACGGTGATAGTAAATCACACAAAGGTGTAGATGCCGCTCAACCAGGGGTAACGGTAACGCATCTAAAAGATATCCGCCATCTGAGTAACTCCCTGAAACGAGAAATAAACAAGGCGCCATTTAGCTCGAACATGTTTCGTGGGTCAAGAAAACAAACTTGAGAAACCGATTTGCTCTCTCTGTAAGATCCAGGTGCATTGCAGAGTTGAGGCAAGCACATGCCAAACATAATGGTAACTTAGAACAAATAAAGAGCATAATGCCAGGAATAATTTGCACAATAGTCATGTGTTTCAAAGGTTACTGTGGCAAGCAATGTTCACAGTAATAATTTCTGCTAAATTTAAAATTTTGAATTTTTTTCTGGAAAAATGTAGCAAAGAAGTACTGGCGTAGACCCTGATCGCGCAGCCAAATTGGTCATAATGTTTGCAAGTATCAACCGAGTCAATAAATAATGTTCAGGAAAAACGTTGCTACCTGTTGGGGAGCTATACACTTGATACCGGTTAGTAATCAAATACACAGTGCCAATTAAAGCGACGCGCCACTTTAATATGGCTGAACTAGTCAGTAACAGGCTCATCTGGCTCCCTGATGCATCTAAACAAATCTGTGTAATTAGTATGTAGACATGTACATAATGTAGATAGGTATAGTTAATTTACCGTAATTAATAAAACAGGAACTATTAGCAGATACAGGGTGGCTATGTGACGCCGTCGAGTGCATGGCTTAGACAGCGCTTTTCGCTATGGCAATTCTTTCGAGAATTATTTATAATTGTGGACTCAGCACTCAGGTGGGCCGGGTTAACACACAGGGAACAACCACATAAATGTGATATTTCAAGGTGCCTGGGTATTTCAAACACATTATGGTGTAACATGAATGCTACTCTATGTGTATAATAGTATTTTGTTCTTGCATCATTTGGAAATTTAACTTTAATCTTTCCATATTTGACTCGTACACCTGTGGTTATCCCGACCCACTTGATGCAACCATTTTCATTAAATAAAACTGATTTGCCAGCAATTCTGTCCTTTGTTCTCTTAATAAAACTTGCTGTAGCCATGATTAAAACCGTTTAGAATTGTTTTCAAAGAAAGCAGACGACATCCACGTGATGACCCGGAAATGCTTATAGGCTAGCAACCACCAATTAGTTTTTACTATACAACTTAACCGATTCCTCCAAATATGGCCATTCTCTCACACTTTCACTATTCGTATGGATGCTGTGGAACCTACCTGTTCATAAACCTGCAACCTGTCTGCACCGGATTTTCACTAATTAAACAATATGTTCACTTACTCCTAAGAAAGAAAATTCAACATTGTCCTGTCCGCCATTTTGTTTATCATCAAAGTGTCATGTGACGTAGTGTTCACATCACGTGACAAGCAGGCTCAGTAATTTCTTTTTTTTAAATGCTAGAAATATGCTGGAAACTGGTGTTTAAACAAAAAACACCCCAACATGTTTCTCAAGTAAAATTGGGCTGTAATGGATCAGGATTTACAAGCAAACTGGGTCTGTGGCCTCAAAACGTCTGCACTATTTTTTTATACCGGACTACAAAAGCATACCCCCTGGCCGATGTGTACTATATTTAGCACAGTGATACCTATAAGCGCATTTTTTTGCTATAATATCTCAATAAACTGCCTACCATTGTCTTGTCTGACCTATTTCGTGACAGCAAATGTAATTTGACATTCTTTAGAAGACTAACAACTTTTCAACAGTGGCAATTTAAGAATGGTCATATAATTATGGCTGTCCAGCTGCGGAAACTTCAGTTTCACCAGAATTTTCCAGAGTATTATTTTCTCATACATTTCTTAGGAAAAGTCTATATTGTTGATGCACTTGTAAAAAATTATTATAAAATAGATGGTGCTTGTCAAAAATATTGGCTGTTCCACAATTATGGGGTTAAAACGATTAAATTTATCGAAAGTCGGGTGATTTCGGAGTATTTTTGTCATTTTTTTATCATAAAAACAGGCGAAAAAGTGACTTTCGAAGTATTTAGTCAATCTACAAGTTGTAACTTGCATAGAAACATTTGCCCGCATAACTTAGTGACATGCCAGAATGATACGTGTCAAATTAAATTGAAACCAGCCCAGTGTATGAGTGCTGCCAGCGAATTCAGACATAGAAGTGTTAAAATGTCACAGGAAATTGAATCACGTTCCCGTGCCCCCCCCGTGTTGACACTTGTTTCCTTAGGGTATAGACACTGCCTGTTAAATGAGCAATGCTATCCCATATATATTTCTCTACCGATATGCACTGCTCAGAGTGAACTTGGTTAACCTAATGAAAACATGCCGGCCAATAAGCATACGAGGCGGGGTGTGAAAAACGCGGATTTCAAACGGGCGGGTAAAATGAAAATAAAGGTAAAAAAAAAACTTTCTTCTCACTCACCAAATGGAACAAATCATAGGTACATCAGGCTAACCAAAGACTCATTTGAATCCCGGGTTAATGTAAATGAAAATAAAACGTTTACCTGTAAAGATGTTGATGGTACGGACAATGATGTAACTGTTCTGCGCTCTCTGTCGAGGCGTCCGAAACTCATTGACGAATGCGCCGTACCGCAAAATGCATCCGTACACCCCGATCTGTTGATAAACAAATTATATCGACCGTATGAGGTCCAGAAGATGTTTAATACTGAAATAAACAGTCATCGCGCCTTTAATACGCACTGTAGTGGCGAAATGGTATTTGATGCGGCCGCATCAAGAAAATGGTGGGCATTTGGTGGGCTGAGCGGCTAAAATGCACCCGATGTAGATATAAAAGTAAATATTATAAACTATATGAAGAGGTTCCGTCAAGTCGAAAGGGTAGGAAATCAGGGAAAGCTAATGTGGGTTTGCAGCTGGGCCTTATGAGCACCATCCAATCAGTAATTATGGTGCTTGTCGGCTGTTGGTAAACACAAACATAATTCCGCCGACGTATAACTCGATGCAAAAGCAGTCAAATAGGATAGCAGAGTCTATGGTTGGCTTAAACACTAAAAGTATGCATGAAATCAGACAAACTGTGGCCAGAGAGAATGAACTCTGTGGCAATAAACGTAGCAAGACGGTTCGAGTTGAAGGCGACACTTGCTACAATAACCCAATATTCAATAGCGACAGTACACCATTTCAAGCGGGTACAATCGTGACAACCACTATGTGCGAGAATAATACCAAAGATAAATTAATCATTGGGGCATTTGTTGGCAGTAAGCTGTGCATAATAGGTAGTAAGCTAAGAAATCAGGGTGGAGATATCAGCTGCCCAAACCATCATGGTCACTGCACTGCCAACCTCCCCGAAAATGAGTCAATAGGTAATGAAGCGAAATGGAATGAAATAGTTACGAAGCAGATAAGTAGTGACTTACATGTTAGTCATTACACGGGGGACGGTGATAGTAAATCACACAAAGGTGTAGATGCCGCTCAACCAGGGGTAACGGTAACGCATCCGCCATCTGAGTAACTCCCTGAAACGAGAAATAAACAAGGCGCCATTTAGCTCGAACATGTTTCGTGGGGTCAAGAAAACAAACTTGAGAAACCGATTTGCTCTCTCTGTAAGATCCAGGTGCATTGCAGAGTTGAGGCAAGCACATGCCAAACATAATGGTAACTTAGAACAAATAAAGAGCATAATGCCAGGAATAATTTGCACAATAGTCATGTGTTTCAAAGGTTACTGTGGCAAGCAATGTTCACAGTATAATTTCTGCTAAATTTAAAATTTTTAAAATTTTGAATTTTTTTCTGGAAAAATGTAGCAAAGAAGTACTGGCGTAGACCCTGATCGCGCAGCCAAATTTGGTCATAATGTTTGCAAGTATCAACCGAGTCAATAAATAATGTTTCAGGAAAAACCGATTGCTACCTGTTGGGGAGCTATACACTTGATACCGGTTAGTAATCAAATACACAGTGCCAATTAAAGCGACGCGCCACTTTAATATGGCTGAACTAGTCAGTAACAGGCTCATCTGGCTCCCTGATGCATCTCAAATCTGTGTAATTAGTATGTAGACATGTACATAATGTAGATAGGTATAGTTAATTTACCGTAATTAATAAAACAGGAACTATTAGCAGATACAGGGTGGCTATGTGACGCCGTCGAGTGCATGGCTTAGACAGCGCTTTTCGCTATGGCAATTCTTTCGAGAATTATTTATAATTGTGGACTCAGCACTCAGGTGGGCCGGGTTAACACACAGGGAACAACCACATAAATGTGATATTTCAAGGTGCCTGGGTATTTCAAACACATTATGGTGTAACATGAATGCTACTCTATGTGTATAATAGTATTTTGTTCTTGCATCATTTGGAAATTTAACTTTAATCTTTCCATATTTGACTCGTACACCTGTGGTTATCCCGACCCACTTGATGCAACCATTTTCATTAAATAAAACTGATTTGCCAGCAATTCTGTCCTTTGTTCTCTTAATAAAACTTGCTGTAGCCATGATTAAAACCGTTTAGAATTGTTTTCAAAGAAAGCAGACGACATCCACTGATGACCCGGAAATGCTTATAGGCTAGCAACCACCAATTAGTTTTACTATACAACTTAACCGATTCCTCCAAATATGGCCATTCTCTCACACTTTCACTATTCGTATGGATGCTGTGGAACCTACCTGTTCATAACCTGCAACCTGTCTGCACCGGATTTTCACTAATTAAACAATATGTTCACTTACTCCTAAGAAAGAAAATTTCAACATTGTCCTGTCCGCCATTTTGTTTATCATCAAAGTGTCATGTGACGTAGTGTTCACATCACGTGACAAGCAGGCTCAGTAATTTCTTTTAAATGCTAGAAATATGCTGGAAACTGGTGTTAAAACACCCCAACATGTTTCTCAAGTAAAATTGGGCTGTAATGGATCAGGATTTACAAGCAAACTGGGTCTGTGGCCTCAAAACGTCTGCACTATTTTTTTATACCGGACTACAAAAAGCATACCCCCTGGCCGATGTGTACTATATTTAGCACAGTGATACCTATAAGCGCATTTTTTTGCTATAATATCTCAATAAACTGCCTACCATTGTCTTGTCTGACCTATTTCGTGACAGCAAATGTAATTTGACATTCTTTAGAAGACTAACTTTTCAACAGTGGCAATTTAAGAATGGTCATATAATTATGGCTGTCCAGCTGCGGAAAACTTCAGTTTCACCAGAATTTTCCAGAGTATTATTTTCTCATTCACATTTCTTAGAAAATCCTATATTGTTGATGCACTTGTAAAAAATTATTATAAAATAGATGGTGCTTGTCAAAAATATTGGCTGTTCCACAATTATGGGGTTAAAACGATTAAATTTATCGAAAGTCGGGTGATTTCGGAGTATTTTTGTCATTTTTTTATCATAAAAACAGGCGAAAAAGTGACTTTCGAAGTATTTAGTCAATCTACAAGTTGTAACTTGCATAGAAACATTTGCCCGCATAACTTAGTGACATGCCAGAATGATACGTGTCAAATTAAATTGAAACCAGCCCAGTGTATGAGTGCTGCCAGCGAATTCAGACATAGAAGTGTTAAAATGTCACAGGAAATTGAATCACGTGTGCCCGTGTTGACACTTGTTTCCTTAGGGTATAGACACTGCCTGTTAAATGAGCAATGCTATCCCATATATATTTCTCTACCGATATGCACTGCTCAGAGTGAACTTGGTTAACCTAATGAAAACATGCCGGCCAATAAGCATACGAGGCGGGGTGAAAAACGCGGATTTCAAACGGGGCGGGTAAATGAAAATAAAGGTAAAAAACTTTCTTCTCACTCACCAAATGGAACAAATCATAGGTACATCAGGCTAACCAAAGACTCATTTGAATCCCGGGTTAATGTAAATGAAAATAAAACGTTTACCTGTAAAGATGTTGATGGTACGGACAATGATGTAACTGTTCTGCGCTCTCTGTCGAGGCGTCCGAAACTCATTGACGAATGCGCCGTACCGCAAAATGCATCCGTACACCCCGATCTGTTGATAAACAAATTATATCGACCGTATGAGGTCCAGAAGATGTTTAATACTGAAATAAACAGTCATCGCGCCTTTAATACGCACTGTAGTGGCGAAATGGTATTTGATTTGGTATCAAGAAAATGGGGCATTTGTTGGGCTGAGCGGCTAAAATGCACCCGATGTAGATATAAAAGTAAATATTATAAACTATATGAAGAGGTTCCGTCAAGTCGAAAGGGTAGGAAATCAGGGAAAGCTAATGTGGGTTTGCAGCTGGGCCTTATGAGCACACCAATCAGTAATTATGGTGCTTGTCGGCTGTTGGTAAACACAAACATAATTCCGCCGACGTATAACTCGATGCAAAAGCAGTCAAATAGGATAGCAGAGTCTATGGTTGGCTTAAACACTAAAAGTATGCATGAAATCAGACAAACTGTGGCCAGAGAGAATGAACTCTGTGGCAATAAACGTAGCAAGACGGTTCGAGTTGAAGGCGACACTTGCTACAATAACCCAATATTCAATAGCGACAGTACACCATTTCAAGCGGGTACAATCGTGACAACCACTATGTGCGAGAATAATACCAAAGATAAATTAATCATTGGGGCATTTGTTGGCAGTAAGCTGTGCATAATAGGTAGTAAGCTAAGAAATCAGGGTGGAGATATCAGCTGCCCAAACCATCATGGTCACTGCACTGCCAACCTCCCCGAAAATGAGTCAATAGGTAATGAAGCGAAATGGAATGAAATAGTTACGAAGCAGATAAGTAGTGACTTACATGTTAGTCATTACACGGGGGACGGTGATAGTAAATCACACAAAGGTGTAGATGCCGCTCAACCAGGGGTAACGGTAACGCATCTAAAAGATATCCGCCATCTGAGTAACTCCCTGAAACGAGAAATAAACAAGGCGCCATTTAGCTCGAACATGTTTCGTGGGGTCAAGAAAACAAACTTGAGAAACCGATTTGCTCTCTCTGTAAGATCCAGGTGCATTGCAGAGTTGAGGCAAGCACATGCCAAACATAATGGTAAACTTAGAAACAAATAAAGAGCATAATGCCAGGAATAATTTGCACAATAGTCATGTGTTTCAATGTTCACAGTATAATTTCTGCTAAATTTAAAATTTTGAATTTTTTTCTGGAAAAATGTAGCAAAGAAGTACTGGCGTAGACCCTGATCGCGCAGCCAAATTTGGTCATAATGTTTGCAAGTATCAACCGAGTCAATAAATAATGTTCAGGAAAAACGTTGCTACCTGTTGGGGAGCTATACACTTGATACCGGTTAGTAATCAAATACACAGTGCCAATTAAAGCGACGCGCCACTTTAATATGGCTGAACTAGTCAGTAACAGGCTCATCTGGCTCCCTGATGCATCTCAAATCTGTGTAATTAGTATGTAGACATGTACATAATGTAGATAGGTATAGTTAATTTACCGTAATTAATAAAACAGGAACTATTAGCAGATACAGGGTGGCTATGTGACGCCGTCGAGTGCATGGCTTAGACAGCGCTTTTCGCTATGGCAATTCTTTCGAGAATTATTTATAATTGTGGACTCAGCACTCAGGTGGGCCGGGTTAACACACAGGGAACAACCACATAAATGTGATATTTCAAGGTGCCTGGGTATTTCAAACACATTATGGTGTAACATGAATGCTACTCTATGTGTAATAGTATTTTGTTCTTGCATCATTTGGAAATTTAACTTTAATCTTTCCATATTTGACTCGTACACCTGTGGTTATCCCGACCCACTTGATGCAACCATTTTCATTAAATAAAACTGATTTGCCAGCAATTCTGTCCTTTGTTCTCTTAATAAAACTTGCTGTAGCCATGATTAAAACCGTTTAGAATTGTTTTCAAAGAAAGCAGACGACATCCACTGATGACCCGGAAATGCTTATAGGCTAGCAACCACCAATTAGTTTTACTATACAACTTAACCGATTCCTCCAAATATGGCCATTCTCTCACACTTTCACTATTCGTATGGATGCTGTGGAACCTACCTGTTCATAACCTGCAACCTGTCTGCACCGGATTTTCACTAATTAAACAATATGTTCACTTACTCCTAAGAAAGAAAATTTCAACATTGTCCTGTCCGCCATTTTGTTTATCATCAAAGTGTCATGTGACGTAGTGTTCACATCACGTGACAAGCAGGCTCAGTAATTTCTTTTAAATGCTAGAAATATGCTGGAAACTGGTGTTAAAAACACCCCAACATGTTTCTCAAGTAAAATTGGGCTGTAATGGATCAGGATTTACAAGCAAACTGGGTCTGTGGCCTCAAAACGTCTGCACTATTTTTTTATACCGGACTACAAAAGCATACCCCCTGGCCGATGTGTACTATATTTAGCACAGTGATACCTAAATGTCAGTAAAACACATTGACACGGTAAAATAACCAATTTCAATTTATGCATGTGTATGTTCTTTCTTAATAATGTATTGATACATATTTGACAGTTATATCGCTAACATATCAAATACTCCGGATAATCGGTTGCAAAAATCAATTTTCCGTGTGTTACATTAAAGAGATGGGGTTAAAGTGCTACCCTCGCGAGAGGTATGGAGCAATTTTGTTTCTGGTATGCACCGTGCATGTATAGTTATGAAACTAGCAATGGCTTCAATTGCGGGATGGCGTTCGTTTGTCGGTCTATGAAAAAACTATGCCCTCACCGTCCGGAATTAGACAAATTTGTAATTTCAGAAGGCGCCACATAGACTGTCCATTTTAGAATGTGTATTATTCTCAGGTGGAGTCCTAGAGCCCGTTTCACTAAACTTCGCACGACTAAGAAGTTCGTAAGAGTACAATTTAAATTCACAATAACATTTGTTCTGACAACTGATTTTGGAAAATCGTTTAATAACATAAACCCATAGGTACAAAATAGTAGCATTAGAGAAATACGTTAATTTGAGAAGCAAATTCATAGATATCTTCGTATGAATATTTTTATCGTTCGAAGTTTAGTGAAACGGGCCCCTATTCTCTCCGGGACAGGCAATGCATTGATAAGTCCATTAGTAAGAAAATGGTAGATCAAGTCGAACTGTACATATCTTTCATAGTATCTACAATTTCCCACAGCACCCCGGCGACTGCTGTGCCGACATAATTTGCTGATCAGACAATACGGTGTACGGTTAGTTGCGAACAGTAACTCTTGAAATATACTCCCGTACCGTCAGTTCGCTACGGACGGTACGGGAGTAGATTGCAAGAGTTACTGTTCGCAACTACATGTAGGTGTACGGTTAGTTGCGAACGGTAACTCTTGAAATCTACTCCGGTACCGCCCGTTCGCTACGGACGGTACGGGAGTAGATTGCAAGAGTTACTGTTCACAACTACATGTAGGTGTACGGTTAGTTGCGAACGGTAACTCTTGAAATCTACTCCCGTACCGTCCGTTCGCTACGGACGGTACGGGAGTACATTGCAATAGTTACTGTTCGCAACTACATGTAGGTGTACGGTGTGATATGATACAGTGTAATTGCCAACGTATAGACAGGTTCATTGTTAAATGTAGCATAATTCATGTAGCCTTTCATCTGTGAGAAATAATATAATAATGCTAATGACAAGATGACGATAAATCACAATAGAAATTGAGATAGATGTGGGCACGTATCAGAACTCATATAGTCAGTGATCCAGTATCTATATTAATTGCATAAAGTGTGCTTTCGCAGTGTATTAACATTAAAGGTACATGCCCACTCAGTAGGAACATGTTCTTTATAGGAATTAAATAAGTGTATAATTGTGTCACTATTCCACCAGTTCTAAAACGTACGAGTGCCCGCTATACAGATATAATCAGTTAGTAATATTTATATTACTGATAGTGACGCGCGGGGGTATCAGGCTATTTTCATATGCAAATGAGGCATGCTATTTTTAATTATTTACACTAATTAAATGCGTCACCTGAAAAAATAATATTTTCGACAGATTATGAAGTATGATTATTGCACATCAAAAAATAAATGCAGAGAATAAATATTAATGTCTGTTAACATTTTAAGGAAACACGGTTATCGCCCCTGATATCAGTGTGGACATTTATTTCTGATATGAAATGTATAATAATGCCAATCATCACGTGGGGTAATGGTGAATGAATGTTTATTTTGGCAGAAAATGTCTCAGATAATGTCTCTGATGTAAAGAACAGTTTGTGCCTACGAGTGGACATGTACCTTTAAAATTATAATGCACTATTGTAATACATATACAAATGTGCGCGCTACATGAAACATGTTAGGTGAGTTGTACAGCTTCAATGTATGATACTTACTTAATACATAGAACATATCATTTGTGATGGTTTATTATGGTATTTATTAAACGCGTTGACTGATTTAATAAGAAACTCGGCACAGCCGCGTTTCTTATGTAATCAATACACTCGTTTAATGATTCTGAAGTGCTGTCAAAACATGTTGCAAATTATTCTAACGTGCTGTCAAAGCATGTTTATGATGATAAAAATGGAAAATAGAAAATAAACAGCGGATTTCAAAAACAATAAGATAGCGGTGTAAGGGTTAAATCGTCACTCATGTAAGCTCATCGATATGTGAGCAGTGTCAACAACGGGAGGGCTTACAGAGCTGTTCACAAGTCTGGTTCTCACCACAGGTGATGGAAAAAACCGCATGTCAGTATCGTCTCCAGTATAATTTATATTATAAACTACTGTCTGTTTCACGAAAGCTGCCCAAATTTTACGGCTATATAAACAATTCAAAAACAAGATTTTTTTCGATAATATTAAATTAAAGGATAATTTAAGAATGAGCCTTCTTTTTATTTCGTGAAATTTGGTCAAATATTGATTTTATTGCGAAAACAAAATTTCCCCATGTTAAATCCCCATAGACATCTTCACGGAGTGAAGATGTCTATGGGGATTTAACATGGGGAATTTTTTTTGAATTTTAGAAATACTGGACCGATTTTTAAAATTTAACTTTTGTTTTCTTAGTTAGATCATATCCAAGCTATCTAGTCAGGTTTCGGAGTCAATTTCCAAAAATTTTCGTTTTTTGACTCCTCCCACACTGCCTTACCTCTTTTTTTCCCATGTTAAATTCCCATAGAGAAATCAATTTTTCGTAATAAAACAAATATTTGACCAAATTTCACGAAATAAAAAGAAGGCTCATTCTTAAATTTTCCTTTAATTTAATATTATCAAAAGAAATCTTGTTTTTGAATTGTTTATATAGCCGTAAAATTTGGGCAGCTTTCGTGAAACAGACAGTATATTATAAACTATATTATCGGGTGGATTTGTTTAGGCACCTGTGGTTCTAACTCTGTGGTTCTAACTCTGTGGTTCTAACTCTGTGGTTCTAACTCTGTGGTTCTAACTACTCTGTGGTTCTAACTCTGTGGTTCTAACTCTGTGGTTCTAACTCTGTGCTTCTAACTCTGTGGTTCTAACTCTGTGCTTCTAACTCTGTGCTTCTAACTCTGTGCTTCTAACTCTGTGCTTCTAACTCTGTGGTTCTAACTCTGTGGTTCTAACTCTGTGCTTCTAACTCTGTGGTTCTAACTCTGTGCTTCTAACTCTGTGCTTCTAACTCTGTGGTTCTAACTCTGTGCTTCTAACTCTGTGCTTCTAACTCTGTGCTTCTAACTCTGGCAACTCAATATCCTTATTATCTTGCACCAGCGTAGGGCACGTAGAATTCTTTTTTTTATTAATTCGTTCCCACGAAATAACAATTCATTCCCTCTATTTAACAATTCGTTCCCTCGAATTAACAATTCCCATGGGAACGAATTGTTATATCGTGAACACGATTTGTTATATCGTGGGAACGAATTGTTAATTAGAGGGAACGAATTGTTAAATTGAGGGAACGAATTGTCATTTCGTGGGAACGAATAGTTAATTCGATGGAACGAATTGTTAACTTGAGGGGACGAATTGTTATTTCGTGGGAACGAATTAATAAAAAGAAAAAAGCCACGTCCCTACGTATAGCTAATCAGCCACTATATTATTTATTAAAGTACATGTATGTTCAATGTGCATATCCCAATATAGCAAAACATAAAAACAAGTACACTGTCAGTCTGATTAAGAATTATAAGAGACTATATACCAATCGCATACACATGTGTCACACTATCTCTGCACGACAGACAATTACCGGTCACTCATATTAGGTACACAGCCGCCGCCTACGTTCATCCTGCCAATCTGGAGGTCGTTTCACTAAACTTCGTACGACTAAAATGTTCGTAAATGCAAAGTTATGATAATCTATAAACTTCACATTAATAATGTTTTCTTGTAAACAATTGTTGGATTTACATGTGTTGAGCATAGGCTGCATATGCAGCCTATGCTCAATAAATGTAAACCCATCCATTGAAATTTCCAGACGATCCTACATTTGCACTTACGAACATTTTAGTCGTACGAAGTTTAGTGAAACGGGCCCCAGAAGATCTATCGCCATTTTGATTGCTTATGCCATGAAAATCAATATGTACTCATATACCGCATATTTCGGTCTGAGATTTGCAAAATAAAGATATGTTCTGTACTCGCAATTAAGCAATTTTATTTTATTGGCCTGAGCTGTAGCACAGCTCAGGCTCAGCCAAGCAAACTGCTTGCTTTCAGGTACAATATTCAAGTATATTGTAATGAAGACATTTATAAATATTGGCAAGATTATCATACATACTGCATATGTACTTGCAGCAGCTACGCAGACAAAGACGCAGCTTGCCCCGTTTTGTCATGGCGGGTTGCAATATTCGTAGCGTCGTAATAAACGTGTACTATACCATGCTTGTCGTTGGTCAGCGTAGTATACATATAGTAATCTGGCAAACAGCGTGGAACCTGATCAGACTGCACAAGTGTGCAGGATGATCTGGTTATACGCTGGTTGTCGCTGGTAAATAGCACCTTTACCCGTGACGCGTGGTAGTAAACGTGTCTACCTTGCCTGCCGTCGGTCAGATTATTCTGTATCTTGTGAAAGAAACACGATTAAAATTCACCGTACATCCCAGGGTTATTAATATTCATATGTGACGGGGATATCAAAAGCGCCCGCTTCACCTCAATCGTATACCAGTCTCAGAGCTGCAGACAAGCTTTGTGTCCAAAGAGTATTGTAGCCCCTGATTTCACATTAAATGCGTATTTTATTTTTTGCAAACAGTTTATTGATTGTCTTCATTTATTAAATAGGGAACACATGATAAACAAATTAAACATTCACTTATTTGAGTGTATTATTACTTATTCACTTATTAATACTGTAATGAAGTTGAAAATTTACTTAGTGGAGCGGCTAAAAGCAAACACTGTTTGCATTTTACAGCTATACTAAGTAACTTTCAACTTTATTACAGTAGTTTCACTGCTCAATTTGAAAATCAATGCGTATTTTCACATTGCTGTGAGTATTTTGTACTCCCACTTTTGATAATCAATGTGTATTCTGCTAAAATAAGTGCATAAAATACGCCAATACGCACCTTATCTGGAGCTCTGCAGTCTTCAATCAACTTGTCTTATTGAAACAAATATTGTTACCTGAGTGGAATGTATAAATATAGTACTCCTGCAACCACTGTGGAACCGGACCGGCCTTCACAGCTGTGACTGTGACTGGAGAAATTGGAGAAATGTGTTTTATGAACAGTATCTCCTGATAGTGTTATGCAGTCCTGTAGCAGGATAAGGATCTACATTGTTTGTTATTAGCAGGACATGTGTTTCACTGACTGAATGGCGAACAGTGCAGATCCTGATCAGACAGCGCGGATGCGCTGGCTGATCTGGATCTACACTGGTCGCAAAACACATAAGTATTCCCAGTCACAGCCACAAATATCAACGCTGGTTGCCGCTGATAAATGGCACCTTTTCGCTTACCCGTGAAGCCTAATCTTACAGTCCCTGTCGTGTACAGGTATTTCTGCCTCTTGATTTATCGGCCACGCTGGGTCCACCCCGGGGTCGCATTGTATCCATTATGGCAGACTCGACGGAAAAAAATGCGACCACATCGCCGAAATCTTTAATTTTAATAAAGTGTCGCTTCTCCGCAAACATCTATCGAGAACAGCTTTGTACACCTTTCCGATTTCATAATATGTATTTTTTTTACCGTGTTTTGACTATGCTGGTATCTTAATTAAAGGTACATGCCCACTCAGCAGACATAAAATGTTATTTCTATCAAATACATCATCTGAGACTTTTTCTGGCAATATAAACATTCATTCACCATTACCCCACATATTGATTGGCATTATTATACATTTTATATCAGACGTAAATTTTATCTGTATTATATCTGTATATTATATATATATAGGTTTTCGAACGGGTTGAAAAATGACACAATTATACACTTATTTAATTCCTATAAAGAACAGGTTGTGCCTACTGAGTGGGCATGTACCTTTAATGTATCTGCCATATTTGGCGATATTCCATAAAAATCCGGCCATTTTACCGAAATGCTTCAATTGGGTTCATTGCAAGTAACGTAAATTTTGTATATCCTCCAAACGTTCGTATAAAATAGCGATACGGCACAAATTGAGTCTTACCAGTGAATACGCCACTGTACGAATAATTGTTCTATATCGCGCATACCATGGTATACGTGTTGGTATATGAAGACATATTCGTAAAACGATGTCACACCAGGGGGCCGTTTCACTAAACTTCGCACGACTAAAATGTTCGTAAGTGCAAACTTATGATAGTCAGTAAATTTCATATTAACAATGTTTTCCTGTAAACATTTATTGGATTTACATGTATTGAGGATAGGCTGCATATGCAGCCTATGCTCAATAAATGTAAATCCATCAATTGAAATTTCCAGACGATCCTAAATTTGCACTTACGAACATTTTAGTCGTACGAAGTTTAGTGAAACGGCCCTCAGACTATTTAGCCCATTTGTGAATCCTGACAGGATGGATTCATCTTCAGGTCAGAAAAAAGGATGGGTTCTCCTAATGTACGTACCCTCATAATCCGTTCATCCGAGCGTCAGAAGAAAAACATACGGATACTAATAACATGCACCAAGGTGCGTTCTTGCAAATATCGCATTTCAAAGTAGAAATGCATGATCGAAACATAGCACCGTTTGAGCATCAACGTGAGTCGTGCAATACAACGACCATGTAGATATTAAAGGCACCATGTCCCATATAATGCCTCATATATAGATAATAGTAGGTTAGTGCCGTGAATGGGGAAACAATAGCTGGCGAGGCTTAGGAAACGGGATGGGCGAGGCTCTGCCGTTTCCGTGCCGCGCCAGATATTTTTTTTTCCATTCACGGCACTAACCTACTATTCTATTTATCCTGTCAACACTACACATAGCTTTAAAAATAACTCCAGCCGCATCATCAAAATCGGAGAATCTACTAGTATGACATCCGCACATATTCATACGCAGTGATTAGGTCGTATTGACAGGATATCAACAAAGTTTCACGACACCGTGTTTCACGGCACATACGCACTGTGTTGACGGGATAAATTCAACATGTGGTTCTCGCTTTGTACACTGAAAATTACCTACTCTCCTATGTCAAGGTGTATGATCACGTGGTACTAACAACAACAACAAATCCGATTGAAAGTACGTATTCATTTATATTGTCCTTATTACGTAACGGATTTGATGAAATATGGCACATCAAACGCGTCTTGTTAAGCTGCATTTGGTGGTCTCTGTATGTTCGCCCAAACTTCTGTCGTTTTTGCGAAGAATCGATTTCCGTGTCTCCGACACGGAAATCGATTATTTGCAAAAACGACATAAGTCTGTGCCAAACACCATGGACCACCAAATGCATCTCACAAAGACGCGTTTGCTGCGCCATATTTCATCGAAATCCGTTGCATATTAAGGAAAATATCAAATAATATTTACATTACAGTGGGCGACGTTGTTGTTGTTGTAACCACGTGATCATGCACCTTGAATGTGCTTAGCGATTTATTCTACTAAATACTATGATAAACTATGAGAAACAGGGGAGATACTATGGTTATGCATGTCTGCTTTTATTTGCCGAGGCAGCGCATTGTTTTAAATGTATCGTTTTTAGGTGTGACATTATAATTAAATACAGAGACAATAAGTCCTATACCGCTTACGGTCTAGACACTTCTTGAATTAATTTAAATCAGATTGATTCAGTAGCCATCGATTGCACAAGGCTAGTTACATGTATCTTTCAATGTTGTAAACAATATTGTTTATCCAATCATTGATTATGTAGGCGAATTATAGTTAGAATTGGGTTTAATTAATTATTTTCTACTGATATCTGAGACCCAATGTCTTTAACCCATTATAGATTGGACACTTTGTCAGTAGTATGAAATATGTTTTGAAAACATCATGGTTGCCTTCTTTGTCCTCGAAAGTTTGTAGAGAAATAAAAAAAACATATTTTTATTGAAATATTTAGACTGCAGTTGAATTGAAGACATTTATTCGTAATATCCATCGGATTTTACTTTAATCCCGAGTACTAAAGTACGACTTGTTGCGTGTAAAGTTGAACACGTTTCTCACGCAGTCAAATAAAAAGATCGCTCTCTGAAACGGACATGGTAAAATCGCCAACTCATCTACATGATCTAAACCACTTATAATAACACTACAGTACAGTGAGTGATATCATAGTCTCTAAGCCAGGGTGTTGATCACGTGCTTTCCGAACGGTTTGACGCCATGTTTTAGATATGTTTACAGTAATTTTCCTTCAATATCTTTCTAACGGAATGACACATTTTTATGAAAAATATGGCAGCAAATGCGGAACAGGTTGACCTTTATTGTAAACGTTTCCTTTAATCTCACTGGTCTGTCATTTTGACGACGAATCAGTTACCGTCAATGTAAATAAAATTCTCAAGCGCGCGAATGCATGAACTAAAAGGTACTAGATTCTTCGTGAAAATAATATTGCAATTGCAAAGAACCTTTAGAGCACCCATTAAACACGTAAGTCATCGTCTTTGGCCCGCTATATAGCATGAAAATCCGTCAGTTTTTAGGATTATTTTAAGGAAAATCTACTGTGACGATGACGTCATATATTACGTCACGTTGAAAAATGCCTTTCGGAAACCACGTGATCTCATACCCTGTAAACAGGATAACATGTATACATCATCAGTGACTTGTACGAGGTGTAGTCATACAGTTGTTTGGCTTTCTATATACAAGTTTAATATACCTGCCACAGTATGTTTCAATGTAATTTATCTCTAATAATTAATTCAGTTCATTGTTGCAAATACCATATACGGGCAGTGTGATTTACAGTGTATAAACCGCACACCATTCATTTCCAAAGACAAATATTTTTACGCAGGAGGTATCCTCCTGCGTAAAAATATTTTTCTTTGGAAATCACAAAGAAGTGTGGATTGCACTATTGCCTGATACAGTGGAACCTCTCTAAACCGGACACAGATAAAGGTTGTTGTGCTTAATTTCGATAGGTTTCATTGCCCGTTATCTCAGGTGTTAATGTCTGTTCATGGTCACAAACTACTCGCGCGTGTCATATCCCTGTGTCATCTCCTGGGGACCTCCCAGGGTGTCCGGTTTAGAGGGATTCCACTGTATATACATACTGGGGCGGGGGAGGGGGGGGGGGGGGGGGGGTTGGGGGGGGGGGGGGGGTTGGGGGGGGCTTTACTTCGTGTATCAAACACATATGCTACTTGTAAACACTGAATCAATTTACAAAATATGTTTTCGGTTGAGAAACAGGCCGAGTTACACATACATGTACAGTCATTTTAAGACACGCCAGCGCGCCCGGGCGCAACTGAAGGGACCAGTGGAAGAAGGGGGCTACCTCCATGGTGGGGGCGGTGGTGGGTATCCACCCCCTTATTCCATATTCCGCCGACCCCTTCAATCATGGTACTATTCTGACATTGTGACTTAAAAATGTCCCGTGTTCACCACACTTCGTGTATATTCACATGTTCACTAGTTTACCAACTGGTCATAGCTAAAATTCAAAATTAATCTCTACCCTTGTTTCTGTTTCATTTTCCTGCATTGATCAGAACAGAACAGAACAGGACATATCTTTATTTTTTCAAGATCTCAGACCGCAACATGCGGTATATGAGTACATAAGCATGATGTAAGCATGGCAAAAAGGCGACAGTGATACTCATTAACGCTGTATTCATTCGTTTACATGTGTACAAGCTAGTGGGTCCAATTTTAATCAGAATACGACGATATGTGACCAGCCATGACAAAACGGGGCTTAAACGTTTTTCCTCCATTCTAGTATGTTTATTTCATGATTCCTGAAAGATCTTACAGTCTTAAACCGGCAATATCTACACGTACTCAATCCGCATCGGATCAACGGTAAACAGTATAGACATAGATCAGACTGCGCAGATGCGCAGTCTGAGCTGTGTCTACACTGGTTGCCAAACCAACAATTATGTTCATTTCGCTTCACAATCCCGCCCCACATCTAGTCCGACTATAGTCTGGTTTGATTAATGTGCTATTATTAACATACCTCCATAATTTGCGTAGATAAATACTGTATCAAGTAGGTTGGGCACGTTACAATTAGTACAGATCGCTATAATCACTCCAAACTGGAGCAAAAACACTAAACAAGCGACTACTGTCGATAACACACTGTATTACATAAAGCGGGCTTTCGCAGTGCAATAACAGTGTATTAAATACCATGATACACGAGTGTAATAAATATGAACAATCAAACTGCTACGGAAAGCATTTTAGATGATCAGTACAGAGTTCATATAATTATGATGTTGTGCTTATACAACGAATACAATTTAAAGGAAATCACAGCGTAGCCTCAAGTCTTATGAAATTAGTAAACTCGTTTAATAAATACTATATAATTACCTGATACAAAATTAACGTAAGACGTACTTTGATCAGAGACAAAATGAGACAAATTGAGACATACTGAAATGTGTGTCCGGTTCACATAGGTTATACTGTACTAGTATATAGTGTGTATATGTGTCTGTGACTGGAGACATGGGACTTATCCGTTTGGCAACCTGTGTAGATCCAGATCAGCCTGTGCATCAGCACAGTCTGATCAGGATCTGCACTGTTCGCCATTTCGTCATGCGTTTAACAAGCAATATAAATCGTTACCAGGCTACATGAGTGTACTATTTGATCGGGAGCTAAATTGGTCACAAATCCAATAAGTCACATTTCTCCACCACTCACCTGTCACAACCTCATTTGAGTATCGCTAAATGTAGACATGCGTATGTGTTTTATTATAATGAACATACAGTATAGCTATTGATCAGTTGTAGGAAAACATACAGTTTACACCACTGTTTTTATATGTTATCTCCCTTGACATAACATATTGTGTCACGCAAATTTCTATGGGGGCAGCCATTGATCGTGCTACGCCTAAACGGCGAGTATGACCCAGAAAATAGTGCCCTGTGCCAACGTATCCTATGGCGTTTTGATCTGTCTTGCTTTGTATCTAAAACTTTACATATACTATTCCCTGTAGTTTGTACAGTTTTGTGCTAAGTTTATCAGTTAAATTCTGGAAAATACGAATCAAGACATTTCGTGCGTATGAATACAGCAGCTAGTATCCTTAGTTCTCATAGTTAGGTAGCAGTGAACAGATAGCCGCCAGTTTCGTACAATTGTTTTCTGGGAGTTTCAAACAGTAATTTAATTTAGAGAAAACGTATGTATGGGAATGAGTTTGCACCATCACAGTACATTTGCCTCTGGATGATGAAAATACGCACCTTTCAGTCTCTAGTTCCGCAAATGATCATTTTTTTGTGGAGATAGCATATTTCAGTACTTTCAGTACTTTGATTCATCGTGTAATCTCATTACCAAGTGTTCATGCTACACTGTGGATGTGTTTAATCAAGTGTGTGCGGCTCGCAAATACTGTATAAATTAGAATTACTACTTCCCTTGATATTAATATAACGCAATTTGCTTACTTCATATATAGCACTATTGAAGAAAGCCGAAACACGCCGTGTGTTTAATGAGCAGTATGCATATTGAAAATTCAATAAATCATCTAAAACTATGAAAAATAAATTCACTTGTGTAACTGTCCGGCTTAGAGAGGTTTTACGATTACTGCCTATATCTAGTGGTGCCAACGGAGCCTCGCAGGGGACGTAGAATATTTTGTTTTATTAATTCGTTCCCACGAAATAACAATTCGTTTCCTCAAGTTAACAATTCGTTCTCATGAATTAACATTTCGTTGTCACGAATTAATAATTCGTTCCCACAATTTAACAATTCGTTCCCATAAAATAACAATTCATTCCCACTGGAACGAATTATTAATTCGTGGGAACGAATTGTTATATCGTGGGAACGAATTGTTAATTCGAGGGAACGAATTGTTAAATTGAGGGAACGAATTGTTATATCGTGGCAACTAATTGTTAAATTGAGGGAACGAATTGTTATTTCGAAGGAACGAATTGTTAACTTGAGGGAACGAATTGTTATTTCGTGGGAACGAATTAATAAAGAAAATCCATTTCCCCTGCGGGTCTCCGTAGGTATCGGTCTACGTTGGTTGGCTGAGCCTGAGGTATGCTTTCCAATGTGATATTGGGCGGTACTTAATGGCATAATTATACGAGATTAACCACACAAGACGTAACATTTACCAATATTAATGTAATCGCAGAATGGAAGGACGTTTTGATATATTCGTAAATTCAAAATTCGTATTGTGAGAAAAAGTTAGCCGGCCTACGTCGCTTGCGTCCAGCGTAGACCACAGACCAGCCGGCGTATTCGTGCAGTCTGGTTTGGGGCTGCGCTTGTTGCCATTTCAAAATTCCTACATGGTCCATGCGCACGAATCCCATGTTCAAGATCTACACGGTTTTTAAACGTGATAAAGTCCATTTTTTCCAGGTAGCGGCCTTGACAAATGGAGAGCACCTGGAATTTAGACAAGTCAACACAACACCCCAGAAGAAAATGCGACGATTTATATTAATAAGTCTATGTTGTCACTGTCAATGGAGATATGGGCTTTATGCCTTTTATGACAAGTCTAATTTCTGGTCTGTGACTTAGAAATGGTGCTCATGTATCCATGGGAGACGAGTTCTTGATCTTAGACATTGAAATGGTGTGTATGACATCTGTGGCAGTCGGCGATTTGATTTCATAATTAAAACATAAACAATCCACATTTTAAATAAATTAAATCATGTTTTGTGTAGATTGTTTCCAAAATATGCATATCGCTATAATACGTGCTACAGAAGCGCTTCAAAATATGTCAAAATATATTCGTTTACTGCAATTGTGGCTCGTATACTGATTTGGCCTCACTTTTGCCCAGTCGCTAATTGTACATGTACACTTAATGTCTGTTTCACGAAACCTGCCAAACTTTTACGGCTATACAGTGAAACTTCTCTAAACCGGACACCCTGGGAGGTCCCCAGTGTGTCCGGTTTAGACAGGTTTCACTGTAAATCAGGTATTTGATCATTCCGAGTCATAGCTGTGTGCTATGCGATCACAAACAGACATTATCACCTGAGATAAATAACCAAGAAACTCATCAAAAATAAGATCATAGGTGTTTTCTTGTGTCCGATTTAGAGAGGCTACACTGTATATACAATGCAAAAACAATATTTTTTTCGATAATATTAAATTTTATCAAAATTTAATATTGAGCCTTCTGTCGTGAAATTTTGTGAAATATTGATTTTATATAGTTTTTTTTTTACTCCCCAGCTCCTCTGCCTCCTTTTCCCCCCTGTTACATTCCCATAGACAAATCAATGTTTCGTAATCAAATCAATATTGGACCAAATTCAACGACATAAAAAGAAGTCTCAATCTTAAAAAGTGCTAAAATTTAATATTATCCAAAAAGAATATTGTTTTTGAATAGTTTATATATCCAAGTTTCGTGAAACAGGCAGTAGAGACTGGGCAAGTGGGGCCAATCTGTGACTAAGTGCATGCACGAACATGCACTGTACATGCAGTTCACACAGGTGGGGAAACAGCGTTTTATTTTTGCATTATAACTAAGATTCACTCCACCAGATGTTCAGTCGGTGACCTTCCATGCACCTAAAGAAAGCAAATCTAATATTTCACACCACATATCACAACAGAGAGAAGCCGTGTGATTTTGTACCTGTTAAGATGCGCCATATCTCATAAAACATAGTTACAAAATTTACGATATTTTCCGTAAGTAACGTCCATGGTTGACAAAATCTTCACCGCAAATGCGGAATATAATTCCGCATTTGCTATGAACATTTCGTCAACTTTCGACTTCATTTACATAAAATATCACAGTTTCTGTAAATGTTTTTCATGAAAACTCTTCTTAGGTACAAATTCGCACGTGTCTCAATGATGTTTCCATTTGAACCTCAATTGACAGTTAAAGACGAAGTCTAATATGACGATGATGAATAACCTTGTAAAGTCTGACAGTAATAATTATGATATATGCCCAATTAAATA
Source organism: Conchocele bisecta (assembly GCA_029237695.1). Lineage (NCBI taxonomy): Eukaryota > Metazoa > Mollusca > Bivalvia > Lucinida > Thyasiridae > Conchocele > Conchocele bisecta. Next base: position 90,052,004 of record CM055265.1, on the reverse strand, counting down.
TAAACCGACAGTTATTACATATGGTCAATGATCATACTGAACGAAGATAAATTGTCAAAGGGAAGTCTACCACTGGCGTTGCTAGCTACATTAATTCGCCTCCGATATGTTATCTGCAATTTGACCCATTCAAAAAATGTGAGCAACTGAAGTGCATACCAAAACCGGTTGCATGTAGGTCAAAATTTAGTAAACTGTATATTTTATACCTTTAAACAAATAGTCTTTGATGAAGAACTAGTAAATTTCCAAACATAATAGAACAGGGAAATCATTTTCCCATGGAAGCCATCTTTTCTCTAGTTGTTGTTCAACATTCAACATAACGAAATGAAGCTTTCAAATTTAAATGATATACATGTAAATATCAGATAAACACATTGACATTGTAAAATAACCAATTTATGCATGTGTATGTTCTTTATTAATAATGTATTGATACATCTCTGACAGTTTTACTTCGCTAACATATCAAACACGCCGGATAACCGATTGCAAAAATCACTCTTCCATGCGTTACATTAGAGAGATGGGGTTAAATTGCTACCCTCGCGAGTGGTATGGTGCGGGGAAGCAATTTTGTTTCTATGGCGTCGCTAGAGCCGGCGACTTGCGGGTGTGCTTTATGTGTGTGGTGTTTTAAATTTATACCAACATAACTTGAACATAATACGGGGCCCCGCAGGGACGTATAATTCCTTTTTTTTTATTAATTCGTTCCCACGAAATTACAATTCGTTCCCACGGGAACAAATTGTTAATTCGTGGGAACGAATTGTTATATCGTGGGAACGAATTGTTAATTCGAAGGAACGAATTGTTAAATTGAGGGAACGAATTGTTATATCGTGGGAACGAATTGTTAATTCGAGAGAACGAATTGTTAAACTGAGGGAACGAATTATTATTTCGTAGGAACGAATTAATAAAAAAAAATCCATGTCCCCTGCGAGGCCCCGTACAATAAAGCCCAACTTGTGTAACCGACTATGATAATACTTGCATAGCACGTGACACAAATGTACAATTGCATGCAATACAACTGCACTTGCCATGTGTTATTTTCCTTTAAGTCGTGTTCGGTGACTATTAATTAAGGACTTATTTACTTTTAAATTGTCTTGTAATTATTGTGTCGGTGCTGACAAACCAGCTGAGGAATAAATTATTCATTTAAACGTGAACATTGTTGACTCTGACCAGACTGCGCGAATGCGCAGGCTGGTCTGGGCCTACACTGTACGCGAATATATGCATAATAATATCAAGTTCTAGAAGAATGTTTAACATATTGTTAGCCTGTTTTTTAGAGATGGAATTCGTATTGCAATAAATATTGTTTAAATACACTGTATGAACTGCATATCACCGTATCCCCCTTCCCACTGACCCCTTAATAACAGTCTTAGCCCCCTTTTCACCATACCCTCTTCAATTGGCCACGTCGCATTGCAATCTGACAACGCGCATGATCTGCCTATCAGGGAAACATACAGTCGAACTTCAATAAGAGCGAACGTGGGGCTCCGATTTCCGTGTATGCATACAATTACAAGCTATCATGTTTAATGAACAGAAAATTGCCTGCAACTGATATGTTATTAGATCCAATTAAGCATGTTAATATTGCACGTGTCACCTTTGGTTAAGACACTATCAGTGCAAATGTAGGACTACATTCTTTGGCGCAGATATTGTGTCTGTCTATGTGTACATTCCACGTAATTGCGGTCTTATATTTTAATACTCATCTGGGACTGAAGAAATGGGGCTCATGTGTTTCGCGGCCAGTGTAGATCCAGATCAGCCTGTGCATCCGCACAGTCTGATCAGTATCTGCACTGTACCCTCACACATACTATATGTCGTTATCTGGCTACATGTGTGTGATATTTGATAAGATATATACTGGTCACAAATCACATAAGCCTAATGTCTTCAGTTACAGCCACATGTGTTCCTTTCAATGTTTCCCACTTCACCGAGTGACTCTCATATACAAGTACAAGGTGCATGATCACAGCAACAACACTGGCTGAAAGTGTTGAAAGCACGCCCGCTCCAAAGCAAGTATTATTTGATATTTTCCTTAAAGGTACATGCCCACGTGCCAGGTTATAATATAGGGAGGTATACTTTTTTCGTCTATTTGTTACATATGACATTGTTAGTGTAAAATAAAGTCATTAACCATTTCCCGACGATATAATTGGCAGTATTATACTTCGTATATCAAACAGGAATTTCCACACTGGTATCAGGGGCGATAACCGTGTTTCCTTAAAATGTTAACTCACATTACTATTTATTCTCTGTATTTATTTGTTGATGTATATATCTGTATAGCGAGCACTCGTACTTTTTAGAACTGGTGGAATAGTGACACAATTATACACTTATTGAATTCCTATAAAGAACAGTTTATGCCTACTGAGTGGGCATGTACCTTTAATAGGCAACGGATTTTGATGAAATATGGCGCAGCAAACGCGTCTTCATGAGCTGCATTTGGTGGTCCCGGGAGTTCGGCTTATACTTATGTCGTTTTTGCGAAGAATCGATTTCCGTGTCAGTAGACTAAAGATATAACATGTTGTCAGTATGTTGCATCGATAATATACGTGAACATGCGTCATTTACAGAAAATATTGATATTCTTGTAAACTCTACATATATAGGTAATCGGAAATATACAATTGCTCGTCAATCTATGATTATGACGGCTTGACATTTTAAAAACGATTTTTTTTTTCAAATAGCAAATAGTGGCCGTTCTGTGGTCTGAAATGTGAAGTGATTGGTTGTGCTAATTGTTAGCAACGCCTCCAGCCAACGCCCTGTACTCGTATACGTAATTACTAAGGCAAATATGTATATTATATTTAATTTATAATAAAGCATTTGATTTACTTTTGCATTAGCAGTCATTGGTTTGCATTAGCAGTCATTGGTTTGCATTAGCAGTCATTGGTTTGATTGCACTCGGGCGACCTGGTTTCTAAAACGACGGGAAACTAATATTTTCAAAAAAATATTATTTCTCGGCAAAAACACATTTTGTCAACACATAAGAATCATCTCCCAAGGAGATGATTCTTATGTGTTAACAAAACGTGTGTTTGTTGAGAAAAAAATGGAAACTTTCAAAAGTGGAGACGACAACGTCATGCATTCAGCAGTGTAAGGATTAAGTTCCTCACTATTGTTAAGAAGAATGTTTTCTTGAATAAATGATGAACAGTGTATAATCTGATGCCTATGATGATCTGGATATACACCGGTTGCAAGCGAAGGCAATCCGATATCATCCGCGGTTTATGCCGTCAACACAGTGAGTATGTGCCGTGAAACACGGTACCGTGAAACATTTTTTATATCCTGTCAATACTACCTAATCACTGCGTATGAATACGTGCGGTGGCTGGGGTTGTTTTTTTTGCATTTTAAAGCCATTTGTAGGTGTTGGCGGGATAAATAGAATAGTATATAGGTCAGTGCCGTGAATGGGAAAACATATCTGGCGCGGCACGGAAACGGGATGTGCTCGGCAGAGCCTCGCCCATCCCGTTTCCTAAGCCTTGCCAGATATTTTCCCATTCACGGCACTGACCTACTATTCTCTATGTCACAGTATACTAGACATACATACATGTCATCGTAAATATAGAAACACTTGAATGGAACAGATGTACTATTCGTGTTATGAGCGACTTAACAAAATCCAATTAGTTTTTTTTTTAAGAATCCACATGTAAAAGTTAATATATTTGTTTAATTATAGGTCAGACGGGGAAATCCAATTGTAATGGTGTTTAATCCATATATTTTATTAGGCCCATGTTTGGCTCACTTTTTCACTCCCGGTAGTCCCATGGTATTTTAATAACCTGTTTAAAGCATGGCATTGTGTTGATTTAACCCCTTCACCCCTAATTATCTGACATGGATAGTTCCATGCTCATTTCTGGATTATTCCATTAAGGACCCGTTCTATACATGATTATCCTTTGATTCAAAGATAATTGCTTCGTGAATATGGTGGAATATATGTATAACATATATATGTGAATACTGCCTCGTTACTATACGGTACATCGAGTGGTCCATTCGGCCATCTTTGCGTGTTCCAGCCATCAGCCAGTTTCACCGGTACTCGTCTGGTGTTTGACAAGAAACTGACAATGCGAAATAGAACATATACTATAATGTAGCTAATCATACATAGAAAAGCCAGGGCTTCAAGTCATATGTTGGTGTACTTTTGTCGACATTCTCAAAATGTACATCCGCTATGGCTGACGAGTACATTTTTCCTAGACACTGTACTGTGGTATATGTAAATACACATGGGCCAGATATACTCTCCCCATATGAAGCTTCACTGCACTATTTTAACAGTGTCTAATAATAGAGTACCGTAGTGGGTATATATGGTATGTGTTGGGTTGTTAGCCAGGTAAAAGTGACACACTGTGCATTTTCTGTGTATGAGGTTATTTACAATGGTGATTCAAGTTGTGAAAGAAAAAACAGGCACACAACTCTCCGGGAAACACGTACTTTACAGTTTGGTGTAATATAATTGATAGGAGTCCGTAGTCCTGGCTTTCCTATGTGTGATTAGCTACATTATATCATATGTTCTACTTCGCATTGTCAGTTTCTTGTCAAATGCCAGAAGAGGTGAAACTGGCTGATGGCTGGAATACACAAAGATGGCCGAGTTGGTCACTCCATGTGCCGTATTATAGGATACAGTAACACGACAGTGTTCACACATATGTTATATATATATAACATCACATTTACGAATCAAATATCTTTGAATCAAAGGATGATCAGGTATAGAGAGTCTCCTTAATCAGATAAGGAGTGTCTTAAATATATCTGAAAAAAATGTACAAACACTGCATATCCTTGTTATAGCCGTCTCAGCTGAGTGTACAGAGTTTGCATATGTTTACTGCATAGGCACCTTGTGGTATGAACGTCAAAACGCTCTTTAAATCATACCCAACTTTACACTTATATTAAAAATTTACAAGGTTGGACACTCGCCATATTTCCAACCAACGGAAGTGGGGTACTAGTGTACCTTGGGCACGGCTCGCTGATTCAGTAATTGTAACGCGCGAGAAGTCCCGGCCTTCGCGCGCGTTACAATTACTGAATTAACGAGCCGGACCCAAAGTAAATAACATACTTCCGTTGGTTGAAAAGATGGCGAGTGTCCTACCTTCTAGATATTTAATATCAGAATAAAATTGGGTATGATTTAAAGAGGCTTTTCTCGTTCATACCACAAAGTGCCTGTGGTTTGCTGCATGGTATGTAGGCTTGAATTGGTTAAACACAAATCACGTTTTCCATTCAGGCTGCATTATTTAGTTTAGTATTCAAGAGAACGTTTCCAGTATGTGATGAAACTATTCGGAACAAGCAAAAACCGCAACGAGAGTAAAACATAGTTTCCGTTTACCTGGCATCGCCACACATCTAATTACGCGTGCACTAAACAGAGGTTATATCATTCGTCGTTACAAAGGAATTACATTCGTATGTCACAAAATGACACATCGCATATATAACGCCTTGTCGTAAAATGACATGCAGTTGAGAAGGTGAGTTGCATTTCTGGCTATTTAATTGAGGTTTTTATTCACCCATTGTAATCGGATGGCTTCCGCAGATATGTGGCTGTGGCTGGAAAAATGGGGCTTATGGGTCTTGCGACCTGTATAGATCCAGATCAGCCTGTGCATCCGCACAGTCTGATCAGGATCTGCAATGTTCGCCATTCCGTTTAATGAAATACCCGTCATACTTCTAACAAGGAATATAGAAGGTTATCCGGTTAAAGGTGTGTATTATTTGATCAGAAACCACACTGGTCACAAATCCCATAACCACAATTTCTCCAGTCACAGACACATATGTGGCTGTGACTGGATAAGTGGGGCTCGTGGGTTTCGTGTGACCAGTGTATCACCTGATCAAAGAGCATTTTCCTATAACCTGCGAATTATCTTTCTTGTATAAAATGAGCGCCCACAATGAATTGACACAGTGTAATAAAAATCATATTACACAAGTGTAATACATATGCAAATCAGTTTGTTACAGAAAACACGTTTAATGACAAGTTGAAACTCGTTGACTGATTTCATAAGAAACTCGGCATAGCCTCGTTTCCTATGAAATCGGTCTACTCGTTGAATAATTATATCATATTAAACCAATCATCACCGATACAAAATCCTCTATATATTACTTGTTAGGAGAATGGCGGGTGTTTCATTGATGAATTGACGAAGATCTGTAGCCTATTTCATCAACATTGCAAAGTATACTTTACTAGCAAAGTATACTTTGAGGGAGTAATCATTTATTTTTCCTGAAATGCATTATTTCATATAGAACTAACAAATGCATGTATTTCATGATTAAAAGTATGCAGAATTATTATACTGAATTTATTACATTATCACAGCCATAATGGCTGTGATAATGTAATAAATTCAGTATAATAAAAATTAATAAATTTATCATAAAATTGAAAATTTCTCCCTCAAAGTGTACTTTGCTACTAAAGTATACTTTGCAATGTTGATGAAATAGGCTACTGGTCAGACGGTGCGGATGCAGAGGGTGATCTGGTTATACACTGGCCATCGAACCCACAAGTCCTAATTGTCCTCACAGCCATAGATGTTCACACACTTTAACCCATTCACCCCCAAGCAACTGGAATGGATTTGTATATGTTAATTTCCGGATTAATCCAATCATCACAAAATTACTTGCAAAAAGTGCAGATCTTGATGAGACGGCTCGTCACGAGCCGGCTCATCTGGATCTGCACTATTTGCCAATACCACTATACAGGCCTGTGGTGTTGAAAGGGTTAAAGTTGCACTAACCGATGTACCTAGCAAACTAGGTGTGTACATGTTTACACAAAATTATGTTACATTATTATATATTGAAATATTTATTTGTATTATATAATATAGACATCCTAAACTAACAGTGTTAAATAAATAGAACAATAGTGAAACAGGTGATTGGTTTGCTGGAATTCCTTGCCGGTGCTGGAAACCGAATTTGCCGGTATAACGAACAGTTTAAACAGCATGCAGATTCGTTTGGCGGTAAATTGAACCGGGAGGCGAATTTGCCGTTGTATCGTGTGCCGTTGTAAGCGTTTTGACTGTATGTTGAAACTCATTTTGGAACTAAAATATTGATAGTTTTGTCTACATATTTTATATACTGTACATAATGAATAAACTATCACATTTGGTCCTTCAGTGCCCTTGATTGTTATGTTGAATGTCGACGTAAACGATAACACGTTACATCTCTAGCCTTCCATTTCGGAGCACATTATTTTACAAATCATATGTGTATGGATTCTGCATCGAAAGAATAACATATAAAACTTCACAACATTTCCACTTCCAAACGCCATTTCTATTTAGAAAATAACACGTCTATACTGTTTCACATTTTGCGTCATTTCTATTTAATAGAACGGAGTGGCTGCTGACAATTAATTGTCACCAGCGAATAAACGAAGAAATCGCTGCTGACAATTGATTGTCAGGAGCGAATAAACGAAGAAATCGCTGGTGATAATTGATTGTCAGGAGCGAAAAAACGACGAAATCGCTGGTGACAATTGTAAATATTGAGCTCTGATTTTAGGATTTACTCCTCCCTATGTGTGAATACGGGATTCGACCCATTTGACCTCGGTGTCCGAAAATTGGACGTTAACCCCTTTTCAATCAATCCATGAACATAGTCATATCCTAATAATTGTTTAAGCAGGTGCTAAAAGTGGCGGTAACATTAGTTTGATGTTTATTGTCTTTTGTCTGTTTCTTAGTCTATTACAGACGGGCATTTAATTAGGAACCATTACTTATTTGACAAGTTAGACGTTTGTATTTATTGTGAGTGCGAACAAAAGAATAGACAGTAATTATCTGCGAATATATATATATATTTCTTTATTTCCTCCAAATAGGAGAGCTCAGAGCATAGTTATGTACATACAACAAACATAATAATACAGAAAACAAATGGACATACAAACTATAATACATGTATATACAGGTGACAGCTCCTGTGACATTGTGCCATCTGAAGAGCACCTCCATCAGCAATTATATCGATATCAGGAGAATATATGTAGAGCTGCCGCCGGACAAGTGAGAATTCGACGATATAATAATAATAATTATGTATCGTTTCGTATGATCTTAACATTTGATATAATCCACTTTTTAATCACTTCGGCGAGAAAACGAAGTGTCAATATAACGACCAAAGCAGATGCAGTTCAGTGATTCCACATATTGATCTGGTCTATACATTAACAATCCAGGTTCCTCCATACACGTCGTCTAAAAAAATTCCCCAAAAATCACCCCTGGGGAAAGTGCCTAATTTGCATAAATACAAGATGGCCGCCATGAATGTAGGTCAAGGGCTAGAACTTTGTATCGGATTGTGATAGGAACATGATTTTGGTGTCTATACTTATGTTTTGGCAGGAATATTTCCAGAAACTTTGGATATGTTATTCTACATTTATAACTTTACTCAAAACAGTCATAACGAGAGACCTTGTGTTGCAAATTTGTTGGGTGTCAGCCTACTTTTCGAGCTTTTCTGGTACAGTTTTTCAAAACATCGTACCCAGTACAGCATGCGTACGATTCGCAAAAATATTCTTCCGTTGAAATGCAGAAATTGTAAGAATATGACTGCCAATAGTAGTATGTTAATAGGGTAGGACAGCGAGTCAATGCCCACCCGTACATGCACCAACTGTCACCAGCGATTTCGCCGATTTTTCGCTGCTGACAATCAATTGTCACCAGCGATTTCGCCGATTTTTCGCTGCTGACAATCAATTGTCACCAGCGATTTCGTCGTTTTTTCGTTGCTGACAATTAATTGTTACCAGCGATTTCGTCGTTTTTTCGCTGCTGACAATTAATTGTCAGCAGACCCAGCCTTAATAGAAAAGAACACTCGAATGCACAAGACACAAATGCAACTGGACCGACGTTTTCGTAACATACACATTCAAGGTGTAGGATCACGTGGTACTAACAACAACAACAAGTACTGAAACTTCCAGAATTTATCCGATTGAAAGTACCTATTCTTTTATATTGTCTTTAACGCGTCTTGTTAATCTGCATTTGGTGATCTCTGTATTTCCGCCCAAAATTCTGTTGTTTTTGCGAAGAATCGATTTCTGTGTCTCCCACACGGAAATCGAGTCTCCGATTTATTTACGATGCACTTCAATATTGGCTCGATTTAGACTACGCAGTTGTCATAATAAGCATTACAATCATAATGGACATGTCCATGTCGTTGGTTACGTCGCATATACTGTACAAATGGTCAAAATTCAGCTACACCGACAGCGATGTCGATTTTATTTAAAATTCGCCGCCATTTTGAATTTGCTTTTGAGAGTGACCAATCAGAGGCCATGATTAGGGGTCAAAGGTGAACAAATAAAAGCAAAAACGGCACTTCATGTATATTAGGCTACTTCAGGTATATTAGGTTACTTCAGATATAAACAGCATTTATTCAACCCCCTTTATTATGTTACATGGAGCAATGGTTGCGGTATAAAATTATTTATTATTCTGGTTGCGAATGTTGGGTTGAATATGGAACAGCGGGATTCTGTCATATGTGGCTGTGACTGAATAAGTGGGGTTTATGGGTTGTGCGACCAGTGTAGATCCAGATCAGCCTGTGCATCCGCACAGTCTGATCAAGACCTGCACTGTTCGCCGTTTCAGCAATAAATCACCCGCCATGCTTCTAACAAGCAATGTTGATCATTACCGGGCTACATGAGTGTGATCCGGAGCTACACTGATGACACATCCCATAAGCCCCATTTCTGCAGTGGCCACATGTCGGTGAAGCCTAGGTTGTGACTCGGAACGTCATGCTGGCAACCATTTAACCCCGATTTAGCTGACATCATACCGTATCATGCAACATATCAAGCCGCCGTGTACCAATGATTACTATAACAGTGGCCATGTAAATATAGGTTCTTACACGCATGGCCATTTTTGGCCGATATAGATTTTGAAAATGAGCTATGTTTTCCGTAAATGATGTCGAAAGTTGAAACAACTTTTGACGCCATTTACGGAAAATATGACATGTTTTTATCGAACTCAATACTTCATAAGAAACGAGGCATGACGATTTTATTCTGAAATCAGTCAACGAGTTTAATAAATATCATATTAAATCAACACGTAATATATTATATGTTCTTATTTGCATAAGCACAACATCACTCGGCATGTGCTGTGTCTTATGAAATCAGTTTTAGTAAATATTGTATTAAAGGTACATGCCCAATGAGTAAGCACAACCTGTTCATCTGAGACATTTTCTGGAAAAATAAACATTCACTCACTATTACCCCGCGTATTGATTGGCATTATTACACATTTTATATCAGACGTATTTGTTCATACTCATATCAGGGGCGATAACCGTGTTTCCTTCAAATGTTAACTGACAATACTATTTATTCTTTGCATTAGTTTTTTGATGTGGAATGGTCATACTTTATAGTATGTCGAATATATTATTTTTTCCGGTGACGCATTTAATTAGTATAAATAATTAAAAAAATATCGTGCCTCATTTGCATATGAAAATAGCCTGATTCCACCGCGAGTCACTATCAGTAAAATACATATTACTAAATGATTATATCTGTATAGCGGACACTTGCAATTTTTAAAACTGGTGGAATAGTGACACAATTATACACTTATTGAATTCCTATAAAGAACATTCTGTGCCTACTGGGTGGGCATGTACCTTTAAATCAACACACATATTGGATTTTTTATTTTGCATAACTAGATAATCATATATTGAAGCTGTACCGATCACTGGTCAATAACCCATTTGCAAATATAAAATATCCTATTCACTTCAGGTGAAGGTATGCAATATAGAGCTCAGACAGAGTGATGTACATTATTGTAACAATATAGAGCTCAGACAGAGTGATGTACATTATTGTAACAATATAGAGCTCAGACAGAGTGATGTACACTTATTGTAACAATATAGAGCTCAGTCAGAGTGATGTACATTATTGTAACAATATAGAGCTCAGACAGAGTGAGAGTGATGTACATTATTGTAACAACCACAGCGTCATATATTGAAGCTGTACTGATCACATTATCAATAAATACAATATAAAATGTTCTTTTCACTTCAGGTCAAGGAATGCAATACGCTTTAGACGCAATACTTATCTAGAGTTCTGTCAGAGTGATGTATTGTAACGACAATTGTCTAAATGTGGCTGTGGCTTGACAAATGGGGCCTCTGGGATGTGTGACCAGTGTAGCTCCTGATCAAATAACACTCATGTAGCCTGATAACGATATATACTGTTACAAGCATGGCTGGTGTTTCATGGATAAAATAGCGAACAGTGTAGATCCTCATCAGACTGTGCGGATGCACAGGTGATCTGGATCTACACTGGTCGCAAAACCAATAAGCCCCGTTTCTCTAGTCGCATTCACAAATATGGCTACCACCCATATTGTGACAATGGCTCCCGGCTCCGTATGTGACAATGCCTTATGGCCCAGTGGTTTCCGTTCGTTCGCCTCTCGATAACGGAGTACCAGCCGAGACATTAAGGACATTTATCTGTGCTGTCAGACAAGAAAATATCATTTTTGTGAAAGAACAAAAACATTCTGTCACACTGTGAACAGGCAACAGTTTGTCATTTCGAGGACTGTGCACAAAACATATTAGTGGTAGGGTTTCACTACAGGCATATATGTAGTTAGAGGAGAAAACAAACTTGTGCGGCCTGTATGTTGGTATGTTGCTATATGTACTACTCTCTGTTTCACGAAACCTGTCCAAATTGTACGGCTATATAAACAATGCAAAAACTATATCTTTTTCGATAATATTAAATGTTATCAAAATTTAAGAATGATCCTTCTTTTTATTTCATGAAATTTGGTCAAATATTGATTTTATTACGAAAATGATTTCTGTGGTAATTTAACATGGGGAAAACAGAGGTGGAGAACCTGGAAGAGGAGTCGAAAAACGAAAAAATTTGGAAATTGATTCTGAAATGTAGCTAGTTAGGTTGGAAATGATCTAATTAAGAAAACAAAAGTTACATTTTGAAAATCGGTCCACTATTTCTGATTTCGTGGGAACGAATTGTTAAATTGAGGGAACGAATTGTGATTCGTAGGAACGAATTGTTAATTCGTGGGAACGAATTATTAAATTGAGGGAACTAATTGTTATTTCGTGGGAACGAATTGTTATTTCGTGGGAACGAATTAATAATAAAAAAAAAATTCTACGTCCCCTGCGGGGCTCCGTAAATATCACACACGTACATGAATGTTTTTTTCGGTATACCAACAGTAGTTATATTCGACATATATTAACAGTAACAGCTGATTTTTCCTCGGTATATTAAAGAGCAATTTGTTATCGGCGATATGAACATTAGGGGCAACCCATCCACCGTGAAACAGACTCTCTGGCTGTGCAAATTTGCAGTCTTCTCTCACTCACTGTATATCTTCATTACTCTACTCTCCAACATGTCATGTACAGGCATTGTAACATACGGAGCGCCGCAGGGAAGTAGAATATTTTTTTATTAATTCGTTCCCACGAAATAAAAATTCGTTCCCACGAAATAACAATTCGTTCCCTCAATTTACAACAATTCGTTCCCACGAAATAACAATTTCGGGAACGAATTGTTATATCGTGGGAACGAATTGTTGATTCGATGGAACGAATTTTTAAATTAAGGGAATGAAATGTCATTTTGTGGGAACGAATTGTTAATTCGAGGGAACAAATTGTTAAATTGAGGGAACGAATTGTTATTTCGAGATAACGAATTAATTAAAAAAAATCCATGTCCCCTGTGAACAGTGAAAATAAACCGTTTAACCCTTTCACCCCTAAGTAACTGGAATGGATTTTGATATGTTAATTTTGCAACCGATCCAATTGTCACAAAATGATATTCAGACTAGTCCATTTATTAAAAGGGTATGTTTTTGTTCTCAAAAATAAGAAAATTACTTGGAAAAAGTGCAGATCCTGATGTGACGGCTCGTCACGAGCCGGCGTATCTGGATCTACACTGTTTGCCAATACCACAATACAGGTATGTAGTGTTGAAAGGGTCAATGACAAAAAATATCTACCACTGCACTACTATCTGATTCAAATTTACAGTGTATTAGCGACGTATAATTGGCGATACTATAGATACCACGACCACCCATTTAAACAGTTAATATAAAATGTATAGACACGTTATTGCAATATATAGACTATAATATGACACTAATAAAACATTACCCCGACTTAGCGAGTGAGGCAATACCTCTTCACAACATGAATATGACGCCAATATCAAACACGTCGCCGGCTGCGAAACAAGACTTATTATATTGTTCCCCAGTCTAGCTCCTAATCCAATGTTTGACAGTGTTGCACTTAGCTGATTGAATGACGAACACTGCAGATCTTGGTCAGGGTCTACAGTGACCGCCATGGCCACAAGCCATCTTTCTCCAGCGACAGCCAGAAACAAGACACAGGCGTAAGGGTGATCTGGGAGGAAACTGGAGTATCCGGAGGAACCCCACTTGTCCGGTCTGGTGACAACCTTACCATTTTCTCAGCTGGTCCAAGTCTGACTGAGATTGGAGAAATGTGACTAACATCATTTGTGGCCAGACCCCTAACCGGATAGGTGTGTGTGTGTATGTGTGTGTACGTGCGTGCGTGCGCGCGCGCGTGCGTGTGTGTGTGTGTTGAGTGTGTGTTGAGGGGTATTCAGTTTAATGAGATTGTTAGAAGGATAACAGGTGTGTAGCTGGCTGAACGTCGAACACTGCACACCCTGATCATGACGCGCCCATGCGCGCAGGCTGATCTTGGTCTGCACTGATCGAAAAAACCGTAAGTTCCATTTGTCAACTCACAGTTACAAATTACCGTATAGAGGTTGGTTAATTCTACCTCTAAACTCGACACGTATCACCCCGGGTTAATAAAAATGTTGAAACGATTCGATAAGTTATGCTGTCAACTCTATTCATTGGCCGTATTTGCAAGACACCATCCGTCTTTCTTAATAATTGATCGAGAACACGAGAAAATAGGTACGTCGAAAGCATAAATAAGGCCTTCGTGATTTGGTTCGTCTCAAGCCGATGCCAGGATGCGCTTTTACGAGGGACTCTGACAATGACAAAGCCATATATTTTTCTCTCCGGTATGCTTTCAACTCTGTGAAAACTGGGTTGATGCAACACGAGTATGTGGAATAAATCCGCGCTTACATTGTATGTTTTTTTTGAAATCGTGTTTGGCGATTAATGTCATGGCTCTTTTGACTGTCTTGCAATTCCAATCCACGCACGTTCGTTATAGGGACTATCTCATTTATCTGTACAAGACTCGTTTGTATACTGAAATTGTGGCTGTGAATGGAACGAAGGAGATTATGGAATTTGCGACCGGTGTGGTTCCAGATCAGCATGCGCATCCCGTTTCATCAGTGGAACAATTGGCTGCTTCAAGCAAACATTACATATCAGTATCTGACTGCTTGCTATAGCTAGCAGATCGGTGACTAGATTGGGCACAAATACCATAATCCCCGTATATAGATGTGACCATGGATGTGACCCTCATGCGATTGTGATGTGATGTGATGTGACGTGACTACAAATGTACATGTATAGCGAGCATATTATAGAAAACAGCCATATTGGTCGCCTGGCGACCAAGTTGGCTGTTTTCTATAATCAGATCGTCGCCCAATTTGAAATGTACACCATTACGCAGCGGTTTCGTTTTATCGGGGCCCTTTCACTTGCGCCCTGGGACATCGTCGCCCATCTGGCTCCCGTAGCGCCATCTATCGCGGGGCATTGTGGGTAATCGTGGTTTAAGCGTTGTGTTGATTTGCTGTTATTATTGCTGGCGTATTCCCCAATGCGCTAATATGTCAAATCTCAGGTCACGTGTGCTTCCGTGATTCAATTTCCGCGTAGCTAAACATCATCGTGCCTGCAACGTTTTTAGGGCAGTGTGTCTCAGAAGATGAATTGGATGTTTAATATGTGACTTTTCGCTTCATTGATTCCAAATAATATATTTATTTTTCTCTGAAATGATCATGCGATATCATATTCTGAAAGAAATTTCCATCTTAGAAATAAATTTAGTTAATTTAAGTAAGTTTAAACTAGTAAGCAGAAAATGTAGTGTTCGCAACACTGACGGAATGTCGAACAGTACATGATCTGATCAGCTGATGTGTTCCCAATTGACACAAGGACCAGGGGGCCGTTTTACTAAACTTCGTACGACTAAAATGTTCGTAAGTGCAAACTTATGATATGTCTGTAAATTTCACATTAACAATGGTTTCGTATAAACTATTATTGGATTTATATTTATTGAGCATAGGCTGCATTTGCAGCCTATGCTCAATAAATGTAAATCCATCAGC
Source organism: Conchocele bisecta (assembly GCA_029237695.1). Lineage (NCBI taxonomy): Eukaryota > Metazoa > Mollusca > Bivalvia > Lucinida > Thyasiridae > Conchocele > Conchocele bisecta. Next base: position 90,036,382 of record CM055265.1, on the reverse strand, counting down.
ATTTGCAGCATATGCTAAATAAACGTAAATCCATCAATTGCAATTTCCAGACGATCCTAAATTTGCACTTAAGAACATTTTAGTCGTACGAAGTTTAGTGAAACGGGCCCCAGGTTGACGCCTTGTGAAAGATGCATTAAAGAAAAACAACACGAACATCGTATCGTGTAGAACACATTGTTATGTTTTTGTCTGTCTGATTCTTTGGCAAGTATACCGTGTCTGTGTGCCAAACTTGTCAGGCATTGTCAATTGACAAATAACTGGAAACAGTTATTCTCTTACTTTCACAAAAGAAACTGTGTATTTTGCCATCAATCACGCTGACTGTATATAGAAGAGAGATATTTGCGACTTAGCCAAATTGCATTGTAGAGCCGACTATTGTTCATCGACGACTATCGTTTGCGTGTATAATTAAGCCGGGGAAAATAACGTAGCCATTCCGGCTTAATTATACACGTGCACGATAGTCGTCGATGAACAATAGTCGGCTCTAACATCAACGACTATTATTATATGACTAAGTATTTCAGTCATTCTCATTGGCCGAAACACGACCACGTGATTATATACAAATTTAATGTAGACCTCTGAACGGTTTGTTTACACGAACAAGCACTCTCGGACCGCGAGACCGGTCCGAGATGTGTTTATTCATGTAAAGGTTAGACACCACCAAATAGTTTACTATATAATTTAACCGAATGCCATCCAATAAGGCCAGTTTCACTATTCGTATGGATGCTGTGGGACCCACTTGTACATGACCTGCAGCCAGTCTGTACTGGTTCTGCATGAACTAAACAATAGGTTCACTTACTCCTAAGAAAGAAAAATCCAACCTTGTCATATCCTCCAATATTGTGTACATCTTTTGGCCACGGAAACTCCGTTTACATCAAGTGACCAACAGGTTCAGTGTTTTCTTTTAAATGCTACACATATGCTGAAAACTGGTGTTAAATAATAAAGGCACCCCAAAATGTTCCTCAAGTGAAACTGGGTAGTAATGGATCAATATTTGCAAGCAAACGGTGTCTGTGACCTCAAAACACCCGCACTATTTTTTTTATACCGGACTACTTTTGCATACACCCTGGGCGATTTCGCACCATTTGGTGTCTTCTAACCTATAAGTGTACCAGTCCCACTTTAAATCATTCTACAATATTCACTATTCAAAACTAGCTTCTATTCCTGGATACAGTACCAAGTTTGGAGCAAATATCTCAAATAATTGTCACACAGCCGCTGTGTAACTCCACCATGGTACTGTCCACATTCTGCCTTAAATTGAGCTACTACAGCACTATGGAGAATTTTAATAGATAATGAATTAAAAGCACAAATCTCCATAAAATCACATAACATTACCATAAATAGTGGTATAGCTAACCATTCTACATATACATACTCATCACTGAAACTATACCAACATGTATGCCACTCTGGAATGGTCGACAGACAAAAGGGTACTGGCTTGGAACGGTCAGTCTTGAAATTTGCTTTATGACACAGGAGGAAAGGAAAAACAATGTTTTCTGAGTACTAGTGTATTGGTACTATACCGATATGCGAAAACAATACACTTACGCCTAATTTTGGCAAATTTTGGAACAGCGTCGCGATGTCGCGCCACTTTCCCGAACTTCTTAATTGTCCATCAGGAAGCCAATATCATGAACAAAAATATGAAAAACACACTATAATTACTGTTTTGGTGTATAGTACTGTCAAATTCCGAGCCCAATCACCTACAGGTAAGTTACATACACTGGTTTATTATATTTGACAAATAAAGCTGAGAAATCAAGATTTTAGAATATTTTGAAGCCTATAACTGTCCGTCTGCGATACAAAAAGAACAAATGTGTTGCATCGCGGAGTCCGCTCGATTACTCTTGTCGCAGTAACTTTAAATTATGTTCCCAGAGACATAGCTACAAGAAACATAAACTTCCAACTTCAAATTCTACAAAAAAACATATCTCACATAGGGCCTAGGCACACCTTATAGGTTAGACACCACCAAATAGTTTTACTATATAATTTAACCGAATGCCATCCAATAAGACCAGTCTCTCCTACTTTCACTATTCGTATGGATGCTGTGTGACCCACTTGTACATGACCTGCAGCCAGTCTGTACTGGTTCTGCATGAACTAAACAATAGGTTACTTACTCCCAAGAAAGAAAAATCCAACCTTGTCATATCCTCCAATATTGTGTACATTTTTTGGCCACGGAAACTCCGTTTACATCAAGTGACCAACAGGTTCAGTGTTTTCTTTTAAATGCTACAAATATGCTGAAAACTGGTGTTAAAGGCACCCCAAAATGTTCCCCTAGTGAAACTGGGTAGTAATGAATCAAGATTTGCAAGCAAACGGTGTCTGTGACCTCAAAACACCCGCATTATTTTTTTTATACCGGACTACTTTTGCATACACCCTGGGCGATTTCGCACCATTTGGTGTCTTCTAACCTAAACAAACCTATTGTTCACCTCCTTTACTTAGAGCGCATGCGTAAATCGAACACATTTTGAAAAAAAATAATTAAAATTTAAAAAACATTTTTTTTTAAATAATTATTGAAAATTGTGTGAAACCAAAAAAACACATTTTTTTTTCGGCCGGATATTTTGAAAAAAATATTTTAAAATTTAAAAAAACTTTTTTTTTTAAATAATTATTGAAAATTGTGTGAAACCAAAAAAAAAGTGGATTTATTTTTTTTCGGCCGGATATTTTGAAAAAAATATTGGCCAGAAATATTTTAATATGGGGCCAGAAAGTCAGTGTCATATAATGAAACAATTATTGTCTTTTGAGTCGGTGTACATGAGATTTACGGACCTTCGAAAAGTGATGTTCACCGACGCCGAACATTCTCATTGGCCGAAACACGACCACGTGATTATATACAAATTCTGAACGGTTTGTTTACACGAATAAGCACTCTCGGACCGCGAGACCGGTCCGAGATGTGTTTATTCATGTAAACAAACCTATTGTTCACCTCCTTAGAGCGCATGCGTAAATCGAACACATTTTGAATTTTTTTTTTTTAAATTTAAGAAAACATTTTTTTTTAAATAATTATTGAAAATTGTGTGAAACCAAAAAAAAGTTGATTTTTTTTTTCGGCCGGATATTTTGAAAAAAATATTGGCCAGAATTGTCATATAATAAAACAATTATTGTCTTTTGAGTCGGTGTACATGAGATTTACGGACCTTTGAAAAGTGATGTTCACCTCCGCCTTCGGCGTCGGTGAACATCACTTTTCGAAGGTCCGTAAATCTCATGTACACCTCCTCAAATACAATAATTGTATATTGTCGACGACTAATGTTCACCGGTAGTGAAGTTTCTTAAACATTGTCTAAGTTGTTCAACGACGCACAGTAAAGGTGAAATGGTTTCAGAAATGGCTAAGTTATTTTCCCCGGCTTAATTATACACGTGAACGACAGTCGTCGATGAACAATAGTCGGCTCTACTAGCATCCATGATTTGACAAAACGGGCATGAAGTTATTGTCAGTAAGACTGTTGTAGATCACAACTAAACTTTATCAGGTAACAAGCTTCGCATTGTCCGACTTCATGCTCACTACGTCTGTTTCACGAAACCTGCCCAAATGTTACGGTCAGATAAACAATGCAAAAACAGTATTAATTTTGATAATATGAATTCATAGCAACATTTAAAAATGAGACTTCTTTTTATTTCGTGAAATTTGGTAAAATATTTATTTTATTACGAAAAATTAATTAGTGTATGGAAATTTAACATGCCAGAAAAGGAGGGGGCTGGGGGAGGAGTCAAACAACGAAATAAAAAATGGAAATTGACTCCAAAACCTTGCTAGATAGCTTGGAAATGATCTAAGAAAATAAAAGTTAAATTTAGAAAATCGGTTCCCCATGTTAAACCCCCATAGACATCTTCACTCACTCTGTGAAGATGTCTATAGGGATTTAGCATGGATTTTCGTAATAAAATCGATATTGGACAAAATTTCACGAAATAAAACGAAGGTCCATTCTTAAATTTTGTGTTTGCATTGTTTATATAGCCGCAAAATTTGGACAGGTTTCATGAAACAGACAGTAATAACAAGCTGTCGTATCCTGTATTGAATAGATACGCACATGCATAATCGTTACCGAATGACGTCAGTGTAATGAAGCAACATAAACAAGTCCGCGTTCCTGTATTGAATAGATACGCAGGAATAGATACGACCAATTAAACCAGGGATTTAGTGTACGGGATATGAAACTTCGCGTTTTCTCGGTATTATGTCTCTGATTAAACCATGTTATTATGCCAAACCGCAAACATCACACGTTGTCTGATAAATAGAATAACATGATCGTGCATTTTAACACCAAGTTATATTTACTATGTTTTTTCTTCTTGTTTATTCAAAACTTCAATACCTATAGACTGTAAATGAAAGTTGTCACTAGAGGGATAAGTATGTTGGTCTGTGTCTACACTGGTCGTCAAGTTAATAGGCCCGTTTTTGTCAGAGTTTGTCCCATGTTATAATCTGCAACATGATCTACTTTAACGGGTTTTAGAAAACCAACAAGGGTTGCTTGGAAACAGCGCAAAACACATCCGAAACGGCAATATCGGTCGTCCAACGAACAACGCCGTACACGCGTTCCGCATCGGTTCCCGGTTTACGTTTTAATGTACACGCGTTCCGCATCGGTTCCCGGTTTACGTTTTAATGACGTGGAACCGGAAAACAGGCGCAGCATAATAGTATAGTGTCAGTGATGGCCGAAGCATAACACATGATCGTTTAATGGGGTGATTGGATATCGTCATTAACGGACGAACATAAACTATCGGGAGTAAATGGTATAGCAGACTGCTACGGGGCCCCACAGGGGACATGTTTTTTTTTTATTAATTCGTTCCCACGAAACAACAATTCGTTCCCTCAATTTATTAATTGGTTCCCACGAAATAACAGTTCGTTCCCACGAAATAACAATTCGTTCCCTCAATTTATTAATTCTTTCCCACGAAATAACAATTCGTTCTGCGAATGAATTGTTAAATTTAGGGACCGAATTGTTAATTCGTGGGAACGAATTGTTAATTTCAGGGAACGAATTGTTATTTCGTGGGAACGAATTATTAAAAAACCGGCGCAAAAAAACATGCACCGGTTACTAGACGAAAGCATGCGTGTATGCGATCTCGTCAGGAAACCGGTGCATGTTCGACGTGAACTATTTTACGCCGTCGCGGAGTGCAGCACCAGTGAAGCCTCAGGTTTATTTTGATTTGGTGTTGTAAGACTTTTTAAGTAAGAACACATGACGCCAGTCTACAATGTACACATAGTTCCTTTTTCAAACGCACTTAATGCACATTGCGATGTGCAAATAGGCGTGTCCCCATTTTATTATAATTACCCACAAAATGGGCAGTTTGTTTATATAATGTTAAACCTGAGAGCATGTTTAAATTGAAACACAAATCTTTTATCGAACTCTAACTTCACCGCAGATTTCCTCATTCAAAACTGATTTGTCTAATGAATTTATGTCCTCTAAGTTAATATTTACTTCGTTCAATCGTGGCGCTACTGCACCCCGACACATGTCTGAGATTTAGTGTTACAGTGCAACCACTCTACGGACACCCTGGGATCTCCCCAGGGTGTCCTGTTTAGAGATGTTCCGCTGTAAACAAGCACCCAATGAACAGTGTTTGTCATTTTCAATCATGAACAGATCCGACAACGAAATAAATAACAGTGAAACCCATCTAAATTGAACACAACGGGGTCCCCATAGTGTCCGGTTTAGAGAGGTTCTACTGTACCAGGTACCTCGGTACGCATTGACCGAATACTCCCCGACTGATAATACAATCACTGGCGCTGCATTCCGCGCCGAAATAAAATGTATCACATCCAACAAAAATGCATGGTTTCCTGGCCAGGTGCCACTCACATCTACTTACATGGTTTCCTGGCCAGGTGCCACTCACATCTACTTACAGATACCGCATAAACGAATATTTCGTCTAGTAACCGGCGCAAATTTCTTGCGCCGGTTGCTAGACGAAAATGTGTTTATGCAGTATATTCTGCATGTATAGAATGGGAATTCGTCAGGAATCCGGCGCCTAATTCGACATGAAACATTCAGTGCACCACCAATGCCAATGGTGCATCATTAATTGACGCTGATTCCATGTAGCAGGGTCATGCTGTATTCGAAAATACATTCGCTGACTACGTCACATTGGTGGCATTACGTCACATGACATCGGTGTAATGACGCAACGTAAAAAAAGCCAATTGTTCGTTCAGCGAAAACGGCACATTTCATAGAATGAAACGTGAAATGATAAGTAGACTACCGGACTAGTGTATGTATATGGTATCTCCCTTGAGATAGCGTATCGTGTCACGCAAAATTATATGGGGCAGCCATTGATCGTGCTACGCATAAACGGCGAGACCGACCAAGAAAATAGTGTCCTGTGCCAACTTATCCTATGGCGTTTTGGTCTTTCTTGCTTTGTATCTAAAACCCTGCATATACTATGCTCTATTGTTTTCACAGTTTTGCGCTCAGTTTATCAGCTAAATTCTGGAAAATACGAATCAAGACATTTCGTGCGTATGAATACAGCAGCTATTATCTTTATTTCTCACAGTTAGGTAGCAGTGAACAATTAGCCGCCAGTTACGCACAATTTTTTTCTGGGAGTTTCAAACAGTAATTTATTCTAGAGAACACGTATATATGGGAATATATACCATCACAGTACATTTGCCTCTGGATGATGATTGAGAAAATATGCAACTTTCAGTCTCTAGTTCCACAAGTGATCAGTTTGTGTGGAGATAACATATTTCAGTACTTTCAGTACTTTGATTTGATACTAGTATCAAGTTCATCAGATTGTTCTCGGAAACGAAAATAATTCCACGAGCCTCAAACTTCCACGCGTTTCCTACGCTTTATACAGTGGAACCTCACTAAACCGAACACCAAGACAACATCAGTGATCTTATTTGTGATGGGTGTCTTGGTCATTTATCTCAGACGTTAATGTATGTTCATGATTGCAAAGCACGCACATACGTGTAAGAATGGTCATATGCCTGATTTACAGTGGAACATCTCTAAACCGGACACCCTGGAGACCTCCCAGGGTGTCCGGTTTAGAGAGGTTTCACTGTTTGAAACGACTTTAGGCATGTAGTCGCTACATTTGTCTAGAATGTTCATGCAGATGCCTGAATAAGAATGCAACTTCTCCGAGCCATACACCCAGGGACCTCCCAGGGTGCCAGGTTTAGTGTGGTCTCACTGTAGTTATATAAAATCTTTACAGACCAATAATTCCAGCACACAAATATTTACACAATTCCCTAACATTTGATTGGTCCGTAGCATGTCTCTGTCCAAAATTTATATCCCAGTAAACTCCCATGCCGAACTACTTTCCGTAACCGTGAGGCGCAGTTAAAATAATTCTTAAGAAAACGGAAAATAAACACATTTTCTTGATTAATTTATTTCAAATGCTGGAATTATAAGGAATGAATGGCCTTTTTGTGGAATTTATCGGGGATATAAACTTGGAAAAGTCGCGGGAATACTGGACGAGACCTTCCGGCCTTCGTCCAGTATTCCCGCGACTTTTCCAAGTTTATACCCCGATAAATTCCACAAAAAGGCCATTCATTCCTATAGTACATGCAATGCAGCATGGCTATTTTCATCTCGGTTCAAACAAAGATTTTGTGTTTTACCTCCAACGCTCTGCTTTAGACGATACAAGCCATGTACCTAAAAAGATGTGCGATTTTTCATGAAAGAATATTTACAGAAACTGTGATATTTTCTATAAATTACGTTGAAAGTTGACGAATCTTTCATAGCAAATGCGGGATTCTATTCCGCATTTGCTTTGAAAATTTCGTCAACTTTCGACATCATTTACGGAAAATATCATACATTATGTAATAGTCTCATGGGATATCGCACTTCTTCTTAGGTACACATTCACATGGCTTGTCTCACACTAGTATTTATATATTTAATTGAAGAGCTTACACTATCTAAATCTATCTAATTTCGATTGGGTGCAAAGGAACGGTGCCTTCAGGGGGTCGTATCACTAAACATCGTATGACTAAAATGTTTGTAATTATAATAAAAAGTGCAACATTATGATAGTCTGTAAATTTTACATTAACAATGTTTTCTTGTAAACAATTATTGGATTTACATTTATTGAGCATACGCTTCAGATGCTCAATAAATGTAAATCCGTCAATTGAAATTTCCAGACGATCCTAAAAAAACATTTAAGTAAAACGGGCCCCTGATGTCTGCATCGTTTTTTTTCCTTTGAACTACATGCCATGTTTGCGTACACTCGAAGGCTCGTCAGTCATACATTGTTTGCCATTTTATTTGGTCACCTACATGTCTTCACCATCGCTGGCGATTCATTGGTTATTTAGAGACTAGATGTTAAATAATCGATATCTACAACGGTCGGACAGACGTAAGGTCCATTATATTCGATTGTGAACCACTAAATATGAGTCGCACTGTGAAGGCAATAGTTTATGGCAGCAATCGGCATGCTTCTAAAACCCGCTGTAGACGTTTATCAGGCTGCGTGAGTGCGCTGCCATGCCAGTACCTAGACTGATCACAAATGTCGGAATTCTCATTCTTCCAGTCACAGCGGCTAATGCAAATATCCAGAGAATGTAATTCCCCCGCATGATATAATGGTATCATCCACAGTGGGGAATGTACATCAGTCGGGCCTGCTGTATATGCTATTTATATTGGTGTCGTCGCCTGAAGTTTCTTGGTCGTCATTTATCCCAGGTGATAATTTCTGCTCATGATCGCATAGCACACAACTATAGCTCACAATGATCAAATGCCTGATTTACGGTGAAACCTCTCTAAGCCGGACACCCTGGGGATCTACCAGGGTGTCCGGTTTAGAGAAGTTTCACTGCACAACAATAATTGTGTAGCTATCCCAGACCTTTTAACTATTTAAAATTACCTCTGGCTATATTATAGTATTACTTAGTTTAAAATAGTTCAATCCCGCTCAACTAGAGCGTGTCAGTCAAATGCAACTGCACTTTTAAATAATTTAGATCAATTAAATAGTGCAAAGTATGATTATTCCGTAACAGTACAAAGTAAATATAGTCCATACATATTGTTTTCCGTTCACGCTTGGAGGAAACATGGCTATCGTGCCTGGTCTCGGGAATGACAATTCACGTTTTTAAATAATACGATTTAATGTTAAAGATACATGCCTACGTGCCAGGTTATACTATAAGGAGGCATATTATGTTCGTCCCTTCGTTAGACTATGATATTGTTCTGGCACAATACATAGTCATTCATCATTTCCCGGGCATTATTATACTTAGTATATCAGACATGAATTTCCACACTGATATCAGGGGCGATAACCATGTTTCCTTAAAATGTTAATGGACATTACTATAAATGTATTCTCTGTATTTATTTCTTGTTGCTGTGCAATGATCATACTTTATAATCTGTCGAAAATATTATTTGTTCAGGTGACGCATTTAATTAGTATAAATAATTATAAATATCATGCCTCATTTGCATATGAAAATAGCCTGATACCACAGCGCGTCACTATCAGTAAAATAAATATTACTAAATGATTATATCTGTATAGCGGGCACTCGTAATTTTTAGAACTAGTTGAATAGTGACACAATTATACACTTATTTAATTCCGATAAAGGACATGTGCCTACTGAGTGGATGTACCTTGAATAACTTTCCACCGGTAATGTATAGCGCATGAAAAGTAATTGCAGTGTAACCTCTCTAAACCGGAGTGCATGGGATGTCCCGAAAATGTCCGGATTAGAGAGGTTTCAATAAAATAAATTCAACGCTATGAGCGATCCGAGACAAGCGTGAATGTACTTTGCAAGCGTACATGCATTATCAGTAGTGATATAGTATGTTATCAGTAGTGATATAGTATGTTATCAGTAGTGATATAGTATGTTATCAGTAGTGATATAGTATGTGTCATTGGTGTGTCCGGCTTTGTGAGGTTACACTGTATGTGGATAAAGGCCTTCTCTAAAGAATTGGAGAAACATATATGAGACACGCCATGTGATTTTATACCTTCGGACATCTGCGTAATTTCATTAAATACGTTTACAAGATTTACAATATTTTTAAAAAATAAAGTCAAAAGTTGACAAAATATTCAGAGTACATGCGGATATTTGTCAACTTTTGACGCCATATACGGAAAATATTGTAAATTTTATAAACATATTTCATGAAATTACGCAGATGTCCGAAGGGACACATGGCATGTCTCGTATGTAATAGTTATAGTTCATATATTCAATATGTGAACTATAACGTACTTATTGTTTACCAGCACACTCGCGAAGCTCCGCCCCTAAACGTGATTTCGAATCGCTATACTATAGCATGTGATTGTCTGTGTGACACGAAGTGAGCGCGTGTGTGGGCGGTAATATGCTTTGCGTCTCGTGAACTGATGATACAAAGCGTACAATCAGTTCTAAATATAGCGGCTTAACATTTAATGATTAATTTAATAGATATTGGCGAAAGTATCGCAATATGCGATTAATTGAGACGAAACGCTGTTCTTTCATTGGTCTAGAAACTTGGGTAAACAATAAGTATCCCGACAGTGTAACATGTGAGCAGGAGTTTTTGTTCACTAGACGCACTGGTTTTTTCCATTTTGCTTTTACACTACCGCCAGTGCTAAACCTTGCCAATATTTGCCAATTTCTTTATTATAGGAATGAGTGGCCTTTTTTTGGAATTTATCGGGGTATAAACTTGGGAAAGTCGCGGGAATACTGGACGAATTCCTTATAATTCCAGCATTTGAAATAAATTCATCAAGAAAATGTGTTTATTTTCCGTTTTCTTAATAATTATTTTAACTGCGCCTCACGGTTACGGAAAGTAGTTCAGCGTGGGAGTTTACTGGGATATAAATTTTGGACAGAGACTTGCTACGGACCAATTAAATGTTAGGGTATTGTGTAAATATTTTTGTGCTGGAATTATTTCAAAATACTTTAATATTGTGCTTCGAATCAAGCAGCTTGATTGGCTGAGCCTGAGCTGTGCTACAGTTCAGGCTCAGACAATCAAACTGCTTGTTTTATTTTGTAAATTGGCATTGTCAATATATATTTGAGAAACGTTGATAATCTGGGCGAGATTAAGGCAGACTCTCGTGTATTACCCTCTATAACACCGTGAGTGTATTACCCTCTATAACACCGTGAGTGTATTACCCTCTATAACACCGTGAGTGTATTACCCTCTATAACACCGTGAGTGTATTACCCTCTATAACACCGTGAGTGTTGAAACAATATGTAAACACTGACGACGGAAAATGGCACGCACGTGACTTCGAACTCGAAAAAATAATGGACGTGCTCATAGTTTACTTAATATAATTATGTTTTAATATGTGAACAACGCCCTTCTAAACGTTTTCATACGAATTGTTTAACTTTGTAAATATTTACGTTTGAATGCAGGTTTGAATAGATGTCAAATTTTCTCATTTGTTGCACAGGTAATTGGGGTAAAGCGGGTTTAAAGGGAGAAATATGTGGTATGTGGTCACAAATTGTCATGATCCTGAACATATGTTTATACTTAATTTTGTTATAATATATTCGCAAATGAATATGCCTCATCTAGAAATTGTATGACTGTGTAAACGTGTATTAATTACATTTTTTTTCTTTAAAATCGAATTATTTTTAACGTTGCAATTTGAGGAGAATTGCAAATCGTAAATCAAGGGAAATAACATGCATGTACTAATGCTACCTGTAGTCATGCTTTTACTTGTCATGGCTGCACTTGCAGTTTCCAGTCAAAACTTGAACGGTTATCAAGTGCCGAGTATAGGATACACTTGTCGTATCTTTTAATAGCGTTTTAACATGATGGGATTTCTATTTACAGATGGTGCATGTGTTAATTACTTCCTTTAAACATGATTGAAATAGACTGTATAGTTTTGTTCTGATCTCAATATTATGATTTATCGCCTATACCTACGGAAGTGTATTTAGGACATGGTGAGAATTATATTTTGATATTTTGCAAGGACAGATTGCAGTAGTTCGCTAGGACAGATTAAAGTTCGCTAGGACAGATTACGTGTTTCGCTAGGACAGATTAAAGTTCGCTAGGACAGATTACGTGTTTCGATAGGACAGATTAAAGTTAGCTAGGACATATTAAAGTTCGCTAGGACAGGCCATTTTATTGCAATTGCCCTCAGTGAAACGCATAGAGATATAATGTATTCAACAATATCATTGTATATGTGTTACAGATTGTACATCTTCAGACATGACATACGCTTACTTTAAAAATGACCGCCAATACATGTTTAATTGAATGTACACCCTTATTGGCCATTGCAAACAATGTAATGGTACCAGTTGTCATACATGCTGGTATTATTACTACTAAATATTCTGGTATTGTGAGCACCATATTATTATAATGTTCTGCGAAAGTTCTGCTAAATAGACGTCTATGAGACTGGATGTTGTCATAACATGTTTGGATGCCATATAATTGTGATTGGATGTCATGGGGATTTGGTTGGGGAGTGGGGTGGGGGAGTGGCACAGCAACATGCTGGGACGTCAGAGAAATGGGATTGGAGGCAATACAAACCCGTTGGGAGGTCATATGGATGGGATTGAGTGTCAAAGTAACATTTTGGGAAGCCATAATTATTGATGGGGTTTGATGCCATAATAACATGTTGGAAGGTCATATGCATCAGGTTGGAGGCCATTTCAACATGTCGGTAGGGCATAGGAACGGGGTTGGAGATGTTGGGATGTCATAGAGATTGGGTGGGGCATCAGAGCAACATGTTGAGATATTGTATTGGTGAGGTTGGAAGTCATACCAACAAGTTTGGAGGCCACAGGTCTGTTTCTTAAAGCGCAATTTATGTTGTCAAGCTTTAATACAACGATGACAGTTTGTGTAGATACATATTATAGTACAGTAACTGTAGAAATTTACCATTGGTGTGTAACCATTTGCAAAAACTAATAGTGAAGGTACAGTGGGGTCAGCGTGTAAGTGCACACACGAACGAACACGACAGGTTGGAACCAACCTGTCGTGTTCGTTCGTGTGTGCACTTACACGCTGACCCCACTGTATTCGGTACAATCATCATAACAGAAATTATTCGACGCAGTCAGTACAGTCGCCCGATTAACGATATATTATCGCATGTTACATTATACCGAGAGTTTTACCCAATTTTAAGTTTGTGAACCGACAAAAGCCAGTCAGATATGTGCCATTGAAATCTATTTAATGTACAATACGAGTTGTCAGATAGAATTGAAGAGTTGTAAGTTTATAGATAGACTTGTACAGGTTGTTATTTAAGGATCGTGATGTTTTACAAGTATTGCCCCGGTACGAGCCATCAATTTAACACGAATGTGACATTGCTCCTATCTTTGAAATATGTGGCTGTGTCTGAAGAAGTGGGTCTTACGGGTTTTGCGACCAGCCGTGTATATCCAGGTCAGCCTTAAGCATCATTTCAGGTTTTCATGCACTATTTAAGGACTCCACTTTACTCAGATTGCGACTTTATCAGAGTGTTTTTAGAAGCACTTAGCATTGTCAACCTCGTACTGTTGCTGCCATTGGGCGCCGCCATTTTGAGACCCGTGCACCTTTTGACTCACATAAGGTACATATGTATCAACTTTACGTTTAGCCTCATGATGAGATAAATTACTTGCGTAGCCGCTATCATTCTGTGGGTACGTTTTCTATATACAGTGGAACCTCTCTAAACAGGACGCCGAGAAGTGTTAGGTTAATTTTGATAATGTTCTTTGCCCTTTATCTCCAATGATAATGCCCTGTTCGATCACAAAGCACACACACCAAAGCTGTAATGTATAGTGTGTGTAAATGGGTGGGTGGGGTAACATTTTCCAAAATGAGCCAAGTATTGGGTCCTAGGTCCGAGTCTTCCACCTGTTGTTTGTTTATTCACCTAGTACAAGCGAACGAGCCGTGTTCTCAGTATTACGTGCATGTCGCCACCACATAGTCATAATGCACTATACAGATGTCTTTAGAACATAACGACTGTTTACACAAAACAAACTAGACCAAATTGTTGGAACGAATGCACGAGAAAACGCCACTTGAAATAACTATAACTTGGCATAGTGCATATGCATTTTATGTGCACATACGTATGTACTACATAATACATATGGCTGTTATGTGTAAAGAATACATGTGTAAAGAATACACATGATTGTTATGTGTACATAGTACATTTGGTTGTTATGTGTACATTGTACATGTGTATGGTATGTGTACATTTCCTATGCATAATTATAGTAAAGTGTATTATCAGTGTATGTATATGTACGTAATTAGCTTAGAATGAAACGGATTATACAATCACCATGCTTGTAGCACATGATAAGAAAATAGGCTTAAAGGCATACCCACTCACAAGGTGTATGATCACGTGGTGCTAACAACAACAACAAGTACTGAAATTTACAGAATCCATCTGACTCAAAGTACGCATTCTTTTATAGTTTCCTTATTACGTAACGGATTTTGATGAAATATGGCGCATCAAACGCGTCTTGTTAAGCTGCATTTGGTGGTCTCTGTATTTTCGCCCAAACTTCTGTCGTTGTTGCGAAGAATCGATTTCCGTGTCTCCGACACGGAAATCGATTCTTCGCAAAAACGACATAAGTCTGTGCCAAACTCCCTGGACCACCAAAATGCAGCTCATGCAGACGCGTTTGTTGCGCCATATTTCATCAAAATCCGTTTCATATTAAGGAAAATATCAAATAATACTTTCAAGATTTCAACACTTTCAGCCACTGTTGTTGTTGTTATAACCACGTGATCATGCACCTTGAATCAGTAGGCACATGTTCTTTATATGAATTAAATAAGTTATACCTGTGTCACTATTCCACCATTTCTAAAAATTACAAATGCCCGCTATGCAGATATAATCATTTAGTAATATTTATTTTATTGATAGTGACGCGCTGTGGTATCAGGCTATTTTCATATGCAAATGAGTCATGATATTTTTAATTATTTATACTACATGTAATTAAATGCTTCACCTGAACAAATAATATTTTTCGACAGATTATAAAGTATGATCATTGCACATGTAATGTCCGTTAATACTTTAAAGAAACACGGTTATCGCCCCTGATATCAGTATGGCAAATTACGTTTGATATAAAATGTATAATAATGCTAATCAATACGTGGGGCTGTGTGAGAGTTGAACTGGTAGAACTCAGTGGAATAGTGACACAACTATACACTTATTGAATGCCTATAAAGAACAGGTTGTACTACTGAATGTGCATGTACCTTTACTCAACAAGATACATTACTTAACATGAGTCAATTTCAAATGTAACCTCAGTTTTATACAATCGCTAACTGATAATTTAACCAACAATTTAACATATCCATGTATTTAACCAGTGGTTAGAATTTAACCAACGTTTATATAATTGGATGTCGCGGTATATACTCTTTATTTCTTCATAATTGCTCCAGTATGCATAGTAGTTGCGAACAGTAGCTCTTGCAATCTACTCCCGTACCGTCCGTAGCCAGGCTACGGATGGTATGGGAATAGATTGCAAGAGTTACGTTTCGCAACTCTAGGCCTAGTTGCTAACATATTAGTTAGGAAAATGTATGTGAGGTCCTGAACCGCAATACAGGGTACGTGACGTGCACTGCATACCATAGGTATTTACAAATGTACCCTCATTGGCAGCCATCCCTGTTAGATACGAGTAAATATTCCTCGTCGCTTAAAGCGCTTTACACAAAACTACCACAATTGGAAAGCTGGTGTTTCTTTTGTCAATTCAGAGAATAGGTATATCAAGCACTGCTCTCAAACAGCTAATTACGTACAGATATAGAAATCACCTCAATAAAACATCACTCCACCCTATTATAATTCGCAAACTTGGCCTTGATACCGGTATTGGTATTTCGTATTTAATTGTATACGGAGACAGTCTGAATGTGACGAAATGCCATCGTGCATTTGACGCGATTGAAGTTGACCGGGTACAGTCGAGGTTTGTTGAAATTCCCAAGACGAAATTGAAATATACGAGCACGTCACAGTTCATTTGGGGTTGTAATTGAAGAAATGCGTCGTATGCGGCCAGTGCAGGCCCTGATCAGCCGGCCTGCACTGTTTTCGATTCAGTCAATAAAACCAAGAGACATATCATATATTTACCCTAAATCCCTGATGAAATACCCGTAATACTGCTAACGTATAATGATAGTCCTTATTAGGCTTCAGGGGCCCATTTCACTAAACCTCGTACGACTATTATGTTCGCACGTGCAAATCTAGGATCGTCTGGAAATTCCAATAAATGTAAATCCAATAATTGTTTACAAGAAAATAATTTTGCACTTACGAACATTTTAGTCGTACGAAGTTTAGTGAAACGGCCCCCAGGAGTGCGCTAGAAGATCGGAAGTCCTCCAAATTATCCACAAATTTCATTTAATGCAATGCAAAACAAAACACTTAATATAACTTGGTATATTCCTGTTACGTTTTTAACGTTAACCAACACACTCGACACACCATCTTGTTATTTATGAAAATACGTGGGTGTGATTGGAGAAATGGGGCTTATGATATTTTCAGTCACTGTAGCTCCAGATCAGCCTGCGACTGTTTTACGTTCAGTCCGTGAACCATATATCATGCAAGTAACAATTGGTATAGATCCTTATCAAACGGAAGGAGGACGATATCTGATTTATGTAAGCGTCCTTGGACCAATGCTAAAATATATGTATCTCCTAATTAGGATATATTAACTCCTAATTAGGAGATAATATTTCCTAATTAGGACGTATCGTCTTCTAATTAGGAGATACTAACTCCTCATTAGGAGTTAATATATCCTAATTAGGACTTATTATCTCCTAATTAGGACTTAATATCTCCTAGTTATGAGTTAGTATACACATTTTGTTAGCATGGACACATATATTACGTCCTAATTAGGAGATAATATGTCCTAATTAGAAGATAATACATCCTAATTAGGATATATTAAGTCCTAATTAGGATATATACTTCCTAATTACGAGATAGTATGTCCTAATTAAGAGTCACTATATAACCTAATTAGGACTTAGTTTATCATAAATAGTACTTAGTATTTCCTAAGTAGGAGTTACAAATATTTTAGCTTTGACATCCGGATGCTTCCATATTGATTATAAGGTAGATTGACTGCACATTACATACGCTCCAATTCTCTAGTCACATAGACAAATCAGTAAATTCGTTTAATAAACTCCATATTAAATCATTACTCGTATACGATCCTCTATAGCATGATCTCTGTGTTGCAGTTGTGATCAAGAACACGGACACGCGTAAACTCACGGACAATGGTCTACTGGGAGCGATGCTGGTCGCTGTGCCAGAGGGCGCGCCGGATGAGGCCAAAACGGCGGGAAACTTTTCGGTAAGATATAGGGAAACATTCGTCCAGCACGATTTTAGTCACATAGTACGATATTCGCGTTATTCTTGTACAATGGCAATGGTTATTGGTATATAACAGTTTGAGCATTTTTGGATGTGCGACAGCAGGGTCAGACCATTTGTATATGTTATCTCCGTTGTATAGCATATTGTGTCACGCAAATTATGTGGGGGCAGCCATTGATCGTGCTACGCCTAATCGGCTAGTACGACAAGAAAATAGTGACCTGTGACAACTTTTCCTATGCCGTTTTGGTCTGTCTTTCTTTGCATCTAAAACTCTACATATACTATTCTCTATAGTTTACACAGTTTTGTACTCAGTTTATCAGTTAATTTCTGGAAGATACTAATCAAGATATATCGTGCGTATGGATACAGCAGCTATTATCTTCAGGTCTCACGGGACAGTACGTACGGAGCTAGCAGTAAAAGGGGATGGACGAATTTCTATATACATGTAGTTCAGTCCTGACCCTGCAAGTTACACCAGTGTGTTTTACAAACTTTAAGGTAACTTATCCCACATACCGATCAGTATTTTCCGTACTTCGATTATTTGCAAGAATTTGTCATCCTTGTGAAAGATGTAACGTTAAAGGCATTGGGTCTCAGGTATGCAGGAAAGGGACGAAACAGAGCACTGGCCAATCTCGGTCAATCGAACTTACTGATTACGAGCATGATAGCTAAGCTCGTGCACATTAGGTTTTATCCCAGCGGCGCCCTGACTTAGTTCGTCAGCTAGCTTTCGGAATTGTCTCTACAACCTACCATACCCGGCGTCACCTTTGGTTGCGTATACGTAGAAAGTATGTCGTGTAGGTTTGTCAATAACATGTGTCAATGGGCTGCACACAGCATAACCAATATGTACACCAGGGGGCCGTTTCACTAAACTTGGTACGACTAAAATGTCCGTAAGTGCAAACTTATGATAGTCTGTAAATTTCTAATTAACAACGTTTTCTTGTAAACAATTATTGCATTTACATTTATTGAGCATAGGCTGCATGAAATTTCCAGAAGATCATAAATGTTCACTTACGAACATTTTAGTCGTACGAAGTTTAGTGAAGCGGGCCTAAGTATCCGAATCGTGATACCAACCCATTCCATACCCGCTATATACCGGGTTGTCTGAAATTGTACCGAAATTGTTATTTCGTGGGAAGGAATTAATAAAACAAATCCATGTCGCTGCGGTGCTCCGTATGCTGACACCTGATTTATCTTGTTAAGAACAATCATATTGACTTATATATATAGTAACATGTCTTACCTCGTTGCGTCATGAATGGCCCGGCTATAGCGTACAGTGCATTGTGTTCTTGACATGTGCTAGCTATAGGCTAGGCAATCCCGATAATTATTTATGTTCCTTCCGTGTCGAATCTTCTTTCGTATTTCCGTAATATTTATGTGGTGTGAAACCTTTATTACGTTATAGTCTTGATATGTAATGCTGGTTGTCTTGGATATCATATTACACTCATATCGGCTCGAAACGCAGCGAAACGCATAGGAATTCCGAGGCTTGTCGAGGAATTCCTATGCGTTTCGCTGCCTTGCCTGATAAACTTGATATCAAAAGACACTAGCCTGGTATTCTATTTATCAGGTAACTGCTCGAGAAATGTCGTTATCTATGGACAGAACGCGGACTTGTTTACGTTGCGTCATTACACTGACGTCATTCGGTAACGTCACATGACATCATCCGACCAATGGAACGTCATTTTTCACTTCGTTATAACCCGGATGTTTCTATTAGGTCAATCCCTGGTACAACAATATGTTATCAGTCAGTACGTATTCGGCCATTACAGGGCAGGTTACCTGATAAATAGAGAATACCAGGCTAGTGCCTTTTGATATCAAGTTTATCAGGCAAGGCTATGAAACGCGTAGGAATTCCGAGGCTTGTCGACAAATAGACATACCATGATAGTGTGTTTTCACATGAACTATTTCAGGCCTGGCTAAGAAACGGTAGAAATTTGTCGGCTGACCTGAAAATTCCTACTCGTTTCCTATCTGTGTCTTGTAAACTTCTACGGAGCCCCGCAGGGGACATGGATTTTGTTGTATTAATTCGTTCCCACGAAATAATAATTCGTTCCCTCAATTTAAAAATTCGTTCCCTCGAATTAACAATTCGTTCCCACGATATAACAATTCGTTCACTCGAATTAACAATTCGTTCCCACGAAATGACAGTTCGTTCCCTCAATTTAACAATGAACGAATAGTCAAATTGAGGGAACGAATTGTTATTTCGTGGGAATGAATAAATAATAAAAACATGTCTACGTCCCCTGCGAGGCTCCGTTAACTTCCAATCAAAATCCATTTGCGTTGTATTAGTTATACCTGTAGTATGTGTACTCTAAAGCGAGACATACATACGCGTTTCTTAGCTGTGCCTGATAAACTTGAGATCAAATGCTATTAGCTCGTGTCCATCGGCGTCCGTGCAAACAATTCGTTCGTTACGCACCCTCGTTGTTGGCGCGCAAGCCGACGCACACTCGTGTATTAATTCCCTCTATTCAACATGTGCGATGGGCTATTCCTATATCTCATGTATACCTCCAGACGCCGACGGACACGGTGAAGGAGTCGGAGCACTGTGACCATCCGGTCGTCGTCCACCACTACCTCGACAAGAAGAAGAAGATCAAGGTTGACTGGCAGGCGCCGTCGTTCGGATGTGTCGAATTGAGGTAAGATATCAAAGTGAACTGGCAGACCCCGTTTGGATGTGTCGAATTGAGGTAAGGTATCTATATCGACTGGCAGACCCCGTCGACAGGTAGACATAGTTGTAGACAGGTCAATGAACAGTACAACTAAGGGGCCTGGGACCCGTTTCACTAAACTTTGTACGACTAAAATGTTCGTAAGTGCAAATTTGGAATCGTCTCGAAATTTCAATTGATGGATTTACATTTATTGAGCATAGGCTGCATATGCAGCCTGTGCTCAATAAATGTAAATCCAATAAGAAAACATTGTTAATGTGAAATTTACAGACTATCATAATTTTGCAATTACGAACATTTTAGTCGTAAGAAGTTTAGTGAAACGGGCCTCAGATGTACAATGTGGCTAACTCCCTGATGGAGATAGTACCCCCCTGGTTCCACGGATCAGTTCCACTTAACTGATAATCGATTTGAATGGGATACGAAAGCCGATTGTTGTAATGTCTCCAACTCGCAAATAATAAATTCCTTGTACGTGATTACATTTTTATTTCAAACGCAAAATCAAGTGTACAAGACCACTGTCTGTATCGCTAAATCTTATTGTACATAATACAAATTCAATTTGAGTGGAAGTCGTACTCTTGTGATTTCCTAAGCATGTCAATTTAATCATGTCTGCCACAGGCATACGCATTTTGCATGCGGTACAATCTTATCTGCATTACGTCTCACTCACATAAAATACAAGTTTGCGTAGCATCTATTATGCATGCGATGAACATGATCATTCTCTGACTGGGATAATGATCTACTACGACTTTCATGGCTTCTGTAATTTGTCTTCGACGCCGGAACCGCCGTTGTCTATGGGAAACACCGACGCAGAAATGCTGGATATGCGCAATGATGCATATTCCAGTTAACGATTGGCAGTGGGTTCAAACGAAACCCGCCATGCATTAATCTCGTTGATCAGCCGCCGATTCGTGGCTGTGACTAGCGAAATGGGAAATTTGGGATTTGTGCCAGTGTAGATCCTGATCAAATAGCACACATACGTAGCCTGATAACGATATATATTGCTTGACTGGAGTTTCATTGATGAAATGGCGAACAGTCGCAAAGCCAATAAGCCACATTTCCATGATATGCCTTAATGTACATTTATTTCACGTTCTACACAAACGCCTGCGTTAATCTTGCCCAGATTAGCAATTTTCCGAAGATATATTGGCAATGCCAACTCGCAATCAAGCAATTCCAGTGCAGCACAGTGCAGGCTCCGACAATCCAGCTACAGTGCAACCTCTCCAAACCGGACACCCTGGGGACCTCCCAGTGTGTCCAGTTTGGAGAGGTTCCACTGTAAATCAGACATGTGAGCACTTCATGACACATTCTAGTGCTTAGCAATCATGAACAGTCATTGTAATCTGAGATACATAACAGCGAAATGCATCTAAGGTAAACATCTATATTTTCCCGAGTGTCCGGTTTAGAGGGGTTCCACTGTACTTGATTTCAAGCACCCTATTCAAGTACATGTATTTGGAAAATAAACAATGACACATTGCCAAGGTTAACGCAAGTGGTTGTAGAACTACGAATTCGTCTGACCTTCAGTGTTCGGTTCGCCATTTAGTCAATGGCGAGCTATTATAATACTTATTGTCATAAATGGGAATGTATGGCTCTTCCATCATTGACAAAGTGATGGGTAGAGGTAGGACGGTGCCCTAATTATATAAAAGAAGTAGGAAATTGATTGAGATTTGAGAGAATAAAGGAAAAGCAATATGTGGAAATCATTGTACTTGCTAGTACTAGTATACACGTTAAGTGTTGGATGATGGCGGTAATGTTATACAGTAAAGGGTGATGTAGGTGGAGGGTAAACAGTGAAAGTTTAATTTTAGGGGTGGAGGACCATTATATTTCGCCTCTCCTCTCTAATAATTATGAAAAAGCTCTAACACACAACGAGGGCTCGTGTTTCTGGCGTGAATTGTTATAGTTACACATCCATCAAAGAACGTGCGCCATTTGCAACTAAATATTATTGTTGTACTGTGATAACAAATCGACAAAAACGTAAAAGCGTTGATGAGCTCAGCAGGTGATGTAACCGTTGCCAGACGTGGATTACCTGGCGCCACGAGAACAGGTAGTGATATACAGTCGACCATGTTGATGCATGAACTGGAAAATTAGGGCCCGCGCTTATACCAATTCCCGAGCAGGTCTTCCATTCTCATTCTCGAAATCAGGCGGTTTGATTGATCGAGACTGAGCTAAGTCTCCACCAATCAAACCGTCTGATATCGAAACAAATGTGCTCATAAAAGTACACTCCTTGGTATTTGAATGCACGTGGCCCTGCTCGCAGCGTGGTAATTGTGTTAATTAGAAACCGTAGTCGTTCTAGTCATGTGACCACTATTCGAAGATATTCTGTAACAAAGGCAGTGGTATATGTCATAGTGCAACCAGAATCAAACTCACAGAGCCAACCGCTAATGAATATATGTGAATGACGTGAAATAATTTTATTTTCTGGTACATGGATTATCTGCACAATATTACAATGTTTGAATTCCTGAATTCGGGGTGCAGTAACACTATGCGGTATAGCTATGCGATAAGGTCACGTTTAGTTTCAATAATATGAACATTTATCCATCATTTACATACATCAACACAATAAACGTAAAGAATGGCGTGTAACAAAGAATATTACAAACACACGATGAATAGTGTAAATGTTCCGGATATGACTAGGATGTGTTCGTATGTTGCTATGAATGGCAGTTGCGATCTGTGTAGACTCAGAACAACCTGCGCATCCACACAGTCAGATCAGGACCTGCACTGTTCACTATGCAATCAGTGGAACACCTGTCATGCTTCTAACAAACAATATGCGGCATATGCAAGCAGATCACAAGCTACACCGGTCAGGGATGCAATAAGCCCCATTTCCGAAATCACAGCCGCGTATAATGTGAGGGCACAGCGGTAGGGTAGATGTGACATTCGACTCACTGGCGTAAACATGAAACGGACACTACACCGGTAATTCACACTAAACGACAGCCTCACACGAAGGCATGTAGTCGGGGAAAATGAAAATTAAACAAATTATAAAAAACTACTTTCGCATAAATTGCAACTATTTGCAACGGACATAAACCAAATCGGCATCGTTTCTTATGGAAGCAGTACAGCAGTAAACTCGTTTAATAAATATATATGTCGAGTATATGCTTAAACTGCTTTGTAACAAATGGCCCCGTATGTGTCTACTCACGTGACTGTACACAGTAACGACAGGGAAGACTGGGTGCCAGCGAGACGGACCAATATTACGTTACACAGCGTGAACTTGTCACAGAGTGTAACGTTCCTATCTGTCTAGCGTGTCATGGCGGTCGTTATGCACGGTGCTGCGACTTTCGTTGGGCTCAAGTTATCGCCTGGTGGTCTCCAGATGTTAACCGTGTCAATTAATTACGCGGTAATTATCGCGCCATCGTACAGTATGCCGGTAGCTGTGCGTGTTTTTGTTGTGACTGTGCAGTACTGGGGTGACTTTGCAATGTAGTTGAACCTATATATTATCTATAGTCTGTTTCACGAAACCTGCCCAAATTTTACGGCCAATAAAAAGAAGGCTCATTCTTAAATTTGTCTTAGTCTAACCAACATTGCTGTGTCTAGTGACCGAGACAGACATCAGTCAGCAATATTTCATAGCTAGTAGACATGGATACGTGTAATAATAGTGTATGACCAAGTTACTCAAGCAGCCATACATTATGCAACCAGATGCTAGAAAACAAACACAGGTTAGTCGTTGTCGTTGTCTCTGATTGGTTTAACTCTTTCAAAACTACAGACCTGTATAGTGGTAATCTCCAAAATAAAAGTAAAAGTATGATTGCAGAACTACTAGGTTGTCCGTGTTAGACAGGTTGTAGAAGTGCAACTCAGATGGAGATCACAACAACAACGTTACACCGCATACATGCACATCAAATACATTGAGTTGCAATCCGCGATGATTTACGTAATATTCTCGCAGAACTAATACATATTGTCCCGTGAATATTACACACCTATGAGACATGTGATTTTGTACATCTGCGATATTTCATGAAATATATTTATGACTTCTTATGTGGTGTGGTAGCTTCTAGACTACATAAACGTTCGATTGTGATTATAATTCCTACATGTACTTGTACGACGGGAATGTTACTCACCTAGCATATGTACGATTAAAAAGTAGCTACGAGCTATGAGCGATAAGATAGGTACATAGCACTAATATTTAATGGGATACATAGCAGGCTAAATACTACGGAGCGCCGTATTTTTGTATTAATTCGTTCCCACGAAATAACAATTCGTTCGCACGAAATAACAATTCGTTCCCACGAAATAACAATTCGTTCCCACGAAATAACAATTCGTTCCATAAATTTAACAATTCATTCCCACGGTGTACATGTATTTTTTATAAAATCGATAAAGCCAAAAAATACTATTAAATTTATGATTCATCAAGAAACGCGAAAATGTTAGCAGTACCTCATTGCAACCCTTGGCCATTTTTAGCGAATCCGCGTTTGGACTAAGGCTGCAAAATGTTTCTTCTGTCTGTGGAAGGAGAAATGGAGCTTATGGGATTTTTGACCAGTGTAGCTCCTGATTAAACTGCACAATCATATAGTCTGATAACGATATGTATTGCTTGCTAGAAGCATGACGGGTGTTTCAATGATGGAATGGCGAACAATGCAGATCCTGATCAGACTGTGCGGATGCACAGTCTTATATGGACCTACACTGGTCGCAACACAATTAACGATAATTTCTCCATATAACTGGTACCCGGCATACAATGCGTGGCGTCATGACAAACTGGGAATTACCATTGCACAACTAAGTCAGATATGGATATATGCTGAAATAGAGATACTAGATATATAAGAAGGTGCATGATCACGTGGTTACAACAACAACAACAATGGCTGAAAGTGTTGAAAGCGTGCCCACTCCAAAGTAAGTATTATTTGACAGTTTCCTTAATATGCAACGGATTTTGATGAAATATGGCGCAGCAAACGCGTCTTCATGAGCTGCATTTGGTGGTCCCGGGAGTTCAGCACATACTTATGTCGTAGACACGGAAATCGATTCTTCGCAAAAACGACAGACGCCCAAAGTACCAACACCACCAAATGCAGCTTAACAAGACGCGTTTGATGCGCCATATTTCATCAAAATCCGTTACATAATAAGGACAAAATAAAAGAATACAAATCGCAAGGACAATAAACCCCGTTTTCCCAGGCTGACCACATAAAACATTGTTGCAAAAAAACACTACGTTTTATGTAGTTTAGGATTCGCCTGATTTGTAACAATAATTGTTAAGAAACGTGTTCATATCACTCAGATAGTAACTGTTTGTAGAGGGATGTTATATGGCTTTTACACTACCGTAAATATGTCAGCCAAACAAATAAACAGACAGATAACGTTTGAGAAACGTCTACTTGGCAGTTACTATTACTTAAAGGAACGGCGGACACCTAATATCAAGCCTTCTGGTGGCTCATTTATCTTGCGCATAAATGCATTTTCGACACTTTCATTAAATTGTTTTAGTAATTTCCAAACTCGAATGATGACTGGAGATAACAGCGGAAACGAATAAAATGTGCATACAATCGCCATAGCATACACACACATCACTCACTCGCCCCAGATACACAATCAGCAAATACGAATGTCATGGAAAAGTACGGAGCCCCGCAGACGACATACACTTTTTTTTTTTTATTAATTCGTTCCCACGAAATAGTAATTCGTTCCCACGAAATAACAATTCGTTCCCTCAGTTTAACAATTCGTTCACACGAATTAACAATTCGTTCCCACGAATTAACTATTCGTTCCCTCAATTTAACAATTCGTTCCCACGAAATAACAATTCGTTCCCACGGGAACGAATTGTTAATTTGTGGGAACGAATTGTTATATCGTTGAGGGAACGAATTGCCATTTCGTGGGAACGAATTGTTAATTCCAGGGAACGAATTGTTAAATTGAGGGAACGAATTGTTATTTCGTGGGAACGAATTAATACAAAACAATCCGTGTCCCCTGCGGGGCTCCGTAGAAAAGCAAATTCATTTTCTTCTGGAAAATACATTGTGTGAAGCTTCCGTTCAGATGTTACGTTACAATAAGCATTCACGTCGCAATAAGTATTTTCTGTGAGAAAGTTTAGGAAATAGAAGGGGGAAAAACATCTGTCTCAAACGTAGTATTTCTACGCAATTCGCTTGCTACAGTTTTATCTTCATGCATCCCAATTGTGGCTGTGTCTGGAGAAATTGGGTTTATCGATTTTGCCACTAGTGTAAATCAAGATCTGCACTGTTCGTCATTCCATCAATGAAACACCCATCTAGCAAACAATGTAGATCGCTATCAGTCTACAGAAGTGTGCTATCTGATCAAGAAATATACTGTTCACAAATTATATAAGCCCCACGTCTCAGTCACAGCCACAGGTTTTTTACCCACTTCGCTGGCTACAGTTGTGTCGCCCTGTATCAACATTTACCTTTAGAATGCTACACACAACAATTGTCGTCTGCTGTTGCTTTTATATATTTCCTTATTTCTCAATAAAAACATGTTTTGACAGCACTTCAGAATCATTTCCAATGGAAATGATTCTGAAGTGCTGTCAAAGCATGTTGTAAAGTATTCTAAAGTGCTGTCAAAGCATGTTGTAAATTATTCTAAAGTTCTGTCAAAGCATGTTTTTGATAATAAAAATGGAAAATAGAAAATAAACAGTAGACGGCAAAATATTATGATAGCGGTGTAAGGGTTAAGCTTCCATTCCATGTGGTGCGAGTTTCCTTTAATGCGAACCACTCCCTAATTAGAACCGACTTTTATTCACGATGAATGCATACTTGTCACTGGTTTGGCGTTCCGTTTCATTTGCCTAAATTGTTTTGTCGAGATAATGTGGCAGGGTTAATGCCGGGCATGCGCCGTGCCTGGTGCAGGGTTCTCGCTGAATAGTGGTGTTGGCCCGACCAGGTGCAGTCTGCACTGTATACAACTTTATCAACGTGCCGGGGCTCCCAACCTGACTTCAAATAATTAACGAGAGTTCATTTCCTCCGAGTAAAACAGTTTTAAAGGATTACAGGACTACGTAAATATCTGGGAGACATTTCACTAACCTTCGTACGACTAAAATGTCCGTAAGTGCAAATTTAGGATCGTCTGGAAATTTTAATTTATGGATTTACATTTATTGAGCATAGGCCTGTTGGTGGGTTGTGTTTTGATTGATTTAAAGAAATTGTATTTGTATATCAATTACAAGTTTAGCATCAGGAATAATACATGCAGTTACCCACTGCAATGGGATTGAAAGCAAGCTTATATATTCTCTTACGCATGTTGCGTATATCTAAAATGGAAAGTTACTGATTCCATCACATTTCATTTTGAATGTGAAATGTATTGCTATAATGTTTTAAAGACTCGTAAAGTGCACCAGCTGCATATGGTTGAACAATCCGCCACATTCTTTTTTCTAATGAATTGAGACAAACTATCGACACACTGCATATTCATGCGTGTAGTTACATGTAGCCTATACTATATCCTCTCGTGTTCATAAGTGCAATCTTATGATAGTATGTAAATTTCACATTAACAATCTTTTCTTGCAAATAATTATTAGATTTACATTTATTGAGCATATATGCAGCCTATGTTCCATAAATGTAAATCCATCAATTGAAATTTTCAGACGATCCTAAATTTGCACTTACGAACACTTTAGTCGTACGAAGTTTAGTGAAACGGTCCCCTGGACCCGTCCTTAAATCCGAGTACATTCTCCAAATTTGTAATCAAATTCCCACTGTTTGATTGTCTGAGATTGAGCACAAATCCTTGATTTTGAGCACTGAGCTCTGAGTACATGCTCAGAATGCGGATGGCGTTATTTTTTTTGCATTTTAAAGCTATTTGTTGACGGGATAAATAGAATAGTAGGTTGGTGCTGTGAATGGGAAAATATATGGCGCGGCACGGAAACGGGATGTGCTCGGTAGAGCCTCGCCCATCCCGTTTCCTAAGCCTTACCAGATATTTTTTCCCATTCACGGCACCAACCTACTATTCTCTATACATGTAAGCAGAGGCCGAGACAGGTCTATGGATCAGCAACTGTTTGTTTCCAGGGCGACGGTTATCGGCGAGAACGCGACGGTGTGGTTTAAAGATGACGGCGGTCTCACTTACAAGTTGTGTGAAGACGGTATGTAGAACTATAATAGTCCGGCAGAACTACCACCGAACCCGGAATGGGAAGCGTGCACAATACGTTTTGGATGATATTTTTATATGTTTGCAATCGTGGATATTAATGGGATCAGTGGTAGTTAGCACGCGGGGCCCAATTCCAACTTCCCTACCCTAAATACCTTTTTTTTGTGCTTATACATAATATATTCGTTTCATATTACGCGAAAATTTATGTTTCTAATGGCATTTAAAACATGATAACGTCACCATCAAAACAACATTATTAGGTTACGTCATTATTAGGAACGTCATTTGGAACGTTTTCATTAGTTCGTTAATGTGGCATAAGGTGAGCGCATATACGAATACGTAATTATGGTGATGCGGTCAGTCAATCAATTAAATTGGCTCCAGATGTTATCACATATGTATTCGTATCACTTTTATGAAATGGGCTAAACACGGCATAATAAGGTTGCATGTGATAAACTGGGGACCATTTAACTAAACTTCGTACGACTAAAACATTCGTAAGTGCAACTTTAAGAAAACAGTGTTACTGTGCAGTTTACAGACTATCATAATTGTGCACTTGAGTTGAGTACCGTAAACATTTTATAAACTTGACACCAGGTTTTTACTGTTTTTACTCAACTTTGTACGACTAAAATGTTCGTAAGTGCAAAATTATGATACATGTACTGTGTAAATTTCACATTAACAATGTTTTTTTTCTTGTAAACAATTATTTTATTTACATTTATTGAATGTAAATACATCAATTGAAATTTCCAGACGAGTTGCACTTACGAACATTTTAGTCGTATGAAGTTTAGTGAAACGGCCCCGGGATTGTTGTATGATTGCAATCCACCAGGGGGCCGTTTCACTAAACTTCCTACGACTAAAATGTTCGTAAGTGCAACTCGTCAGGAAATTTCAATATGATAATCAATATGATAATTTCACATTAACAATGATTTCTTGTAAACAATTGTTGGATTTACATTTATTGAGCATATGCTGCATCTGCAGCCTATGCTCAATAAATGTAAAGCCATCAATTGAAATTTACAGACTATTCTAAATCTGCACTTCCGAACATTTTAGTCGTACGAAGTATAGTGAAACAGGTCCCCAGAATCTGCACCTGTATCTAAACCTTGTCTTTATGTCAGTCGGTTGTTACATGTAGCCGGCGGCCCACGATATAGAATGTACCCACGGCGCGTTACTTGCATACATTCGATTGAGCGATTTTACATACATTTGCATTACGCCATAACATTGCAGACACTGATTATTGTTGTAAATATTTCAAAACCAGAAGATTGAAATAGCTGCAATTATATATACAGTAGACCATCTCTACACCGGACATTACGCCATAACATTGCAGATACTGATTATTGTTGTAAATATTTCAAAACCAGAAGATTGAAATAGCTGCAATTATATATACAGTAGACCATCTCTACACCGGACACCTGGGGCCCGTTTCACTAAAGTGCAAATTTCGGATCGTCTGGAAACTTCAATTGATAGATTTACATGTATTGAGCATAGGCTGCATATGCAGCCTATGCTCACTAAATGTAAATCCAATAATTGGATACGAGAACATATTGTTAATGTGCAATTTACAAGACTATTATAATGTTGCACTTACGAACATTTTAGTCATACGAAGTTTAGTGAAATAGGCCCCTAGAATGTCCACATGTTCCAGTGTAGTTCAGGCATATACACACTTGTAGACAGGCGTGTGTACTTTGCGATCACGAACACTCAATATCATCAGAGATAAATGAGGAGCACATCCAGTATATGTCACGGCTTTCTGGATGCCCGATTCACAGAGGTTCTATATAATGTGCGTAGATTACACAGGTTATGGAACAAGTAATAAATGTCAAACACATGGCATAACCGGGCTGAAATGTCACATAATAGATGCAATGCAACAAGAGAATTTGCTTAATGCATATCTAAATGTAGTTTTCGTAAATTACGTGAACATTAAGCGTGCTATAATTGTTTATGCTCTAAAATTACTAATGTTGTCATGAAATTAGTTCATTTTAATAAAAGTTCTCAGTAAGCATAACCGACGATATAATCGTCTAGACAGTTTCAGTTGTAAACATAGCTTAGATAGCTGTGCGATGATATCCCCATGCAAAGACGGCGTCGTACTGTGCCATAACGCAGGTTTTTTAATATACATTATTTAACGATGGTGACACAGTTATGGCAGAGACTAATGCCGTCTTTGCATAGCGCTATGATCGAAGCACTTCCTGTTTACTAAATATCGCAAATGAGTGGCATTGTGCAAAGGTCTGATTACTGTATCATAAATATGCATGTTCACGCAGCCGTTCGTCTTTCCATCCATCCATATGTCACTGTTATTCCATCCATCCGTCCGTCCGCCAATCAATCCGTCCCCCTCACCATATATACGTCCGTCCATCAAAAGCTCAATCCGGAGACAACCTGATCTCAGTACTTTCAATACCTTGATTCATAGACGGAAATAGGGCAAACGAACGAGAAATACACAAACTGTAGACTACTTACGTGACTTATTGAAGTTTAATTCAACATCTGAAATTACGGAATAACATCACCGTCTGATCACCGTGTGGGAATGTGTGTAATGCATCGACTGCAGGTTTCAAATATCTCGTCTAATGATGTAGAAAATAGATGCAACACATTGTAACTTCCATTCAAACACTTTCCCGTCCCGCCGTGTCAATTGTAAAGAGCTCTCAATTTGCATGAGTGTGGGGGCGATGGGAAACATGCCAGTGCCAGCTGTGTTGTAGCAATTTGACGACAACAAGATCGATGGGGGTGGTGGCAGGTGGTGGGAACCAAACTGACACTATGGAGGTGGCGCCAGATTGTAGCATATACACGGATAGTGGGACCGTGCATTCTGGGAACATTAATTCTAAACAGTTCATGTTAACTCGTTCGACCATATAGCATTTAAAGCCACCATTTGCATTATATCTTGAATATCACTGAAATATCATGATACATGTAATTCAAAGTTCATGTCAATAATACTGAAACTGAAAGAAAATATCACGCCAGTAATGTTGAAAAGACATTCACTTGTTTGCAAGTAACTTTCATGTTGTGACGATTGGATTGGTTGCAAAATTAACATATTAAAATCCAATCCAGTTGCTTAAGGGTGAAATGGTTCAGAAGCTTTATAGACAGCTGTAGATTGAGATTTGAATGATTGACGCACATCTTCTTATGTCTAAAATCACATGGCTGTCTCAAATAGACACCAAATCCATGCACACTTAGAGGGATCCTATGTTCGGGGGTTACCCATTTCCGTGGACCAAATCCGAGACCCAGCGAAACTGCCAAACATCGGTGCACCGGCGTTAATTAACGGAGTCTGTTACTGCCAGAACTGTTTGTTTTTAATAATTATCACACGGTGATGAGCTTAACCGATTGTCCCAGTCGTAAATAATGTATAACCTGCCAGGACAAAAAAGAGGTTTATTCGCATTTTTGGCCAGTCTAGCTCTTGATGTTCTATCACACTCATTCATCGGGATATGATGCAAGTACGGTCCGTAAGTTTACATCTTCACGATCATCGGATACGTTTTCTAATTTCAAGGCAATAGCGACCAGTGAATGCCCATATCAGACTGCGCAGTCTGATCTGGGCATTCACTGGTCGCAAACGCAATAAGCCCCGTTTTGGCATGGCTTGTCAAAGAACTAACTACGCTATTGCAGTTTCTCCAGTAAACGAATAAGCAGAGTGTTGTCTTCACCAGCCCAACTCTCACGTTTCTAGAACACCGGAATTTCCTCAATACTGACCTTGACAACTCGCATAAATTAAATGTATTTATAGACTAAAAGATTGATGAGAATTTGCACATACTGAACAAAACCCAATAAATGTCTACATGTTGTTGATATGTTGATTATCTTCCTGTTTTTGCCAATACAATCAAGAGAATCAACTGAATGTAGTCGCTGAGATTTGGCGGAAGACTGTCAGTACATCTATGGTTAGGGACATCGTATCTACAGGTAGCACAAATGTGTGAATTATGTTGACTTACGATTTAACAGTTTCCCCAGGTTGCAACTGAAAGCATATATATATTACGACGCCCATCACACAGTGATACAAACACTATTGCAATACCGGTCATGGTATTGGCTGTTGTTTCGATTAAAAAAATAATAATTACATGTATATTATATACCATTTTTGTACACATACGACTTCAGGATAATGTATTTTAGATTATAGTTTGTTTTATGAAACTAAAGTTTAAATAATAATCTACACTCGTTTACTCAAAGTGAGGACTGAGGAAAATACGTAATTTGGATTTCAAAAAGTTTACATGACGTCACGTGAGGATATATAGGAAAACATGTACTTGGTACAAATAACTTGACTTTGGGTTAGCAGCACTTTGCCTTAGAGTTTGAGGTAACGAGTGTCAACTGTATTTTCATTATCATTACCATAGTTTGCTTGACCATTTTACTGCATCTATCATCTTAACGACTGACGGCGCACGGCGGACGGCGCGCAACCCACGGGGAAATATAATCATTCTGAAATGAAATGAACTGTCTAATTCAAGACTCCTGGAATTATATCTCAGGATATTATGCAAATCGAGGAAAATTTCAAACAACGTTTTCCCATTAATATGATGTCATGGGCTGGTGCCATTGTGCACATTGTTAAGAACTCAATGAAAAGTCATGCAGAGCATGATGTTATTTGCCGATCAAATCAGGGTTCAATATATGTGGGGTGGGGGGGGGGTGGGGGGGGGGGGGAATGAGCGAGTGAGTATTGGTGTTTAACGGCCTATCAACAGCTAAGGTCATTTAAGGCCGGGCGAACGGGTTGTACTATCCCGCATTAAACGGGTCCACGATGAGGAAAATTCCCAAAATCAGAACTCAATATCTCCATGCCACACCAGTCACTTTAGTAGCTGGGCCCAAAAGTAATATGATTTGCCATAAGCTTATTACTTCTTAATGGAGCATAACAGGTTAACGTTGTCACTTGTTTATCCCTTGTTTATCGATTTATATGGTTTAAATCGACTCGATGCTTACGTTCAACGGCCGCACAAATTCGATTGAGCTGCACGCTTTCCAATGATTTAAATACGCAGCGCGTTTAAATAGTCAATTACGTTTTTTTTAATGTGCGCACTTGTCATTTAAAAAGGGGCCCATCCGTGATTTTTTGCGCGATGTCGGGCGCAAGACAATCAATAATTTGCGGCATTGACAATAATTAAAGGGGATTGCCGCAATCGCGCGTGCTGGATGCATCCCTGCCATCCCTGCATGATACGTAAACAAATCAAAGTTCGCTATGAAGGGCAATTCTTCGTTTTGATTGGTGGAAAATGTTGTGAATATTAACTAGCGTCAAATGACGCGCATACGCGATCCAATGGGATAAACCCGAAATGCTGGGGTTGCTAGTCGGAGGAGATTTTGAGCAGAGGTCGATTATAAATAGCCGAATAGCAATAAACACATTTTACGCGATTATACGTGGCTGAAACTTGTTCTGTTTAATAAATAAAAGCTTTAAATTATTAGCCCAATAACTGGCGTATGTTGGCGTATATGGCCATTAGAGCCAACTATGGACTTCAACAACAACAACTTCCGGGTTCAATCTCTTCCGGCGTTCAGCTCATTACGTATTCAAAATTGTGTTATTTGGCTATATTTAAAGTTTTAAACGGAGATAATTGCCAAAAATGCAAATGTTATCGGTTGATGCAATTTGGAAGTGATACAGCAAAATTCGCGTTCGTAGATTACCGAATAGCGGAGAAAAGGGTTGCTACAAACTTTTTCAGAATTCGATGGATGACCAATATATTAGCCGATCTATAAATAGATCGGCTAATAATAATACCATCACATAATCATTTAATCGTGGTATCGTGGCTGATTGCGGTCATCTCGATTTCGCCTTTTCCCATGTTAAAAATTCGAAACGGAAACTGGTAAACACGAAACTACGATCCAAACGATCGCCTTTTCACACAAATGCCAAATTTAGCCTTTTCACATTGCGACTTTTCGCGTTCTAAAATCGAAAGGGCGAAATCACTAAAACGCTAAATTTCGACCCGTAATTTCGTGTTTTCGCGATTTCGCCTTTTACAAAATCGAAAGTCACAACGCGAACGCACGTGTGCTCGTGTTTCCACATTGTAAACGGCGAAAAGGTGAATTTGTGATAGACATACTCAGCCACGACCCTTCATAACGACTTGTTCACCGTTCCACAGTGGAAGAGGAGGCCCAGAGTGACGGCACGGCGATGCGCGACTCCCAGGAATGCTGTGCGTGCGGCGAGGCCCGCTACAAGATGGAGTTCCAGGGCCTCTGGTCCGTACAGACTCACCCGAAAGGCTTCCCAACCGGCACAGGTACGTTGCTTAGTTTTGTCATACTAATATGTTGTGCTTGCAGAAATTTTTTTGACCTTGACCCCCAAAGTTGAACCATTGAAAATGACACCCGAAATTGAAAAGCTTCCAGACCGGTACTGGTACGTTGTTCAGTTTATTTTTGCATACATTTCACCTTTTGAAATTGACCTCCATGTTAAACCAATTGAAATGAGTTTGACTACCGTTAGTAACAATAGCCAACTAAACTGAAACAAATCAAAGCAACTGCAATTTTTATTTTTTTACATTTATTTTCCTGTATTATATCTCACGTTCTACTCGGATATAGCACATATACCACGAGGTTTTATATAAATACATTCATCGCCTACCGATGACGTCACCCCATAGCTGTAGTTGCATGTTGGTTGGCTTATCCAACTGGCGTTGTATAACACGACAACAATCTCCGAATCGTGTGGTCATCAGGATATTGTTTCACAAGATACCACATCATTATTGAGTGTGTTGGACACACGAACATATCGTGTGCTCAATAAAAACACGACACGATTGCAACACGGTAGTCGTTCATGTACACGATGCCGTTACACCATGACCTTACTGTGTGCTGCAACTGGGATGTACTATTGTCCGTTTCACGAAACCTGCCCAAATTTTACGGCTATATAAATAATGCAAAAACACTATATTTTTCGATAATATTAAATTATAGCAAAATTTAAGAATGAGCCTACTTTTTATTTCGTGACATCTGGTCCAATATTGATTTTATTGCGAAAAAAAATGTCCACATGTCCACAATTTCCACAATCCCCATAGATATTTTCACAGAGTATGGGATTTAACATGGGGATTTTTTTCTAATTTCAGAAATAGTGGACCGATTTTCAAAATGTAGCTGTTTTCTCTTAGTTAGATAATTTCCAGGCTATCTAGCCAGGTTTCAGAATCAATTAGCAAAATTTATCGTTTTTCGACTCCTCCTGCAGGTTCTCCAAACATTTGGGCAGGTTTCGTGAAACAGACCGTAGTTCATTTTGGTAGCGATCATTTAAGAAACATCTGGCTATTAATCGCCGTTATTAGCTGCATTGTCATAGGACAGTAAATTACCATGTGTCATTTATGAAATACCTTAATTTATGATTGACAGGAGAAATAGTGTTAATGGCCTTTGCGTCCAAATGAAAGCGCATATGAGCTTGATGAGGGTCTACACTGTTCTCGTGTGTCGTCAATTCAGTTCAACACCTGTAATACTATAGCTAATAAACAATATAGATACTCATCATGTAATTAAAAGCAGATTTGGAGCTAGACTTACTCCCCATTCCCGACACAGTTACGAATGTATTACTTTTAGGAATTATTAAATTGGAAGTTCAATTTATAAAAGGCACCATGTGCATGTAACGCTTTGACCGTTTTCCTATGTGATTCGCGAGAATATACTCGTACATGTATATGTACATATTATGATTATTGTACCAATAGCGGACGTACAATATTCCAGTGATTGAATGGCGAACAACGCAGTCTGATCCGGGGCTACGTAGGTCGCGGCCTTCTTAAGATCCCTTTTCAAAACCGAGGCCACAAACACGAGTGTCACGTTATATGAAATTATCTCTGACAGCCATAATCTTGTCTTGACGGTGTAAATGTTGTCTGACATATAATCTCCCTGTAAATGTTGAAATTGAACGCACTGTTGACCTTGTTCGGAATCCATGTGGGTGATTATGTTATTTAAACTTATATAAATTGGATATGAGTATAAAATATACGTGTATATATATATATTCCGACAACACATCTAACTATTGGTCATGTTATGTCATGCGACATATTTAGACATAAATGATGCTACTCAATAATATTATATACACCACCATAGTATTGTATCATTTATATACATATTATTTTATTTTGTCCTTATTACGTAACGGATTTTCATTAAATGTGGCTCATCAAATGCGTCTTGTTAAGCTGCATTTGGTGGTCTCTGTACTTTGGCCCAAACTTATGTCGTTTTTGCGAAGAATCGACACGGAAATCGATTCAGTAGAGACGGAAATCGATTCTTTGCAAAAACGATATAAGTATGTGCCGAACTCCCGGGACCACCAAATGCAGCTCATGAAGGCGCGTTTGCTGTGTCATATTTCATCAAAATCCATTGTACATTAAGGAAAATATCAAATAATACTTACGTTGGGGTGGGCGCGCTTTCAATACTTTGTGCCATTGTTGTTGCACCTTGTAAATACGTAAGGTACAGCAGGAGTAGGTAAGATAGAAGAAATAAAATAATGGGAAAGGAAAGAGAGAGAGAGAGAGAGAGAGAGAGAGAGAGAGAGAGAGAGAGAGAGAGAGAGAGAGAGAGAGAGAGAGAGATTTGGAAGACTACATTTGTTTTCCTGGCTGTGTGAAGTTAGCACTGCAATCGCAGATCGACAATCAACATTCAAATCGAATGTCGAGTTGAATGTAGAGCTGTAAAGTTAGGATATGTAGACAACTTGAATGAACAGCTGGCTAGTTTCCAATGCGCTGCTGGCTCTGCAATGGACATTTGCACTTACAGTACAAAGTGAATGTACAGCTGGCTAGTGCCAATGTACAGCTGGCTCTGCAATCGACATTGAAGTTCGTATTTTCCGTTCAATCTGAATGTAGAGCTGGGTACTTTCAATGTAGACCTGGCTCTGCAATCGACATTCAAACATATATTTTCCGATGAATATGTATGTAGAGCTGAGTACTTACAATGTACAGCTGGCTCTGCAATCGACATTCAAACTCATATTGTCAGTTCAATCTGAATGTAGAGCTGGGTACTTCCAATGTACAGCTGGCTCTGCAATCGATATTCAAACATGTATTTTCCGTTGATTCTGAATGTAGAGCTCGGTACTTCCAATGTACAGCTGGCTCTGCAATCGACATTAAAACACGTATTGTCAGTTCAATCTGAATGTAGAGCTGGGTACTTCCAATGTACAGCTGGCTCTGCAATCGATATTCAAACATGTATTTTCCATTGATTCTGAATGTAGAGCTGGTTACTTCCAATGTACAGCTGGCTCTGCAATCGACATTCAAACTCATATTGTCAGTTCAATCTGAATGTAGAGCTGGGTACTTTCAATGTACAGCTGACTCTGCAATCGACATTCAAACTCATATTGTCAGTTCAATCTGAATGTAGAGCTGGGCACTTTCAATGTACAGATAGCTCTGCAATCGATATTCAAACCTGTATTTTCGGTAGAATCTGAATGTAGAGCTGGATACTTCCAATGTACAGCTGGCTCTGCAATCGACATTCAAACATGTATTTTCCGTTGATTCTGAATGTAGAGTTGGGTACTGCCAATGTACAGCTGGCTCTGCAATCGACATTCAAACTCGTACTGTCAGTTCAATCTGAATGTAGAGCTGGGTACTTCCAATGTACAGCTGGCTCTGCAATCGACATTCAAACTTGTATATTCCGATCAATCTGAATGTAGAGCTGGGTATTCCCAATGTACAGCTGGCTCTGCAATCGACATTCAAACTCGTATTGTCAGTTCAATCTGAATGTAGAGTTGGGTATTTCCAATGTACAGATAGCTCTGCAATCGACATTCAAACCTGTATTTTCGGTAGAATCTGAATGTAGAGCTGGATACTTCCAATGTACAGCTGGCTCTGCAATCGACATTCAAACATGTATTTTCCGTTGATTCTGAATGTAGAGCTGGGTACTGCCAATGTACAGCTGGCTCTGCAATCGACATTCAAACATGTATTGTCAGTTCAATCTGAATGTGGAGCTGCGTACTGCCAATGTACAGCTGGCTCTGCAATCGACATTCAATCTCGTATTGTCAGTTCAATCTGAATGTAGAGCTGGGTACTTCCAATGTACAGCTGGCTCTGCAATCGACATTCAAACTCGTATTGTCAGTTCAATCTGAAGGTAGAGCTGGGTACTTCCAATGTACAGCTGGCTCTGCAATCGACATTCAAACGTGTATTTTCCGTTGATTCTGATTGTAGAGCTGGGTACTTCCAATGTACAGCTGGCTCTGCAATCGACATTCAATCTCATATTATCAGTTCAATCTGAATGTAGAGCTGGGTACTTCCAATGTACAGCTGGTTCTGCAATTGACATTCAAACATGTATTGTCAGTTTAGTCTGAATGTAGAGCAGAGTACTTCCAATGTACAGCTGGTTCTGCAATTGACATTCAAACATGTATTGTCAGTTTAATCTGAATGTAGAGCTGAGTACTTCCAATGTACAGCTGGCTCTGCAATCGACATTCAAACATGTATTTTCTGTTGATTCTGAATGTAGAGCTGGGTTAACTTCCCAATTGTACAGCTGGCCTCTGCAATCGACATTCAAACATATATTTATTCCGTTGATCTGAATGTAGAGCTGGTACGTCCAATGTACAGCTGGCTCGCAATCGACATTCAAACAATCGTATTGTCAGTTTTCAATCTGAATGTTATAGCAGAGTACTTCCAATGTACAGCTCTCTGCAATCGACATTCAAACATGTATTTTCGGTAGAATCGAATGTAGAGCTGGGTATTTCCAATGTACTACTGGCTTTCTGCAATCGACATGAAACTGGGTATCGGTGCATCGACATTCAAACTGTATTTCGGTATTCTGAATGTAAGCTGGGTACTCGCCCAATGTACACTGGCTCTGGCAATCGTACATTCAACTTGTAATGTCGGTAGAATTTGAAATGTAGAATGGGTACTTCCAATGTAGCTGGCTCTGTAATGACATTCTTTATTCTGAATGTAGATTTTCGTATTTCCAATGTACTGGCTCTGCAATCGACATGACCTGTTTTCGGTAGAATCTGAATGTAGATGGGTACTTCCAATGTACAGCTGGCTCTGTAATCGAATCAAACATGTATTTTCGTTGATCTGAATGTAGAGCGGGTATTCAATGTCAGTGGCTTTTCTGAATCTTACTGCCAAACAATTATTTTCCGTTCGATCTGAATGTAGAGCTGGGTACTTCCAATGTACAGCTGGCTCTGCAATCGACATTGAAACAATTATTGTCCGTTCGATCTGAATGTAGAGCTGGGTACTTCCAATGTACAGCCGGCTCTGCAATCGACATTCAAACTTGCATTTTCCGATCAATCTGAATGTAGAGCTGGGTACTTCCAATGTACAGCTGGCTCTGCAATCGACATTCAAACATGTATTGTCAGTTCAATCTAAATGTAGAGCTGTGTACTGCCAATGTACAGCTGGCTCTGCAATCGCCATTCAAACTCGTAATGTCGGTTTATTCTGAATGTAGAGCTGGGTATTTCCAATGTACAGCTGGCTCTGCAATCGACATTCAAACCTGTATTTTCGATAAAATCTGAATGTAGAGCTGGGTACTTCCAATGTACAGCTGGCTCTGCAATCAACATTCAAACATGTATTTTCCGTTGATTCTGAATGTAGAGCTGGGGACTTTCCAATATTGAACAGCGGCTCTGCAATCTACATTGAAACAATTATTGTCCGTTCAATCTGAATGTAGAGCTGGGTACTTCCAATGTACAGCTGACTCTGCAATCGACATTCAAGCTCGTATTGTCCGTTCAATCTGAATGTAGAGCTGGGTACATTGGAAGTACCCAGCTCTACATTCAGATTCTACCGAAAATACAGGTTTGAATGTCGATTGCATAGCAAGCTGTACATTGGAAATACCCAGCTCTACATTCAGATTGAACTGACAATACGAGTTTGAATGTCGATTGCAGAGCCAGCTGTACATTGGAAGTAACCAGCTCTACATTCAGATTGAACGGACACTAATTGTTTGAATGTAGATTGCAGAGCCAGCTGTACATTGGAAGTATCCAGCTCTACATTCAGAATAAATGGAAAATACATGTTTGAATGTCGATTGCAGAGCCAGCTGTACATTGGAAGTACCCAGATCTACATTCAGATTGAATTGACAGTACGAGTTTGAATGTCGATTGCAGAGCCAGCTGTACATTGGAAGTACCCAGCTCTACATTCAGATTGAATTGACAGTACGAGTTTGAATGTCGATTGCAGAGCCAGCTGTACATTGGAAGTACTCAGCTCTACATTCAGATTAAACTGACAATACATGTTTGAATGTTTCGATTGCAGAGCCAAGGCAATCGAATGCATGTCGATTGCAGAGCCAGCTGTACATTGAAAGTACCCAGCTCTACATTCAGATTGAACTGACAATACGAGTTTGAATGTCGATTGCAGAGCCAGCTGTACATTGGAATTAGCCCCCCTCTACATTCAAGAAAATTCTTTAACGAAAGAATAACAGTTTGAATTGTTGATCAGACAGCCGTACATTTAGATTACCGCATCTGGCCCGTACATTCAGATTGAACTGACAATAGCTTTGAGGTGAATGTCCGATTGCAGAGCCAGCTGTACATTGGAAGTACTCAGCTCTACATTTAGATTGAACTGACAATACATGTTTGAATGTCGATTGCAGAGCCAGCTGTACATTGGAAGTACTCAGCTCTACATACATATTCATCGGAAAATATATGTTTGAATGTCGATTGCAGAGCCAGGTCTACATTGAAAATACCCAGGTCTACATTCAGATTGAACGGAAAATACGAACTTGAATGTCGATTGCAGAGCCAGCTGTACATTGGCACTAGCCAGCTGTACATTCACTTGGTACTGTAAGTACAAATGTCCATTGCAGAGCCAGCAGCGCATTGGAAACTAGCCAGCTGTTCATTCAAGTTGTCTACATATCATAACTTTACAGCTCTACATTCAACTCGACATTCGATTTGAATGTTGATTGTCGATCTGCGATTGCAGTGCTAACTTCACACAGCCATCCTAAATAAACATACAGTGTATACATGTACATGTATAAGGCCATAGAAAAAGTACTTTGGTTCTCACATACCGCTGCGTCAGAGAAAATGCCTGCATGTCAGAGCATTGTATCGTCATAGACAAATGTAAACATTTAAATTCGCCACATGCTCGATAAACAAACACTACCTTACAAAACGAAATTGCATACAATCATGTCTGACGAAAGTCTAATGATTTTTCACATCTAATGAGGTTATAGTAGTTTCATTAAACATTAATGTGAACCACATGTTAACTTAATGTGCAAAATGCATATGGCGACGTTAACAAAAATCAGCGACGAAGATCTCATACACAAATAATATATTAAAAAATGTTTGCCCTCCAGCGTCACTTTCCACAAACCCCGTGTACCAAAGTATTATTTGTATGGCCAAACCTGACCTTAGTGTCCATAATCTGTCACTTACCTATTTGGATCTCCGTACAATTAAGGTATAAGACAAACTTGTATATACACAATTACAGAGGAGATAGTGTTTCTATTTACAACCATGACGGACACCGGGTTCTTTCAAGTTGACGTCGAAATGAGTATTAGTGAATTTCATTAATACATCTTAACATTAAAATGAGTTATTAACACGTCTGAAAGGAATGCATATTATTGTGGATACTGCAAATGGACATTGCAGCGTTTTCAACCAGTCTAGACCCTGATCAGACTGCGTTGACGCAGTCTGATCAGGGT
Source organism: Conchocele bisecta (assembly GCA_029237695.1). NCBI lineage: Eukaryota > Metazoa > Mollusca > Bivalvia > Lucinida > Thyasiridae > Conchocele > Conchocele bisecta. The sequence continues at coordinate 89,993,498 of CM055265.1, read as the reverse complement.
CTACACTGTTTGAATATCAGCATGTCAATGACCATGTCTGTTGTCAGCGAACAGAATAGACCATGGTTCAGCCATGCGAATGTACATTATAATCGGCTCTAGACTGGAGAAACCTGTCACAAGGTTCTATTTGACAAGCGATTTAGTAACTAAAAGAGGTTACGTGCATGTTACATGACATAGTTTGTCGTATAAATATTAAAAGCAATTGTTTTTAAGTAATGTAGAAAACACCTGTTATACGGGCATAAAGTTCTCTGAAAGGAAAAAATAGATATATTCACTAAATAGGAGTGTCATATAGATGCTTAATAGCTGTCTAATAGATAAATTAGTTGGGAACAGTAACTCGTGCAATCTACTCCCGTAATGTCCGTATTCAGCGCCTGGTCCGCCACGAAAGTCATTAGGCCTTGACACCGGGCATGAACGACGCATGGGTAAGCTATAATGAAAATATGGATGATGAGCTACGGACGATATGGGAGTAGATTGCAAGAGTTGTTGTTCGCAAAGAGTATATAAATATACATCTACAATGCATAGCATTACACGTCAAGCTTGTTGGTATGCTTGCGTTCCATTTAATTAATTCACCAGTCAATGACAAACCCCAATTTCCGACGGATATTGGGGGCATACCTGTGTTTAATGTGAGACCATTATCTATACGAAAGGCTGCCACAACAGCCGTTCATTTTTGTCGAGCCCGCTTGCGGAAAGCGAGACATAGTGATCACAATGACGTCCGGGTGTCCGTGCGTCAGTGCGTGCGTCCGTCCGTCCTTTCGTACGTCCGTCCGTCCGTCCGAAATATGCGTTAACGTTTTTATATACCTTATATCACTGCAGTACTAAGTCACATTGACTTGAAACTTCATATGCTTATTAGTGATCATCCATATATGCATGCTGTGTCCCACTCATGCGGCCTCTGTGCCCAAGGTCAAATGCCTCGGCGGGCTCGACATGCGGGCCGCGGCCATCTGGTGTTATATAGCTTAACACTTTACCTCGAATTTGGTCGTTCTCTGCCAGTGCCAATTGTCTTATGGATGTTGCGGGGCCTATTTTTCCATACTCTGCACCCATCCAGCTTTGGATCTACATTAAATAAAATATAGGTTTAAGTATTATTCAGAAAGATATTTTCAATATCCAATGAATCGACTGAGAATTATTCTGCAAGCAATCGGTGTCTACATGTATTGCCTAAAATGTTTGAATATTTTCAGGACTACATGACTGTACTTTTGAATTGACACCTGCCTGATTTAGTGCTGTTAAACATAGAGCTTAACTACGGAGACAGGGGACATGGATTTTTTTTATTAATTCGTTCCCATGAAATAACAATTTGTTCCCTCAATTTAACAATTCGTTCCCACGATATAACAATTCGTTCCTCGAATTAACAATTCGTTCCCATGATATAACAATTCGTTCCTCGAATTAACAATTCGTTCCCACGATATAACAATTCGTTCCCACGAAATAACAATTCGTTCCCACGGGAACTGAGTGAACGAATTGTTATATCGTTTGAACGAATTGTTAATTCGTGGGAAAGAATTGCTAAATTGAGGGAACGAATTGTTATTTCGTGTGAACGAATTGTGAAATTGAGTGTACGAATTGTTATATCGTGGGAACGAATTGTTAATTCGTGGGAACGAATTGTTAAATTGATGGTACGAATTGTTATTTCGTGGGAACGAATTGTTATATTGAGTGAACGAATTGTTATATCGTGGGAACGAATTGTTAAATTGAGGGTACGAATTGTTATTTCGTGGGAACGAATTGTTAAATTGAGTGAACGAATTGTTATATCGTGGGAACGAATTGTTAATTCGTGGGAACGAATTGTCAAATTGAGGGAACGAATTGTTATTTCGTGGGAACGAATTGCTAAATTGAGTGAACGAATTGTTATTTCGTGGGAACGAATTGTTAAATTGAGGAAACGAATTGTTTTTCGTGGGAACGAATTGTTAAATTGAGAGAACGAATTGTTATATCGTGGGAACGAATTGTTAATTCGTGGGAACGAATTGTTAAATTGAGGGAACGAATTGTTATTTCGTGGGAACGAATTGTTAGTTCGTGGGAACGAATTAAGAAAAATTCTAAGTCCCCTGCGCGGCTCCGTACCAAATAGTTAAGTGACAGTTTATGTACGCTAAGAATGGTAGTATATCGATACAAGTCGCCTCAATTCTCCATGACGGACCGTCGCAAATATCATCACCATATCATAATATGCATGTTCGGTTTCCATGGTGAGTGACGGCCGCTCCATCACGGTGACACACACAGAGCTATAAATGCCGCGATATATCGCCAAACAAACGGCGATCATCATACTTACGGGACACTTATTGTTGTTGCATTTTGTTTCGGCGTCATTTATTGGACTTTAATAATGTCACCGTTGAGTTATGTACGCGTGATATGTGTAGCGCCAAAACACACCCCTCCACAATGTACTTGCAACAGTCAAACATATGGTAACTATTGTCTGTTCCACGTTTTGCTGCCGACGAACTTTTGGCTATTAAACACATTAAATTTGAAACATGTATAAATGTAATTACTTTTTCATCAATAACAAAAAAGTCATCCTCCCCAAAAAAAATTATTTGATAAAATTCCATCAAATATTGATTTTATTGCGAAAAAATGATCCCCCTGAATTTAACATGGGGGAAAAGGAGGAGAAGGAGCTGGGGTAGGAGTAAAACAACGAAAACAAATCAGAACCTGGTTAGATAGCTTGGAAATAATGTAACTAAGCAAACAAGTTAGATTGTGAAAATCGGTCAACAAAAAAAAAATATTTAAATCCATTTTTAACCTCCATGTTAATTCCCATAAGATTTTTTTTTTTCGCAATAAAATCAATATTTTATGAAATTTTATCAAATAAATTATAAAAATAGCTACCGTTTTCCAGACGCCCTGCAGTTGCACTGGTCCAACGTGGTAGGGGCTACCCACACGGACGACTACCGGATCTGGGAGTATGGCCAGTTCTCCTCCAAGGGTATACAGAACGTCTGTGAGTTCGGCTACTCCAGCACGCTCGAAGCCGAGATGAAGAAAAACGTAAGTAACCGACATTAGAATGTGAAAAGAAGAAACGGTAGTTGGTATTGTGTATTGAGGAAGTCCCAAGGGTGTCCAGTTTTGAGTGATTCATTATACCATGGAACGTCTCTAAATCGAACACCATGGGGATCCCCCAGGGTGTCAGGCTTAGAGAGATTGCACTGTAATTTGGCTCATGAGCGACGATGCATTTTATGTGAGTTTTAATCATGAACACGCTTTAACATCAGAGATACATGGCAGTGAAAGCCATCAAAATGAAACAAATTTAGGTTTTCAGGGTGTCAAATTTAGTGACTTTCTACCGTAGTTATTTTTTTAATTATTTACAGTTTTGATACTATGCGTGAGACAATGCGGTGTAAATACAAGTAAGGCCATAGCAAGTTCGTCCTCTGTTAAGGTTAGACACCACCAAATAGTTTTAGTATATAATTTAACCGAATGCCATCCAATAAGGCCGGTCTCTCCTACTTTCACTATTCGTATGGATGCTGTGGGACCCACTTGTACATTACCTGCAGCCAGTCTGTACTGGTTCTGCATGAACTAAACAATAGGTTCACTTACTCCTAAGAAAGAAAAATTCAACCTTGTCATATCCTCCAATATTGTGTACATTTTTTGGCCACGGAAACTCCGTTTACATCAAGTGACCAACAGGTTCAGTGTTTTCTTTTAAATGCTACAAATATGCTGAAAACTGGTGTTAAAGGCACCCCAAAATGTTCCTCAAGTGAAACTGGGTAGTAATGGATCAAGATTTGCAAGCAAACGGTGTCTGTGACCTCAAAACACCCGCACTATTTGTTTATACCGGACTACTTTTGCACCCTGGGCGATTTCGCACCATTTGGTGTCTTCTAACCTTAAGTGTCCACGTTCGGGTAGGTTTTGAGCGTGTTTCTCTGAAAAAAGGTGTACTCTATTTACACTATTTACTGGTGAAGTAATATGAAAACTGATTTCGGACTTGTCTAAGTTTTAAATCCGTTCATGAATTTACAATTAATCCGTTTAATAAGTGTGCCGTTTTCTTATTATTTAGCGGCAATTTAAATGTATGTTACAAACTTCATCAACCCTTTGCACACTGCAAAGGGTTGAGGAAGATTTTAACATACATTTACATTCGTTTTTTTTTCTTCAAAGCCTTGTTTGTTTTCACAGGATACGCAAGTAGGTTTTAGCTATCTATGTGGATGCTAAACAGAGAAAAACAATGGCATGGCATAATAAAACCATCGGAATTGCGTTGATTGTGGTTTCAAAACATTTGACCGGTTTAGAGGGCGTGGAGTCCGAATTTGATTTATTTGAAAGGACATAGCTACTTTATGACAGATTTGAATTGGCATGTACTTGATCAATTCTGAAGGTTAACATTCGGACATGGTCAAATATCATATAATAAGTCAAACGTTTGTGTGTGTAAATAACATGATAATACGTTTATTTACAAATCACAGAAGGTCCTTCAAATGGTTTTGAAAAATACATCATAATTTAACGGGAGCTATTACTGAACGGTTCAATTGAAGGTTGAATGTCCTCTGTTTGTGAAGGCACGATTGGAAATAAACGTTTACGTGCAACAGACGTTGTCCCAGAAAGGTCCGTACATGCTCACATTCTGGTCAGGGCGCCGTTTCACTAAACTTCGTACTACTAAACTGTTCGTAAGTGCAACATTATGATAGTCTATTAATTGCACATTATCAATGTTTTCTTGTAAACAATTATTGGGTTTACATTTATTGAGCATAGGCTGCATATGCAGCATATGCTCAATAAATGTAAATCCATCAATTGAAATTTCCAGACGATTCTAAAGTTGCACTTACGAACATTTTAGTTGTACGAAGATTAGTGAAACGGGCCACAGGGTTATATGTATATGGTTGCTATTTTGTCAATGAAATCCCTATCCCCGATTCGATTTATTGCATAAGAACAGCAATATACACTGAAGCTGTACTGATCACCTACGTGTTTTTGTAGCCGTCGAATTGACACATTTATTACACTAGTGTATTAATTATACCTTTAATACAATGTTGTACATTACACTACGTCGCCAAGTGTATGCAATAATATAATTTACATGCACATGTGTTATGAAGCAACAGTACACTCAGTTTACGACACATCGCACCTACGACAAATATGGAACGCCAAATCTACATAAACTCAAATAATTATTGCTAGCTCTAAATTAATTATTACAGCTACCATTAAATATTTAGAGCGAGCTCCAAATCATTTGAAGAGCTCTCTAAATCATTTAGAGCTAGCAATACATATTTAGAGCTAGTATTAATAATTTGAGTTTATGTAGATTTCATGTTCCTGGAACGCCAAATCTACGTAAACTCAACTAATTATCGCTAGCTCTAAATAATTAGACCTAGCATTAAATATGTATAGCTAGCATCAAGTTAAATATTTAGAGCTCGCATTAATTATTTGAGTTTATGTAGGTTCCTGGAACGCCAAATTTACATACTAAAATAAGTATTGCTAGCTCTATATAATTAGAGCTAGCATTAACTATTTAGAGCTAGCTCAAAATCGTTTGAAGAGCTCTCTAAAGCATTTGGAGATAGCTCTAAATAGTTAATTCTAGCTCGGAGCTAGCAATAATTAGTTGAGTTTATGTAGATTTCATGTTCCAGGAACAACAACTCTACATAAACTCAAATAATTAATGCGAGCATTAAATATTTAATGCTAGCTATAAATATTTAATGCAAACTGTTATATCTCATAACTATGTCTATTTTCCTTCTGAACCACGGATGGTTAGACTCTAGTCAAGACGCCAAGGTCTAACCGCGGTCACCGCGGGCAGTCTCTGTCCAGATTATAAAGGACTATATAATTACGGCGGCGGCCATTATAGTACAGGGCTAATCTGTAATCGCCGTAAACAGGATTAAGGACATCTGAAAGCCGGATCCCTCACGCCGATTATTGGCGGACATCTTTATCCTCTCTAATGAGCTGCATATGGACGTTATGTTCTGTTGTACGCCATTTAATCCCAACTCGAAATGATGTACACGGTTCTGGGTGATTTCATTGGTCGCTAGTAGTCACATTAGTACGACATGGATGCTTTTTCGAAATAACAATTCGTTCCCTCAATTTAACAATTCGTTCCCTCGAATTAACAATTCGTTCCCACGATATAGCAATTCGTTCCCTCGAATTAACAATTCGTTCCCACGAAATGACAATTCGTTCCCTCAATTTAACAATTCGTTCCCACGAAATGACAATTCGTTCCTCAATTTAACAATTCGTTCCCTCGAATTAACAATTCGTTCCCACGGGAACGAATTGTTATATCGTGGGAACGAATTGTTATATTGTGGGAACGAATTGTTAAATTGTGGGAACGAATTATTAAATTGTGGGAACGAATTGTTATTTCGTGGGAACGAATTGTTAATTCGAGGGAACGAATTAATAAAAAAAAGAATTCTACGTCCCCTGCAGGGCTCCGTACATTAGGACTAATACATCTATAAACTCTAGAACTGTTGAAAGTTTGTATCGATTCGAATTGTTAAATGCGAAAAACACGGTATTGATAAGAAATATATGTTTATTTGTTAACTTTCCATTTGCTTTGAGCGACGTCCTGCCGTACTATATTGGTATTTGACATTGTTACGTCACGAATTCTGACGCAAAATGTCATAAATTGAATGCATGTAAGAACCGGTAAATCACTATGAAATAGAATTTGGATGGAATCATAGGAAATAAACGATAGATTTGAAGACTTTTTTTAGACATAAGCATTTAAAAATCCAACACTCCTGGCTTGAATACGCATTTCGTATCGCGTATTTTGACCAATAATACGTAAAGGTAGCTGTTTTCAGATGTTTACATTTTCATAAGATAGGATTTTTCATTGAAACGTTTTATTTTCACAACTATACAGTTGATGCGGTGATATCATAAACAGACGTATATCATAACTATACTTAAACGCATTAAACACGCACGTTGTCATTTAATGCCCAGTCGGTAGAAACAGAGACCATTTTTACGGCATTTTTGGACAATCTAGCACGTGACTTTGATTATTAATGAATAAACGGGCTTATGTCATTTGTTGCCTGATCTAGAATACCAACCAACTGATCAATTAAATCACAACTTACGTTTTCAACGCGATCCAGTATACAAACCCACGCCTCTGTTGAGATCGCTGCATGGTTTAGACGTAAAATGCAAATTCAGATGTTGATTTAATGCCTCGGTTATAATATATGTAGCTTGACCTAATCATATAATATTTCACTCACCACGCCACGGTCCTTATGAATTGCAAATTGCTTAAAGCTGTATGTTACCAATTACTTTCATATTTTACATTGAAACTCCGAAGAAAGGAGTGGTCCGGTGCAATTACCTTGTCAAAAGCCCGCTGTCCACATATAGGTTATGACAGACACGCCCCCTCCATGCCATTGCCCGCTCAATGGTGTATACAGCCGGGCCTCCGGGTGAGAAAATTGACCTTACGACCCCGTGGGTCGTAAGGTCAATTTTCTCATCCGGAGGCTATGCCAACACCAGCGCAGTGATATAGAAATGCTCGATTCGGTTTTCATCGGAGGCAGTGGTGACTTTACATTGGTTGAAACACGAATAGAGTGTGTGTCTGCTTATACACTGTGCGTATACGTCATAAGGTCCCTTTAACAAACCGCATGCGCATTATTCTTTTTATCTATCCCGGCATGACGAAATTAAGATTCTAACCAATATGCTATTTGACCAGATCGTCCAGATTTACAATAACTTCAGGCGAACGGTTTATACCATGGTCAGAGCCTGAACTGGAATAGTTCGAGATGAAATAACTGTTGAAAAACTCCCGCATACTCCGTAACGCATGCTACAAAAGGCTACGGACGTTACGGAAATTATGTAGAGTTACTGCCCGTAATTAGATCGGGATCTACACTGGTTTCAAGCAGAATTAGACAATGTTTAAGAGGTCATGCGACACCCCGTGTTGGCTGATTTAGACTGAACGGAATACGTGCACAGTCGATTCAATTACGGGGTGAAATGGAGGTTTTCAGGGCCACAGTGGTAGGCCAATCAGCGGTCAATGATTTATGTGCACGTCGGTGTCATATTCATACGCCGCGGTGTCTGGAAAATAGTACCTACTTAATATATATGGAGATGTGACTGGAGAAATGGGCTTTGATTATTATCCGAGCACATTTCGAAGAATAAGAATACTGCGTATGTATATATAAACCGTTTTCGTATTCTTCGTAATTTGCTCGTGGATGTCCATCCAGTGATTGGAGTTGATTTATGGGTTTTGCAACCAGTGTAGATCCAGATCAGCCTGTGCATCCGCACAGTCTGATCAGGATATGTACTGTTCGCCATTCCATCAATGAAACGCCCGTTGTGTTTGTGTGTATACATGTAGAGCGTTATCAGGCTACAGGAGAGCATATAACATAAGCCCAATTTCCCCAGTCACAGCCATATATTTTCAGAGTGTTGACAAGACGGGAGTACATGCAGATGGATAACTTTCGCTTAACTCGTTCAACCCCACATGCCTGTATAGTGGCATTGGCAAAAGGTGTAGATCCAGATGAGCCGGCTCGTGACGAGCCGTCTCATCAGGATCTGCACTTATTGCAAGTAATTGTCATATTTTGAGAACAAAAACACCCCCTTTTGATAAATGGACTAGGTTGAAAATCATTTTGTGACGGTTGGATTGGTTGCCAAATTATCATATCAAATTCCATTTTAGTTACTTAGGGGTAAAAGACACTGGATTTCCAATATGCGCCGAATATGATGCAACATATTATTGGGAAATGGTTTACTTATATATTTGTATCGTTATTCCTGAACCACGTGGTACACATGAGTCGCCTGAAACAAGTATGGGATTGGCAAAAAAACGTTTGCAATGCTGAAAAAGAATTCCTCTTTGTGACAACCATATCGATATGTATTTTCAAACCCGTTTGAATTATTTCTTATTTAAAGTGGATTTAATAATAAACTCACGGCAAATCATCCAAAATGTATCAAAATCTATTGAAGTGTCAAACACGATCAAGAATGACCCAGCTAAGCTTGGTTATCTATGTAATTGTAAAATAGGATTCCTCTCTGGAACGTCCTTCAGTATGTCGTACTGTCATTAACTGTGGCTCTGACTGGAGAAATGGGGTTATGGTATTTGTTACCAGTGTAGCTCCTAATCAAGTAGCGCAATTCGTTCCCACGAAATAACAATTCGTTCCCACGGAAACGAATTGTTATATCATGGGAACAAATTGTTATATCGTGGCCGGAACGAATTGTTAATTCGTGGGAACGAATTTTTAAATTGAGGGAACGAATTGTCAATTCGTGCGAACGAATTGTTATATCGTGGGAACGAATTGTTAAATTGAGGTAACGAATTGTCATTTTGTTGGAACGAATTGTTAATTCGAGGGAACGAATTGTTATATCGAGGGAACGAATTGTTAAATTGGGGTAACGAATGTCATTTCGTGGGAACACATTATTAATTCGAGGGAACGAATTATTATATCGTGGGAACGAATTGTTACTTCGAGGGAACGAATTCTTAAATTGAGGGAACGAATTGTTATTTCGTTGGAACGAATTAATAAAAAAAAATCCATGTCCCCTGCGGGGCTCCGTACAATACGTCATTCTGCAGGCGTCATGTTTACCACTGATGGATGGTATGCAAAGCAGTTTTACTGACCTCTGCTTCGCCTGTGAAACAATTTGCAATCACATAAAAATGACTGACCGTTTAATTAATTCAAGAGGTTTGACAAATGAAAGTGTCAGTCAAACATTCGTATTCATATTAATGGCGTATTGTTAAAATATAACAAGCTTTCCGCAGTGATACACATGTTGAAACCACAAACTCGCACTTCCAACATTTCGGCCCAATGCCTTTATCAGGAAATTAATTAGTTACACCATTCAGCTGCAATGTAAGTGGCATGTATACATTTCAGATTTCACAAACATGTGAAATGGATGCCACTTTAATAGTTGATTGTAGTAATTAATTCCTTGATAAAGGCCTTGTGCCGAAACGTTGAAACAGTGGGTTTGTGATTTATTAAGTATCTATCAAATATAACAGTAATCACATAAGTTGTGAAATATACAATGCATATACAGTCGAACCTGTTCTAAAGACCACCTCCGAATAGCAATCACCTGGCTGTAAAGGCCACACTTTTGTTGTCCCAATGACACAATTACTATATAAATGACCCTGCGAATAAAGACCACCAAGGCCAGATTTTTTACTTCCCAGGCTGGCCTTTATTCACAGGTTTGAAACGATTTAAAAAACGCAACAATGTGGTAACATGTTATCTATCAGACCATTACATATTTTTCAAAACATTTTATTATGAGGATAAATTGCGATTTATTATCTGTGCAAATAACCCGGAATCGATACATCAAAGTCACGTGGTATACTACGGAGCCCCGCAGGGGGCGTATAATTCTTTCTTTTAATTAATTCGTTCCCACGAAATAAAAAATCGTTCCCACGGGAAATAATTATTATATCGTGGGAACGCATTGTTATATCGTGGGAACAAATTGTTAATTCGAGGGAACTAATTGTTAAATTGAGGGAACGAATTGTTAATTCGAGGGAACGAATTGTTAAATTAAGGGAACGAATTGTTATTTCGTGGGAACGAATTAAAAAAAATCCATGTCCCCTGCGGGGCTCCGTAGTATACTGCGCTCACATGGATACTCACATAGTGGTGTCCAATACCGCGTTTTTACATCGTTTCAGTATACAAAAAAATCGACAACACAACTTCGTACTAAACGAATTTGATCACAAACCGGTATAACGGTATGGTATAATGGCGCGGCACGGAAACGGGATGGGCGAGGCAGCATCGCCCATCCCGTTTCCTAAGCTTTGCTAGATATATGTTTCCCATTCACGGCACTAACGGACTATTCTCTATATACTAAACATGATTCATGTCTAGGCCTAACACTTGCAGTGCAGGCAACGGGCCAGAAAAAACTTGGTAGGGAAGGGAGGCTTTGGGTCGTGATTGCACTGGTGTCCAAACAGTACAGGAATAACAGGGTGGAAGTCCTAGAAAATATGTCAACATCCATATAAAATACAAAAATAGCAGAGCATGACGTTTGGAGTAAACAGTTCACTTATATATTATATCAATAGGAACTTGTGAGTTTTGACCTTAGATGTACTCAGTGACCAACCGTATGGACGAACGCCGCATTGAGGTGTGCTCTGTTGACAGTGGCCGAAATTAACCCTTACATCGCTATCTTATTTGTTTTGTCGTCTGCTGTTTATTTTCTATTTTCCATTGTTATCATCAAAAACATGCTTTGTCAGCATTTTAGAATAATTTACAATATGCTTTGACAGCACTTCAGAATAATTTCCATTGTAAGTGCGGTCAAAGCATGTTTTTATTGAGACATAAGGCAAGATATAAAAGCAACAGAAGACGACAATTGTTGTGTGTAGCGGTCTAAGGGTTAACACTTGTTACAGAAACGTATAAACTATAATAGAGACGCCATGTGATTGTACTTTCTGCGTAATTTCATGAAATACGTTTACAAAATTTACAATGTTTTCCGTAAATGGCGTCAAAAGTTGACCAAAATTTCACAGTACATGTGGAAAAAATATTGTGAATAATGTAAACGTGCTTAATGAAATTACGCACATGTCATAAGACATCACATAACGTGTCTCATATAGGGTCGACAGCATATCAGTAGGTATATAGGGTCGGGTTGCTCGCAACACAATACTTTTAGGCCTTATATATATTTTTCAATAAGCATTTGTGAGTTTTGACCTTAGACGTACTCAGTAACCATATATACGGCCGCCGTATTGAGGTGTGTTCCGTCGACACGCCGCAGTTTGCCCAGTTATGGATGACGTGTCCGCTGCGGTTATGTTCACCTCAGAAGTCCGAGCAAAGGTCACGTGCGGACGCTCCGGCCATCAATCTCGGGAACAGATTGTCGCCAACTAGAGTCACATTCCGTCCCCCGGCAGTCACGTGGTTTTAACCATGGCCAGCTATACATCAGACTTATGTACAGTAATAACCATACATAGTTGGACACCATCTGTTTTAGGAAACCCCGTTTGATTTCATAAAAACGAGCTCATCTTTGTTTTGGAATGTGAAAAAGTCGAACCGTTATTAACCCTTAGACTTAGCCTTATTTCTCAATAAAAACATTGTTTGACAGCACTTCAGAATCATTTCCAATGGCAATGAAAATTATTCTGAAGTGCTGTCAAACCTTGTTGTAAATTATTCTAAAGTGCTGTTAAACCATGTTTTTGATGATAAAAACGGAAAATAGAAAATAAAAAGCAGACGACAAAAAAATAATAAGAAAAAAATAAGATATCGGTGTAAGGGTTAATTTCGACCACTGGATATACTGGACTATAACTGGAGAAACTCTTACACCGTACGGACGGACGGACGTTCCAACATTTTGGGTTTATGGGGTATTTCCATTGTTTGAAGATCAAAGAAAAAGCCCCTAAACATCAATAGAATGGATGAGCTTATGAAATAAATGAAAGGAATCTTTTGTGTTGGGCTACGCCCCTAACCGTACGGACGGGTGTACGGACGGGTGTACGGACGTACGGAACCTCGAGAGCAACGCAATATGCACCCCTTGCTATCAAAGGTGTATCTGCTCAAAGCAACGTTTGGCCCGTGAAAATCTGTCTATGGACTGTCAATAATGTACAATCCAAGCTACCCATGAAACCACCTAGCCATCTCCCTCGATTTAAGAATCCATTTTATATGAAAATAAATGTCCAAGCAAAGACAGTCCATGCGTTTCGGCGCGGTCACCTAGTGACGGCATGCTTCCTGTACTGACCAGTAACTATGCCCGGTGACATGTGGCCATTATAAATACATACATCTCAATTAAGTTAAGCGATTTGGCATGCCGCGGCTTGGAAACTTGTTTTCTATTCAATGTCCACTTACGGACACAAATGAACGAAATACAATACAACTGCTGTGGACAACTACTTATGAACCGCTTTGTGAAAGGGGATATTTGACGTTTACGACGAGCGTCGCCCCAGATCAGAATCACCGTTCGTTATTCGTTGCTGACGTGACCTAAGTGTCATATACAAAATATGTGGCTGTGACTCTGAACATTTGACGTATGCGTTTTGCGATCGCGACCAGTGTATATCTAGATCGTGCTGCTTGTTAGAAGCATGACAGGTGTTTCATTGATGAAAAATGCGAACAGTGTAGCTCCTGATCAGACTGTGCGGATGCACAGGATGATCTGGATCTAAACTAGTCGCAAAACCCGAAAGTTCCATTTCTCCAGTCACACCCACATATAATAAAAATAGCAGAAGACCCGTTTTGTTTCCCGCCGTTTAAGTGCTAAGTTCCCTTATTTCGACATGAACCCACATGGAGACGGACAGATAAGGTTGCCACATAAAGCGTATTAGGTTTAACCTGTCGATGGTCAATATGATTTATAGGTCATGACCCTAACGAGATAATACCTGCTGTAGAAAGATAATACCGCTGGACCTCCTACCGTATTGTATGATGGTTTCAACTTTGTAGGTATAATTATATATATGTGTCCGTTTGAAAAGGCAGTAAAGTGGATAAGAAGGTTCTTTGAGCTAATTCCCGCCCATAAATAGATAAATAAACAAATAAATAAGAAAGAGGTAAATGATGATTAAAGAAATGCGGCAGCGGATCTTTCCCCATCTCTGAAAACTTTGATTGCACGTTCTAATTCCTACTGAATCTGATGTTACCATGGCAACTGTTGTCATGATAGCATGTACTGCTTTTGGCTACAAAACAAGAAGCGTATACAGTTTTCATCTAAACTTATATATACTATATAGACTTGTTAATTCGTGGGAACGAATTGTTAAATTCAGGGAACGAATTGTTATTTCGTGGGAACGAATTAATAATACAAAAAATAAGTATACGTCCCTTGCGGGGCTCCGTAGATATTAACCCACTAGTCTAGACATGAGCACACTTTGTCTGGCGGAAAGAACGCAAGGCTGGAAACATCAATGGACGAACAGACGCGTCCTATCGATGTTTCGCGGTGTCTAGCGGGTTCTACGCATTCTGCGGATTCTAGTTGTCTTGATGAATGTCATAGATATGCCAAGTGTCGTACACATATGAGGCGAGCCATGTGATTTTATACCTACGAAGATGTGCGATTTTTTCATGGAAAGTATTTAACGAAAGTGTGATATTTTATGTAATTGATGTAGAAAGTTGACATCTAGTCCGCAATTGCTCTGAATATGTCGTCAACTTTCGATGTAATTTACGGAAAATATCGTATTTTTTTGTAAATATCTTTCACAAGATATCGCTCATCTTAGGTACAAAATCGCACGGCTTGTCTCCTAAATGTGTAATTTGACTGTAATCAGAATATGTGGATGAGTTCATGTCTTGACTAACAGACAGTAACATATCAACAGTTGTTGTCAATACACCAATCGCTCGTATTGTTTGCTTAATGAGAGTACATAAACCATCATCTAACATTAGTTAACCTTTGTAATAAGTCACGATAGCTGATACACTGTGGAACCTCTCCAAACCGGACACCCTGGGAGATCCCCAGGGTGTCCGGTTTGGAGATATTCCACTGTAAATCAGACATGTGCGCATTTCATGACACAATTTAGCGTTTTGCAATCAAGAAAAGTCATTGTTATCAGAGATACATAACAGCGAAACACATCTAAGGTAAATATATATATATATTCCCGAGTGTCCGGTTTAGACGGGTTCCACTGTAACAGTAGCGGACTGTATCACTAATTTCCAAAGCAATCTGCTGCGTTGACAACAGTTGATCAGACAATAACTGCTGCGTTGACAACAGTTGATCAGACAATAACTGCTGCGTTGACAACAGTTGATCAGACAACGTCTGCTGCATTGACAATAGTTGTTCAGACAACATCTGCTGCGTTGACAACAGTTGATCAGACAAAATCTGCTGTGTTGACAACAGTTGATCAGACAACATCTGTTGCGTTGACAACAGTTGATCATATAACATCTGCTGTGTTTACAATAGTTGTTCAGACAATATCTGCTGCGTTGACAACAGTTGATCAGACAAAATCTGCTGTGTTGACAACAGTTGATCAGACAACATCTGTTGCGTTGACAACAGTTGATCAGATAACATCTGCTGCGTTGACAACAGTTGATCAGATAACATCTGCTGCGTTGACAACAGTTGATCAGATAACATCTGCTGCGTTGACAACAGTTGATCAGATAACATCTGCTGCGTTGACAACAGTTGATCAGATAACATCTGCTGCGTTTACAACAGTTGATCAGATAACGTCTGCTGCGTTGACAACAGTTGATCAGACAACGGCTGCTGCATTGACAATAGTTGTTCAGACAACATCTGCTGCGTTGACAACAGTTGATCAGAAAAAATCTGCACAACATCTGTTGCGTTGACAACAGTTGATCAGATAATATCTGCTGCGTTGACAACAGTTGATCAGATAACATCTGCTGCGTTGAAAACCGTTGATCGGACAAAATATGCTGTGTTTACAACAGTTGATCAGATAACATCTGCTGCGTTGACAACAGTTGATCAGATAACATCTGCTGCGTTTACAACAGTTGATCAGATAACGTCTGCTGCGTTGACAACAGTTGATCAGACAACGTCTGCTGCATTGACAATAGTTGTTCAGACAACATCTGCTGAATGACAACAGTTGATCAGACAAAATCTGCTGTGTTTACAACAGTTGATCAGACAACATCTGCTGCGTTGACAACAGTTGATCAGATAACATCTGCTGCGTTTACAACAGTTGATCAGATAACGTCTGTTGCGTTGACAACATTTGATCAGACAACGTCTGCTGCATTGACAATAGTTGATCAGACAACATCTGCTGCGTTGACAACAGTTGATCAGACAAAATCTGCTGTGTTTACAACAGTTATCAGATAACATCTGCTGCGTTGACAACAGTTGATCAGATAACATCTGCTGCGTTGACAACAGTTGATCAGACAAAATCTGCTGTGTTTACATAACGTCTGCTGCGTTGACAACAGTTGATAACATAACATCTGCTGCGTTGACAACAGTTGATCAGACAAAATCTGCTGTGCTTACAACAGTTGATCAGACAACATCTGCTGCGTTGACAACAGTTGATCAAATAACATCTGCTGCGTTGACAACAGTTGATCAGATAACATCTGCTGCGTTTACAACAGTTGATCAGATAACGTCTGCTGTGTTGACAACAGTTGATCCGACACAATATGCTGTGTTTACAATAGTTGATCAGACAACATCTGCTGCGTTGACAACAGTTGATCAGATAACATATGTTGCGTTGACAACTGTTGATCAGATAACATCTGCTGCGTTTACAACAGTTGATCAGATAACGTATGCTGCGTTGACAACAGTTGATCAGATAAACCATCTGCTGCGTTGACAACAGTTGATCAGACAACAAAAGCTGCGTTGACAACAGTTGATCAGATCACATCTGCTGCGTTATAAGTATCTGTTTTCATTTATCCTAATTAGTTGCGACGCCTGCCTGACTAGAATCGTCTCGCCAAGGCCTGTTTAATGAATATCTGAATATATCTGAGTATTTAGTACAAAATGTATTGTACTGTATTAGAAAGCAGCCATTTGGTGAGATAGCCTGCACATTGTGCCTCGTACATACTTCCACATACCCCGCATAAATCATGTTTCCTATCATATACCGGTATTGTGTAACGCGACACAATCAGCATCTATTATGCTTCATTTACAGCGTGTTTATGCTGTTTATCATATAAAAATACACAACGCGAGATATCGTGAATCTTAATTGTGACTGCGACTGGAGAAATGATATGGTTTCGCTTTTGCGAACAGTGTAGACCCAGATCAGACTGCGCATCAGCGCAGTCTGATCAGGGTCTTCACTATTCGCCATTTAGTCATTGAAAAGCCGGATGTTATTTCATCAATTAAGATTGATTCTTATCAAGATACCCCGGTTTGGAATTAGGTTATGAGTGAACTGGTCACAACTGTGATGAGCCCCGTTTCACCAGTCATGTTCACAATTATCGCAATAAGACATAAGATAGCGGTGCTACATTAAGCACTTGCGGCTGCCATGATAAATGTAAGTAACGCACGTGTGGTGCTATTATATACGGCCCAGTTCATGGTAAAACCTGGCTTGTTACATGTTCACAACATATACACAGTCTGACCAGTGCGTGTACATTTCAAACTGAATCATGTCCTCTTCGGACTCCTCGCAAATGTTACACAGACCAAATGTTTACATACCACATTAAATACAACATCTAACCGGTTTTTTTAAAAAAAAAACTGATAGTTAGCTGATCGTGAGCGGTATTTGTTAAGTGCTCAATAAGACCATTCTCGTCGTTTCGACTCACAATCGGTTGACTAGTTTTCTGGAGAAAAAAAGAGGCTACGCTGGTTGAAAATGCGGTTCCTTCCGGCCCCATTCTTTCCAGTCATCGCATACGAAATACGATTACAATATTAGCGTTGTACTTCATTCAACACTTGTCACCGGAATTGTCTGGCGTTTGCGTCCATAGGCATTCGGCGTTAGAGACGTTAGAGCCTTAAAGCACATTATTTCATTTGTTATGATACGAGGTTGTGTCCGACCTAGGACAAGGAGCTGTAATTCGATATTATTTGCATAAACTATGTTATTTTAGCAAGATAACAATAATTCTCAAATGAACATGTGCACCTTCCGCCAAAATATTCACATTAGTGTTAATAAATGTGTTATGATACGAGGTCGTGTCCGACCAAAGTTAAAAGCCTTGTTCATATATATAGAGTTATACCGATGAAAGACGAAACACGTCGAATGCCTGTGTTTCCTTCCACTAGAACATATGTGCAATATGCTGATACCTGTAATATGGTACATGAAATAACGCGATTGAAAAACAGCATGCTCAATAATGAGGAATTATTGTGTATTTGGTTTGTCATCAATACGTACTAATGTTAATATAACAGCAGTTTTAAATTCTCCCGATTCTAGCGATTGTCTCTTCCACAGATTCTCGACCAATGAAACACAGCATTTCGTCGCAATTAATTGCATATTGCGACGTTTTCGCAAAACTGAATGGCCATTAAATCAATCATTAAATGTTGCAATAAGTGCACCGTGGGATTAATACTAGCTACAATAATTCGCTTCCGATATGTTATCTACGGCTACAATTTGACCCATTCAAAAATGTGAGTAACCGAAGTTCATATCCAAACCTGTTGCGCATGTAGGTCAAAATTTAGTAAACTGTATTTTCTATACCTTTAAACAAATAATATTTGATGTAAAACTAGTAAATTGCCAAAAATAATAGAAAAGGGAAATCATTTTCTCATGGAAGCCACCTTTTCTCTTGTTGGTGTTCAACATTCAACATAACGAAATGAAACTTTCAAATTTACATATATACCTGTAAATATCAGATAAACACCTTAACACGATAAAGTTACCAACTTCTGCATGTGTATGTTCTTTATTAATACAGTTTTATATCGCTAACATAACAAATACGCCGGATAACCGATTGCAAAAATCACTCTTTCATGTGTTACAAATTAAAGAGATGGGGTTAAATTGCTGCCTTCGCGAGAGGTATCTAGCGGGGTAGCAATTTTGTTTCTAGGAGTAATACATGTACGAGCGTATATGACGAAACTGGAATGATTTAGGCAGGCTACTGTATTAGTATGTCTCTGATCCAGACGTTCACCTCTTATAAACTACATTGCAGAAATATGGCTGCATAGACACGACTGAAGGTGTCAGTGGAAAATGAGGCCTACTGTCTGTTTCACGAAACCTGCCCAATTTTACGGCCATATAAACAATGCAAAAACAGTATCTTTTTCGATAATATTAAATTTTATCAAAATTAAAGAATGAGCCTTCTTTTTATTTCATGAACATTGGTCAAATATTGATTTTATTACGAACAATCAGTTTTCTATGGGAATTTAACATGGGGAAAAAAGAGGTGGAAACCTAGAGGAGGAGTCAAAAAACGAAAAAAATTGTAAATTGATTCTGAAACCTAGTTAGATAGCTTGGAAATGATCTAACTAAGAAAACAAAAGTTAAATTTTGAAAATCGGTCCACTATTTCTGAAATTAGAAAAATGTCCCCATGTAAAATCCCCATAGACATCTTCACATAGGGAAATAGTTTTTTCGCAATAAAATCAATATTTGACAAAATTTCATGAAACAAAAAGAAGGCTCATTCTTAAATTTTGATAAAATTTAATATTATCGGAAATATATTGTTTTTGCATTGTTTATATGGCCGTAAAATTTGGGCAGTTTTCGTGAAACAGATAGTAAGTCCCTTGAACTTAGGCCTCTGTGTCCACTGCCTCCTTCAGGTATATTCGCATGATAAATATTATGCTGCAATGGAACCTCTCTAAACCGGACACCAAGAAAACATCTGTGATCTTTCTTTTGATTAGTGTCGTTGGTCATTTATCTCAGGTGATAATGTATGTTGATCGCATAGCACACAGTTATGGCTCAGAATGATTAAATGTCTCACTTACAGTGGAACCTCTCTAAGCCGGACACCCTGGGGACCCCCAGGGTGTCCGGTTTAGAGAGGTTTCACTGTACAAGCAATCTGCTGAGTTGCAAAATGAAACTGCACGCGCGTTTATAATGAGTCCACCATTAAACCACGTGGTAGATCGATCATTGGGAAACAGAGGAAACACTTTTTACAAATGAATTGTTTGTACGCGGTAATTAGCAATTCAGACGTGCAGGTTTTACCACATGTGATGTTAATAATGTACGGAGCCCCGTAGGGGACGTAGAATTATTTTTTATTATTCGTTCCCACAACAATTCGTTCCCCCAATTTATCAATTCGTTCCCACGAATTAACAATTCGTTCCCTCAATTTAACAGTTCGTTCCAATTCGTTCACACGATATAACAATTCGTTCCCTCGAATTAGCATTGTTATATCGTGGGAACGAATTGTTAATTCGAGGGAACGAATTGTCATATCGTGGGAACGAATTGTTATTTCGTGGGAACGAATTGTCAATTCGAGGGAACGAATTGTTATTTCGTTGGAACGAATTGTTAATTCGCGGGAACGAATTGTTAAATTGAGGGAACGAATTGTTATTTCGTCGGAACGAATTAATAAAAATCCATGTCCCCTGCGGGGTTCCGTAATAATGGCTATAGAATAACATATAGGACATCGAACGGACCCAGATCCTAACACAAAATCTCACGAAACAGTCAACCGATTTATAGCATTGTCGCCTATTGGAGAAGTTAGGAAAATGGTAGCTCTCAGCAATATTCGCTATGTCAAAGCGTTTTCGAGCTATGGATTATTCAAGGTGTATGATCACGTGATACTAACAACAACAACACTTACTGAAACTTCCAGAATCCATCTGATTCAAAGTACGTATTATTTTATATTGTCCTTATTTCGTCACGGATTTTGATGAAATATGGCGCATCAAACGCGTCTTGTTAAGTTGCATTTGGTGGTCTCTGTATTTTCGCCCAAACATTTTGCGAAGAATCGATTTCCGTGTCAAAATCCGTTACATAATAAGGACAAAATAAAAGAATACGTACTTTGAATCGGAGGGCTTCTGGAAGTTTCAGTACTTGTTGTTGTTGTTGTAACCACGTGATCATACACCTTGATAGTGTCACACGTAGACTGGCCACACATGTAAAATGGCAATGTTACCACGTTACAGAGCGACAAGATCTACACGGTGATCAAGACGAACCCGATGTGGCGGAACGTACTCGGGAGTCGGGAGGCGGTGTTCCGAGTCAACCAGAAGGCACACGAGCTTTCGATCCTCACTATGGTCGGCCCCAGTCCCGACTGGTGCATAGGTATGGAGAAACGGTCGCAATATATGTGTGGCTGTGACCAAACACTGCGCTACTCCCGTACTGTCCACATAAAGACTATATGTACACTAATACACATAACTCATTCTTTCTCCCAATCTGTTGTATAATTGGACCGACTATACTGTACTTCCGATTGCAAGTTAACCCTTACACCGCTATAAGTTTTGTTTCGTCTGCTGTTTATTTTCTATTTTCCATTTTTATCATCAAAAACATGCTTTGACAGCACTTTAGAATAATTTACAACATGCTTCGACAGCACTTCAGAATCATTTCCATTGGATATGTTTTTATTGAGAAATAAGGCAAGATATAAAAGAAACGGCAGACGACACGTGTCGTGAGTAGCGGTCTAAGGGTTAAATGTGCAAGGGAGACAACAAAAATAAACAATGATGATTTGCCGTGATAACCGCACAATTTGTCTCGTAGTCGTAGAAAGTCATACGTTACAACAGGAATTGACTTGAAACATATTCATACTCACCATTATGCATAATGCCTGTCGCCGACTGTGTCTGTAAATAAATAGACGAAGGTGCAATAATGAAGACATATTATTAAAAAGTGTGAAGATACTTGAGTAAATTAGGAAGACCGCATTCCACCAATTTTCACATGCCAGTTACCAGATACTACTCGCGTTTTTAACAGCGGGTTGCAACTAATCTTAATATAAGAAACAGACATACGTATCCTGCCATGCAATATAGGGTATATAGCGTTTGCGATCAATGTAGCCCATGACCAGCCTGCGCATTCACGTAGGCTGGTCGTGCCAGGGCGGGGGAACCATTGTAAAATTGGTCCGGCGAATCTAGTGGGTGCCCCCGCTACCCATCCAAAGTGTATGTTGTTACCACTCAGTTGAACAGTCTCAGCTAGGCGGTTGAACTGAGTGATAAAAACATACACCTTGGATGAGAAATGAGAAATTTACGGAAAAAAAAGTTACATTCCGATTTTTTTATATACATTAATTCCATATATGTCAAATGTACTGATCCGGCAGTCGCCGGACCTGCCGGACCTGTTCCGACGCCCCTGCTATATTATTCGCATATGGGTCGGAGTATCATTAGAAAAAAAACATATTTACATCAATTTTAGACAGATAAAGTATACGATGATTGGAACGAAAGATAGGCACTGTATTATAGAGTTCCTCTTCTTAAAGTGGCTGTCTTAGATGGTATCTCCGAAGATGCATTTCACAAAAACAGTAGATTTTGTTTGTTTGTTGGGGTTTAACGGCCTATCAACAGCTAAGGTCATTTTAGGCCGGGTCAATGGGTTTAGTACTAAATCCCATGTATTACCTGTACACGTACATGTGCATGTTCTAGTAATATGTACATATGAGGGGAAATCACAAAATCAGAACTGATTATTTATAATGAAAAACCCAACTATATATTTAGCCCTGAAATCAGAATAATCCTGCAAAAACAGTAGATGTACAGCTGTATAAATGTGTATGATGTTGAAGATATATGTGACTGTGACTGTGAGAAATGGGGCTTATGGGATTTGAGACCAGTGTAGCTCCTGATTGAATAGCACACTCATGTATCCTAATATTGATCTATATTGTTTGTTAGAACCATGACAGGTGTTTCATTGATGGAATGGTGAACAGTGCAGGGGGCCGTTTCACTAAACTTCGTACGACTAAACGACGAAGTTTAGTGAAACGGCCCCAGGGTGTCCGGTTTGGAGAGGTTTCACTGTGTAAATACGAGCGATAGTGTAGATAGTAGTGGGATCAACATGTTGACGTTTGTAATTGACCGTGGGCAGATACCCGATTATAGTGGAACCACAGGTGGAACACTCGGACATGTTACGCAAAACATCCCCATTACAAAAATGCCATTATCCCACCCACTTGGTCTCATACAGTACTATCTTCTTTGTAAAGAAGATAGTACTGTATGAGACCAAGTGGGTGGGGTAATGGATTATTTTGTAATGGGCATTTTTGTTTGTCACATGTCCGACTCTTCCACCTGTGAATGGAACGTTTCCACCAGTGATTGTTATATGTGTGACATTGTAGGTATTAGTGCGATGAATATGTGTAACACGAACTGTACATGGGCAGACGACAAGGTCATTGAACTCTTCCCGTGGGACGCCGGCACCGACGACGGAATGACCTACATTGTAAGTACAGTTAACATCAGATAGCTCGAACTCGGGTAAGTGGAATGTCTAAATAAATCGAACGCGTATGTACAGTTAACATCAGATAACTCGATTAAGTAAATACAGCTAACATCCAATAGCTGGAACCCAGATAAGTGGAACCTCCAGATAACTCGATTATGTAAATACAGCTAACATTCAATAGCTGCAATCCAGGTAAGTGGAACCCCCGGATAACTCGATTAAGTAAATACAGCTAACAATAAATAGCTGTAATCCAGGTAAGTGGAACCTCCGAATAACTCGATTATTTAAATACAGCTAACATCCAATAGCTGGAACCCAGGTAAGTGGAACCTCCACATAGCTCGATTATGTAAATACAGCTAACATACAATAGCTGGAACCCAGGAAAGTGGAACCTCCAGATAACTCGATTATGTAAATACAGCTAACATCCAATAGCTCGAACCCAGGTAAGTGGAACCTCCAGATAACTCGATTAAGTAAATACAGCTAACAATAAATAGCTGTAACCCAGGTAAGTGGAACCTCCAAATAACTCGATTAAGTAAATACAGATAACATCCAATAGCTGAAACCCAGGTAACTCGATTATGTAAATACAGCTAACATCCAAAAGCTGGAACCCAGGTAAGTGGAACCTCCAGATAATTCGAAATAAATTTGTGTTACATACTGATTCGTTCACGTTCACGTTAATACACTAGATGGGTTCACCTATGTGATAGTTAGAACATTAATCGAGAGTTAGTGTCACACCGTAAGGACAGCTAAGCTATCTCTCGTTCACTCAAACTCATATCAAATAATTTGAGGGTTTGGATAACTCGAAATCATCTGTTTGCACACTCATTCATTCAACTTTCCCGACTTTCTGAGCGGATCCATCCAATGTGATATGCAGACAATCGCGTTAGTGATGTGGTCACAATGTACACATATAAGGTCTAACAATTATTTGTGGCGCGGGCAACATGACGCTGCCTCGTGACATGCTATCGACTCTACCGGTTTTAGAAGTTTCTGAAAACAAAACAACAACAATAAAGTTTCAACTTCAGTCACTTTTGCAATGAAACTTTACTGTTTCATTGCAAATGTGACCGGAAGTTGAAATTGGTTTACTATTAATTTCTTGATCAAGGTGCCAAGAAAGAATCATGCCATATTGATACGTACAAATGTCTAACTAGTACATGTAGTACTGAAATAAATAAAAATTAATAAATAAATTATAATTGAGGTAACAGTCTTGCGGGAATTGCATGTTATATATGTATGTACGATTGCTGGTTACACTACTGAAGTGAATCATGCATGCTGAATGAATAACAACAAAAGTGAGAGAGCTATTTTACATACTTATATAATTAACACTATTGCAAAACAATCTCCTATCTGTGTTGATGGCTTTTGCAAGTATGTTGTCTCGTTACCAAATGATGATATAGTATGATGCGATTTATCATTTCATAATCGGCACATGTAACACCGACTGTTGTTAAAACACTTGTTACAGATACAGAGAATGTGCTCCGTCTACGGTCTAGTTCGTACATAACTATGGCTGCCACCAGTGAAATGATCACGAAAATACGTTATTATTTGTCATCAAGCATTTACCATGTCCTTCAAAACCCGACGGAGACCCCATAGCAACGACAGGAGCGCCACCACATAAGATACACCATAAACAACCGTCTGCGTTAACTTGCCCAGATGTTGACGTTTCTGAACATCTACTGACAATATCAACTCACAATCAAGCAGTTTGATTGGCTTAGCTAATCGCGAACCTAAATCGTGAGAAGCGGCCGCTCCATGGAAACTATACAATACATCACCATAATATATAGAGAATACCAGTCTAGTGGCTTTTGATATTTTATCAGACAAAGCTAACAAACGGGTAGAAATTCCGAGGCTCGTCGAGAAATTCCTACCGTTTCTGAGCAGAGCCTGATAAACTTTATATCAACTGATACTAGACCGGTATTCTATTTACATGTATCTGGTTACGTTTTATGCTAGCCCGTGGTCAAATATAAAATTGTTTTCCTTGAAATTAACGCGGACTTTTTTTACGTTTACGTTGCGTCATTACACTGAAGTCATTCAGTAACGTCATGTGACGCATTCCGACCAATGCAACGTTAGTTTTCAGTTCGTTGTAATCCGGATATTCGTATCAGGTCAATGCCTGATACGACATTGTGTTATCAGTCAGTAGGTATTCGGACAATACAAAGCTCGTTACCTGATAAATTACCCGTTTACCGTCATTTACCCCAGAACGCGAGAAAGAATCCTTCGCGGCCACAACAGAGCATTCACGGCACAATGACCACGTACCTTAAACACCAGAACCGGCAGCTTAATGGAAACTACCCGATGCTAAATACCTTAACAGTTTACCCTGTCACGGCCCTCCACTTTAGAACGCGAGGAATAGTCCATCCTGCCCGCAGAAGTGCATCCAACGCATCATGAACTCGTACCCAAAATACCAAACCGGTCGCATAATGGAAACCATACTTTACCATGCTATATTATCAGATTATCCCATATTACAGATTCCATCGCGACCACAGCAGCCCATCCATCGCATCACGAACACGTATCCAAAACACCAAAATCCGTTGCCATCATATATTACCCCTTTTACCGCCATCTACTTCAGAACGTGGGGAAAATTCGATCGCGCACATCCACGGCATCACGAACACGTACTCAAAACACCTGAACAGGCCGCTCAAAGGAAACAGTAATATAATATAATTTTACCACACTCTACTTCAGAACGCGAGGAAGATTCCATCGCGGCCACAGCAGCGCATCCACCGCATCACGAACACGTACCCGCAACACCAGGACTCGCCGTTCTACGGAGACCACCCGATCAAGCCGATGGCGACGGTGACGCTGACGAAGCTGAAAGAGTACTGCGGGGAGGACAGCGGCGACGATTCGACGGACGACAGCTCGCCCAGCACCGAGGACCTCATCAAGTCCATGCAGCAGAAGATGATGATGACCAAGAAACTGGGTAGGTGTTTAGTCGAGGGAACCAAACACTGAGCTACTCCCGTACCTTCCGTAGTGCAGACGGTACGGGAATAATTCAGTGTGTTGTTCCCATCATGACATAGGTTTTAATTAATTGAATCAAGGGTTTTAATTAAACCAAGGGTCTTACAAAACCAGATTGACAGACGTGATCTCCATGCAACATGTAGCTAATCTGAAGTTAACAACTAATATATATCGCTCTGTGTAGTAAAATTATAAGACAAAGTTAAGAGAGCTACGATAAAATCAGAAGAATATGCATTACATACGTCAGAAAACGTGTATGGGATGTGTATCAAGTTGACATTGATACATAGTTGGTAGGATTTTAGCCAGACTTCCAAAGGGATGATGTGAGAGTATGCGCATTTTTATGATGAATCCATTCGTATGATCAACCGTACTGGGATTCACACCTGGGCCCAGGTGACCCGGATCAGGACACTATATTTCAGTATGGTATTCGACCCCGACAAATGCATTTCCGTTTGTGGATGAACCTGTTGTTAAACGAATTTAAAGTCCCAATCAATCAAGGAATCCAATACAGTTTGCCAAACACGCAGTGTTGTGAGAGCGTTAGAAAAATTGTCAAACATTGGAAAGCAAATCTTAACATACGTGATCTGTTTTTAAATTTGCAATTTAAACATGTCACATTCTTACAGAAATGATGAAGTGCGCCACCTCTGACTGGAGTCCGTGGGTCGATTGTAGCGCGAGCTGCGGGTCGGGCATGCGCCAACGGACACGTGCCCTGATCAACGAGAACATTCTACCGTCCATGTGCAGCGTCAACCTCATGGAGAAAGAACCGTGTGAGGGCAGCTGTACCGACGGAGTTCCCGCCAGAGTGGGGCGCCAGAAACTGTCAAACAAGTTCGAAGTGAGGCAGACATATCAACTTGATTTGAGTGACCCGTGTGTCGTAACACCGTGGAGCGATTGGTCGCCGTGTAGCGCGAAAGTTTGTGGGCGGGGCGTACGGGAGCGATGGCGCATGTTTCTGCGCAAATCTGCGCAGCTCATGAACTGTGGCGTCAGCATCATGGAGAAAGACTTCTGCTTCGGGATCATTCCAGACTGCCGGAAGGCGTTCATGATGAAGAACTTCACAGGTACATGTAGCAACTGGTGTTGTTCATAGAACTAGCTCTTGTACCGAGATTATAAACTTGACTACTCTTTGGTCACAATATTCCGCGTGACTTGTTGTCCGTGTGATATATTTATTGCCCTAATGGTTTGTCGCCGGATACATACGACAATGTAACCTCTATAAACCGGACACATTGGGATGTCCGCGTGGTGTCCGGTTTAGAGAGATTACACTGCAATTATGGTATATGACCATTCTAGGACAAGTGTATGAGCTCTCCTGCGATCATGAAACGATTTAATCATCCGAGATAAACGGCAATGATACCCATACAAATGGAAGGCATTGGTAGTTTATGACTGTCCGGCTTAGAGAGGTTCTGCTGTACCGATTCCCCATTCAGTATGGAATGAAATGTGAATATGCCATCGGCATCAAAGTGTAGTCTTGTTCATCGTGTACAGTCGCACAGCGTTTTGTCTGATTGTTCACATGTAGCACTTGCTAACCTGGGCCCGGTTGCTCAAAACCTCTGTTAGCTTAACAGACTGTTAAATCCTTAGCAATGCTAAGGATTTAACAGTCTGTTAAGCTAACAGAAGCTTTGAGCAACCGGGCCCAGACGCCTGTGTGCAGATCACGAATCGCATTGTATTTTCCAACCATCCACGATGATCTCATACAATATAACGTTTCCCATCACTCCAACCCAAACCCTTCTCTCCAGGATTAAAAAGGGCCATGGTACGGACAGAAAAAAGGGCACATTCAGCGCGTCACCCTTTGAAAAATGGGCACATTGAGGGCGCGAAACTATATTTATTATAATGTACTTGAAAATTACGTCATTTTGGTTCAATAATGATTATGTCTGTAATGGCGTCTGATCGAACTGTAATAATATTGTATTTTTTTATTTTTATTTTTGGCAGCCTGGTTCCACCGAATTTGAACATGGCGCCACCAAAATCGGACATAGCGCGGCGCCATACTCAAATAGGCTCGGGGAACATTATGAATAGAGGTGTGAGCTACTTTTGTATATCTGTCATTCCACTACTTTGAAGAGCAAGTACTTCAGTGAAGTACCCACATACCACACACACGCACACACACACATCAATATCACTTCTGTACGATAGTTATGTAACCTGCGTACCTGACTTCGAACCGTTGAGACAATAGTTGTCTCTGGTTTGTCAGTATTTAGCCAGAAACTACTAATGTTCAAGAGCTAGAATAGGCATCAACAGTGAATTCCCCAAACACATATATATCTGTGTACATTCATTGTATTTAAGTTTGTTCAATTGTTCATAATTACTGTTCATAATCACTGAGCATGATTGCCATTTTGACAACTGTGAACATTTTGAATAATGTCATATGCCCTCATTTAACATTGAGTTTTACTTAAGCTATAGCTAGGCAGCGTGCATGGTACAAATAGTGACAAACTGGAACGGTTAGTGGCACAAATGAGTAAGTGCAATAACACTGTACATACAATGAATATTTTCGGGTAGGCATGTATCGTCTAATTTTGCACCTGAAAATCCCTATGGGGTGGGGCGGTTTTACAATTACTGTTTGTTCAATACCATGTACTCGTATATTTATTGATATCAAAGTTCAATTTTTAATATCTGTAATTCCAGGTGCGCCGCTTTTCTATGTATTCAGTATTTTTTATTTCCATAATTTGATTTTGTTGATATCAATATTTCGCCTCCGCTCGAGCAGTTATGGCCGGTTGGCGAGTCGCCAGCTTGTTAAATAAATGTTAACTGATGTCTGGAATATAGGAGGCGAATTGGGAACTACTGGTGTTAAGAGATGTCTCATAAGCCAAAACTGCCTGGCCCTTTCAATAGTGAGTAACACTATAATAAACAACACTTTTATTGGTACATGTATCGATAAAAACTGAATCAACAGTATTATCCCGTCAACACAGTGCGTATGTGCCGTGTGAAACACGGTGCCGTGAAACATTTTTGATATCCTGTCAATACTACCTAATCACTGCGTATGACTGGGATTAATTTTTTTGCATTTTAAAGTGTTGACGGGGTAAATAGAATAGTAGGTTAGTGCCGTGAATGGGAAACATATCTGGCGCGGCTCGGAAATGGGGGATGTGCTCGGCAGAGCCTCGCCCATCCCGTTTCCTAAGCCTTGCCAGCTATGTTTTCCCATTCACGGCACTAACCTACTATTCTCTATAACCAACGCCCCATACATGCCTGTGTTTGGTTTCAGCCATCTGCAGCCTGCCCATGAACGACGGCCCGTGTCGGGGTAACTTCCAGCGCTGGTACTACAACAGCCGTCTCCGCAAGTGTATGCCATTCCGGTTTGGTGGCTGTCGGGGAAACGACAACAAGTTTGAAACTGAAGACGACTGTAAAACACAGTGTGCGAACTACATGGGTGAGTGGGATGTGGTCATTCTATGATGTTTTACATTCAATAAGGAAATCTGCATCGTGTTATAGGTCTGAATGTTTATAATTTGATTCATATGCATGAGTTGGATTTAAGTTGTTTCATGTGGTGTGGCTGAGTCACGTGTACACAAAAATAAAAATAATGAATTATATGTATATATATCACCTGGTTCTCTAACATTCTTACACAATACATACATTCGTTACATTAGAGCAATAAAGATAAGTAGGATTAGAGAAAACAAGTTTTTTAAAAGCTTACATATGAATTCTTCTCCAGAAGATGCACAGTACTTAAATATGCGAATCTGTCTGCAGAGCTAAACCCAGTAATAGAAAATGATAACAGGCCAAACGTTATCAGAATGTGCCATTTTAGTATTGCAGTAACTGTTTTAACTGATTACAATTGTATATTTGGTTTACAACATGACCCGACTTCTTTCCTTAAAGACGAGTACACGAAAACCTACATGTATACCAGATCAGTCAGCGAACCATACATTATGCATTCATATAATACTGTTAGGTTGCACTGTCAGACCAGAAATAGACCAGAATAAGCTGTTAAATTAAATTAAAAACCAGTCAAATATAACATCGAGATTGGTTCAGCTTCAAACAATCAAACTTCTCACTGTTGAGAATATTTTAAAATCATTTCTCTTTCGTCATATCATGACACATTTTCATACTTTGTAGAAAACCTCGACGCCTCCATAAACCACATCAACCGCGCCGAGTTGACGGAAACGTCGGAGAACGACATCAACAAAATGATGCAACAAAAGAAACTGATGATGATGAAGAATGCAGGCGCGCCGCCAACCGACGCAGACGACGTCAATTTTGTAATGAGAAAGAAGCGTAAAATGATGAAACGGCAACGCAAACTTGAAAAACAAAAGAAACGCGAAATGCGCAAGAAGTTGAAAAAGAAGCGACGACGAAAGCCCGCGGCGACTAAACCAGAAAGAATCGCAGCAGACGAGAGCGTAGAGGCGGTGAATTGTATGGTGATACCGTGGTCGGAATGGACGCAATGCACCGCCACGTGCGGGAAGGAGTATGTCACGCGGACACGCATGATAAAGCGACCTGCGGAAAATGGCGGCCGGAAATGTCCGAAGAAATTGGAGCGGAGACGAAGATGTCGACTACCGAAGTGTCGTAAGTAAATTCTATCCTGTATATTGAACATTCGTATGTGCTAGGGACCAGTCACCTTTGCTAGTATTTGCGACCAGTGCACATGTACGCCCCACAGAAAGTCGGCTAATGCTTCGGCATTCATTGATATTGCTATGTCCGTTTGAGAAGTATCGTTATCTTTCTGAAATACATGTATATAGAGCATGCGCAACACTTATTGAGTTAAAGATGTTTTATGTATCACACGAGGTGGTTGACGATCTGAATTGAAACCTTTGAATGTATAGTTTATACAGCATTGCCAAAAGAAAGCTGAATACAGATGGTAACCATATATCTTGTTCCGCACACTGACCAATGATACCAGTTCGCACAATCGGCCGGTTTATTGTCCGATAGTTCACAAGGGAAAGCTGGCACGACTGTGATGTGGTTTGTAGATATGATTCATCGAATAAAACAACCTACTGTTGCTTGCCTACCGTGCTTGTATTGTATTTGAATATGTGTTATTATGTCCCAGTGGTCTTCCGTCTTTAGGGTGTATTGCTTTTTATCCCGTCAACACAGTGTGAAACACGGTGCCGTGAAACATTGTTGATATCCTGTAAATACGACCTAATCACTGCGTATGAATATGTGCGGTTGTCATACTAGTCGATTCTCCGATTTTGAAGATGCGGCTGAGGTTATTTTTTGGTATTTTAAAGCTATGTGTAATGTTGACGGGATAAAAATAATAGTAGGTTAGTGCCATGAATGGGAAACATATCTGGCGCGGCACGGAAACGGGATGTGCTCGGCAGAGCCTCGCCCATCCCGTTTCCTAAGCCTTGCCAGATATTGTTCCCATTCACCGCACTAACCTACTATTCTCTGTCTAGTGTACACCTATCTGTGGTACAGGCTATACAACACTAATTTACTGGAGTACTCCATATATGGCTATTCTTTGCTACTCATCGGCGCATTGTTTACATGACGTGACTATTATAATACATGTATGTATTTTGTTTCCACTTATTGATGCTTCTATGTATATTTACATGTAATTAATGTATGTATGAACCTTGGTCCGTTGCTTCAAACTATGGTTGTGCATACACGCTGGACACGTTATATTCGGCATAGTCAATGCGCATGATCACCTGGTTACAACAACAACAACGTCGCCCACTCCAAAGTAAGTATTGTTTGATATTTTCCTTAATATGCAACGGATGTTGATGAAATGTGGCGCAGCAAACGCGTCTTCATTAGCTGCATTTGGTGGTCTAGGGAGTTTGGCACAGACTTATGTCGTTTTTGCGAAGAATCGATTTCCGTGTCAGAGACACGGAAATCGATTCTTCGCAAAAACGACATAAGTTTGGGCGAAAATACAGAGACCACAAAATGCAGCTTAACAAGACGCGTTTGATGCGCCATATTTCATCAAAATATGTTACGTAATAAGGACAATGTAAAATAATACGTACTTTGAATCAGATGGATTCTGGAAGTTTCAGTACTTGTTGTTCCACGTGATCATACATCTTGATTCATACCTTATGGTAAATGTATATTTCAGCGCGCCACTGTCAGCTGTCCGAGTGGGGCGACTGGACCCCGTGCTCGGCCACGTGCGGGCCCACCGCTGTCAAGGAGCGGAAACGGAAAATCCTTGTAAAGGCCAAGTGGGGCGGTGACCCGTGCCCAGCGCGGAGGGAACGCCAGTCGTGTAACCTGCAGCCGTGTACAGATGACAAGGTAGGCTCGCCATGACATGCGGATTGTTGGGTAGTTGCGAACAGTAACTAATGAAAGCAGCTCCCGTACCGTAGCAGACAGTACGGGGGTAGATAGCAAGAGTTACTGTTAGCAACTAATTGTTGAGGTAACATTGGTAATCGTCTTGGTATTGCAAACGCGGTGCATACCTATCACTATTTTGAGAATCGGAAACAATCCGTCAAAATGGCATACAGGAAAACCGCCAAATTTGTGACTTTTAGTTTTGACCCCTACCAATTACGTAATTTTCCAGAAGTCAATTGTTGGCACATAATTACTCATTAAAATAAATATTGCAATAGTATGGAGGTGACCGGTTCGAAAGTTGGACTAATATAGTGTATCTTTTCTCAATAATACCAATGTGCTTTATGTTCATTGGTTTCACTCAGGGGCGGATCTGGAGGGGGTTCCGGGGTTGCAACCCCCTCTTTCAGCCACGGAGTTTACATAGATCACAGTTTACCACCAGTTGGAGTCTGAATTTGAATGCTGTAAAACACAGGAAAGTGCATTTCGAAGAGCTCTAAAATAGGACAACCACCTAGTTGCGAACGGTAATTCTTGCAATTACTCCCGTACCGTCCGTAGCTAGCTACGGACGATACGGGAGGACATTGCAAGAGTTACCTTCGCAACTAGAACCCCCCCCCCCCCCCACACCCCCTCGTTCCCCAAATGCTTGATCCACCCCTGTCACTGCAATTCATCTCTGATGATAACACTTGCGAAACCCAATAACCTTGTTTAACAAATATCCTATTAAATCATCAATTATTAAGCTCCTCTAGATATAGAGAATAGTAGGTTAGTGCCGTGAATGGCCTCGCCCATCCCGTTTCCATGCCTCGCCAGATATTTTTTCCCATTCACGGCACTAACAGAGCCTCGCCCATCCCATTTCCTAAGCCTTGCCAGATATTTGTTCCCATTCACGGCACTAACCTACTATTCTATTTATCCCGTCAACATCTACAAATAGCTTCAAAATGCAATAAAAATAACCCCAGCCACCGCACATATTCATACGCATTGATTAGGTCGTATTGACAGGATATCAAAAATGTTTCACGGCACCGTGTTTCACGGCACATACGCACTGTGTTGATAGGATAAATATAAGATATTAACACGATT
Organism: Conchocele bisecta; assembly: GCA_029237695.1. Lineage (NCBI taxonomy): Eukaryota > Metazoa > Mollusca > Bivalvia > Lucinida > Thyasiridae > Conchocele > Conchocele bisecta. Next base: position 89,959,387 of record CM055265.1, on the reverse strand, counting down.
CGTTCATTGTTTATTTCAGAATATGAAGGAATATATGGATAAGATGCAGGCACAACAACCATACCACTCACACCGCTAGTTGCACAGCCAGTAACTGAGGGAAACTCATGGCTGACCCGAGATACTGTGTCAAAACATAGAACAATAAGGTCTTCCATTCATATGTGCCAGTCTGCATCTTTAATCCTTAGAATGCGGGAACCGAAACTTGTCGTTTGCTGTTGTTTCATATTTTGTCTTCTTTCTCTATAAAGACATAGTTTGACATCATTTTAGAATCGTTGATTCTCACGTGCTGTCAAATGATGTTTTTGATGAGACAAACGGAAAATAAAAATAAACATCAGACGACAGAATAGTATTCAGCACGCTAAGGGTTAACAAGATGCAAATCAAATGGACGTTGCTACGTTCTGGACAAGTAGTAATACATTCTGGATGTCATTCTGGACTCAAATAGATGTTGCTACATTGTGAAAAGGTTGCAACTCAGACGGACATTGCTACATTCTGAAGTCAAACAGAAGATGTACATGTATGCAACTGCATTCAGGATTACAGATTGCAGGCCCGTACGCAGGAATTAATTTAGGGGGGTGCGTTATCGACGGCGCGAAGGGCCAAAATCTTCTCTTTTTTTCTACACATCCACGGACAGACATCGGCAGATTCATCCTTTCACCCCTAAGTAACTGGAATGGATATTGATATGTTAATTTCGCAACCAATCCAATCATCACAAAATGATTTTCAGACCAGTACATTTATGAACATGGGGTGTTTTTGCTCTCAAAATTATGAAAATTATGATGAGACGGCTCCTCACGAGCCGGCTCATATGGATCTACACTTTTTGCCAATACCACTATACAGGCCAGTGGTATTGAAACGGTTAAGGAGGTGCGTACGCACCCGTCGCACCCCCTCTACGTACGGGCATGGAACTTTGTACACGCAGTATCTACTCACATCAAAAAGCAATGTTAGAACTAGGTATACCAATATCACTGGTGCTGCAATCAGCACCGCGTAAAATGCTTCACATCGAAATAGGCGCCGGATTCCTGACGAATTCCCATTAAGTTACATTAAGAAGATACTGCATAAACACATTTTCGCAAGAACTTTGAGCGTGTTACTGGCTAGACGAAAATGCGTGTACGTGGTAGCTCTATGTAGAGCTGAGGTCTTTGTTTCGATTCGGCTTATATTTAAGGGTGGGAATTGGCTCGAAAAGGACATTGTAGGACCGCCTATTGTTCATCAACGCCTTAGTGTCCACGTGTGAAAAGAAGCCAGCAAAGCAGGCTTCTTTTCACACGTGGACACTAAGCGTTGAAGTCAACCCCAAGTGTTCACCTGTTTAAAAAGTATATGTAATTTGTTCTTCGGATACCAACGGTACTGGTAATAACACGTCCAGAAATGACTAAGGTATTCGAGTATGCATTGCCGACTTCTTTTCACACATGGACACCAAGCATTGAAGTCAACCCCAAGTGTTCACGAGTTTAATAAGTATATGTCATTTGTTCTTCGAATACCAACGGTACTGGTAATAACACGTCCAGAAATGAGTAAGTTATTCGATTCTTCTTTTCACACGTGGACACTAAGCGCTGAAGTCAACCCATGGTGTTCACCAGTTTAAAAAGTCCATGGATTTTTTCTAAGTTCTTAGGAGACCAACGGTACTGGTAACAAAACGTCTAGAAGTTATTCGAGCCTGCATTGCCGGCTTCTTTTCACACGTGAACACTAAGCGTTGATGAACAATGGGCGGGTTAAACAGGGCATCTCGTCAGGAAGCCGAGCCGGTGCGTTTTCCCGGTGAAACATTTTACGCCAGTGTGGCGTGTAGCGCCAGTCCATATGTGAATTGCTATGTCTAATATTGTAATTCAAAATCACGTGACCAAAGTATTGTGGCGAAGTCCTAATAGTTTCCAGTGTCTGTCAAACATGTGGGATTAAGACGTTTATTGTGTGTGTATATTTGATCTGAGATTGCTTACGGAATGTTTGAAGTAATGCTGAAAACGCCAGTATATATTATTTTACAGTGGAACCTCTCTAACCCGGATACCAAGAAAACACATGTGATCTTATTGTTGATGAGTTTCTTGGTCTTTTATGTCATGTGATAATGTCTGTTCGTGATCTCGTAGCACACAACTACGGCTCAGAATGACCAAATGCCTGATTTACAGTGAAACCTCTCTAAGCCACACACCCTGGGGACCTCCCAGGGTGTCCGGTTTAGAGAGGTTCCAATGTACTGATAGTTTTGTACATTGTGTACATGTACACACTTAGAAAACATCATGTGTCCAATATTGATAAACATTTTGATAAAAATACATACATGTAGTTGTTTTGGGTGTTTGCAAAAGTGCACATCTCTCATTAATTAGTGAAATATACCAGCGTGTCCGACAGTAAGTCAGACATTCAAACCGTAAGCTATATCAGATCAATATCAAGGTGCATGATCATGTGGGTACACAACAACAATGGCTGAAAGTGTTGAAATCGTGCCCACTCCTAAGTAAGCATTATTTGATATTTTCCTTAATATGCAATGGATATTGGTGAAATATGGCGCAGCAAACGCGTCTTTGTGAGCTGCATTTAGTCGTCCCGGGAGTCCGGCACATACTTATGTAATTTTGTCGGTCGACACGGAAATCGATTCTTCGCAAAAACGACAGAAGTTTGTGCCAAAGTACAGAGACCACCAAATGCAGCTTAACATGACGCGTTTGATACGCCAGATTTCATCAAAATCCGCTGCATGACAAAATAAAAGAATATGTTCTTTGAATCGGAGGGCTCTGGAAGTTTCAGTACTTATTGTTGTTGTAACCACGTTATCATACACCTTGAATATAGCACAAAAATATAATGTGATTTATCTCGCTTTCTTTGGTAGATTTTGACAAATATTTAGTATTTTGAAATCGCTACCATGTTGTGGACATGTGACTCTCCATATTGAGTTTGGTGTCAATGGTTATTGCGTCATGTAACTATGTTATGAACAGAGACCCATGTACCTTCAGGGATATACACTCCTTGTTATGTGCTGTTAGGTTAGCCCTTGAAAGGCGGGAAACAAAAATTTCCTCTGCTGTATTTTCCTAGTTCTCTAGTTGTCAAGAAAAACATGTTTTGGCAATTGGTATAATATTATGGAGCCCCGCAGGGGGCGTAGACTTGTTTTTTTTTATTAATTTGTTCCCTCAATTTAGCAATTCGTTGTCACAAATTAACAATTCGTTGCCACGATATAACAATTCGTTCCCACGAATTAACAATTCGTTCCCATGGGAACGAATTGTTATTTCGTGGGAACGAATTGTTAAATTGAGAGAACAAATTGTTATTTCGTAGGAACGAATTAATAAAAGAAAATCCACGTCCCCTGCGTATAATATTGATATTACAGCAGCCGAGAACATTTGAATTTAGCACTGTACGAGGGTTATTGTTTTGTTCTGTGTGCTAAATGAACGTTTGGTGCAAGTATGATCTACAAGTATATGTGTCATCGTAAAAAATTGTCCAGTGATGGATCTGCATAAAGAGTATGATAGTGTGCCAATCCCTTTAAGATGCGGGAGTTATTTTAAAACTATAACTGTTCAACGCCAGGCCAAAGATGGGAAAATCTGTATTTGACCCATTAAATGTTGACGATATATTTTATTAAATTATAAATATGTGCTTTGTCTTTAATTGTGATCAAAATATGTGTCGTGACTACCATTTGAATGGTTCAAATGAGTGGTCACAACATATACTTTTGGTGAGAATTGAGAAAATAAATATTTCAAAATTTCCTACGCCAAGATATGCATTCTGAATCATATGTATATAATGGCACATGCGCACTACATCACCAATGTACGGAGCACTGCAGCAGGGGACATGGATTTTTTTTTATTAATTCGCTCCCACGAAATTCGTTCCCTTAATTTAAAAATTTGTTTCCTCGAATTAACAATTCGTTCCCACGATATAACAATTTGTTCCCACGAATTAACAATTCGTTCCCGCGGGAACGATTTGTTAAATTGATGGAACAAATTGTTAATTAGTGGGAACGAATTGTTAATTCGCGGGAATGAATTGTTAAATTGAGGGAACAAATTGTTATTTCGTGGGAACGAATTAATAACAAAAAGAATTGTATGTCCCCTGCAGGCTCGGTACCAATGCTTATTGTCCTAATCGTGCCAGAAACGGGAGGTCTTCACCAAGCAAGTTCTCCGTTATCCAAGTTACATAACTGTTTCGTTTCATCATCAAGAGGTACATGTACATTTGCAACCAGTACAGAGTATATCTTCGGGGGTAAAACTCTGGCAACAAGATAGCAACGGGGATAATGCATTTGCAATAAATGTGTGTCAGAATCCCATTGCTCAGTCACGTAGGATAGATCCCACATAGGATTTAATACTATAATTAATTTTAATTAATAATGGTACATGATTGTATTTCATTGACTGACAAGCGAACACATACACAACACATACACGCTGGATTTTGTTGTGTCTACACTGTTCTCAAATGATGCAGGGTTGAATTTCGCAGCCCAGGGCCCAGAATAAAAACATCAGTGGAATAAGGCGGCCACTCCCTCATGGAGAAATACCCATGGAGTTAGCCCCCTTCTTCCAAAAACCCATTCAATTATGTAACAATGATGCATACTTAGAATTGCTCCCTCCATCTGAGTGATGGAGTGGACACTTGAACGTCGTTAGCTACTGTCTCACCCGCTACATTATATGTTGCTGTGACTGGAGGAATGGGCCTTATGCGATTTGTGAACATTGTAACTCCTAGTCAATTAGCACACTCCGGTAGCCTGATAGCGATCTATATTGCTCGTTAGAAGCATGACATGTGTTTCGTTGATGGAATCGTGGAAAGTGCAGATCCTGATCAGACTGTGCAGAGGCACTGGCTGATCTGGATATATACTGGTCGCAAAAACCCATAAGCCTCATTTTTCAAGTTAGAGCCACATATTCTAACATCGCATGGGATCAGTGAACTCAACGCAATAAGCCAAAATTCCGCTCAGTGGCCTATAATCGTCACGTCGAGTACACTGGGGGCCGTTTCACTAAACTTCGTACAACTAAAATGTTTGTAAGTGCAAATTTAGGATTGTCTGGAAATTTCAATTGATGGATGTACATTTATTAAGCATAGGCTGCATATGCAGCCTATGCTCAATAAATGTAAATCCAATACTTGTTTACAAGAAAACATTGCTAATGTGCAATTAACAGAATATCATAATGTTGCACTTACAAACAGTTTAGTGGTAGGAAGTTGAGTGAAACGGGCCCAGGTCCCGTAGAGTGAGACGAGCCCCAGGTCCAGTAGAGTGAGATGAGCCCCAGGTCCAGTAGAGTGAGATGAGCCCCAGGTCCAGTAGAGTGAGATGAGCCCCAGGTCCAGTAGAGTGAGATAGCCCCAGGTCCAGTAAGTGGATGCCCCCAGGTCCAGTAGAGTGAGTGAGCCCCAGTCCAGTAGTGAGATTTAGCCCCAGGTCCAGTAGAGTGAGATGAGCCCCAGGTCCAGTAGAGTGAGATGAGCCCCAGGTCCAGTAGAGTGAGATGAGCCCCAGGTCCAGTAGAGTGAGATGAGCCCCAGGTCCCGTAGTGCGGCTAAGTGTTGTTGTCTTCTATACTTCAGTAATTATATGCGACAGACCGACAAAATGGTTTCGCGACCATTGTAGACCCTACACAGTCTGATCACGGTCTACAATGGTCGCAAAACCATTTTGTCGGTCTACACTGTTTGCCATTTAGTAAAGGAAGTATATGTATGATTATCAAAGCAAACATATCATTGTTCACACCTGGTGTATGCTAGTCGATCAGGAGCCTGGAAGCCAGATATTTTGAGTTACATTGACCTGGTACACTTATTCAGACACTCATTAGCATATTCATGATCCAATGGCATTTAACATATCATCGTAAATAAGTGTATTAATTAGCTACGTGTCCGTTTCATGCAAAAACATACAACTTTACATCTACAGACGGCATGGACCTTTTTCGTGTAGATCAGAGACTCATTTTCCACTTTGTCAACTTTCGGCGTCATTTATAGAAAATATTTCATCACATGGCGTGTCTTATATGTGGCTGTGACTGGAGAAATGGGGTTTATGCTTCCACAGTCTGATCAGGATCTGTATGGTTGCCATTTCATCAATGAAACACCCACCAAGCTTCTAACAAGCAATACAGATCAGGCTACAGGAGTGTGTTATGTGATCAGTAGCCTATTTCACCAACATTGCAAAGTATACTTATCTAGCAAAGTACACTTTGAGGGAGAAATTTTCAAATTAAGGATAAATTTATTAAATTTTATTATACTGAGTTTATTACTGTATACATTATCACAGCCATTTTGACTGTGATAATGTAATAAATTCAGTATAATAATTCTGCATACTTTTAATCATCAAATATATGCGCTGGTTAGTTCTATACGAAATAATGCATTTTGGGAAAACTAAATGATTATCCTTCAAAAGTGTACTTTGCTAGATAAGTATACATGTACTTTGCAATTTTGATGAAATCGGCTACAGGAATTACACATATCCCGTAAGCCCTCTTTCTCCAGTCACAGCCACATGTGTATTTTTCTCCAGTCAGACCTAGATGAAAGTATAGTTTTTGTAGGCAGCGTCTCATGTATTAACCCAAATGTTCTGGATGTCCACACAGGGTGACTTATGTATGTCGCCCTGTGTGGACAGCCAGAAAAATCGGGTTACTCTAGTATACGGGTGAACTGACATACATAATTGGACTTCTGGGGCCCATTTCAATAAACTTTGTACGGCTAAAATGTTCGTAAGGGCAAGATTAGGATCGTCTGGAAATTTTAATTGATGGATTTACATTTATTGAACATAGACAACAGTATTAGTAATGTGAAATTTATAGACTATCGTACTTACAAACGTTTTAGTCGTACAAAGTTTAGTGAAACGGGCCCCAGGCGCCACCGAGCCTGGACAGCGTACACACAAACACACCATATTGTTGGGTTATGGTTAAATCCCAATGAACGGCCACCTCTCTACAACAGCCCCGTCTGTCACGGCAAAATAGATTGTATCTAGTAACCGCGCAAGAAAGAGAGTGGCATCTCCGTCAGGAAACCGGACATTTTTCGACATGAAACATTTTACGCTGGCGCGGAGTGTAGCGCCAGTGATACTATAACCTGGGTCCCAAACTATAACTGATTTTTAAAATGAACACGCATACCGGCACAATATCCATATTTGACAAGGGAGATAATCTTCATAGTGGACGGAGGATGGGACGTAAGCTGTCCAAGGGGAGGGAGGTTACTTCGCCAGCTCCTGCTGTCGTCAGACACTCATCATCATGTGCAATTAACACGTTACCTGACCTTTTAAGGCGGGATAATAGCTATCGTCTGCGGATTTTATTTTCATTTCATTGTTTTATTTTGTATTTTTCAACAAAATCATTTTTGGTAGCAAATTACAATCATCTCCATTGGAGATGATTGTAAAATGCTGCCAAGCATGTTTTTTTGCATAAAGAAAAACTTGATTAACATGCAGACGTGATTTAAGCCGTTCAATGCAGGATGATTAAAATTTTGTTACCTGCTGTTGTTTTCTTTTATAAAAATCTTCCACAAACACTTGTTTAGCAACACATGCGCATCTGCAATGGATGTTAATCTCCGGAGCTGCTAAAACCAGCGATTGTTAGAAAATCAGACAACTGAAAGGTGTGAATATGTCTGCACAAGGGAATGTGTCCACACGAGTGAATATGTCCGCATGAGCAAATGTGTCCGCGGACATATCCAATTGACACAATCGCTTGTTCGGACATATTCGCACCTTTCAATAACAATGAAAAGGCAGCAGACGATAATATTCATTTCCCGCGTTCTGAGAGTTAGGTCCTGATATACATGTATGTGTCAAACTTCCAGTAGTCTAGTTGCTATTTATAATTATACTTATATCATGTGAGTGAACTGTTGCGTATGCTCTCGGTTACCACCAGGGGGCCATTTCACTAAACTTTGTACCACTCAAATGTTCGTAAGTGCAAAATTATGAGTCTTGATTTCACATCAACATTGTTTTCTTGTAAATCCAACAATTGACATTTCCTGGCGATCCTAAATTTGCACTTACGAACATTTTAGACGTACAATGTTTAGTGGAACGGCCCCCAGGATGGCGGTTGCACGGAATTGCACGGAAGTCCAACATAAAGTTGTGAATTTTTGTTTTCAGTTCAGATCTACACATGCACATTATTTTCTTTATTTCATTAAGCTATGGGAACAATTCCACTTTCCTGAAACAAATAATTGTTAAGGAATAAAAAAAATAATAAATTCAAATTATTCACCCACATGTGTGTGTAGTAAATTTAAATAGCGAGTTACTGATATAATCAAAACACTAACAGTTTACCATAACAGTCTAAGTAACATGTGTTGTGCATACAAACGGACATTCTCGATACCACTGGGCATTTCAGTGTTTAAATCCCTGATGTCACGTAGCATTACTGTGTATAAACTCCTGTATAGGACGTTGTAGTGTATTATATCCAAGGTGCATGATCACGTGCTTACAACAACAACAATAATGGCTGAAAGTGTTGAAATTTAATATTTTCCTTAATATGCAACAGATTTTGATGAAATATGGCGCAGCAAACGCGTCTTCATGAGCTGCATTTGGTCGACCCGGCAGTTCGGCACATACTTGTGTCGTTTTTGCGAAGAATCGATAAAAACGACAGAAGTTTGGGCCAAAGAACAGAATGCCAAAATGCAGCTTAACAAGAAGCGTTTGATGCGCCATAGTTCATCAAAATCTGTTACATAAAAGGACAAATAAAAGAATATGTTCTATGAATCGGAGGGCTTCTGGAAGTTTCAGTACTTGTTGTTGTTGTAACCACATGATCATCCACCTCTTGATATCAGGAGTTGACACACTTCGACGTCTATGATATCACAGGTGTTGTCTTGTATAAATTACTGTTATCTGAGTACATTTTAATGCAGAATATCTGAGGATGTTTTAACCCTTTCACCCCTAAGTAACTGGAATGGATTTTGACTTGTTAATTTTTCAACCAATCCAATTGTCATAAAATGATTTTCAGACTAGTCCATTTATGAAAAAGGGTGTTTTTGCTCTCAAAAAATATGAAAATTACTTGCAAAAAGTGCAGATCCTGATGAGACGGCTCGTCACGAGCCGGCTCATCTGGATCTACACTGTTTGTCAATACCACTATAAAGGCCTGTAGCATTGAAAGGGTTAATGTAAGTTTCTGATATCGGAGGACAGTGTTGTGTAAATAAATGCCAAATATCATAGGATATTGTAGTGTATAAATTGCTGACAAAATATATATGGCTTCCGCATAGTAGTTCTTGTTTACTGTTATATGTAATGTATATAGCGTTAAATCTGTTAGCCTTCGACAACCATGTAGCATATGCCTTGTAGTATACAACAATATCTGGACAGTTCATGATATTATATGCCATCATTTTTAATATAAACATTTTCTCGAATTTAGTTTTAACAATTTCTATATTAAAATGACGCTTAACGTAGAATGCATAATTTTTCATGTTCCCTGAAATCGTTTATACATATTCTCTGAAATATTACCATATATGGAATAATTCACTTTTTTTTTTCAACCAATGGTTGACACAAGTAACGGTGAATTATACCACACAAGAAAACAGTTATAGTTCACATAAAGAATGTTTAATAAATAAAAGTAATTTATTAAAACTTCAGTATAATTATGAACTATTGTATAAATATTGCTTGCAACACATACAATGTACATTATAACGGCATTGAATTTCATGAACGTGTCCGATTATCTACAGATACATTGTGCATACGTGTACACTGCATGTTTCCTAGTTGCGAACAGTAACTCTTGCAATTTACTCCCGTACCGTCCGTTGCCGTCTGGTACGCGAGTAGATTGCAAGAGTTAATGTTCACAACTACACGTTTCCCTGTACAAAATATCTGGTACAGACAACTAAATGGTATGAATAAGGAATACTTGTATAAAATTTATATAACATTAACATGACCAATTCACTATATTTTGACAATTATTATTGATAATTAAAAGAATCTGGGGAGTAAATAAATGTCGCTTAAATAGCCTTATAGCCTAACCTTATTACAGGACCATGATCCAACAAAACCTAGAAACAAAATTGCTACTCCACTCCATATCTCTCGCGAGGGTAGCAATTTAACCCCATCTCTTTAATGTAACACATGGAAGAGTGATTTTTGCAATCGGTTATCCAGCATGTTCGATACGTTAGCGATATAAAACTGTCAAAGCTGTATCAATATATTATTAATAAAGAAGATACACATGCAGAAATTGGTTATTTTACCATGTCAAGGTGTTTACTTGACATTTACATGTATATCTTGTAAATTTGAAAGCTTCATTTCGTTATTTTGAATGTTAAACAACAACTAGAGAAAAGATGTCTTCCATGGGAAAATGATTTCCAGGTTTTATTATTTTTGGCAATTTACTAGTTCTACATCAAAGATTATTTGTTTAAAGGTATAAAATATACAGTTTACTAAATTTTGACATAAAATCAACAGGTTTGGGTATGCACTTCGGTTGCTCACATTTTTTGAATGGGTCAAATTGTAGCCGTAGATAACAAATCGGAGGCGAATTATTGTAGCTAAACAAAACCGGGCTTTTTTCAGTTTTGACCAGTGTAGATTCTGAACGGACAGCTCAGTTATACATTGTCATCAGAAGCCATATTGGTCGTTGCAAGCTTCATGGTTGCTATGCCGACGGTGAACAGCATATATCCTGACCAGGCTGTCGCAAATGCAATGAATTTGATTTTCTGACACAAGGGCCCAAATGTATATCATTATAGATTACATGTAACAGCATAGCTGCAATATTTGAAGATACCCTTAAAGAATATCAGAGGCAATTTTGGCATTAACCCATACACCGCTATCTTAATTTTTTGTCGTCTGCTGTTTATTTTCTATTTTCCATTTGTATCATCAAAAAAATGCTTTGACAGCACTTTAGAATAATTTACAACATGCCTTGACAGCACTTTAGAATAATTTACAACATGCTTTGACAGCACTTCAGAATCATTTCCATTGGAAATGATTCTGAAGTGCTGTCAAAACATGTTTTTATTGAGAAATAAGGCAAGATATAAAAGCAACAGCAGACGATAATTGTTGTGTGTAGCAGTCTAAGGGTTAACTGTGAACTATTTATTTACATACATGTCCAAAAAGTAGCTTATTCTAAGCAATTTGGTATGTGCTTGTAAACCTTCTGGGCAGGTACTTAAAACATGGACTAAAGCTCAGTTTCATTGCAAATCTACTCATGCCTAACCTATCAAATTGTCTGATTTTACAACATAAGATTCAAGTATATGAGCAGAAATGTTTATAAACATTCTATGCAATCTGTAGTCAGTACCAGTGATCCAAAACTACTATGAAAGTTTACTGAAAGTCTGAATCGGTACAGAAGCTTCCCTTGGGATTCGTTCCCACAAAATAACAATTTGTTCCCTCAAATTAACAATTCGTTCCCACAAAATAACCATTCATTCCCACGATATAATAATTTGTTCCCTCAAATTAACAATTCGTTCCCACGGTATAACAATTCGTTCCCATGGATTAACAACGGGAACAAATTGTTATTTCATGGGAACGAATTGTTAAATTGAGGGAACAGGGAATTTGTCAGGACGAACTGTTAAATTGAGGGAACAAATTGTTATTTCGTGGGAACGAATTAATAAAAAAAATAATTCTACGTCCCCTGCGGGGCCTCGTAGAATCCGACTTTCAGTACACAATTCCAGCACAACTTCCAACCCCTGTGGTCAGTACAGGGCTATGCTTGTCTTGTACCATGTGATATTTTGTAAAGTAAATAAAATCTACAAACAACTAACCAGAGTTCTCTATATACGTTGCCTCATTACTTTGAAGGGATTAGCAGAAGGGCATAGCTCCTGATGGGATGGCTCTTCTGGATCTACACTGTTTGCAAACACTGCTATAGAGGGCTGTAGTGGTAAAGGGGTTAATGAAGTGTTTATATTGTCGGATAATGTGCAGATTTCATCAATGTTACTGCCTCTCATTGTGCAATGTGACCATGTGCCTTTGGATATACTCGATGTAATGTCACATACAGTTAGCCGACCGAATTCCATTGGAAATCATTCTAAGGTGTTGTTAAAACATGTTTCGGATGAGAAAAGTGAAAGTGTCCGAACAACAGAGGTCGTATATAATGGAATGGAATGATGATTAATGGCCCATCAACACAAAAGAGTATCATTTAGGGCCAAGTAATTTAGATGAAGAATAATAATGTCATATAATGATATAGAGACGGGACCAAAGTTTAAAGACAGATGAGTGGGATGGAAATACTATGTAAATATTTTTCACGCCCCAGGGTTAGGATTGAACTCACAATCTCCGATGAAGTCCAATGCCACATCCCGTAGTCCACATCCCATCCCTTCCAGACGATGAGAAAAATGGAAACAAAAAATAAACAGGAGATGACTAAATTTATTCAGCATTGTAAGAGTTATGGGGCCCGTTTCACTAAACTTCGTACAACTATTTATGTTTGTATAAAGTGCAAAATTATGATAGTCTGTAAATTTCACATTAACAATGTTGGTTTGTAAACACTCACTGGATTTACGTTTATAGAAATTAAACTTTTTCAGCAAGTAGGAAATACTTGCTACCCTTTCTAAAATTTAGTAGCAATTGAAATTTCCAGACGATCCTAAATTTGCACTTACGAACATTTTAGTCGTACAAAGTTTAGTGAAACGGGCCCATGGAGTATATCCCAACACAGCACTACGTTATTCTATTTATTCGATGACACTTTGAGCTATGGAATGAGCAAACATATTTGTGGCCATGACTGGAGAAATGGGGCTTATGGATTTTATGACCAGTCTAGATCTTAATGCGCGATCACACTCGTGTACCTCGATCATGATCTGTACTGTCTGCTAGAGACACGGGCGTGTTTTGTTGACTGAATGGCGAACAGTGTAGCCCCAGATCAGACTGCACGGATGCGGATGCGGGATGCGGATGCGGATGCGCAGTCTGATCTGGGGCTACACTGGTCACATAGCCCGTAATCCCCATTTCTCCAGTCACAGCCACGTTACAGTTTCCATGGAATGGACGGTGACTATTATTATGTCATGTGATTTATGTTGGTAACAATGGGCAACAAGGGCATCGTTATCACTAGGCTAATCCCCTCGCTGGCAGCCTTGATAATACAATCAGTGTTAGAAATTTAACTTTTTCAGCAAGTATGAAATACTTGCTACATGCTCTAAAATTTAGTAGCAAGTTCACCTTACTAAGTAGCAAGATCAGCATGTTTATGCTTCATGAACCCAATAATATCCATGACGAAATTGTTTACTATTGAGAAGAAATGACATGCAATGCTGTGCGACTGCTCTGATATTTGAATTTTTCAGATACAGCTGATTCTCTTTATCTCGATATCGCTTACCTCGATATGCCTGCTTATCTCGATATACATCGGGGTCCCGGCCGAATTCCCTATATAGATCATCTATTTTACTCCTTATAAATCAATATTAGGAAACGTCGATATTTCGGTTATGTCAAGGTGGAAATCGAGTCATATTTGTATGCTGATAACTCGATGTGAAAAATAAGCGTCGGCACCTCCAAGTCTGATTCAGAGAGATTATCTCTGACAGGTAAGTTTTCACACATCTATAGAAATAAAAAACGCCGCCGCTAAAATGTGTTAACGTTACAGAAAGAAATTCACTTAAATCATAATTACCGGTAACCAATAAATCAATGTGACATCAAATCACTTTAACATGAAGATGAAATAACGGCGTGCATTTTGCGATTGAATAATAACGTCGTCAGAAGAGACGGCGAGCTTTGACATTTAGATGTATCGATTATTCATTGATGTGTATTGGGTATGATTTGCAAAACAAATGTTGTGTACTGGAAATTGTGTCATGCATATGGGATATATTTAGTAACAACGCGTGTGCGATTTATGAAAACCCTGAAGTAAAGTAAAGACGGTACTTTTGAAGCGATTCTGTTCAGATTTTTTCGAGAATGGTCGCTAAATTTGGCGATTTGTTTTCTCAAAGTTCGGATATATCAATATATTTTGCTCAGGCCGGTCAACTTCGAGATAACGAGAATTACCTGTATTAGTTTTTTTCCCCAAATGTTACTATTTTAGAAAGTTAACACATGAAATGCATGTTGATTTAAATTACTGGAAGCACAATGTAATGAATGTACAGTAATTTGCTCATACATAGATGACCAAGTTAATACTTGCTATCGGAAAATTTCAGACCTATGATACGTCTGTTATTTTCAGATAGCAAGTAACTTGCTACCGACTTTTAGGCCATAAAAAAAAGAAGAGTTCTTTGGTTCTCAGACACGGAGTTTGTGGAATGTGATGCAGAAGGGCAGATTTTTTTAGTATATTTTGTTTGTTTGAGATGTTCATCTCTGATTTGTTTTCAAGTTGCCATATGTATAGCCAGAATTCTCATGGATTCGTGCCTTCTCATTGATTCGTGCCCCTAGAAAACAACTGAATAAGCATATTCTAAGAATAGTGTTAATTGAAAATTATTTTAAAAAGGTATTTTAAGTTGTATCCCACTGTTTTCTAAGTTACAGTTACATACAATTGTGATTTACCACCTATTTTGTGATTTTTCTACATATTTCCTTAATCTGAAGAGGGTCTGTTCGCAAATGATGCATAAAATGTGAAAAATGTTGATTTCTAGGTGAATCTGGACTTCCCCATATTTAAATTTGATTCATCTAGGCAGCAACACTTCTTTATTGTACGAGTGATCAAGGAATGTCACTCAAATGTGAAAAAGGTTGTAGGGCACTAACCTGAAGAGAAGTTTCATCAAGATCAATTAGGTGACTTGGGTGGGTTATTTCTAGGGACTCTAAGACTTGCATAAACAATAATTTTGGTGAATTCCTTATGTGCACTCATAGTCAAGTGTTTGAACTTTATGTTGATGTATACATGTTCAGGAATTAATCAGAATATAACACACAATATGAATTTATGTGCTTAGGGGCACAGATCCATGAAAATAGGGACTATATGTATATATGATCTACAAAGTTACTATAACCTCTTAACCCTTAGACCGCTACTCACAACAATTTTCGTCTGCTGTTGCTTTTATATCTTGCCTTATTTCTCAATAAAAACATAGTTTAACAGCACTTCAGAATCATTTCCAATGGAAATGATTCTGAAGTGCTGTCAAAGCATGTTGTAAATTATTCTAAAGTGCTGTCGAAGCATATTTTTGATGATAAAAATAGAAAATAAACAGCACACGACAAAAAACTTAAGATAGCGTAAGGGTTAAGACGTGAAAAATCACCAGATTTGTATCAGACATGATTGGATTTAACATGTATGGTAGTGTTTTTTATTGATCATGTGGAAAATTTGCAGTACAATTTTATTTATCCAGGACGATAAATTGCTGGAAGTGCAGGGATTATTGTGACACAGTGACTGAGAACCAAACTACTCTTATCGCCTTTGAACAGATAGCAAGTTGAGATTTTAGGTAGCAAATTTCTACTTGCTACTGTTAATTTCAAACACTGAACAAATAAATGAAAACATGTCCTCGGTGACCTTCACCTTGGGTGTTCATGTCCGACCGCTGAAGGTCAAAGTCACTGAGGACTTATGTTTATTTTTGTTATTTTTTTCTATTATCAAGGCTACCAGCGAGGTGATTAGCCTCGTAAAGGGGGAGATAATCCATGACCTGGGGGTCAAATCAAAAATCAAAATAAACTTTGCGCATCTACTCATCATAAGGAAGCTACATACCAAGTTTCAGGGGTGTAGCTAGTATAGTTTAAAAGTTTTATGACTTACAAGGCAAAATCGCCAAATTCTAAGTTGAAAAGGGGGAGATAATCCATAACCTGAGGGTCAAATCAAAATATACTTTGCGCATCTACTCATCATAAGGAAGCTACATATCAAGTTTCAGGTCTGTAGCTAGTACGGTTTAAAAGTTTTACGACTTACAAAGTTGGTGACGGAAGGACGGAAGGACGGACGGACGGCACGGATGGCACGGACGGCACGGACGCACAAGCGTAACACTAATTGCGTGGGCGGCATGGTGGGGCATAATAAAAATGGCCGCCAATAGAAGGTAACTCATCGGAAAATATTGAAAATCAACAGGATTCTTCATGGATACAGAGTTTGAAAATAACTAGCATGCCACGCTCATCGAGGCTTTGATAGTATACCGAAAAGCTTTAACTAAAAACTTTAACCCGGATGCAAGTACTGACTATATCGCGCTGTCCACAAGTTGGTGTGACAAAAATGGCAGCCACTGACCCATTCAACTGCTGTAAATTCTGCAGGTCATTTTTGTCGACTAGCTGGCTAAACTAGAACACAGTCCGACACATGTATCCCTACCCTGTAGACTGAATAATCACGAAATGTACACACTGGAGAATCCATATACACACAGAGATCCATATTTAGCCAAGCCTGTAGTCAGAATAATCATGATAATGTACACATCAGTCCATCCATATAAACACAGTATCCCACGCTTATCCCCCGACTGAAGTCTGAATAATCATGCTTATGTACACATCAGTCCATCCATATAAACACAGTATCCCACGCTTATCCCCCGACTGAAGTCTGAATAATCATGATAATGTACACACTAGTGCATCCATATAAACACAGTATCCCACGCTTAGCCCCCGACTGAAGTCTGAATATCATGCTTAAGTACACACTAGTCATCCATAAACACAGTATCCCACGCTTAGGCCCCCACTGAAGCTGAATAATCATGCTTAGTACACACTAGTGCATCCATAGTAAACACTTAGCCCCATAATCCCGACGCTAGCCTCGACTGAGTCTGAATGATCATGATAATGTACACACTAGTGCATCCATATAAACACAGTATCCCACGCTTAGCCCCCGACTGAAGTCTGAATAATCATGCTTATGTACACACTAGTGCATCCATATAAACACAGTATCCCACGCTTAGCTCACTGAAGTCTGCCAATATCATGTAATGAATACACACTAGTGCATCCATATAAACACAGTATCCCACGCTTAGCCCCCGACTGAAGTCTGAATGATCATGCTTATGTACACACTAGTGCATCCATATAAACACAGTATCCCACGCTTAGCCCCCGACTGAAGTCTGAATAATCATGATAATGTACACACTAGTGCATCCATATAAACACAGTATCCCACGCTTAGCCCCCGACTGAAGTCTGAATAATCATGATAATGTACGATACACTAAGCATCCATATAAACACAGTATCCCACCTTTATGCCCCCGACTGAAGTTCCCTGAATAATCATAGAATGTACACACTATGCATCCCATATAATCACAGTATCCCACCTTAGTCCCCCGACTGATGTCTGAATATCATGCTATGTACACATTTAGACTGAAGTCATGATCCATTATAAGTCACCCCACTAAGTGCATCATATACACAGAATCATATAACACAGTCTACGCTTAGCCCTCGACTGAAGTCCTGAATAATTCTATGAATAATTGTAAACCAAACACTAGTTGCAATTCCATTAAAACAAGTTTCCCACCGCTTTGCCCACGACTGAAGTCTGAATAATAATGATAATTTGTACACCCCACTAAAGTGCATCCTTATAAACCTACAGTATTCCCACGCTTAGCCCCCGACTGAAGTCTGAATAATCATGATAATGTACACACTAGTGCATCCATATAAACACAGTATCCCACGCTTAGCCCCCGACTGAAGTCTGAATAATCATGATAATGTACACACTAGTGCATCCATATAAACACAGTCCCACTTAGCCCCCGCTGAAGTGAATAATCATGATTAATGACACATAGTGCATCCATAAACACAGTATCCCACGCTTAGCCCCCGACTGAAGTCTGAATAATCATGCTTATGTACACACTAGTGCATCCATATAAACACGAAGATCCACATTTATCCCCGCCTGTAGTCCGGATCACCGAGGCACAAGACCAAGCTCCTGAAGACAGAACGTGGCCGACTCTGCCTTTGCATGCTTCTTGTTGTTACTGGCAACGGCTGGCTGGAACTCAGTCCCGTTCACCAGCACCTACAGTGTAGCAGGGTCTACATTGGACACAAGTTACATAAGCTGGGAAACAATGCCAATATGGTAGACAGATGTGGGTCTTAATGGCATGGCGTCCCACATGACGTATCAGATATTCAATGGGAGGTTTGCGCTTCATGCACATTCCTGTGTCAGAAGCATGACGGGTGTTACATTAATGGGTTTGCGACCAATGTAGATCCTGATCAGACTATGCGGATGCACTGCACTGGTCACAAAACCCATAAGCCCCATTTCTCCCGTCACAGTCACATAAAGTCAATATGCGGTTTTGCGCTTCATGCACACTCATGTAGCCTAATAACGATCTATAGTGCTTGTCAGAAGCATGACGGGTGTTCCATTAATGGGAGGGCGATTAGTTTTGTTTGTTTGTTTATTAGTGTTTAACGGCCTATCAACAGCTAAGGTCATGTAAGGCCGGGCAAACGGATTCGATCCCATTTTAACCTGCTGCATTGTGGGGAAAATCACAAAATCAGAACGGAATATTTACATCGAGAACAAATATATTCAGCCCTGAAATTAGAATAACCTCACCTGGTGCCAGGTCCATACCACACCAAGTCACTTAGCCCCTTCCCCTAAAATAGGATTAAGAATATCGTAATACTCACATAAGGGATATAACCAGATTCAACTGTCACATACAAAATGCCAAAGACGTATGTGAGGGCCAAACCAGGTCTCCAGTCGGGATTCCTGTAAGGATGATCCTGGTTAGACTGTGCAGATGCACAGGCTGATCTGAATCAACACTGGTCGCAATACCCAAGCCCAATTTCTCCAGTCACAGCCACATAATTATGCCTTGAGCCCAATTTCTCCAGTCACAGCCACATAATTATGCCTTGAGCCCAATTTCTCCAGTCACAGCCACATAATTATGCCTTGAGCCCAATTTCTCCAGTCACAGCCACATAATTATGTCTTGAGCCCAATTTCTCCAGTCACAGCCACATAATTATGTCTTGAGCCCAATTTCTCCAGTCACAGCCACATAATTATGTCTTGAGCCCAATTTCTCCAGTCAAAGCCACATAATTATGTCTTGAGCCCAATTTCTCAAGTCACAGCCACATAATTATGCCTCGAGTCCAATTTCTCCAATCACCGCCGCATAATGAATTCAGTGCCATAAAATAGATTCGGTTTTATGTCCAAGCACACACCTAACTAAGATTACTCTGGGACAGGACCTCGGTTTCAAGTCTCCTTCGAAAAACCAATGAAATGGAAATACTATGAAAGCATTTGTTATGCCAACAACGGGGATTGAACCCACAACCTCAGGTATTGAAGTCCAGTGCACTAACCTCCAAGGTTGCAACCCAACCATTCCAAGAATCAACAGCAAAGGTTATATTAGGCCGGGTTAACAGGTTTGAATCCCATTATGTATGGTGGGGGGGGGGGGGGAATCAGAACCAAATATTTTTACAGCAGCTGAGATTCACCATTACTATGTGTACCTGTGATTTTGTCAGACATACCTTGAAACAGAAGTTTTTGCTGTGTGACTGGCCGCTCTCGTGGATGAGTTCAAAGCGTGGGGCGCCCCACCTCCTCTTGTTACACAGCTCCATCAGGGCCGACACCGGGTGCTTGCCTACAAGGTAGATTTATTTATTTGGTTTAACCCTTAGACCACTACTCACAACAATTGTTGTCTGCTGTTGCTTTTATATCTTGCCTTATTTCTCAATAAAAACATGGTTTGACAGCACTTCAGAATCATTTCCAATGGAAATGATTCTGAAGTGCTGTCAAAGCATGTTGTAAATTATTCTAAAGTGCTGTCAAAGCATGTTTTTGATGATAACAATGGAAAATAGAAAATAAACAGCAGACGACAAAAAAATGAGATAGCGGTCTAAGGATTAATGGTTAACAGGGTTTGAATCCCTTACTTCACCTGTTTGCCTGCGAGGTAGATTTATTAATTTATTTAATGGTGTTTAACAACCTATCAAAAGCTAAGGTCATTTTAGGCCGGGTTAACAGTGGTCAAATCCCATATTTCACCTGTACTGGGTGCTTGCCTGCGGTAGAGCACGGCGGACTGATCAGGTCAGAGGAACAAGTCCTTTATAGACTTAGACCCCTTCTTCTACTGAACTCTTCAATATCTGGATAAAATTCCTTTACTGATTTCATACGAAACTCGGCTTAGGCCTGCTTCTTATGAAATCAATAAATATCATATTAAATGATCATTCATGTAACATTTAAAATGTGATACAACAGAAATTTCAGATAATTGAGTTCTGGAGAATTTCAAAATCTTGCGCTGAAATGTTCATATAATGTATACATCAAACATAGACAAATACAGCAAGTGATCGGGGGCACTTATTCACCAAGGTGTAATACGGTAATGATTTTACCGGAGAGATCTTTAACGGTCGGTGCCTTCCGCGCCTGCCCACCGCCACCACCACCGCCCCCTTTCTTGCCTTCGCCATCCGTCACCAAACCTGGAACACACGCAGGGCAATGTCAGCTGCAGTTATTGGTTAACCCGATACAGGGATGGAGTATTCATGGTTAACTGGTAGGCTACTCCAGTCATCAGAAGGGTAAAACACAAATCAACAAGAGTGCCGAAGGCCACAATATTCGCCCGTCAAGGTAGTGCCAGTATACAAGGGGATATAATTCTATGGAAAAATAAATCAATACATTTTAAGTCATTTAACTTTGACCTTCAGCAAATCCGACTTAGAATTGAGTAGATATAGATAGTAATTGCGTAAGTTTTTGGCTAAGTTTTGTATTAAATTTAAATTAAATTTTGTAAATCAATAGGCTTCTTCGTCTTGCCGTGATAAACATGTATACCGAATTTAGTTACGATCGGTGAAGTAGAACTTGAGTTATTGCATGTACAAGGATACAGAGTGCGAAAATTAAAAATGGCCGCCAAGGGGAGATAAGTTATCGGAACTTTTTCAAAATAAATAGGCTTCTTCATCTTGCCGTGATAAACGTGTCTACCGAATTTGGTTACGAGCGGTGAAGTAGAACTTGAGTGGACAAGGATACAGTGCGAAAAATAAAAATGGCCACCAAGGGGAGATAAGTCATCGGAATCAATAGGCTTCTTCGTCTTGCCGTGATAAACATGTACACCGACTTTGGCTACGATCCGTCCAGTAGAACTCTAGTTATTGTGTGGACAAGCTGTGCCCGCCTGCCCACTGCCTGCCTGCCGCCCGTACAAGGTGAATACATAATACGGGCGTATAAAAAGTATCCACAAACAGTGCAGCTTGTAAGATGGCGCATTACCAATTTGTAATTTATCAGGTAACTCGCTATGCATTGCACGAATACCCGCTGGCTGATAACAAGTTGTCATATACTGCATTGACTAGATACACATATCCAGGTGGCAACTACTATCTCCGACGTTCCATTGGTCGAATGACATCAAGTCACGTTACCAAATGAAAACAGTAGAAAGACGCAATGTAAACAAGCCCCCATTCTTTTCAATGAAAGCCATATTATAGTTGCCCAACATCTAGCATATTTCCTCATTATGTAGCATAAAACGTTACCCGATATGTATTTTTATATAAAGTTCTTCAGGCTCGGCTCGTAAATGGTAGGAATTCCTCGACAAGCCTCGGAATTCCTACACATTTCCTATCCTTACCTGATAAACTTGATATCAAGACACCAGCCTGGTACTCTCTACGTACATGTACATGGGGTCAAATTGGCTGAATAAAACATACATAAATTTGTATTTTACACACCTAAATTTAATATTGATAGACCATTTTGAACGTTGGCTATTGAAAACCGTGTGGTTGCATAACCCTTAAGACCAAGAAATCCAGCCACAGCGACAAATGCAGAATTATAGCTACCTTTCCTGTCAATCTTGAAGTCGAGCATTAACGGCTCCACGTTGCCCTCGTTGTTTTTGCCCAGCCCCGTGCCCTGTTTCCACCCCATCTTCTCTAACAGGAACATCCCAATACCACCGCGCAGTGGCGCCGCATTCGTAAACACGTCCTGCAACAAGTCATAGACAACAGATAGTATTCGTCCTTTGATCACATGGCGATTCAATTATGTATCGTTATCATAGGGATGGAGTGATGAACAGAGATTATGCTACCCTAGCTTAAGTCCTATAAAATGGCAATTCCACTATGAATGGTTGTCGTAGACATGTAGTGCGAACAGAGTCTTGTATGCTACCCATTATCCAACCTAACGCTTTCATAATTAGCTTAACCCAAACCTCCCGAGTGTAACAACATCTGATAAACCCGTACAAACTATCAATAACCTGTATTAACCCTTTCACCCACGAGTAACTGGAACGGACACTCCCAAAATTATTTTTTAGACTATTCCATTTATCATAAACACGATAAAGGGGTATTGTTTTTATAAATAAGAAAATATCCGCAGAAATAAATAGGTGCAGGCTGGCTCATCTGTAGCCGATTTTATCAAAGTTGCAAAGTATAATTTGAGAGAGTACTGGTAATCATTTATTTTTCCGGAAATGCATTATTTCATATAGAACTAACAACATCATATATTTGATGATTAAAAGTATGCAGAATTATTATACTGAATTTGACCTTGACCTTGGCCACAGGGGCCACATGAGTGGGACACAGAAGGAAAATATGGATGGTTAATAACAAACATATGAAGTTTCAAGCCAATCTGACTTAAATCTCAGACAGACGGACACAATGGCAGCTATATGTACCCCTAGAAAAATGTTGGGGTACACAAACACTAGTAGAGCTGGATATACCAATCTTCTATCAAAGCTACATATGAGACTGACTGGAGACATGGGGCTAATGGGAGTTGTGACCAGTGCAGCTCTTGATCAAACACCGCACTCCTGTAGCGTGATGACGATCTGTATTGCTTGCTAGAAGCACGATATTTCATTGATGGAATGGCAAACAGAGCAGGGGGCCGTTTTACTAAACTTCGTACAACTAAAATGTCTGTAAGTGCAAAATTATGAGTTTACATTAACAATGTTTTGCTGTAAACAAGTATTGGATTTACATTTATTGAGCATAGGCTGCATATGCAGCCTATGCTCAATAAATGTAAATCCATCAATTGAAATTTACAGACGATCCTAAATTTGCACTTACAAACATTTTAGTCATAAAGTTTAGTGAAACAGGCCCCCGATCCTCATTAGACTGTGCAGATGCACAGGCTGATCGGGATCTATACTGGTCGCAAAACCCGTAAGTCCCATTTCTCCAGTCACAGCCACATATAAATATTCACAACCATATCTACATACAACTATCCATTATCAATTGAAGAATATACCTAATGGGTACCGACACTACATACAATACCAATGTCAAGTAAAACGGGCAACATTTATATTTACCGAACATCGACAGTTTCAAATGACCTTCTGTTTCATGACATTAATGAAAATCATAATCAAACAAAGACTACATTTCACGATAAGGACAAATTATGATTGTCAATGTTACTGTATTGTTTAAAGTTATATTTGCCAGATATGCAGGTCCATTAACAGACATGGAAACGCATGAAAAGATAGTTCAAAGTTTATCCACAACAAAATTGCAGTCAAGAAATTCTGACTAAAGCAAAGGAATACAACTTCATATACCAACTGCTAATTGAAGACTTCAATAAATGAGTGATTGAAAACGGTTGGTCTGAACAATTTCTTTGTACACAATTGAAAATGGTCGCCTAACCCAAGATCTGAGTGTGTCGACATCTGAAAAACCTGTACTAACCAAAAAAACCTGTATTAACAAGAAGCATTTCAACCCTCACTACGCCGGAGACGAAAATTGCCGTCTGCTGTTTTTAATTTTTGCCTTAATTCTTAACAAAAAACCTGTTTTGGCAGCACATGGAATCGTCTCCAGCGGAGACGATTCCCATGCGCTGTCAAAACAGGTTTTTATTGAGAAATACTGAAAATAAAACATTTCCAACAGACGACAAAATTTAATTCAGCATACCCGGTAGTAAGGGTTAAAGAATTGTTGCTGATAAACAAAATTTTCATACCATATTAATGAACTGGTATCAGATTCAGGTGACTATTACAAAACGATGTTCACACACGACATACAGTGGTAGATAGTTATACACACAATTTTAAAGACATTCTCTTTGGACACAGCAATTGCGCGGCCTAGACCTTATGACAGACAGGCAAATGTTCGTATCACATTGTGTTCAACTTTTAAATAATCTTCTTTGTGAATGATCAGTTAGAGGAGACAAACCATGTCAAAATATCTTAGTTTCTGTATATATTTTTTCCAAACAATCACATCTATGTACGCAAGAATTCCACCACGGAAGCGGTGTCGCGTCTGTCGCGTCTGTCGAGGCATTTGACCATAACATGATCATGAGCATGACAAAGGTCAAGGTCATGTTACAGTGGGGTCAGCGTGTAAGTGCACACACGAATGAACACGACAGGTTGGAACCAACCTGTCGTGTTCGTTCGTGTGTGCACTTATACGCTGACCCCACTGTAATGGGAGCCCTAGGCGAGGTTTGAACCTACAACCCCCGGATTGGAGGTCAGGTGTTCTAACCCCTAGGCCACAACCCATCCGGTCCAAATATTGAAGCAATCCATCAAGTATATTAAAGTTATATGATGATAAAGAAACTTGTACAAAGTTTTTGATGCAAAAAAATGGCTTAGTGTTTCCGCAAAAAAAAGTCAAGGTCATGTTAATGGCGTTATGAGTGTGTTCCATATGCTCACATGTACCAAGTGTCCAAATATTTAAGCAATCCGTAACGAAATATTAAATTATATCATGATGAAGAAACGTATACAAACTTTTTGACATGTTGACGCGGATGACAACGGAAAAAGCTTCGTCTAAAGCAGGAGTGACAAAAACCACATGGCTTGTCTTCACCAAACCAGTTGACCTTAAAGTATTCCTACATACCATCTTCCTAGTTTCACAGCATTACTCCGAGTCAATAGCTAAACAGCACTTGTAAAGAGAGGATGATGGGGAAATAAAGCTTTAAATAAACCTCTCTAAAGTGGACACTTAGAACAATTTACTTTGAATGGTTTTCGCTGGAATGCCGCTCTAATTATAACGCGTGTTCGTGATTGAAAAGCTCTAAACTGTGTCACAAAGTGATAACAGACATGATTTAAACTGGACACCCTGGTTCCAATGTAGTACAATCACCAATAGAACAACAAACACAAGTGCCTTCAAAAGGCTACAAAACGGAGGGTGTAACTTTTGAATGTTCATATATACAATTTTCATACTTTGACACATATTTAGTAAATACATGGTTAGTGCCGTTGAATATAAAATATATTTGGTTGAGCCTAAGACAGCTTTATTGGGGCGAGCTTTAGCGAGCCCCTATAAAGTTGTCGAGGAGAAACAGAATATATTTTATATTCGACGACACTAATTATGTATTTAATTTATACCGCATACTAAACTTAAATGTTTGAACGTGCGTGGTTTGACGTCATTCCCTCGCCATACGTCACAAATATAGCGACGTCATGCAAAAAAAAATATGGCGCGTCCACGCTAGGTAGATTCGGTATTGTATCGGATTAAATCTCTGATTTATTTACAATGAGCTTCAATATTGGCTGGTTTTAGACTACAAAGTTGTCATAATAAACATTGCAATTATAATGGACATATCCATGTCGTTGGGTACGTCGCATATACTGTAAAAATGGACAAAATTCAGCTGAACCGACATCGATTTCAATATTAACATTCGCAGCTATCTTGAATTTGCTGTTGAGCCTCACCAATCGGAGGCCACGATTAGGGGTCAAAGGTGAAAAAGTAAAGGCAAAAACGGCACTCCATGTATATTAATAGGCTACTTCAGGTATATTAGATTACTTCAGATATAAACAGCATTTATTCAACCCCCTTTATTATGCTACATGGAGCAATGTTAGCGGTATAAATATATTTAAATTATACATCACTCTGACATACAGTTCTCGTGTACCTGTAATCGGCATTTGAGCTAACTAGCACACTGTAGGCGGCAATTGCTGTGTCCACTTACCCATACTCATTCACAAGATCAGACATTCGCGTCTGCTGCAAACAAGTGAGGCGGAACCGCAGTGTCCTCGTTCAGAACGCATAGTCGCTATGAGGTTGCATGAAACCTGAAACTGAATGTCGTTTTCCTCCCCTTTACGCGAACTGACACGCTACAGTGATGTTTCAAACATAAGCAGCATCAGTCCCGTGTCAGTTGTCGTAAAGTGGAAAGTCTGCTATCCAGTACCAACGGCACAAAAATCTGAGCCCATTCATATAATAATATACCTTATATATCGGAGGTAAAGAGATCAATCAATATAGATATAAGCAGGTGTATTTGAGACAAGCTATGCGATTTTGTAGAAGTGCGATATCTCAGGAAAAATATTTACAAAACATACAATACTTTCTGTAAATGATATAGAAAGTTAGCGAAATATTCAAATTTAATTCTGCATTTAAACTTTCAATGTAATTTACAGAAAATATCAGTTTCTGCAAATATTTCATGAACAATTGCACATCTTCACACGTGCACAATCACATGGCGTGTCTCTTTTACTTGTACACGGTGTGTATATTTATCAACATCACCACTGGGCTAACTGTCTTTGCCTTAGCACAGTCTGTTCAGGATCTCGACTCAGTGAAATTCTGTCCAAAAAAGTCTGAGTATCTAGTGTGACAAATTGTTCATTAAAGGCAGTAGGTTTTCTTTGATATTGAGACCCTGAACAGAGTGTGCTAATGCAAAGGAAACAATGACATCATAATAACTCGGCTAAGCCTCTCGCTGGCAACCGTGATTTTTTAAATGAACATAAGTCGTCTGTGACCTTGGCCTTGTGTATGCTAAAACAAAGCACCACCCTTCGGCACACGTTGTAGCCATATATTATAGAAATCGTTGAAAGAGTAGTTATTGAGAAAAAAGATTTAACGCATTTGCCATACAATCCAGGTGAACTCAAGTCCTCAGTGACCTTGGATATTTAAACCTGGGGTTATGCGAAACAAAGCATCATCGCTAGACACACATTGTAGTCAAATATTATTACAAGGCGATCGCCGGGGAGTGTCTCAACCACAAAATGAGGCAATCGCCATGAAGGTCAAGGTTACCAAGCTCACGGTCACACAAATGACACTGGGTGGATATCAAAGTGAGGAAGGAAGCTATTGGTGAAGCTTGGTAATGATCCGACTAACACACCAAGAGATATTCAACATTTGAACGTACATCAAAAATATTATTGACACAAAGGTCAAAGTCACCAAGGTGACAGTCAAGGTCACCATAATGACACTGGATGAATAACTATCAATCTGAGGAAGCTATTTATGAAATTTGGTAATGATATGACTAATGGATCAGGAGATATTCAACATTTGAACGTATGTCCAAAATTGTTGCCACCAATGTGAAGATCACCAACGTGAAGGTCAGCCAAATTACACTGGTAGATATCCATTAAAGTTCAGATGATCCGACTATTGGATCAAGAGATATTCAACGTTTGGATGTACGTTCAAAATTATTGCCATTAATGTGAAGAAGCTATTGATGAAGTTTGGTAAAAGATCCGACTAATGGATCAGGAGGTATTCAAAATTTGGACGTATGTACAAAATTATTGACACTAAGGTTAAGGTCACCAAGGTGAAGGTCAAGTTCACCCGAATGACTGTTGGTGGCTATGTGAGAAAGTTATTGATGAAATTTGGTAATGATCAGACTAACAGATCAAGAGATATGGGAAATTTGGCAACGTCCAAAATTTACGTCCCACAAAGGTTGAAGTCTCCGAGGTGAAGGTCAAGGTCACCCAAATGACAGTAGGCGGATAGCCATCAATGTGAGAAAGCTATTGATGAAATTTGGTAATATTCTGACTAACGAATCAAGAGATATGGGAATTTGGCTACGTCCTAAATTAAAATTACGTCCAAAATTGCTGAAGATACCGACGCTGCCACCGATGAGGACGCCACCGGAATTGTGACAATAATCAGTGAAGTTTGTCAGAAGTCTTTAAGAAATGAAAGGTGTCACAAACGTACGTATCGGCGAGAGGATAATAAGTCCAGTTCAGTTAGATTGTCAGTCTATATATTTTTGGAGAATTTTTTTGTTGTTGTAAATATCTTGTCTATATTTGCGGATGGGTTCACATTAGATGTGCCGGGCTACTGGAAAGCAGACATGCAGAAGACAATATTCAGGTCCAGGCTGAAATAGTAAGAGAGGCTATAAAATCACACAAAACCAGCTATCTTAATGAAAAAAATAATTATTACCGTTTCTGGCAAAGAATTAAAGTAAAGCAATTCATTTTCATCATAATTACTGTATACAAACCAAAACGTGCATATATCGATAGTTAACCCATTTTATGTGACATGCCCATTGACACGTATCTAAATTTACAAACATTTCTTTTTCTATTTTCTTCATTTCTCAATGAATGTATATGTTGTTACTACTCATTTGAACCGTATCGGCGAGACGGTTCAAACGAGTGGTCACAACATATACTTTTGTGCAGAAAAAAAATAAATATTTAAAATTTTCATACAGAAAAATCGTGTATCTTCAACATGAAATGGGTTTAAGCAATATTAGCAAAGATGCGAAAATGTTTGCATGAAATAATGATTTCCTGGGTAGAATCCGAAGTAAGAAAACTGTAAATGAATTGAATGGTGGGAACTAGTTATAGCTAAGATTGTGTGATTTTACGGCAGTTCCAAACATAACAGTACTTTGTTGAGCAGTGTATGTTTAGCAACAAGGGAGAGAAAGAAAGGCTGCAATTGTGTCCATTGGTTGTTTGTTATTCCTTCGTGCCTTACATACTTACCAAACAGTAAATCACTTATGGATCTGCACTCATTGGCAAGAACACACTTGTCTAAATGAATAGGCAACAAATAAGAAAGAAAGGCCTTTATCACAATAGCCAAGCCCTAAATTGCCTACTACTGACATACAGAATAAGTCTTTTGATGTGAAGTTTATCAGGCAAGGCTAGGGAACATAATAGGCATGTACAGTTTCCGAGCCAAGCCTGATATTTGATATCAAAAGATACTAGCCTTGTATTCTATTTATCAGGTAACATTTTATGCTAAGACATGCGCAAGTGTAACACAATTTTCGTTGACAGAAAGGCAGGCCTGTTTACGTTGATGTCATTCAGTAACGTCAGGTAATTTTGGTCAACCAATTAAATGTCAGCGTATGCAATTTTCAAAAACAGATTGACCATGGAACACTATATCACGTCACTGCCCGAGACAGCATTGTATTAGTCATGTATTTGGGCCATGTGTCAACAAAAAATTGTCATATCTGGTCATTCTGTAGTATAAAACGTTACCTGATAAATATCATACCATGTTTGTGTCTTTTAATATCTGGTTTATCATGCTAGGCTGGGTAACGTGTAGGAATTCCGAGGCGGCTCACGGCTCGCCTCGGAATTCCTACACGCTACCCAGCCTTGCGTGATAAACTTGATATCAAAAGACAGTAGCCTGGTATTCTCTATATACAAGCACTAGAATTGTTTCCAGGAGGTGACAAACAACCAAGGACACAAGAACAGCCCAGCAATGCCATCTTCACACGTCGCCAATGTCGCCGATAAGTGGCCTGAAAATAAACTTGTCATCATTCAACTCTGCTTGCTCTGGTAACCAAAGTGACAGACATTGCTACAGCTGGCAATGAGGCCAAACTTTCTTATTCAAGTGCATCCATGCGATAGCAATATTTTCCGATATGTTATAGAAGTTTTCTTGTAAGTGATGACGTGATTTGAAGTAACTTCTTTGACAAAATTATCCCCCTTAGTGACGGACCATGCTAATAAACGTTCCAGAAGCCTGTACATCAAGTCAGGCAGTGGAGACTGAGCCCTGTTCGTGCCAAGCAAATCAAAACAGCTTGAGTTTTAGTTAACAATCAAAAGGTTTTATATTCATGGACTCAAAATCCAACAGTTTGGAAATAACCTTTAAAAGACGTGGAACAAACTTTTGTCTCATGTTGTTCATAACTGTTTGAATTATTATAAAAATAATAGAAAATTGTGTCAGAAAGACACAGATAATGCCTGCCCCTTGTGGCAGCTTTTCACAAGCACAGTCTATGTTTGAATACAAACATTTACATAGTCGTAAAATGGGCACAACTCCCAATGGATCAGAGGTAGAGTGACAAAATGTTTACGTTAAAGGTACATGCCCACTCAGTAGGCACAAAATGTTCTTTATATCAAAGACACCATCTGAGACATTTTCTGGTAAAATAAACATTCATTCACCATTACCCCACGTACTGATTTGCATTATTATACAGTTTATATCAGACGTAAATGTCCACACTGATATCAGGGGCAATAACCGTGATTCCTTAAAATGTTAACGGACAATACTATTTATTCTCTGTATTTATTTGTTGATGTGCAATGATCATACTTTATAATCTGTCGAAAATATAATTTTTTCAGGTGACGCATTTAATTATTGTCTGTTCCACGAAATGCTGCCCAAGATTTATTGCTATAAAAACACTCCAAATTGATTATTTTTTATATAAAACAATGTAAAACTATTTTTTAGAAATGAGCCTACTTTTTATTTCAAGAAAATCCGTCTAATAACAAAGTTATTTCGAATAAACAGTCATGGATGGGCTTTTGCCTTATAAATTCATTTCACCGAATTTTAGTTGTTGACAATAAAACAAGAAACTGCTATTGCAATGATCACTTCCGGTAAACAACAACAACAACTATTATTGCGAACTGAACACAAAGTCTTAATAAATTTGTTTATTAACATCATTTTCTGGCATATAACTTAAACAATTTGCATTAAAATATATCAATTAATCATTTAATCTTCATATATTTAGCGAATATCTTTCATCCATAAGGTTCCAAGTCGATCTGATACTATTGCTAATACGTCCTAATGTATTGTAAATTGTGAATGCTAACGAACTTGATTCGATTAAACCCGTGACCTTCACCAACCAATCAGCATTTAGTAAACCAAGTTGTCCGCCGGAAATTCGTCCGGCAAAGAAACTGGCTCACAGGAAGTGAGGAACTGTATACAGTCGTTTCTGTCAAAATGTTCCGGGTTTATACGTGTACAAAGTGTTGTGCGTTGCGTATCCGTGGAGTTTCCGTTAGTTGCGTTTCAAACCGTGTGTCGTCTACGTGTAATACGTTTTCGGCCATGTGTTGCGTTTCCCCACTCTTGCGCATGCGCGAAAGTCGAACAAACCGTGTTCAACGCATTGAATTTCAAAAGCATGTAATCCGTGTACAACGGTTGTAAACGTATACAATGGTTGTAAACAACGCATTGAGTTTCAAAAGCGTGTAATCCGTGTACAACGGTTGTAAACGTAAACAACGGTTGTAAACGTATACAACGCTAAGGTAAACCGTTTAAACGATTTAACGCTTTCTTTGACGAACGGTTACACGCTTCTACATGTACACAGCACCGTACAGATGAAACCGTGTTATACGTATAACACGTTTCCACGGGTTTTAACGCATTACACGTTTTGGTATGCCAACCGTGTATCGCGTAGAATGCGCATGCTCAGATCGTTCTTCGTGTGTGTATACCGGTATATACTTCTAGACTCAGCAGGGCTTCTAAAATTTTCAGTTTGCCGGTTCTGGATCGATTTTTGAACTCTCAGACCGATTGAGATTTGAAAACTAGTCTTAAAAATCGGTCCGAGAAAAATTGCCAGTCGGCTGCTATTTCGCTATAAACCTTGTAAATTTACCGGTTTTGACCACCAAGTAATTTATGACACATATCCGCGGGCCATATCCGTGTTAAACCAGTGTGCAGTTCGCTGTGTATTCAGTTTCTCCAAATATCGATTTTTCTTAACACACGCATGGGACAGGTGTATAGCGGATTAGTGACTGAAATAGACTGGCTTCAGCGTAAAGATACGAGAGTTCCTAGACTCGCCATTTCTGATGATGTTAAAATAAAATAAAGAAACCATGCACTGTGTTTATCTGTGTTCGTAATATTTAACCCCAAGTAACTGACACGGACTATCGGCCCGGGCTATTCCATATTAAGTTAGGAACTGTTACATTACGCTGTATTAGGGGTCATTTTTGTGTATATAAAATGTACATGATCGTAGGAATGCCGCAGATCCTGATGAGCCGGCTCATGTGATCTACAATTCGCAAACATTTTGATAAACGACAAGGTACATCTGTCGTGTTAAAAGCGTGACTCATTAGGCATCAGGGATTAGGGATCAATTGAAGTGCTAAATCACACCGCCGATGTACTTTGAACTCGATCTGAGGGTATGTATTCGCGATATTTTAAAAGGGACGAAACAAGGACGCCAAGGAAGCGATCGGGGCCGAACAGGTATTCGCGTTAAAACGTGTAACCGTTGTACACGTTTCAACGCTTTCATATAGCTACACGCTTCCAGGTAAAGCGTTGTACACGTTTCAACTCTTTCACCTCGCTACATATGTATACGCCAAAGCGTGTTATACGCCTTGAAGCTAAACGTATTACACGCTTTACAACTAAAGGTTTGACAATGTGTATTACACGTGTACGAACCGTATTATACGTTTAAACAACGTATACAACGCTTTTAAACTAAACGGTTTGACAATGTGTATTACACGTGTACGAACCGTATTATACGTTTAAACAACGTATACGTATACAACGCTACAGCAAACCGTTGCGTTCGCGTTGCCGCTTGCGTTCGCGTTGCGTTCGCGTTCGCTTTGAGTTTGCAAGTGTTGTCTACGGTGGAACAAAAACGGAGACTGCACAGTACTTCCGCCGGAAATGACGTATATATGGTGTTCCCAAGTCATACCATTAGAGAATGTAGATTTACACCGGTGTCGATGTGTGAGGATATGTGCAATTAATTTTGCGTGGTAGGAACAGCGTGTCAGCCTCAGCTTGGCGTTGTCAATAGATACGAAAGCTGTAGCAGATGATGATGACATCATGTTGTATTTTGACCAAATTCTCGGCATATTCTTCTGGAATTCTTGTACGAACACCGAGAAATGGAGGCTGGATGCCTATATTTTTCAACCTGGCAAGATTTGCTCTCATAAATACCAGGTTAGTGTCTTTTTTTAATGATGAAATCCAGCAAGCAGTTCGATGCTAGAAAAATGTTGAAAATCTGATCGCACGTGACATAGTGAATAGTGACACAATTATACACTTATTAAATTCCTATAAAGAACATATTGAGTGGGCACGTACTGAGTGGGCACGTACCTTTAAGCCTCCTGCACTTGATCGGCTGAAAACTGTAGAAGTAGTTTGCCAGACAAACAAGCAATGTGGTTTTCAGAATCGAAAAAACAACGGCCAATTTCCACCAAATTAATGGATTTCTACCTTGAGAATTCAAGAATGTTTCACACGACAGTGCTATCTCATGGAGACCCCTTCAAACTTTAAATAGAGAGCCCACAAAGGTAGGACCTGGCAGTAATGACAACCCCACGCAACACATACAGTAACCCCCTTGCCCATCAGTTTCACTGGTATTGTATTCCCCGCCGCCGTAAAATGTGTCACATCAAAGTAGGCGTAATATTCCTGACAAGTTCCCATTAACATACAGTGGAACCTCTCTAAACCAGACATCCTGGAAGGTTCCCAGTACAGTGTGGGAGGTTCCCAGTACAGTGTGGGAGGTCCCCAGTACAGACACCTGGAAGGTTCCCAGTACAGTGTGGGAGGTTCCCAGTACAGTGTGGGAGGTCCCCAGTACAGTGTGGGAGGTTCCCAGTACAGTGTGGGAGGTTCCCAGTACAGTGTGGAAGGTTCCCAGTACAGTGTGGGAGGTTCCCAGTACAGTGTGGGAGGTTCCCAGTACAGTGTGGGAGGTTCCCAGGGTGTCCGGCTTAGAGAGGTTCCACTGTAAATCAGGCATTTGATCATTCTGAGCCATAACTGTGTGCGATGCGATCACGAACAGACATCACATGAGATAAATGATCAAGAAACTCATCAAAGATAAGATCACAGGTGTTTTCTTGGTGTCCGGTTTAGAGGGGTTCCACTGTACATGCAGGACATGTTGCATAAACACGTTTACGTCTAGTAATCGGCGCAAGAAATGTACAACATTGACTTGGATATGATATGTTTATGCAATACCTCTAAGTAGCATGGAGTGGCATCTTGTGAGGAAACCGGTGCATTTTTTGAAGTGAAACGTTTTATGCCAGCGCGGAGTGCAGCACCTGCGAGTTTTATAACAGGAAAGGAAGGACACCAAATGATAGACCAATACCACACAGGGAAAGTTGGGTTTGAAGATGGACGAAAGCAGTACACATTAGATAAATTTTAGATGTCACAGATCAAATGAGAGGCTATTAAGAATTTATTGAGTTGCATCTCAGAATATTCTTCTAGATGTATTTCATTGCTAACACAGGACACAAATAATATTCCAAATACACTAATCTTGTGACCTGTGCAGCCCCAGATAATGCATAACTGTTTTATCAGGGCCGGCACAGTTCACAACATAGTCGTTAACCCATCCAGTAATGATGCTTCCAATAAGCGTACATGTATTTGCTTAAATACCCAATTAAAATTGCCAAAAACCCAATTGAAATCAGAAGTAGTGAGTATCAAAAAACCATACAAAATTTGTGGTACCTTTATCATGCTGCAGAAAACATTACCGGTAAACAGACCACAAACATATTTTGCTTATTTTCCATTAAAACACATCTTGGTATTTCATTAGAATTGTCTTTAAGGAGACAATTCTAATGAAATGCCAAGACATGTTTTCATTTCCAAGCAAACTATTCAATAATTGCTGTCTGTTGATGCGTAAACAGTACTGTGATTTTATTTTACCCATTTTAAAATACCCAATTGCTTCAGAAATGATGGTGTGACAATACTCAATTACTAATTCCTTATCTGGAGCCCTGACATCCCATACCAATCAAGGACTTTCCCCCTAACCACCCACCCCCTCCAAACATAGTACATGTTCTGTTTAGTATGTTGGACGCTGGTTGACAAAATGCACCTTAAATCTATTTGAAATCAGTGTACATCCAGATGAGCCTGCAGCATGATCAGAGCCTACATCGTGGTACATGGGCCAGAAAGCGACAATTCATGCTTACTTTCTTTCCATTCAATGAAAACATGATCATCATGACATTATATAAGAAAGCAAGCCATGTTGTCAGAATCTGGCCCATATTATGCAAAATTATGATTATGATGAAAATTGCACATTAACAATGTTTTCTTGTAAACAATTATTGGATTTACATTTAGTGCATATGCAGCCTATGCTCAATAAATGTAAATCCATCAATTGAAATTTCCAGATGATCCTAAATTTGTACTTACGAACATTTTAGTCGTACAAAGTTTAGTGAAACGTGCCCAGGAGTGTGACTGGGCGAAGTTGTGCAAGCCTCGTCAAATGAAACTGCCAGAGTTCGAGTACGAATTTGGAGAACGTCCTCAGAAAGCTTTGAAATGTTTCTGAGTATGTACTCAGTTCTCATGCTCAAAACCATAGTCTGATTGGTTGAGACTGAGCTGTGCTGGGTCTCAACCAATCAAACTGCTTGATATTGCGTACAAATTCAGAGAACATGCTCAGAAAGATTATCAATTTACTCCGGTCTCATGTTCTAAATCAGTTAGTTTGATTGGCGGAGACCAGCTCGCTCTCGACCAATCAAACTGCCTGATTTTGAATACAAATTCAAATGCTCCGAAGACTTCATAACGCTTTTCCAAACATCAACGTGCAGAATGATCTGAATTTACACTGATCACAACTTCAATAAAGAACCTATCGTATGCCGGCCAGCTGAAGACTAACATATTTCCCATGATTCAGAGCAAGCAGAACAGGAATGATCGAGATTGACAGCTAAACGTCGCTGCACTGCGTACCTTCTTAATCCACGCCTGTCGTTTCTTATTCGGCCCTATGAGCTCATCATGGGAGAGGATATTGGCCCCGGTGCTGCCCGTAAACTGCCCTGGTAGGTGCTTCGACTGTGCCCACTGGCTCGCCTGCAACAAGGTCATGTCAGGTCGGGTTAATGGGGCTGAATTTAACATGTACGGATGAAGGGGAAATCACAACTGAATATTTACATAACAAGAGCTGTAGGAGAACAGCATAGCTCGACTACGAGGGTTGTCGATGTACACATAGCTTGACAAACAAGGTGGCGGCCTGCATAAAAACCTTAACCAAGGTTGACTAAAAAACTTAACCAAGGGAAATTAAGTAAGTAATTCAAGGTTAAATGTAGGTCAATGACAGATATAGGTCAGGGGTTATTGATGTACATCACTATGAGATGAAGTTTTCCAAGTATGGTTGCTGTAGGCCCAGGAGTATTCCATATACAAGCTTGACTAAAAACCTTAACCAAGGGGAAATAACTAAGTAATCCAAGGATAAAAGTAGGTCAAGGTCAAATATAGGTCAGGGATTATTGATGTTTGTTTGTTTGTTTATTGGTGTTTAACGGCCTATCAACAGCTAAGGTCATGTAAGGCCGGGCAAACGGGTTCGATCCCATTTTAACCTGCTGCATTGGGGGGAAAATTCCAAAATCAGAACTGAATATTTACATCGAGAAACAATATATTCAGCCCCTGAAATTAGAATAACCTGACCTGGTGGCAGGTCCATACCACACCAAAGTCACTTGGCTCCTTCCCCTAAAATAGGATTACAAATAATCGTAATACTCATATAAGGGGTATAACCAGATTCAACTGTCACATACAAAATGCCAAAGACATATGTGAGGGCCAAACCAGGTCTCCAGTCGGAATTCCGGTAAGGATGAACCCCGATCGTTAAATTACCCATCGCGTGCTCCCACCTTCCACCCACGATTATTGATGTAC
Organism: Conchocele bisecta; assembly: GCA_029237695.1. Taxonomy (NCBI): domain Eukaryota; kingdom Metazoa; phylum Mollusca; class Bivalvia; order Lucinida; family Thyasiridae; genus Conchocele; species Conchocele bisecta. The sequence goes on along the minus strand of CM055265.1, from coordinate 89,921,901 downwards.
ATCACTAGGAGATGAAGTTGTCCAAGTATGGTTGATGTAGGCCCAGGAGTATTCCATATACAAGCTTGACTATAAACATTAACCAAGTAATTCAAGGTTAAATGTAGGTGAAGGTAAAATATAGGTCAGGGGTTATTGATGTACATCCCTATGAGAAAAAGTTATCCAAGTATGGTGTCTGTATGCACAATAGTATTCCATATACAAGCTTGACTAAAAACCTTAACCAAGGTCGACTAAAAACCTTAACCAAGGGGGGGGATTAACTAATTAATTCAAGGTTAAATGTAGGTCAAGATGAAATATAGGTCAGGTGTTGTTGATGTACATCACTAGGAGATGAAGTTGTCCAAGTATGGTTGGTGTAGGGCCAGGAGTATTCCATCTACAAGGTTGACTAAAAACCTTAACCAAAGAGAATTAACTAAGTAATTGAAGAGGAAATGTAGGTGAAGGTCAAACATAGATCAGGGGTTATTGATGTACATCCCTATGAGAAAAGGTTGTCCAAGTATGGTGTCTGTATGCACAATAGTATTCCATGTAGAAAGCTGGACTAAAAACCTTAACCAAGGTTGACTAAAAACCTTAACCAATGGGAATTAACTAAGTAATTGAAGGTTAAATGTAGGTTAAAGTCAAATATAGGTCAGGGGTTGTTGATGTACATCACTAGGAGATAAAGTTGTCCAAGTATGGTTGGTGTAGGGCCAGGAGTATTCCATCTACAAGGTTGACTAAAAACCTTAACCAAAGAGAATTAACTAAGTAATTCAAGAGGAAATGTAGGTCAAGGTCAAATATAGATCAGGGGTTACTGATGTACATCCCTAGGAGATGAAGTTGTCCAAGTATGGTGGGTGTAGGGCCAGGAGTATTCCATATACAAGCTTGACTAAAAACCTTAACCAAGGGGAATTAACTATTAAAGTAATTGAAGAGGAAATGTAGGTCAAGGTCAAATATAGACCAGGGGTTATTGATGTACATCCATATGAGAAAAGGTTGTCCAAGTATGGTGTCTGTATGCACAATAGTGTTCCATGTACAAGCTTGACTAAAAACCTTTAAAAACCTTAACCAAGGGGAATTAACTAAGTAATTCAAGAGGAAATGTAGGTCAAGGTCAAATATAGATCAGGGGTTATTGATGTACATCACTAGGAGATGAAGTTGTCCAAGTATGGTGGGTGTAGGGCCAGTAGTATTCGATATACAAGGTTGACTAAAAACCTTAACCGACGCCGACGCAAACGCCGGGGTGACAACATAAGCTCTACTTATTCTTTGAATAGTCGAGCTAAAAATGTATTTATTGCACCCTGAAATTTGAATATTATTTATACTGGTGTATAATGACCCTTCAAGAGCTATGGTCATTTTAGGCCAGGTTAACGGGGTCAAATGTCATAGTTCACCTGATTAAAATTAGAATATCCTGAATCTAGTGTCAGGTCCTAGCCATACCAGAGTCACTAGCCCTGTCCCCTTAAAAGTATAAAATAGCTTACTACTAGTATAATAGGTATAACCAGATTCAACTCTCGTACAAGAAAGCTAACTATTTACCCCTAGTGCCAAACCTGGCATTGGGATTTCCATAAGCATAAATCATTTGTATGCTGCCTGCAAACAGAACTGATGGAGCAACAATAAACAAAGGTCTATTTTCTTAAATGGGGGAGGGGGGGGGGGTGGGGGGGGGGGGGGGGTCACATTAACCCTTTGAACCCGAAAGCCCACTATAGCGATTTATGCAAAAGAAATTTTCATATTTTGAAGACAAAAAATACCCCCTTTTCATAAATGGACTAGTCTGAAAACCATTTTGTGATGGTTGAATTGGTTGCAAAATGATCATATCAAAATCCATTCCAGTGACTTAGGGGTGAAAGGGTTAAATATGACAGCAGGCTATTAGACATTTCACTTTGGAAGACACAGAAATATGTAGAGTATATAACAACATACATAAACAACATGACCTGCATAGATATTGGACAAGGCGGTGGGGATAATAAACACACTACCTACTCGCAGATTGGTGTACGACTATGATATATCATTGGAAAATTCACAAGCAGGGGCCCGTTTCACTAAACTTGGTACGACTAAAACCGTTCGTAAGTGCAAATTTAGGATCGTCTGGAAATTTCAATTGATGGATTTACATTTATTGAGCATATGCAGCCTATGCTCAATGAATGTAAATCCAATAATTGTACTAAAGAAAACATAGTTAATGTGAAATTTACAGACTAACATAATTTTGCACTTAGACATTTTAGTCGTACAAAGTTTAGTGAAAAGGCCCCCAGGAGCACAGGTGTCCAAGTTGACCTCAACATTCAACAAGCATGGGCTGCTGACATGTGTCCTCCACTGGAGGAATTGCTTATAGATTTTGCGACCAGTGTAGATCCAGATCAGCCTGTGCATCCGCACAGTCTGATCAGGATCTGCACTGCTCTCCATTCAATTAATGCAACACCTGTCATGTTTCCAACAAGCGATATAAATCATTATCAGACTACAGGAGTGTGCTATTTGATCAGGATCCCAGAAACCCCATTTCTCCAGTGAAAGCCACAATTTTAACCCTTACTACGCTGAATTAAATGTTGTCGTCTGCTGGAAATGCTTTATTTCCAATATTTCTCGACAAAGAGAAATAAAGCAAAAATGAAAAACAGTAGACGGCAATTTCCGTCAACAGCGTAGGAAGGGTTAATTGAATGCACCCTCCAAAGCATGCTTGGTGTAATCAGAGCTTGAGGAGGTAGATAAGGAACCATTACCTGTTTCTGAGCAACACTGAGAGCATTCTTCGCAACGATGTCCCGTGGATTTTCGGCCAGTTTTCGCACGGCTGCCAATCTCTCCGAAATGATCGAGGTGATATCCACCGGCTGAAACACATTGACAAAGGTGAAATGCGACCAACACTTTTGTTGACTGAATGGCAAACATATTCAATATCATCTGAAGAAACAACGACTATGGCCACGGTGAGTCTGATCAGCGTCTGTACTGGTCACCATTCAGACAGTCAATGTGAAACAGATAAGTCTATATACAGACAGGAACTTCGTCTAAAAGTCTTTGAGACGGCCAGTGGAATGGACATACAGTCTACATAAGGTCACTAGAAGTCTGTTGGACCATGGTCAAGGTGTATGATCACGTGGTACTAACAACAACAAGTACCGATTCAAAGTACATATTCTTTTATAGTGTCCTTATTACGTAACGGATTGATGAAATATGACGCATCAAAAGCGTCTTGTTAAGCTGCATTTGGTGGTCTCTGTATTTTCCCCCAAACTTCTGTCGTTTTGCGAAGAATCGATTTCCGTGTCTCAGACACGGAAATCGATTCTTCCCAAAAACGACATAAGTCTGTGCCAAACTCCCTAGACCACCAAATGCAGCTCATGAAGATGCGTTTGCTGCGCCATATTTCATCAAAATCCGTTGCATAAGGAATTTATCAAATAATACTTCTTTTGGAGTGGGCGGCGTTGTTGTTGTTGTAACCACGTGATCATGCACCTTGATGGTATAAACATGTGAGATGCGAGAGATTTCAACATACAGCCGAGCACCAGTATCTCGAAGTCGAAGGGAGATCGTCCATATAGTCGAGATATTTTCACCAAAAATATGAAATCATGTAATGCATTACGCCACAAGTAAACAATCATCAATTAACTAATGACCAAAGGTAGTAAGCTAATCAACATTACAAGGTGGCGTCACGACTCTCAGTGAATTGCTTAAATGAACAGCGTGATATGCTTAATGAATCATGTTAAACACTCAAATATATCGAGGTGGACCAATTAAGCAAACAACTTGAGGTAGGTGTGAATTTATTTTGTTAATTAGTGTCAATCAAATCGATCTTGGCAGCCAGGTGCTTAGGCACTTTATGCAGGCGTTTATGCAATCAAGATAGGGAAGAGATTTTTAATGTATTTTTATACTGAGGGACAGAATGAACAGTCGACATAGAGAACATATACGAGATAGGGCATGGTCGAGATAGCCGAGGAAATTTATACTAAACAAATAAGGATATAATTCGGGACATTTTCGTGAATCATCGAGATAGGGGATATCATCGAGATACTGGTGCTCGACTGTAACTGACTTTGGTGAATAGGTGCAGACTGTACTATGAAATAATTTATTCCTGTGACCAGAGGGGATGAACAAACAACCTTCGGTACTCACCATTCAGTATGATCAGTGCCTACACTGGTCACCACACAGCAACAAATGTAGAGTGAATAGGTTAAACATCCGAACAACAGCTAAGGACATTTAAGATTTAAACATCTAAATCATCAGATATTCATGTGCGGTGCGGTCAAAAGTAGTACAGTAAAGAAAATAGGAATGTTAATGTATCATTTAGATCAGTTTCAAGCATATGTTTCGGGATTGTTTTGTAAGTCGGAACATGTTTTGTCATGTGAGGCAGTTTACTATACTACACCGCACATGAATATCTGATGATTTAGTGTGGTTAAACCTTAAGGACGAAACCCATCATTAAATGTACCCTTCCATGCTTCCAACCAACTGCCCACTCCCATTATAGCAACAAATCCTACCTCCTGTGGGGGATCTTCAAACACCTTGTCCTCGGGTTTCACGGCCGGCACGGATTCCGTGGCATACGCGATGCCGGCAAGTGCCGTCGCGGGTGACGACGTGCCTGACGTTGTCGTACTGGTACCAGTGGGACCCGGCGTTGAAGTCGCTACTGCCCCTGCGGATGCTACAAAATGGTCCGACGACCAGTTGCCGATTTCATCAAAATTGCTAAGTACACTAACCTACCTAAGGTACTTTGTGGAAGTAATTATTTATTTGTACAGAAATGTATTATTCCATATAAAAGAAATGCCTGTTTATATTTGATGATTAAAATTACGAAGCATATTGTATTTATTAAATTATCACAGCCGTTGTTTTGATCGAAAATATGGTATTTCATTAAAGTAGAACTAGAGCACAGTGGATGGCGTGCCATCACAATATATATACTTTTCCCAAATGCTAAGTTGAAAAGGTGGAGATAATCCATGACCGGGGGTGGAATCCAAAATCGAAATTCACTTTGCGCATCTACGCACCATAAGGAAGGCACACACCAAGTTCAAGTCCCTAGCTATTACAGTTAAAACGTTTTACTTTTTACAAGCCAAAATTGGAAAAATTCTAATTAAAAAATGGGGAGAAAATACATGACCGGTAGTCAAATCAAAAATCGAAATTCACTTTGCGCATCTACACACCATAAGGAAGGCACACACCAAGTTTCAAGTCCCTAGCTATTACGGTGAAAAGGTTTTATTTCTTACAAGAAACGTGATAGACAGATGGACGGACACCAGTGATGAAAACAATATATGTAACCAGTGTAGCTCCTGGTCAAATAGCACACTCTAGCCTGATAATGATCAAGATCCCGAAATTAGAAATGAGTAGCAGAGCTCCAGATAAGCTGCATATGTGCTTAAATACCCAATTAAAATTGCCAAAAACCCAATTGAAATCAGAAGTAGCGAGTATCAAAAAGCAATACAAATTGTGTGGTACCTTTATCATGCTGCAGAAAACAATAAACAGACCACAAATATAGCATATTTGTCTTATTTTCCATGAAGACACATGAAGATACATCTTGGTATTTAATCCAAGGAGACAATTCTAATGAAATGCCAAGACATGTTTTCATTTCGAAGCAAACTATTCAATAATTGCTGTCTGTTGATGTGTAAACAGTAGTTTGATTTTATTTTACCCAATTAATATTTTGAAATACCCAATTACTTCAGAAATGATGGAGTGACAATACTCAATTACTAATTCCTTATCTGGAGCCCTGGAGTAGTGCTAGATCCTCATATCATAAGTAAAATAGCACCACCCCTAATAGGATTAGTTTAAACAATATTTATTTCAAATATCAAATAGTATACATGTATGCATCAAAATACATATAAAGTAACGTGAATAAGGATTAGAAAACAAGCTCACAAAGCTTATATGAATTCTCCTTGAGTAATGCATCAGTAAATGGGAATGTGGAAAGAATGCATACAATGTATACATATGTAAATTTTGTTTGTGGTGGTGGTGGGTGTGAGATTAGTGCCATGTGTGCGTACCTGTGGCAGGTTTGGTGGTGGTGGGAGTGGCCCCAGCCTCTGTCTTCTGTACGGGCACCCAGTCGCCCTCTTTGACGCGGTGCTGGCTGCCACTGGACACCGGGAACTGGGTCCGCAGGGTTGTGCTCTGGGCAATACGCTCCATGGGCGTCAGCACTGTCATCACCTTCGCATTCTGCAAGTAAAAACTGATTTTACATATTTGCTGCAGCAATTAGAAACAAGGGCATCGTTTTCACTAAATTCAGGGCTTTTAAAATTTCAGAATGATAATCGGTCCAGATGTACCTGTCGGTCCAAAGGAGCCGGTATGATTAGTAACACCACCCCCCCCCCTGTGATCTCTGTATAGGTCAACGCTAGATTGTAACATGGTCCCAACAGGACACCGTGCGATTAACATGTATTACAAGGAGATTCTCATGTTCTGTCCAAAAAAAAATTCTAGTAAACATGTTTGGCATTAAATTTCGCGTTTCTTTTTATTAATACTGATGGTGAACTGGTTTTGGTCTTCGCTAGTCACATATCCAATAAGCCCAGTTTTGTCCGATCACGTTGTATATAATAATGATGCACTTGCGGTTGTAATCATTACCATCTGTGACGTGTCGGAGAGTGACATCAAAGGTTACAGAATCACGTCTAAATGTTAAGTAGTGCCGATCTGACCTTTGATACACGCTGAAGCGATGTCAACAGCGACTCACATTTACGATCAATTGCTCAACACATATTTATCCATTTCGCGACACTATCACACATGGAATAAAACAAAACTTTATTTAGTAAGATTTGGCTCTGGAATTATCTTTCGCACATAATTATTCCGAGTAGGTGCAGAATCCTCCCCAAAAAAGGTAAGGGTTTTTCCAGAATTAATGGTATGGGGGTGTTGGAAGGCAGTTGTTTTTTTTACCCACCACCCATACAAAAAAAATATTTTCATACCCCACCACCCATGCTTTTGAATTATTGCTTCACCCCACCACCCATGCTTTTGAATTATCGCTTCACCCCACCACCCACACAATTGAATTATTTTCGTTTGCCCCAACCCCCATAATTATTAATTTTCCCTTGCCACACCACCCATATGTATTAATTATTGTATTGCCCCCACCACCCATACAATTGAATTATTTCTTTGACCCCCAACCCCCATAATTATTTATTATCAAAATTATTTTAAATACATGTATATTGCCAATATATCGGTAAATGGAAAGTGCGAGGTAATTAGAAATTGCATCGGTCCCGTTATTATTCGTTAATTATATGCTTCGACCAACTCAAAATAATACACAATCCCATTACCCCACCCACTTGGTCTCATACAGTACCATCTTCTATCGTCTCTCGTTTTCGCGATCCGTTTCGTTTCCGTTTTCGTTTCCGTTTGTGAAAATAATTCCGATTTTTCTGTCTGTAACTTAGGGCGACTATCTCGGCGTTACAGACATAAAATTCGGGTTAATTTTGCTCATACATGTGTCGAAAGCATGCGTGTTGAAATTGCGCATGCGTGTGTGTGTAGACCGTACTTACAACAGTCATGCCAGATCGCGAATCGGCGAGGTTGTGAAATAGCGAGATTGATAGAATGTCGCGTTTTCGTCTCGAAATCGCGATCACGCTTCGCGTTTTCGCGATCTCAACCTATGCGAGAAATCACGAAAAAGGGAGGTTGTCACGTTTCCTTAACACGACACGTACACGTTGTATTACAAGACGATTCTCGTGTGCTGCCAAAACATGTTTTTATTAAGAAATAGAGCAAATGTGGACAAACTTCAGTATTTCTTGACAACTAAAACATAATTGGACAAAACATGATGATAATCGTCTTATGATACGATTCTAATGTACTGTCAATACATGTTTATTGAAAAAAACATATATGATACGGTTACTACATCGCATCGTCGAGACGCGAGACCAAATCGCGAGACAGCGAAATCGCGAGGCGAAAACGTGATATTCTATTGTATTCAATATCACGTGGATACATAAATAATACTCCCGTCCCCTGCAACATATCATTTTCGGTCTGGGTGCACACCTGATGTTGTTTACAATCATCTGTCGGTAATCCAGTTTCAGGTGCAAAGTGTGACTGTAGAATTCGGCAATGAACAAACATATCTAAACCACGCTATGTATATATATTTGTTATTAAAGTCTCATCAATGTACACACATAAGATAATACAATATAGACACAGTAAAATAGTACATCGCCATTCTATAAGAATTACAAGAGACTACACTCATTATAAAACATGTGTTTTGCCTCATAAAACATGAATATGAATACATGGGTAATATGTATATACAGTTATCTAACGTGTTCGTGCCACGAGCATCTGATACATGCTATAACGCACATGCACAAACTACATGCAACCTACTGCGTGTATCATGACTATGACGTACCCGTACACTAAAACACATGATAAACATAGACACAATCATTCATGAATATAGTACAATATCTACACTATAAGACATGGTTAAATGAATAAGACCTAACGTACCGGTATATTGATCATCTATAAAGAAAACCACACCTTCTTTTTAAAATATTGAAACAAGTTTTGGCACATTCTTTCATGATATCACTATCTTGGAAGAATTTGGTGCCAAAGGCTTTTATCAGAGAATCAGTGTCTACTTTCAGCTACGTGGCATCCATTTTAGATTTTAGATTTTACGGCCATCCACTGTCTATTCTACGTTTTGCTGCCTTCAAACCATTAAACGCATTAAATCTGTTGGGGTTTAACGGCCTATCAACAGCTAAGGTCATTTAAGGCCGGGTCAATGGGTTTAGTACTAAATCCCATATATTACCTGTACAAGTACATGTTCAAGTACATGTACAAATGGGGGGAAAATCCCAAAATCAGAACTGAATATTTACAATAACAACTATATATTCAGCCCTGAAATCAGAATAATCCTGATCTGATGCCAGGTCCTCGCCACACCAGAATCACTTGGCCCCTCCCAAAAGCAGTCGGATCAGTAATAATCTTACTACTTTTATAATGGGCAATAACCCAATTCAACTCCCAGGTAACTAAAGAGCCAAAGATAAAAACGTACCTGAGGGCCAAACCAGGCAAATCGTGATTCCTATAAGGAGGAACCCATACCGTTAATTTACGCCGTCTCATTCGCCCGACCACCACCAACGGCCTATGGGTAGAACATTTTCCAATCTGGAGGTTGTGGATTAAACCATGCCTTATGCATCAAAAATATACTTTCATAGTACATTTGTATTTCCATCTCACTGGTCTGTCGGATGAGACTATCTGTGTTCACGTCTCTATATGACATTAGCTGTTGCTGGGACGTTAAACCCATTCACTTTCACTTTTTTCCTTCGTTTATACGCGTAGAAACGATACTTAAGAACCTTAAAGTTATTTTCCACCCTTCACTTTTTTCCTTCGTTTGTTTATACGCTGTTTATACGCGCTGTTTATAAGGTAGGGTAGCCTAGGATACTTAAGAACCTTAAAGTTATTTTCCACCCCATGAAGCAACATGAATTTATTGTATATTGCTGAGTCATTTTGTTGACTACAAAGTAGTAACACAGTGATTGCATTTTGCTGAGTCATTGTGTCACATTTTGCTGAGTCATTGTGTGGATGTACAAAGTACAGGGTGGATGTACAAAGTACAGGCCATAGCCAGACCTGTTTGAAGGGGGGGGGGGATCGTTTCGAAGGCCCAAGGGGGTCTAAAAACATGGACCTCGAGGCTGGACCGCTCCGACCCCCACTGGCTACGGGCCTGAATTAGTAACAGTGATTCGCCGCAATTCGCCACCTTGCCACCTTGCGGCACGTCCACTTTTTGTACATGGCTGCTTTGACGATAGTGCGCTTGCGCAAACAGAAAGATTCGCTACCCTGCAGTTTCTCGCCTAGAGGTTTCGCACCTTTCCCTAAGGAGTTTCGGTACCCACGAACGTGTATGAGGTGCGAAATGTACAGATAGCGAACATGCAGGTAGCGAAAGCGAAACCACCGTAATTCCGAAAAAAAGATACCGTCAAGTCGGCCCATGTCAACTCAGACCCGGGACGATTTTTTTAATTTATTCTGACCCCATATTTATTTTATTTATTTTACCTGCTAAATAGCCACCTTGATTTATTTCACCCTATGAAGATAGACCCACGATGCACACAATTCAATTTTAGAAAACCCCACCATGCACAAAATTCATTTTTTGGAAAACCCCACCATGCACAAAATTCATTTGTTGGAATACCCCACCACACATCCAAATTTAAATCGGGTGCCGTCCAACCCCCCCCATACCAAAAATTCTGGAAAAGCCCTAAGGCAAAAACCGACGATGCGATGCAGTAACCAATAACAGATATCGAAATATGTTTTTTCCCCAATAAATATGTATTGGTATCTCTCCAAAGACCACAATTATCATGTTTTTGTCAAACTATGTTGTTTTTTTAGTCAAGAAATATTGGTGTTTGTCCACATTTGTTCTACTTAATAAAAACATGTTTCAGCAGCACATGAGAATCGTCTCCTAAGACTATTTTTATATGTCACAATCTCGCGTTCTTGTGATATCACGCATTGGTTTATTGCAAAAAACACGAAATAGATCTATGATCGCAATATTGTGAGACGAAAACATGCAATTCTATCATATTCAATCTTGCATTTTTGAAACCTCGCCGTGCAAACTCGAAAACGAGAGACGATTCTCATGTCTTTAGGAGACGATTCGCAAGACGGAAAAATGGCGAAACGATAGACAAATCATAATGCTGACTGTATTATTTTGGATTGCAGATAAACGATTTTAACATGGCAGATGTACCTTTGACCTTTATCAAAATGTTTGCAAACTGTAGATCCCGATGAGTCGGCTATTCACGCGCCGTCTCATCAGGATCTACGTCATTCGTACGTACTTTATTTATACCAAAAATGACCCCTAATGCAGCGTAATGTAACAGTTTCAAACTTAATATGGAATAGTCCGTGTCCATTACTTAGGGGTGAAAGGCGCAACATAAATATTACAAACATAGAATAATCACAGTGCATGATTTCTTTATTTTATTTTAAAATCATCAAAAATGGCGAGTCAAACAAATCATGTATCTTTAGATTCTTTATGCTAAAGCCAGTCTATTTATAAACCGCAAAGATCTCTAACTATCCACACCTACACCTGTCACCACGCACGTGCTATGAAAAAATCAATATTGGGAGAAATATGTTGAAAGGCGACCGAATACACAACGATTTAATACCCGACAATGTTTATGTGTCATAAAATGGGCATTACTTGGTGTTAAAATTGGTACATTTACTCGTGTGATACCGAAATAGCAGCCAGATTGGCATTATTTTCGGACCAACTTTTAACGATAGTTTTGCAAATTTGAGTCGGTCCGAGATTTCCAAATTCGGTCCAGAACCGACACTGAAAATTTTAGAATCCCTGACGAATGTAATCACCTCGCTGGCAGCCTAGATAACAAAACAAAAACAATTAACGCATTTGCCTTACAAACAAGGTGAACATAAGTCCTCAGAGACCTTGACCTTGAGTGGTCGGACGTAGGTCATATGCAAAACAAAGCACCATCCTAGACACGCATTGAGGCCAACTATTGTCAAAATTGGTGCAGCGGTTCATGAGTTATTGAAAAATGAAAGGTGTACGTACACGGACTAACGCGATTTCGCTATAAAAAACACTATTTGATGGAATTTCATCGAAGAAAAATATTTTTGGAGAGTGACTTTTTGTTATTGATGACAAAGTACTTACATTTAAAGGTATATGCCCACTCAGTAGGCACAAAATGTACTTTATAGGAATTAAATAAGTGTATAATTATGTCACTATTACACCATTTCTAAAAATTACGAGTGCCCGCTATACAGATCAATTAGTAATATTTATTTAATTGATAGTGACGTGTGTATCAGGCTATTTTCATATGCAAATGAGGCATGATATTTTTTAATTATTTATACTAATTAAATGTGTCACATGAAAAAATAATATTTTCGACAGATTATAAAGTATGATCATTGCACATCAAAAAATAAATACATAGAAGAAATAGCAATGTCCATTAACATTTTAAGGAAACACGGTTATCGCCCCTGATATCAGTGGAAATTTTTCATCCGATATAAAATGTATAATAATGCCGATCAATACGTAGGATAATGGTGAATGAATGTTTATTTTGCCAGAAAATGTCTTATCTACAGAATATACAAAACTATCCGTCTCCCTATATAATTATTATAACCTGGCATTTTGTGCCTACTGAGTGGGCATGAAACCTTTAAGGGCTTTTCCAGAATTGTTGGTATGGGGGGGTTGGACGGCACCTGATTTAAATTTGGATGGGTGGTGGGGTGTTCCAACAAATGAATTTTGTGCATGGTGGGGTTTTCCAAAAATAGAATTGTGTGCATCGTGGGTCTATCTTCCTAGGGTGAAATAAATCAAGGTGGCTATTTAGCAGGTGAAATAAATAAAATAAATATCGGGGTCAGAATAAATAAATAAAAAAAGTAGTTTTCGTCGTATTTGATTTAAATCGTCCCCAGGTCCGAGTTGACATGGGCCGACTTGACGGTATCTTTTTTTCGGAATTACGGTGGTTTCGCTTTCGCTACTTGCGTGTTCGCTATCTGTACATTTCGCACCTCATACACTTTCGTGGGTACCGAAACCTCCTTAGGGAAAGGTGCGAAACCTCTAGGCGAGAAACTGCAGGGTAGCGAATCTTTCTGTTTGCGCAAGCGCACTATCGTCAAAGCAGCCATGTACAAAAAGTGGACGTGCCGCGAGGTGGTGAATTGCGGCGAATCACTGTGTTACTACTTCAGGCCCGTAGCCAGGGGGGGGGTGGTGGGTGGGGGGGGGGGGGTCGGAGCAGTCTTCGAAACGACCCCCCCCCCTTCAAACAGGTCTGGCTACAGGCCTGTACTTTGTACATCGGGCCTGTACTTTGTTGTACATCGACACAATGACTCGGCAATATGCGACGAATCACTGTGTTACTACTTTGTACATCATGTGATTGAATGGAGTTGACTGTACATTCCATCACGACATTTCATTTTGTTTACTCGCGAACGAACGAACGTAAATTTTACCCCTCCGACCGGGGACGATATAAATCAAATAATGACGAAAACTATTTTTTTTTTAATTTATTCTGACCCCATATTTATTCGTTTTTTCCAGTTCACAACCTTAAAATGAATTTCTATGTCACGAAAGAACGATAATTAGCAATCCTTCAAGGCTTCGAAACGTAATGTAATTGTAGTAAATGTCCTGATGTTTTTTTCGCCGAGGTGTGTTCATCTAAAGGATGCTAATTTTCGTTTCTTCTCAGACGCAGTGTAGAAACGAATTCCGTTTCTTCTTGTCTATGGCTCCAAGACGAAAAACACTAAGTCACTGTGTAAAAAATGTATATAATACGGTATTATAATCACGTTTTGCAATCGATGGTTATTGATTTATTTTATGTAAATTAACGTTTTCGTCTCATCGTGTCGACATGCCAAGAAACGAATATTTAGAGAAATAAATTCAAGTGAATGGGTTTAACGTCCCAGCAACAGCTAATTTCATATAGAGATGTGAACACAGTCTCATCCGACAGCAGGCCCGTAGCGGTGTGTAAAATAATGCTACAGCAGCCTTTAACGCGGGAAAAATTCCACTTAGACCATCAAAATAGCATTTCCTACATACAAAAAAACAACAAAAACAGGCCAAAATAATGCCACGGCAGCGCCGTGCTGCCATGGTGGCCGCTACGGCCCTGGACAGATCAGTGAGATGGAAATACAAATGTACTATGAATATACTATGAAAGTATATTTTTGATGCATAAGGCATGTTTGAACCCACAACATCCAGATTGGAAGTCAGATGTTCTACCCCTAGGCCACAACCCATCCCTTATAAAAGAAGGAAAAAATGCCCCTAACGAGCGACCATACATACTTAGAATAACGCTGATGTAACAGCGGTAAACTGAAATGGTGTACGTGACAATTGACATTTACGTTCCAACTAGATTTTCACGGTGTGTAATCGATCGTATTTCCTCTCCACCCGACTCGAGAAACACGAATTATATTTCTGAATGTGTCGAACGTTTGCCCGGTCTAACAGTTTCCCCAATGACTATGGGCTAGGTTCGACAGTTCATTCCATGTCACATCGCCGGTTTTCGGTGATAATACTGTCAACAATTAAAAATACGCACGGACACCCGGACGTCATTGTGATCACTCTGTATCGCTTTCCGCAAACAGGCTCGACAATATTGCTATTATTCGTACAAAATATAAATGATGTTGTCTTAGGAGACTATTCTCATGTGCTGTCAAAACATGTGTTATTATTGAGAAATCAATCAAATGTGACAAAACGCATCAATATGTTTTTTTACAAAACATAAGAATCGTCTAAGGAGACGATTTTCATGTGTTTCCAAAACTATTTCATTAAGAAATCAACAAATGTGAAAAGAAAACATGAATACATTGGTATTTTTTTTTACAAAACCATATTTGGACAAAATAGGAAAATCGTCTTTGAAAATGCACTATGTCCAGCTAATGCGTAAATATCAATTTATTGACGTGAGCGATGACGTGAGCGACTACATAGGTGGTTTAGATATGTTTGTTCCTTGCCAAATTCTAGTCACACTTTGCGTGGTGAAACTGGATTACCGACAGATGATTGTAAACACCATCAGGTGTGCACCCAGACCGAAAATGATATGTCGCAGGGGACGGTCGCGATTTTTTCTTCAATAAACATGTATTGACAGTACATTAGAATCGTCTCCTAAGACGATTATCATGTTTTGTCAAATTATGTTTTAGTTTTCAAGAAATATTGAAGTTTGTCCACATTTGCTCTATTTCTTAATAAAAACATGTTTTGGCAGCACACGAGAATCGTCTCCTAATACAACGTGTACGTGTCCTGTTAAGGAAACGTGACAACCTCGCTTTTTTCGTGATTTCTCACATAGGTTGAGATCGCGAAAACGCGAAGCGTGATCGCGAGATTTCGAGACGAAAACGCGAGATTCTATCAATCTCGCTATTTCGCAACCTCGCCGTGCTATCGCGCGTTTTTGATTCGCGATCTCGCATGACTGTTGTAAGTACGGTCTACACACACGCATGCGCAATTTCAACACGCATGCTTTCGATACATGTATGAGCAAACTAAACCCGAATTTTATGTCTGTAACGCCGAGATAGTCGCCCTAAGTTACAGACAGAAAAATCGGGTGGGAGCCAAACTTATTTTCACAAGCGGAAGGCGAGATCGCGAAAACGCGAGACGATTCTCATGTTTTGTTGTTGAGAAATATATATATAACATTTTTTTTGGTGTCATACGTCCGAGTCTTCCACCTGTGGTCGCTATTGCGTATTATTTTGAGTTGGTCGAAGCATATAATTAACGAATAATAACGGGACCGATGCGATTTCTAATTACCTCGCACTTTCCATTTACCGATATATTGGCAATATACATGTATTTAAAATAATTTTGATAATAAATAATTATGGGGGTTGGGGGTCAAAGAAATAATTCAATTGTATGGGTGGTGGGGGCAATACAATAATTAATACATATGGGTGGTGTGGCAAGGGAAAATTAATAATTATGGGGGTTGGGGCAAACGAAAATAATTCAATTGTGTGGGTGGTGGGGTGAAGCAATAATTCAAAAGCATGGGTGGTGGGGTATGAAAATAATTTGTTTGTATGGGTGGTGGGTAAAAAAAAAACTGCCTTCCAACCCCCCCATACCATTAATTCTGGAAAAACCCTAAGATTGAATGCGTTTAATGGTTTGAAGGCAGCAAAACGTAGAATAGACAGTGGATGGCCGTAAAATCTAAAATGGATGCCACGTAGCTGAAAGTAGACACTGATTCTCTGATAAAAGCCTTTGGCACCAAATTCTTCCAAGATTAATCGACAAGTCGTCTTACCCTGATATCCATGACGATGGGCGCATCCTTGACCTTGAATGGATGGTGTATGAGGTCGTCGTCTTCATCGACCACAGGTTTTTGAGTCTCCTCATCAGACGAACTGTCCTGAAACGCGTGTAACCTCAACTTTGACTTGTCCTTGGACGATATCTTTTTACAGAAGTCTGAAACACATGGTGCGGATATTATACGAGGGGCCTTCAAAAACTTCTGATATGGAGGTTTCAATGTTCATACACGCAACATTCATATCTTCGACATATATATCTGCAATAAATTGCACATTCAATGTGGCTGTAACTGGAGAAACACGACTTATGTGTTTTGCGAACAGTGTAGATCCAGATCAGTCTATGCATCTGCACACACTGCATCCACATAGTCTGATCAGGATCTGCACTGTTTGCCAATCCATCAATGAAACACCAGTAATGCTTCTAACAAGCAATGTAGAACGTTGTCAGGCATCAGGAGTGTGCTATATGATCAGTATGAACACCGATCACAAAACCGATAAGCCCCATTTCTCAAGTGACGGCCACAAAAATGTGCAGATCTATTACGTATCCAGGCCAGACATAATATAGCTCTTTTTTGTGGCTACAGACTTCAAAACCAATACAGTCTACATTTGTTACCTCAAACCCTCTTACGTCAAACTATTGATACCTCAAAGTCAAATTGTTGGTCCGAAGAATATGTTTCCCTATATAGTAACTCTTGGTCCGAAGAGCATGCTTTCCTATATAGTAACTCTCGTTAACTCAAATTTTTGGCCAATCCAACCAATTGAATTTGAGTATGTTTTGCTTTTTCTACCGACAGTTAGCAGCCTGGAACCAGCCATGGTCATTTTAAGAAAGGAATTTGGAGAACATGCTCAGAAAGTTAGTCATCATGTAGATACTGTATTGTTACATGACTGCCATTGTTCGACACCGCTCAGAGCCGTGATCAAACGTACAGCGCGTGCTGTTTGACCATGGCTGTGGACAATGCTCATTCCGGGGCCAAGCCAACATCTACGTAATGCATGCGTCTCATGACGTTACCAGATCAGTTCGCAACGGTTGCTCTGAAATTTTGAAATTGATGCAGCTGCATTATGCGACGTGTACTGTGGCCCCGGAATATGTATGTGTAAATCAGCTGTTTGAATGAAGTACATTATCAAAGTACCGAAAGTACTGCATATATGCTCAAATTACAAGAAATTTCCGACGGAAATGTAACAATAATGTTCGACCATGTCCAGCCATGGGTAAACGTTTGCCGTGGCACTCGGGAACTGTTTGAACCCGCGGCCTATGGCCTTGGGGTTCAAACAGTTCCCTCGTGCCACGGCAAACGTTTCCCAACGGCTGGACATGGTCGAACCTTATATGTCACTGTGTTTCTGAATCGTCAGCCAGGAACTGGAATTATTATCCTGTAACTACATCTTTCCAGTGATCTACCTACACAGCACGAATGCATAATGATAATGTCCCATTGTCCAAATCGGCGCATAGAAATACAAAGGTGCGATTAAAGGGAGTTAATCCCAAAGACGAGTCTGACTGACGAATGAACAGTCAGAGCTCCAGATAAGGTGCGTATTGGCGGATTTACGCAATTATTTTAGCTGAATACGCATTGATTATCAAATTAAGTAGTGAAAATACTGTCATAAAGTTGAAAATTCACTTAGTTGAGTGAAAATAAGTGAATGTTTAAATTTGTTATACTTTTTATCATTTGTTCCCAATTTAGTAATGAAGAAAAGCAATAATCCATTTGTAAAAGTAAAATACACAATGATTTTGAAATCAGGGGGTATAGTACTCTTTAGACACAAAGCTTATCTGGAGCTCTGAACAGTGTCACCATACTTGTGAGTTCCTCCACAGATTTTCCGCCAGACGTGATGTTGACGTTTACTGCCACGCCGCCGGACTTCGCATTGGATATAGCATTCTTACTGCAATGCACAACAGGGGAAAACTGATGGGTTTAATGCCATAGCAACATCTTCGGTCACAAGGCGATGGGGACTCCGTCTCAACTCTCCTTCAAAGTGAGATAGAAATAGGATGAAAGAATTTTCTTATGTTTAGGAGTCGATGTCCAATGCTCTGCCACTAGACCATAAACCCATTCCGTGAAGGCCAATAGTTTAACTGGCGTTAATTTTTTCGACTTTTGGCAGCAGAAATATATATGTTGTTGTTATATCATGTCATGTCAAGGTAAAGAGAAAAGCAATACAGTAAGCATTTTTCTATTTTATTATTAAACCTTTCTACACTACTGTCTGTTCCACATTTTCCTGCTGACAAACTTTTGGTTATTAAACACATTAAATCAATTTAACAAATATTTAAATGTAAGTAATTTTTCACCAATAACAAAAAAGTTACCCTCCCCTAATTTTTTTTGTTATGAAATTCCATCAAATATTGATTTAATAGCGAAAAAAAAATTCATATGGGAATATAACATGGAGGGACAATAGGTGGAAGAGGTGGTGGTGGTGGGTGGGGGGGGGGGAGTAAAAAAAGAGAAAATAATTGGAATTTTAACTCCGAAACCTGTTTGTTATTGATGAAAAACTACAGTGCAGTCTCCGTTTTTGTTCCACCGTAGACAACACTTGCAAACGCGAACGCAACGCGAATGCAACGGTTTGCTGTAGCGTTGTATACGTTGTTTAAACGTATAATACGGTTCGTACACGTGCAATACACATTGTCAAACCGTTTAGTTTTAAAGCGTGTAATACGTTTAGCTTCAAGGCGTATAACACGCTTTGGCGTATACATATGTAGCGAGGTGAAAGAGTTGAAACGTGTACAACGCTTTACCTGGAAGCGTGTAGCTATATGAAAGCGTTGAAACGTGTACAACAGTTACACGTTTTAACGCGAATACCTGTTCGGCCCCGATCGCTTCGAGGCGTCCTTGTTTCGTCCCTTTTAAAATATCGCGAATACATACCCTCAGATCGAGTTCAAAGTACATCGGCGGTGTGATTTAGCACTTCAATTGATCCCTAATCCCTGATGCCTAATGAGTCACGCTTTTAACACGACAGATGTACCTTGTCGTTTAACATTCGGCATTCCTACGTACATGTACATTTTATATACACAAAAATGACCCCTAATACAGCGTAATGTAACAGTTCCTAACTTAATATGGAATAGCCTGGGCCGATAGTCCGTGTCAGTTACTTAGGGTTAAATATTACGAACACAGATAAACACAGTGCATGGTTTCTTTATTTTATTTTAACATCATCAGAAATGGCGAGTCTAGGAACTCTCGTATCTACGCTGAAGCCAGTATATTTCAGTCACTAATCCGCTATACACCTGTCCCACGCGTGTGTTAAGAAAAATCGATATTTGGAGAAACTGAATACACAGCGAGCTGCACACTGGCTTAACACGGATATGGCCCGCGGATATGTGTCATAAATTACTTGGTGGTCAAAACCGGTAAATTTAAAAGGTTTATAGCGAAATAGCAGCCGACTGGCAATTTTTCTCGGACCGATTTTTAAGACTAGTTTTCAAATCTCAATCGGTCTGAGAGTTCAAAAATCGGTCTAGAACCGGAAAACTGAAAGTTTTAGAAGCCCTGCACACACGAAGAACGATCTGAGCATGCGCATTCTACGCGATACACGGTTGGCATACCAAAACGTGTAATGCGTTAAAACCCGTGGAAGCGTGTTATACATATAACACGGTTTCATCTGTACGGTGCTGTGTACATGTAGAAGCGTGTAACCGTTCGTCAAAGAAAGCGTTAAATCGTTTAAACGATTTACCTTAGTGTTGTATACGTTTACAACCGTTGTATACGTTTATAACCGTTGTACACGGATTACAAGCTTTTGAAACTCAATGCGTTGTTTACAACCGTTGTATACGTTTACAACCGTTGTACACGGATTACACGCTTTTGAAACTCAATGCGTTGAACACGGTTTGTTCGACTTTCGCGCATGCGCAAGAGTGGGGAAACGCAACGCATGGCCGAATACGTATTACACGTAGATGACACACGGTTTGAAACGCAACTAACGGAAACTCCACGGATACGCAACGCACAACACTTTGTACACGTATAAACCCGGAACATTTTGACAGAAACGACTGTACTTACATTTAAATATTTTTTGGATTTAATGTGTTTCATGGCCAAAAGTTTGTCGGCAGCAAAACGTGACTCCATTCGTTACTTTAAGGGTGAAAGGGTTCAACTTTGCTTTCCCCCATTTTCAATCCTAAAGATGCATCTTTCCAAATTCCAAAGCCACGATGCCCGTGACCCAAATATTGACCAGGAAGACGGGACAGAATGACTGGGTGGCTTACATGGCAATCTCTCTGAGTTTGGCCTTGTCAATCTTGGAGCGCAGGTCCGACATTCTCTTCTTCTCCTTCTCAATGAACTTATCGCTCTCCCTGTCTGGACTCTTCGACCGCGCCTCTCGTCTCTCCTTCCGCCTACAAATGGACCCGATACACGGCATGTCATTTTATCTTTAGCCAATTTCACCAAAATTGCAAAGTAAACTTATATTGTTAAGTACACTTTGAGGGAGAAATTTCCAAATTAAGGATAAACTCGTTAATTTTTATCATACTAAATTTATTACATTATCACAGCCATTTTGGCTGTGATAATGTAATAAATTTAGTATAATAATTTTGCATACTTTTAATCATCAAATATATGCCGTCGTTTGTTCTATATGGAATAATGCATTTCGGGAAAAATAAATGATTACTCCCTCAAAATATACTTAGCTAGATAAGTATACTTTGCAATTTTGGTGAAATCTGCTACAGATAACTCCCGATACATGGACCAGATACGTGGCGACTGGTAACAGACTGTTGTATCCTGAATGTAACAACTACTTTCTCTGGAGCTGCATTGGTTGAACGGCCCACATGACAAATTGTGTAATGATGCAATGTATACACAACAAAAACCCAAGTCATTTTTGCCCATTCTCAAGCATAAAATAAGTAGAATACCATAACAGTGTATTTTGATATCACATCAAGATTCAAGAGAAAATGAGGTCTGTCAGTACACATATACCTCCGATGCCATATTGGAGTAACTCTAGCAAACTTCTTAACTGTACACACACACACACACACACACACACACAGATGGACACACAGTGCAAACACTATATCAG
This sequence comes from Conchocele bisecta, assembly GCA_029237695.1. Taxonomy (NCBI): domain Eukaryota; kingdom Metazoa; phylum Mollusca; class Bivalvia; order Lucinida; family Thyasiridae; genus Conchocele; species Conchocele bisecta. Next base: position 89,900,445 of record CM055265.1, on the reverse strand, counting down.
AGCTCCAGATAAGCTTTGTGTCTAAAGTGTACTATTCCCCGTGATTTGAAAATCATTGCGTATTTTACTTTTACAAATGGATTAATGAGTTTCTTCATTACTAAATAGGGAACAAAGGATAAAAAAATATATAAAAAATTTAAACATTCACTTATTTGAGCTCCAAAAAGCAAACACAACTAAATGAATTTTCAACGTTATTACAGTATTTTCAGTACTCAATTTGAAAATCAATACGTATTTTCACATTGCTGTGCGTATTTTGTACTCCCACTTTTGATAATCAATGCGTATTCAGCTAAAATAATTGCGTAAAATACGCCAATACGCACCTTATCTGGAGCTCAGACTATATGCCTCCTGGCTCTACCGAGACCAGAGGCTTACAAAATAAAAATGCCATAATTAACTAAATGTGGGATGATCAAAAACTGCATCACTGCTCTAACAAATAACGGTGCCAGTTGCAGTTTTGATTCAGTTTTTGGAACCTACAATCATGTGTATATACAGGCAAAATCTCAGCTTTATAAATACCTTCAGTAGTTTATGAAAGATTTAGTGTAGATGTGCCTATCTGTAGACTATTTCACCAAAATTACAAAGTATACTTGTCTTGCTATAAAGTACACTTTGAGGGAGACATTTTCAATTTAAGGATAACTTTATTAATTTTTATTGTACTGAATCTATTACATTATCACAGCCATTTTGGCTGTGATAATGTAATAAATTCAGGGTAAAATTTATGCATACTTTAAAACATCAAATATATGTAGTCGTTAGGCCATTTTTTTTTTATTTGTTGGTTTACAGATCCGCCGACCCGATTTTTTGAAAATGTGGAAAAAAATATTTTTTTATTTTTTTTTTTTTGCTGTGCCGAGAAAAGTAAGTGGCGGAAATCGGATCTTAGCAGCAGCGACAACAACAACAACCTGCGAATGGACGATTCGATATATCTCCGTTTCTCAAACTGGCCATAGCATCTACATAAGTTGCTTATTAAACTGCTTCAATATTTCCATACTTCATTCATTTGCATGTATGCTACACCTGCCTTGCCATACTACATATGACCTTCACCCTTTGACTTAACACTTTTGGTTCACCCGTTTGTCACAGTTTCTTCAATATGCCGCCGGTGGCATCCGCGTTCGACTTTCTTTTTTTTTTTTTTTTTTTATTTCCCCGACCGACCCAACCCTGTGCCAAAAAGAAAAAAAAATGGAAAATTTTTTTTTTTATTTTTATTTTTTTCCGACCGACCGACCAGATCTCTCGGAAAAAAAAAACCGTAAACCAACAAATAAAAAAAAAATGGCCTTAGTTCTATACGAAATAATAAATTTCGGGAAAAAAATTATTTCTCCCTCAAAGTATACTTTGCTAGATAAGTACACTTTGCAATGTTGGTGAAATAGGCTACTGGGGCTACACTTGTCATAAACTCCAATTGACTAAAGACATTTTTGCAGTAGTGGTCACGCACAATTACACATACAACAACACCTGCAGCATATTTGAGAAACTGTGACAAAGTGGTTAACCGAAAAGTGGGACGGACGGACGGACGGATGGACGGACAGACGGATGGTCCAAACACTATATGCCACCCGTTTCTTCGAAACCCGGTGGCATAATTACAGATGCAAAGTAAGCGAATCGCAAGGAAAATTGTAAATTTTCCCAGATTACCAGTATATTAGACGCATATTGTCGGTGGAATTAATAATTCGCGTCAAAAATCGTCAGTGAATAACGCAGTTATTCCAAGTTTAATTGCGCACGTGGTGCGCTGTCATCAGTTTCCGCGTTTTATTTGCGCTGGAAAATTAGCCATTTCCAATCATGGCGGACGGTAAGAATGTCGTCCCGGGTGACGAGTCACCGGGCAAGAAAGCGAAATCATCCACAAATAAGGGCAAAGGTCCCGCAAAGGAGAAAACAGGCAGGCAACAGGCAGGGGACGAAGTTCCCAAAAAAGCAACAAATGCAAACGTGACAAATGCACCCCAAAATGACTTGATAATTTCCTTTATGAAAAATATAGAGACAACCATGAAAAAACAAAATGACAGACTGAACAAAGTCTGTGAAAAAATGCAAAAAATGGATGAGGGGTACAATGAAGTCTATGACGACTATGACGACTATGAATATGATGAAAGTTGCCCCCTCATGATAGAGGGAACAGAGGATGATAGTGCGGACACAGCGGCTTCGCGGAAGCGCAGTGCAGATGAGGACGGCTCGTCCAGATTCGCGTCAATGGCGAAGAAATTCAAGACGCAGGAAGTTTGCGCAGATAATATTGACAGCGCCTTGGCGGAGAATGTCACAGAATTCTTCCTGAACGGCATTGACGAAGATCGATACGTAGAATTAGTCAAAGATGAACAGACCCCCAGACCTGAAAATTGTGAGGGCCTGGTAACCGTTAAAACAAACCAGTTGATCTGGGACACATTGGGGTCCAACGCACGTACAAATGATAGAAAATTACAAAACATTGAAACCACTGTCATTAAGGCAGCAACTGTTTTGGTGAAATCGGTAAATAAATGGCGGACTTCGAACAAGCCCACGACAAATATAGTGAATTAATAGATGAGTGCACAGATGTGTTGGCGCTGCTTGGACATGCGAACAAACAAATCAATTGGACGCGTCGCGACCTGTTGAAACCGGAAATCAAGGATGAATACTCACATTTGTGTAATCATAACAGACCATTTACAAGAGAATTGTTCGGTGACGATGTGTCCAAGTCGGCGAGGGAAATTGAAGACTGCGCAAAAATCAGCAGTAAAATTAATCGGAACCTCCGAGGTCGAGGAAGGATGCCATATCGTCTACCGCGATCATCGTACCGAGCACAAGGTCATGGTATGATGCGAGGGAGAGGGAGCTACCACCCCTATGGTACCTATCACTACAGTGCAGTACCATCTACGTCTACTAGCGAACAGACGTCAAAAAACTACCAGAGGCGGGGCTCGAGCAGAGCCCAGAGGGGACATTAGACATAATTCAGGTGAGTGACGAAGCTGAAGATGCATTTGTTGCTGGTAGGCTACAGTTGTTTACAAATGAGTGGCGCAAGTTGACTAGTGACCCGGTCATTTTGGATATGGTTCAAAATTGTCACATCGAATTGAGCGAAAATATTTCAAATCTAGAAAATACATTTATGCCAACATATCAGTTTAATAATACTGAAACAGAAATTATTGATCAAGAAATAGAGAAACTAGAAATGGACGCTTGTCGACAAGCGCATGTGTATCCCCCTCCCCAGATACACAAGTAGTTTGAAAAAAGGGTGTTCGAGTTATGCTCCAGACACGAAATCAGTGCACGAAACAACAAAGGAAGATAACTAAGAAATTAACGACGCAAGAGTTGTCATTCTTACGTGCGACACACCTTTGGGTCGTCTTATAAGCATGTGTGAAGTTTAATAAACTAGAAAATGTGTTCATAGAACACGGATGTCCCACATATCGCTTTGATAATAAATGGGGCCAAATTCCAAGTCAAAATTTTCTTTTACCTGAGAGTTAAAGTTTTTGAAGCACCAAGTATGTGACCTTGACCCTGGGCTTGGCGGGGGTAGGACAAACGTGGATTTGGCACAGGGCGGTAGAGGACCATTAGAGCAAAGCATATATGAAATATGAAGCTGATCCGTGAAAGAAAACAGAAATTATAAGATATTTACCTGAGCGTTAAAGTTTTTGAAGCACTAAGTATGTGATGTTAACCCTGGGCTTGGCGGGGGCGGGACGAACGTGGATTTGGCACAGGGCGGTAGAGGACCATTAGAGCAATGCATATATGAAATATGAAGTTGATCCGTGAATGGAAAGAAAAATTATAAGATATTTACCTGAGCATTAAAGTTTTTGAAGCACCAAGTATGTGACCTTGACCCTGGGATTGGCGGGGGCAGGACGAACGTGGATTTGGCACAGGGCAGTAGAGGACCATTAGAGCAATGCGTATATGAAATATGAAGATGATCCATGAAAGAAAACAGAAATTATAAGATATTTACCCGAGCGTTAAAGTTTTTGAAGCACCAAGTATGTGACCTTGACCCTGGGCTTGGCGGGGGCAGGACGAACATGGATTTGGCACAGGGCGGTAGAGGACCATTAGAGCAACGCGTATATGAAATATGAAGTTGATCCGTGAATGGAAATAAAAATTATAAGATATTTACCTGAGCGTTAAAGTTTTTGAAGCACCAAGTATGTGACCTTGACCCTGGGATTGGCGGGGCAGGACGAACGTGGATTTGGCACAGGGCGGTAGAGGACCATTAGAGCAATGCGTATATGAAATATGAAGCTGATCCGTGAAAGAAAACAGAAAGTATAAGATATTTACCCGAGCGTTAAACTTTTTGAAGCACCAAGTATGTAACCTTGACCCTGGTCGTGGCGGGGCAGGACGAATTTGGAATTTGGCAACAGGCGTAGAGACCATTAGAGGGCAATGTGTAAAGGAATAATTGAACGCTACTGGGGGATCTGATCTCGTGAAAGAAAACAGAAATTAATAAGATATTAACCCGAGCGGTAAAAGTTTTTGGAACACCAAGTATGTGACCTTGGGACCCTGGGCCTTGCCGGGGGCAGGACGAAACCGAGTATTTGCACACAGGGCGGAAAGTGAACCAATCAGAGCAAAGTATATGAAATATGAAGCAGATCCGTGAAAGAAAACAGAAATTATAAGATATTAACCCGAGCGTTAAAGTTTTTGAAGCACCAAGTATGTGACCTTGACCCTGGGCTTGCCGGGGGCAGGACGAACGTGGATTTGGCACAGGGCGGTAGTGAACCATCAGAGCAATGTGTATATGAAATATGAAGCAGATCGGTCGAAGGATGAAGAAATTATGAGACATTTACCCGAGTGTTAAAGTTTTGTGACGGACGGACGGACGGACGGATGGACGGACGGATGGGACGCACGTTCCTACGAATGAATACTTGTTGGGTTTTTACTGTATAAAAATACCCAACAAGAGTACCCAACACTATCCTAACCCTACCCAATAAGATCCCCGTACGCTTACAACAAGTACCCATTCGTGTGTGCGGACGGACGGACGGACGGACGGACGGACAGACAAGAGTAACACTAAATGCCCCCTCCACTATCGTGGTGGGGCATAAAAATAATCCAAAGGGTGTTCGAGTTATGCTCTGGATACAAAATCAGAGCACGAAACAACAAAGGGAGATAAGTAAACAAGAATTCCGCGTTATCAGATGCCTCGCCTTGTTCCGCCTTGACCTCGAGCCTGGGCCCGAAAGCAATTTTCACTGGCCCGAACATATTATACAATTATTGACTAGTGAGCCATAGAATATCAGATTATATTCTATGGCTCACTAGTCAATAATTGTTTTATTATATGATAATAGTCTGTATATAGTACTTACGACCTTATGCTACTAGACAAAAATTGAAAAAGAATTTGAAAAAAAAAATGAAACAAAAAATTTGAAAAATTAAAAATAATAATGCTTGCTACTGGAGCCCAGAATTTTTGTTTAATAGTCCTATATTTATCTACATATATCTGCACAGGTCCACATAATGCCACAATATTTTCAACACAGTTTACGGAAATGTAATATACAAAAAAAAAAAAAATAATAATGCTCGCTACTGGAGCCCAGAATTTTTGTTAATAGTCCTATATTTATCTACATATATCTGCACAGGTCCACATACTGCCACAATATTGTCAACACAGTTTACGGAAATGTAATAATGTACCTGTATAAATTACCTGTAATAAGTTAGTGGTCAGTTAAAAAATTGAAAAAGAATGTAAAAAAAAAAAAAAAAGGAAAAAAAAAATTAAATTTAAAAAAAATAAAAGAATAATGCTCCCTACTGGAGCCCAGAATGTTTTTTAATAGTCCTATATTTATCTACATATCATATATATACAGGTCCACATATTGCCACAATTTTTCAACACAGTTTACGGAAATGTAATATAATCATTTACCTGTATAAATTTAAAAATAAAAAATCGGCCTGGCGGTTTGTGAGAAGAAGATTTTTTAAGAATTTGACCTACTTCTCAATGGCGGCCATCTTGGATTTGGTGATGACCTCCATTTTAACAAAAATGAACAGGCTTCAACCACAGACCATTACAGTTAAGTTTGGCCAATATCGGCCAAGCAGTTTACAAGAAAAAGACGTTTGAAATCTTTAGTAAAAGAATGACCATTTGAACTATCGGTGGCCATCTTGGATGACGTAATCATCTGATTTAGACAAAAAATGTTCCAGAGTGATTGTCTCGTCAATACCTTCGATTTGATATATTACATGACTATATTCGGTTAAAAATAAAATTTGACCCCTATTTGACCCCTCGGGCGACGCCCATTTTTGACCCAGGGGCCACCATATGAACAAATCTGAAACAGCGCTAACTATCGAACATTCATACCCAGTATCGTCGAAATCGGCCTGGCGGTTCGTGAGAAGAAGATTTTTTAAGAATTTGACCTACTTTTCCATGGCGGCCATCTTGGATTGTCGATGACCTCCATTTTAACAAATCTGAAATGGCATTACCCATATATCATCCCTGTGAAGTTTAACCAATATCGGCTCAGCAGTTCGGGAGAAGAAGATGATTGAAAATGTTCACGGACAGACGGACGACGGACGATGGACGACGGACACTTTGCCATAACAATAGCTCACATGAGCTTTGCTCAGGTGAGCTAAAAAGGGAGATAACTAAAAAATTAGCTATGCAAGAGTTGTCATTCTTGTGCACGACACACCTTCGGTTCATGGTCTAATTGAATGTGTTAAGTTTCATAAAAATATTCCAAAGGGTGGTCGAGTTATGGTCAATCAGTGCGCGAAACAAAAAAGGGAGATAACTCAAAAATTAGCTATGCAAGAGTTGTCATTCTTGTGCGCGACACACCTTCGGGTCGTGGTCTATGCATGTGTGAAGTTTCATGAACTTATTCCAAAGGGTGGTGGAGTTATGCTCCGGACACGAAATCAGTGCGAGAAACTAAAAAAGGGAGATAACTCAAAAATTAGCTATGCAAGAGTTGTCATTCTTGTGCGCGACACACCTTCGGGTCGTGGTCTATGCATGTGTGAAGTTTCATGAAAATATTCCAAAGGGTGTTCGAGTTATGCTCAGGACAAGAAGTGTCTGCGGCGGACGCGGCGCGCTGTCAAATCCATAGTATAAGATAGGATAGCATAGGATACAATTATTAAAATTAAAGGTTATTAAACATGCAAACTTTGAGACTGGCATGTTTGGGTCACCCATTTTCGTTCGTCCCAAGAAAAATGGGGAATATAGAATGATCTTGAATTTAAAGAAATTGAATTCATTTGTACCATATCATCATTTTAAGATGGACACATTTGAAAAAGCACTTAATCTTATTACAAAAGACACATTTATGGCATCGGTCGACTTGCGTCATGCATTTTATTCGGTGCATGTCTCTGAAGAGCATCAGAAATATTTGTGCTTCATGTGGAGACACGAGTTATATCAGTATACTTGTTTCCCAAATGGTCTGGCTTCCTGTCCCCGTCAGTTTACAATATTATTGAAACCTGTTTGTTCGAAACTAAGAAGCATGGGCCATGTAAATTCAGGATTTATCGATGATAGCCTTTTGTGTGGTGATTCTGTTGATGAATGCAAGCAGAATGTCAGGGATACAAGGTCATTAATGTCAAATCTGGGCTTTGTGATAAATACAGAAAAGTCTGTCTTTGAACCTACAAAGAAAATGATATTTCTTGGCAATGTTATAGACTCCGAAAATATAATAGTTGAACTACCACAACAAAAGAAAGACCACATAAAAATGGAATGCAAGGCACTACTTGGCCTGTCGAAGGCAAGTATAAGACAAGTAGCCAAAATTATTGGGTTGTTAGTTGCGTCTTTCTCAGCAGTTGAGTATGGGAAATTGTATTATCGGGATCTCGAAAAGGCTAAGGTTCACGCTCTGAGATGTAATTATGGCAATTACAAAGCAGTTATGAGCATTACACCACGTATGAAAAGGGAATTAAGATGGTGGACACAAAACATTGAAAATCAATCTCGACATACATGTATTAGCCATGGCAGTCCAGAAATTACAATTCAAACTGACAGCAGCCTACAGGCTTGGGGGTTGGTCGTCAATGGTGAAAGGATTGGGGGCCGATGGTCAAACTTTGAGAAACATTATCATATCAATGTTTTGGAGTTACTCGCTATCAAGTTGACATTGAAGTCTCTGGCCGATAGGATAAAAAACAAACACGTTCTTATTTTATCTGATAGTTCCACCGCAGTGTGCTACCTTAGTAACACGGGGGGAATCAAGTCCGGCCAATGAAATCAAGTAGCGAAAGAGATATGGGAAATAGCTATTCGAGAGAACGTTTGGGTCTCTTGTTCCCATATTCCCGGAAAGGAAAATGAAGCTGACCAGCCATCAAGACACTTCAATGATCAGTTAGAATGGGAGTTGTCAAATTCAGTCTTCAATCAGCTCTGTGAGAAATGGCAAAAACCAAATATTGATTTGTTTGCTTCTCGGTTAAACAATAAAGTGCCAGTATTTTGCTCGTGGAAACCAGATCCAGAAGCAGCATATGTTGATGCCTTTACAGTGGATTGGAGCATGTTTGACTCTTGCTACATTTTGTCTCCTTTCAGTGTATTAGGGCGTTGCATTCAGAAGATCTTCAAGGATTTTCAAAACAGGCTACAAAAATCCTCATGTCTTCATGGCGAAGTTCCACGAAACGTCAATACCAAGTATATATTAAGAAATGGTTACAGTACTGTAGTGTCAGGGAAATTAATCCACTTTCAGTTTCTGTGAATTGCGTTATAGAATTTCTAACAGAATTGTTTGAGAAAGGACTTGGATATTATTCTATTAATAGTGCGAGATCAGCATTATCCTCATTAGGTATTAAAATAGATGGTCACCTTGCAGGATCGCATCCTACAGTGATAAGATTTTTGAAAGGAATTTTCAACATGAAACCTCCTCAACCAAGATATACACAAGTATGGGATGTTAACAAAGTGTTGAGATATCTGAGAACATTATCACCTGTCAAACTACTTAGTTTAAAAAATCTTACGTTAAAATTGGTGATGTTGATTGCTCTGACAAATGCAACTCGAGTACAGACTATTCAGTTATTGACTGTTAAAAATATTAACAAATCACGTTTAAAGTTTGTTGTTCAATATGACGGGCTACTTAAGCAAAGTCGACCCAATTATGATGTTTCTTTCGTTGAATTATTATCATATCCTCCAGATAGGAGATTGTGCGTTTACACTGTATTGAAAGAATATTTTAAGCGAACAAAGTCAGTTCGAGGAAATAATATTGATAAACTTTTAATAAGTTATGTAAAACCATATGGTGCCGTTACCAAGGAAACAATTGCACGTTGGATCAAGATTGTGATGGTCCGTTCTGGGATTGATGTGAAACAATTTGGTGCGCACAGTGTGCGAGCAGCAGCAACGTCGAAGGCACAAAACTCGTCTGTGCCATTGAGTGACATTATGAAAACGGCAGGGTGGACAAGTAGCAGTACATTTGCAAAGTTCTACAAGAAAGAGGTGATCGATGGGAGCAAATTCAGCAAGGCGGTGCTGAAATGCTAGCTGGCAGTTCTGCAGGGGGAAAAAGGTGCGTATAATTTGTTTCCATTATTAGCTTTAAAGTCTCAATTAATGCACGGAGTGATTATATGGGACGAAATAGAATTTCTAAGTTAAACGAGACTTACCTTAGGAAGGTGAAGTTCAACTGTAATTCTATGAGGCATAGAATCACGGAGGGCGTTAAGTGCCACCCACCCACCCAACTTCAATCATTGTTCCACACATAGTATTATGTGTATGAAATAGGTTAATGATTAGTATGATGCATAAGTAAATAGCACTAGTAAAATAAAAAATAAAAATGACATTAACATTAACACCGGAATTGTGGACACTATATCTGTACCCTGTTATCTTAGGGGACATCTACAACACTGCATTGATATGGTATTGTAAATACCATTTTCTAACTATAGTAGCTGTATTTGTACAGTAATACTAAAATACTAAAATACTTACCTGTATTAGATTGTTACATGTTCATATTATTATGGTGGTGAACATTTCTCGTGTATTACAAAAAAAATTGTTAACGATATGTCTTTAAAACTACTGAAAATATCAGATGTAATCTGAAACTGGTTAGGTTAACAGTTAGTAAGATGTGTATTGATATAACAAGGATCATACCTAGTCATATGTATACTGGTAAGATTATACGGAAAACTTCTGGTGTTGTATTTAAACTAATATCGATCTGATGCTTTAGTATGGCAGTATCTGTAAATCAATTAGGAATCATTACGTATAACTTTTAAATAACTATGCGAACATATGAAACATTATTTCTGGTGTCTGGTGTATTGGTGTTTCTACACCTAACTCCCAATGTTGAATGTTAACCTAACCCTAGCACTTTTCATACTCTATCCCTAATTTTGACTGCTAACTAACCTGAGTTAGCAGTCGTCCTCTTAGGATTATCACTACCTGTGGTATTTAACACACCCCTAGGATTATTATTATTATTACTAAACTACTTTGATAGAGATTCCCTAATTTTGACTGCTAACCTTACCCTAATGCTTTCCATCCCCTAAGGCTTATCCATATTTTTTGTTAAACCTAACCCTACCTATATTACTAGACACTACCTATATTACTAGACACTACCTATATTACTAGACACATCCCTAGCATTATTATTATTACTTAGCAATTTTTGACAAGATCCCCTAATTTTGACTGCTAAACTAACCTTAATTTTGAATGTTAACCTAACCATAGCAGTTTTCATACTCTAAGGCTTATCCCTAATTTTAAATGATAACTAACCTGAGTGCTAGTCGTCCTTTTATGTGTATCACTACCTATGGTACTAGATACATCCCTAGGATTTTAATTACAATGTCACCACTTTGTGTATAATTGTGTATAATAAAATGTTTAACAGTGTAGATCCTGATGAGCCGGCTCCCTAAGTGCTATCTCAGCTGGATCTGCAGTGGTTTATCTTATTATTTTTTGATGCAGTAATCAGACAACACATTCCTCTTTTCTAAATTAATCGGGATATATTTTTTATAATAATTAATATGGTTGTAAAAATAAAAAATTTAAAAGTTTGTAAAACAATTTAATTAAAATATTTTTAATTTTTTTTTTATTATTATCATTTTTTTATTATAACATCAGGGGTGGTGATATTGTAAACTTGCAATTTGAACTATTGTATGCATTGTTGTACATGTTTTTAGCCATGTTATATTGTGTATACACGATAGATGCTAAATAGGTGCAAACTATGCAGTGTGGGTTGTTTATTTATTTAGTATTCACTATACAGTGTGGGTTAGTTTAATTATTCAGTTTTCAATATTGAGCTAACCCTTATGCTACTCATCTCCTACTTTTGACTGCTGACATAACCCTAGTACTACTCATCCCTCAGTCCTAACCATACCTGTATTACTAGACACATTCCCTACAATTATTACTATTACTTAACATTTTTGGACAATATACCCTAATTTTGACTGCTAACCGTACCCTAATTATGCTTTCAATCCTCTAAGGCTTATCCTTATTTTTAAATATTGAACCTAACCCTATCTATATTGCTAGACACATCCTTAGGATTATCATTATTACTCAACAAATTTTGACAAGATCCCCTGTTTTTGAATGCAGACCTAACCCCAATTTTAGCTGTCGTCCTCTTAGGATTATCCCTACCTGTGGTACTTGACACATCCCTAGGATTATTATTATCATTACTAAACTACTTTGATAGAGATTCCCTAATTTTGACTGCTAACCTTACCCTAACGCTTTCCATCCCCTAGGGCTTATCCATATTTTTAAATGTTAAACCTATCCCTACCTATATTACTAGACACTACCTATATTACTAGACACATCCCTAGGATTATTATTATTACTCAGCAATTTTTGACTAGATCCCCTAATTTTGACTGCTGACCTAACCCTAATTTTGAATGCTAACCTAACCCTAGCGGTTTTCATACTCTAAGGTTTATCCCTAATTTTAACTGATGACTAACCTGAGTGCTAGTCGTCCTCTTATACGTATCACTACCTATGGTACTAGATACATCCCTAGGATTATAATTACAAAACTATTTTGATGGAGATTCCCTAAATTTGACCGCTGACATAATCCTAATGCTTTTCATTTATCTTAACATTAGAAACATATAGTTTTGCACCTGTTTGGATTATTTACAATGTAATTGTATTATTTACAATGTAATCGGTTTTATTTCTAACTTCTGGTGATTTGTAACTGATTCAGTGTGATCATGGTACATTAAAAACTTTTCACTAAACCTGCATACTAATGTTAATATCTTCTTACGGTGGCGTGGAGGGTTCGTGCACGTATAAAACGTTTAACACGCCATTTTTGTCTCCCAAGGACAAAACCGTATACATATATGTATATGTTATTGTTCTCAACATAATATTACCATATATTGTGATATTGTACGATATTTCAAATTTGACTATGTTATGTGAGAAATGTTACAAGTTTATATTATTTTGACATTATATTATTGTAACATACAATATATTCTAATCTATGATGTGAGTAAGTAACGTGATTGTTCCAGCATTTAAAACCTATTTCAATCCTAACCACCTGATATACAGTATGCTAATTTACAATACTACTCACCGTAAATGTTGACAATACAACATGCAACTCCTGCTAACATTGTACATTTTCTAATACTAACTTCGATTGACCATCTTTAACCATTATTTATTTGTTCACATGGCATTGTACCACCGTATTTACTGTTCTGCCACTTTTAAACATAATATAGTAACTAATTTTATCTACAATACACCCTATTATACATATTTGGAACAGTTGCGTTATGGGTTCACTTTTGTGATGTTTTTGTTTTACAACTAGAAATGTAATTTTAATTATTGTACTCAATACCTCATGTGACAAATATGATATTGACAGCGAAGTAGTTTTGGTTTGTTTTGTGCATGTGTTGTGAGTGGTTGCTATGGGAACCTAATATAATTCATGCACAGAGCTTGGCAATTACACTGGCTGATAATACATATTTTTTATTTTATCATATAGCCATGCACCTTTGATTTATTATTGAGTCACATTGCATATATGTAGACAGTTTTATGTTATAAATGAATTATAATATCAAATTTCCATAATAAAGTTGTCGGTATAATATTATTACCAGGGCTGTACAAATTTATTTTTTAGCCACTTGTCCCGGACAAGTGACTTGACAAACGTGACTTGCCCGGACTTGTCCCGGAAAATATAATTTTCAGGGCAAGTAATTTTGAAAAAGTGACTTGTCCTCGTAAGATTTCTTATACGAAACTGTCCCAAAACAAAAACTATCATCATAGTTGTTAAATATAATACAATTGAGCACTTGGCACATATACATATTATATTAAATATCTATAATAATAAACATTGTATAGTACATATTTATTCTTGTGGTCTTTTGTCACTGTGCCACCGCGGACATAACGTTGCGACAAGTGCATACTCAAAACACATTTATGGACAATAATAAAACATAAAAATTGTTTCCTAAAATAATGAGAATCGTCTCGCGTTTTCGCTTTTGAAAAATTCGGATTAGTTTTGCTCATGCATCATGTGCATGTGCGGCGTGTTTGCAAAACGCGAGATTGAATATGATAGAATTTCGCGTTTTCGTCTCCAAAGCTCGAAAACGCGAGGTTGCCACATGTCCCTAATAAATAGGACACGTAAACATTGTTTTAGGAGACGATTCTCATGTGCTGAAAAAACATTTTTACGTTTTTATTAAGAAATAGAACACATGTGGACAAACATCTATATTTCTTGACAACAAAAACATAATTTGACAAAAAATGATACTCGTCTTAGGAGACGATTCTAATGTGCTGCCAATACACGTTTATTGAGCAAAAAAAAACATATTTCGATACGTGTTATTGGTTAGGCTACTGCATCGCATCGTCGACCTATACACAAGATCGTGAAAACGCGAGACCAAATCGTGAGGCGAAAACGTAAGATTCTATTGTATTCATTCTCGCGTTTTCGCCTGGCTATCTCGCGTTTTCGAGACCGCGATGTCGCGTTTTCGCCTCGGCCTTTTCACAATGCCGCCTGCCGCTTTTGGAAATACGTTTGTTCAAGTCATTATGCAGGCCCGTAGCCTGGGGGGGGGGGGGGGGGGTCGGAGCGGTCTGACGACGCCCCCACACCCCCACTCCGCCCACCAGCCTCGAGGTCCAATTTTTCAGGAAAAAATAATCGGGTATGGAAGGTCACAGTTAGAAGCTCGGCTGTTGCGGAGAATGCAGGAAATTGCATTTCAGACCACCCACCTATATTTCAAATTTTCCCGGGGTGGGGGGGGGGGGGGATTGTAACAAAAAAGAAATATGGCCGTACCCACCCATCCCCAATTAGCACATTTGCGACATATCATTTTCGGTCTAGCTGCACACCTGATGGGTGTTTACAATCATCAGTCGCTAATCACGTGCAAAGTGTGACTGACCTTTAGAATTCTGTGGAAACAAACATACCAAAACCACGCTATGTAGTCGCTCACGTCATCGCATAGCCGATGAATTGATAATTACGCATTAGCTTGTGGAATTTCACATTTGTTTGATTTTTTGATAAAACCAAGATTTGGCAGCACATGAGAATCGTTTCCTAAGACGATTCTCAAATGTTGTCAAAATATGTTTTTGTAAAGAAATATCAATGTATTCGGGTTTTCTTTTCACATTTGTCCGATGTCTTAATAAAACATGTTTTGGCAACACATGAGAATTGTCTCCTTAGACGATTCTAATATTTTGTAAAAAGAATTGTCACATTTGTTTGATTTCTTAGACCGTACAAACAATTAACAAATTCAGAAATCCACAACTTAATTTGCGTTTCTCGAGTCTGGTTTCATATGATGGCGAGGAAATACGATAGATTACACACCGTGAAAATCTTGTTGGAACGTAAATGTCAATTGTCACGTAGGCCATTTCAGTTTACCGCGCGTTACGTCAGCTGTTGTTCTAAGTATGTATGGTCGCTCGTTAGGAGCATTTCTTTCCTTCGTTTATAAGGTATGGGTTGTGACCTAGGGCTTAGAACACCGACTTCCAATCTGGAGGTTGTGGGTTCAAACATCGCCTTGGGAATCAAACATACCTTCATAGTATGTCCATCCCATTCAATTTCACTTTCTTTTCGTTTATATGCCGCGTAGAAACGATAATTTAAATTAAGAACCTTAAATTCCATTTCCACCCCGTGAAGGAACATATATTTATTTCTCTAAAGTTAGGTCTCTTGGCCTGTCGACACAGTGAGACGAAAACGTTAACATACATAAAATAAATCAATATAACCATCGATCGCCGCAGAATATTTTCGCTAATTCGCTAATTACTTTCAAATTCGATTAAATTAATATAATCAGGGTCGCTGTAGATTGCTATATCACTTTATTGCGATACACAGGTACTGTGTAACACAGTAGCTGCGAATCGCCAGGACGCCCGCAGCGTTATCGATCGATAAAGTGGTCAGTTTTGGGATTAAGTTTATGACAGTCCGGTTCCAAAAAACGGGCTTGTGGCGGGACGTTCTAACAGAAAATAGTGACTTGCCCGGGACTAAATTCCAGCATAGAAGCACTTGCCCAAGATTAAAACCGACTTGTCCCGGGCGTCGGGCGTGCCAATTTGTACAGCCCTGATTACACACCTATTTGTTGTGTTATAACCCTTTCTGTGGTCGTGTGGACAGACTGTATTTTGATAATATATTATGATTTCACTATTATTGGTAGACAAGGGAACGACTTTCATGGGCTTGTCAATAGCAGATACACTCATTGACTTGCTTTGGGTAGCGCATAGGTACTATCGCCGTATACCGGCTTAAAGTTAATATACGATTGTGCCGATGCTTGCTACGTGACACAGGTCTGGCTGAAGTCCGAGACAATTAGTTAGCCAAACAAAATAAAAACACAACACAGTTCTGCAGGGGGAAAAAGGTGCGTATAATTTGTTTCCATTATTAGCTTTAAAGTCTCAATTAATGCACGGAGTGATTATATGGGACGAAATAGAATTTCTAAGTTAAACGAGACTTACCTTAGGAAGGTGAAGTTCAACTGTAATTCTATGAGGCATAGAATCACGGAGGGCATTAAGTGCCACCCACCCACCCAACTTCAATCATTGTTCCACACATAGTATTATGTGTATGAAATTCTGCAAATAATAATGGAAAAAATTTCTTTAAAGACTGGTGCGCATGCCCGAAGTACAATCTCACTTAATGCCCTCCGTGATTCTATGCCTCATAGAATTACAGTTGAACTTCACCTTCCTAAGGTAAGTCTCGTTTTACTTAGAAAATAATAGTAATTAACTTTACACCACTCTATCACTTTACCACTATACAGATTATACTTTGCATAAAACTTACCCCAGGAACTTGTACGCATCAAAGTCCCCATATTTACTTCTCCAGAACGGATCAGGTGACTTTGACTTTCTTGCATGTGATGGAGACTTTGACCTCCGACCCTTTCCTCGACTACGAGAACGTGATCGCCTGCGTCGGTTACGAGAAGTAGACCGTCTCCCACGTGATCTGGACCTTTTCCGTGACCTTGACCGTTTTCGCGACCTTGAACGTTTTCGTGATCTAGATCTACGGCCTTTTGACCTTGACCTATGCCCTCTTGACCTTGACCGACGACCTCTTGACCGGGATCGCCGACCTTTTGACCGTGACCGCCGACCTCTTGACCGTGACCGTCGACTTTTTGATTTTGGAGACCGTGACCGTTTTTTCCGCCGGTCTCTATCTCTGGATGGCGATCGTGACTTCTTTGTTTTCTTT
Organism: Conchocele bisecta; assembly: GCA_029237695.1. Lineage (NCBI taxonomy): Eukaryota > Metazoa > Mollusca > Bivalvia > Lucinida > Thyasiridae > Conchocele > Conchocele bisecta. The sequence goes on along the minus strand of CM055265.1, from coordinate 89,883,343 downwards.
GGAGATCGTGATCTGGAAAAATAATAATAACATGCAAGCTAATGAGTGTATACATTAGCCCTTTCACCCCTAAATATGTGGAATGGATTCGTTCATTCAAGTTTCCAACAAAAATGAGGATTTTTTTAGAAAAAATATATATGGAAAATCCAAAAATAGTGCAGCTCCTGATTATCATGGGGCCCGTTCACTAAACTTAGTACGACTAAAATATTTGTAAGTGCAACATTATGGTAGTCTGTAAATTTCACATTAACAATGTTTTCTTGTAAACAATTATTGGATTTACATTTATTGAGCATATGCAGCCTATGGTCAATAAATGTAAATCAATCAATCAATCAATCCAGGCAATCCAAAATTTGCACTAAGGAACATTTTAGTTGTACGAAGTTTAGTGAAACGGGCCCCAGATTCCATAGTTCTAGATAAGGATTGGACATTGGGTATTGATATTCCGTCATTTCTCTATGAATTTGGGTTCCGCAAAGTGTCAAATGAGAACATTTAAAAATTCATCCTATTGTTTTCAAGTCAAGTCGGTATTTGAAAATTTTCAAAAACAGACATAAATGTAACCAGTACAGCCACAAATTATGCACCAGATTAGATCAGATATAAGGTTCGACCATGTCCAGCCTTTGGGAAATGTTTGCCGTGGCATGAGCGAACTGTTTGAACCCCAAGGGCCTGAGTGTCACAGCAAACATTTACCCATGGCTGGACATGGTCGAATGTTATTGTTACATTTCCGTCAGAAATATCGTGTAATTTGAGCATATATGCAGTACTTTCGGTACTTTGATAATCTGCTCCATTCAAACAGCTCATTTACACATACACATTCTGGGGCCGCAGTACACGTCGCGTGATGCAGCCCCATCTATTTCAATATGTCAAACCGTTGTAAACTAGTTTGGTGATGTAATGGCGCGTTCTAGTAACGTCATGAAACACATGCATTACGTAGGTGTTGGCTTGGCCCCGAAATGAGCACGGTCTACAGCCATGGTCAAACAGCATGTGCTGTACGTTTGAACACGGCTGTCATGTAACAATACCCAATACACAGCTGCTCCAACAATTTCCAGAATTTCTTGAAAAACTGATGCACAACGTTTAGCAGTACTCACAAGACTTTTTAACACATTAGGTACAGGTAATTTAAATTGCGTTCTGATATTCACAGATTCTGGGGCCCGTTTCACTTAACTTCGCACGACTAAAATGTTCGCAAGTGCACGTTTAGGATCGTCTGGAAATTTCAAATGATGGATTCACATTTATTGAGCATAGGCTGCATATGCAGCCTATGCTCAATAAATGTAAATCCAATAATTATTCACAAGAAAAACGTTCTTAATGTGAAATTTACACAGACTATCATAATTTTGCACTTACAAACATTTTAGTCGTACAAAGTTTAGTGAAACGGCCCCCTGATTTTACAGCACTGTTTAACATTTTAACGGAGTATCAAACTAAGCAAACATGCAGATTATCTGGAGCTCTGTGAATCTACCAGATTTGCAATATCATTCCTTCACCTAGTAGCAATGAAACATAGTTATAAGATCACTTGACGGCTGGATCAAAACTAAATATGGATATTTCTAGACATTTGCCACAAAGTGGTCTCAGCTAGGCAGGTAGGTTTTTAGTGACATTATCTACTGTGTAGAATAACAGAAAATTTAATTACATCTAGGAGTGGAACTCATAATCAAAACTCATTGAAAATGCAAAATAAGCCAAAACTCATTGAAAATGCAAAATAAGCCAAAACTCATTGAAAATGCAAAATAAGCCAAAACGTCCCTGGACTACTGATATATATTTTTAGCCGATTAATTTTCAAAAGTCGAAGTACAAAATTACACACAACAATTTCTTACTAGATGGCCGCGGCCTGCATGTCGCGCCTTGTGGCGAGGCATGGACACTAAAAATATATAGTATAACGAAAAACTTTAACCAAAAAACTTAACCAAAAACTTTAACCGGACACACGTACATACGTACGTACGCCAAAGTGCCAACTATATCGTGCTTTCCGCAAGCGGGCGCGAAAAAAAATTTAACCAAAAACTTCAAAGTAATTTGACCTTGACATTGGGCACAGGGGCCGCACGGAAATGATTCTGAAGTGCTGTCAAACCATGTTTTTATTGGAAATAAGGCAAGATATAAAAGCAACAGCAGACGATTATTGTTGTGTGTAGCGATTATTGTTGTGTGTAGCGATTATTGTTGTGTGTAGCGATTATTGTTGTGTGTAGCGATTATTGTTGTGTGTAGCGGTTATTGTTGTGTGTAGCGATTATTGTTGTGTGTAGCGATTATTGTTGTGTGTAGCGGTTATTGTTGTGTGTAGCGGTTATTGCTGTGTGTAGTGATTATTGTTGTGTGTAGTGGTTATTGTTGTGTGTAGTGGTTATTGTTGTGTGTAGTGATTATTGTTGTGTGTAGTGATTATTGTTGGGTGTAGTGGTTATTTTGTTGTGTGTAGTGGTTATTGTTGTGTGTAGTGATTATTGTTGTGTGTAGTGGTTATTGTTGTGTGAAGTGATTATTGTTGTGTGTAGTGATTATTGTTGTGTGTAGTGGTTATTTTGTTGTGTGTAGTGATTATTGTTGTGTGTAGTGGTTATTGTTATTGTGTGTAGTGGTTATTGTTGTGTGTAGTGATTATTGTTGTGTGTAGTGGTTATTTTGTTGTGTGTAGTGATTATTGTTGTGTGTAGTGGTTATTGTTGTGTGTAGTGGTTATTGTTGTGTGTAGTGATTATTGTTGTGTGTAGTGGTTATTGTTGTGTGTAGTGGTTATTGTTGTGTGTAGTGATTATTGTTGTGTGTAGTGATTATTGTTGTGTGTAGTGGTTATTGTTGTGTGTAGTGGTTATTGTTGTGTGTAGTATTGTTGTGTGTAGTGATTATTGTTGTGTGTAGTGATTATTGTTGTGTGTAGCAGTCTAAGGGCTAATAAAGTTGAATGTTCAACATTGTTTTTTCTTATTCTGTGTCACTGATTCCCTATTTTAGTAACATGTGATAAATTCAGCAAACCATTCGCAAAAATAAAATATGCACTGAAATCAGATGGTGTAATACTCTCTAGGCACAAAGCTTATCTGGAGCTCCGACTACTGGGCTACTCTGAATTTTGATGCACGTAACAAAACACTAGACTTACCGAGACTTCGGTGTGACGGAGACTTTGCGCTTGGAGCCCGCCCTCTCCTCTCCCACGACCGGTGTACCCTCTTCCACCTTCTCTATCTTCACGCTGACCTTCTCCTAGTGGTACAAATGTGGATGTGACTGGAGAAATGGGGCTTATGGATTTTGCGACCAGTGTAGATCCAGATCAGCCTGTGCATCCGCACAGTGTGATCAGGATCTGCACTGTTCGCCATTCCATCAATGAAACACATGTCATGCTTCTAATATATCTAACAAGCAATATAGATTGTTACAGGCTACAGGAATGTGCTGTTCGATCAGGAGCTACGCTGGTCACAAATCCCACCAGCCCCATTTCTCCAGTCACAGCCAAAAATGAACAATGTAGTTCACAGCATGGTCACACAGATCACACATACAGCCCAGTCTGGACTACAAAATAGCACGGCAAGCTCAGACCCACATTCTGATAAGGATCAATGCTGTTACATGTAGTTAGAACTTAGAAGAAAGATACATGTTTCAACAATTAACCCTTTCTACCCTACAAACCATAAACATCAGCAAACACTAGATTCAGATGAGCTGGCTCGGAATGAGCCGTCTGTTTGGTCTGTCATCAAGTAAAACAGTCATTATACTAATGTAATAATCAATTACCGGCACAAGTATTGGTAAAGTCTACACCCGTTTACTCAAAGTCCAGGGAACTTAGGAAAATACTTTGAGTTCACGATAATTTGAGTTAACGAGAGATATTATATTATAGGAAAACATGAATTTAGGAGCAAGAAATTAACTAAGTTATCAGTAGTTTGACTTAAAGAGAGTTTGAGGTAATGAGTGTAGACTGTACAATGAATCTTTTTAGGTTTAGTGCACAAGGTGAACTCGGTGACCTTGACATTGGGTATTACAGGCTGATCTGGGGCGATGATATGTACCTTTTCCCTGTGTTTTTTCTTCTTCTTGTGTTTTAACTTCTTTTTCTTCCTCTTCTTCTTCCCCTTCGACTTTCCATCTCCGTCGCTCAGTGACCCCGTCCCAGAGACATCGTCGTCATCGTCAATCTCGCCAGAATCACTCGACCCACTCCCGTCAGAATCATCGGACGATGTTACCTCCCCTGTTATAAAGACAATGTATTGACCCAATTTGATTAGCATGGTTACAGCGCTCCAGATAAGGTGTGTATTTGCTTAAATACCCAATTAAAATTGCCAAAAACCCAATTGAAATCAGAAGTACCCGGTAGTGAGTATCAAAAAGCAATGAAAAAATTGTGGTACCTTTATCATGCTGCAGAAAACAATAAAAAGACCACAAACATAGCATATTTTTCCATGAAAACACATCTTGGTATATCATTAGAATTGTCTCCAAGGAGACAATTCTAATGAAATGCCAAGAAATGTTTTCATTTAGAAGCAAACTATTCAATAATTGCAGTCTGCTGATGTGCAAACAGTAGTGATTTCATTTTACCCAATTAAAATTTTGAAATACCCAATTGCTTCAGAAATGATGGAGTGACAATACTCAATTACTAATTCCTTATCTGGAGCCCTGTGGTTAGATTAACTGATTGGTTGGGGTTTACATCTGTACAGCATGGGGCGAGTACCATACCTTCAGCACTGAAATAACAATACACAGTTTTTGTACTGAAATACAGCGCCCAGGCGGCCGTTTCACTAAACTTTATACTATACTCAACAAAACTAGAAACGTCCCTGTTTTATAGCCGGTGTAGCTCTGTCTATGTATGTACCACATGTTCAAAGTACATGTATTTTAAACCGTGGCGATGTTCAGAATACGATCGTGTAGAGTTTTAGCCGATACACACGGTTTACATAGCGCCAGTGACCGGAACGTGATTTCACTTTTTTGCACGTGCACGCTATTTCTTGTCATCGATAAGGTGATTCAGTTCATGTCGTTAACCATTCATGCGATAGGGGCTATTCGGAAAATTTTGAAAAACTTTTTTAATTTTTCACTGTTTTCGATATGCCACGGCTTTCCCGAAAACAGCGAAATCAGGGCAATTGGGATGCTTGCGGGTGGGTGGGTGGCCGCCAGGGCGGTCGCGCCTCGGTTTGGTTGCTGTCGGAAGACGATTGATCGTTCTTGCAGCCCCGGTACCAGCAGATGGGGCTGTTCACGACCGCAGCGACCTGGTAGGCCTCGTGTAACGACGGCTAGAGCCGATCGATACATTACGTTGACGCCCCCACTTACTCAACGTCGATTGGCAGCCACAGTCACTGCTAGGCGATACGGTGTCTCAGGCAGACATTCGCAACCGGTTTACGTCTAACGCCCAACCAATCCGGGCACGCCCGCCCGTTTACTGGGTCAGATAATGACCCAACGTCACCGTGCTGCCAGGACTGTTTATGGGCGCGACGTCATCTGAACTGGGAGGGAAGGGCTGACTGGAACCGAGTTTTGTTCCCAACCCGATGAATCTCGGTCACAGTTAAGTCATGCTGACGGAAGATTACGGGTATACAGGCGTAAAAATGAAAGATTCACCGATTGTTGCATTGTTGAGAAGAACATGTTTGGGGGGAGGGAGCGTAATGGTCTGGGGTGGGATCATGGGAAACCGGAAGACAGATTTGGTTGTTGTACAGGGCAACATCAATGCACAACGTTATGTTGCAGATGTGCTAAATGCACATGCCTTACCATTTATCCGTCAGCATGGTCCTGGTGTGACATTGATGCACGACAATGCCCGCCCTCACGTAGCCAGGGTCACCACTCAATACTTACAGCAAAACAACGTCGACGTCATGCCATGGCCCGCGGTCTCCCCGGATCTCAATCCCATTGAGCACATATGGGATGAGCTGGGCCGCAAAGCACGAGCTAACCATCAGATTGACAATGTTCGCGATCTTACACGGGCGTTACAACGGGAATGGAGGAATTTGCCCAACGCACTGGTATTGCGTTACGTCACGTCGATGCGGCGTAGGATCATTGCATGCATTCATGCAAATGGTGGCCACACTCGGTACTAACGAGATTTACTGAATTTGCCACATTACTTATTGAAATTCCATCTCTGAACATTAAGTAACACATTTCTGAGTTTTTGTGATTTTTGATTTTGACCCCTACCGCCCTTGGCCGGTTATCTCTCGAATATTTAACAAGATATCCAAATGCAATTTATTGGCTTTGATACAGAAATGAATGAACTTGTTTTTCCATTTTGATTTTTAAAAATAACCCTTTTGGTTTTTGATGAATCTTTCCTTAAACATGGAGGGACGTTTCTAGTTTTGCTCAGTATACAAGAGTTGTCAGAGGACAACGAAGTGCGCCGGGTGGCAGCAAAGGAACCGAGGGCACATTTGAAAACACAACGTGCTGGATAAGGGAAACAAAATTTATGAGCCATTTACCAGAGCGTGTGAAGGTTTTCGAGCGTACAAAGTATTTGACCTTGACCCTGGGCTTAGCAGAGGTAGAGGACCCTTGGAGAAAATACAGAAAATATAGGCCATTTACCCGAGCGTCAAGGTTTTGGGATGCACAAAGTATGTGACCTTGACCCTGGGCTTAGAAGGGGCGGGACAGACGTGGATTTGCCACAGCGCAGTAGAGGACCCTTGGAGCAATGCGTGTGTGAAATATGAAGCAAATCCAAGCAAGGAAACAGAAAATATAGGCCATTTACCCGAGCGTCCGAGCGTTAAGGTTTCGAGATGCACAAAGTATGTGACCTTGACCCTGGGCTTAGAAGGGGCGGCACGGACGTGGATTTGCCACAGCGCAGTAGAGGACATATGCCAAAATGCCGACAATATCACGCTTTCCGCAAGCGTGTGAAGTTTCAAGGTAATGGGCGAAGCAGTTGCAAAGATATAGTATAACGAAAAACTTTTAACCAAAAAACTTTAACCGGACGGACGTACGTTAAAAAGTTAACGTTGAAAATGGCTAAGTCAATTACGTAGAAATAATAGGTGAAGGTAAAAAAAATGGTCAGATGTTGGATAGTTGTATGTGGTAGGCACCCCTTGGTTATGAAGCTGTGAAAGTTTGGTGGTCCTAGGTGGTACAGTACCAAAGAAATGGACTTAAACACGAAAACTTAACATTGTAAACGCGAAAACTTAACATTGAAAATGGCTAAGTCGACTGCGCGGAAAAAATGGGTCAAGTTAAAAAAAAGGTAACATGTTGGATAGTGATATGTGGTGGGCACCCCTTGATTATGAAGCTGTGAAAGTTTGGTGGTCCTAGGTGGTACAGTAACAAAGAAATGGACTCAAACACGAAAACTTAACATTAATTGTGGACGCCGCCCGCCCGCCCGGCTTTCGCCAATCCAATAGCCTGGATTTTTTTCTTCAAAAAACCTGGCTAATAATTGTTTACTGCATTATTTCACAGAAATCAACTCACCTATTTAAATTAACAATTTGTAATTGGACTGTGACTGCAAGGAAACCATTAAAAACTACAATATACAGAGCTCCAGTTAAGGTGCGTAATTTGACCAACTTGCGGTGAATCTTTTTTATTTCTTCATCAAAAATGGCAAGTTGAGAGTCCTTTAGAATCGTCTCATTGAGACGATTCTAAAGCACTCACAACTTGCCATTTTTGATGGAGAAATAAGAAGTTTACCTCCAAATTACGCACCTTAACTGGAGCTCTGAATATAGTCAATTGACAAAAAGACCTTAAGAAATTTGTCATTTGACTGCTTTGACTGTTACCTTCTTCAATTCGCTTGCCATTCTTGTAGACCTCACCAGACTGGATGAGTTCTGTACTGGTGACACTGAGCTTGATGCCGAAGTTCTTGAACCCAAATGCCGGCTTCTTGGATACATCCCCTCCTGAAGGATCGGCGACTTTGTCTTTACTATCTTTACCCACACTTTTCAGTTCCTTGAAGTTTGCGTCAAATGCTTCACCATTACCAGGCAAGAATGGCCCATATGCTGCTGGCGGCGGTGGTGGCGGTGGCGCTTCCATATCTAATGGCTCAGTTTTCACAGTTACACCGCTTCCACTGGGAATGTATGTCGGCTTGTTTATCTGACTCAACTCCATGTCAAGCACCTTATTCATCTCGTCAGTCGTGTGTATTTTCGTTGCGATATCTTTGAATAAATCGTTCACAGCTGTGCCATCTACCTTTGCCTCACCGCGCTGTTTTTTAAACATATCAAACTTTTCAGCAGCACTTAATGAAGGCGCATGAATCTCTCTCTGCGTTGATTTCATGTTGGAATTTTTAGCGGATTCCATGGACCCTTTGTCTTGTTGATCATGCCTGTCAAAGTTTGACAACTGAATAGATTTCTTCCTAACTAGATCAGGTATAAAGTGTGCTATAGCTTCCACTGGAGGTATGAACGACGCAGGCAGCTTGTCTCCACTCATTATCACAGTTGTGTAATTTTTAATAAATAGGCATTTATTGTGTATAAACAACTATTTATTACAAATTACAATCCCTAATAAATCTCTAATGTTTCTTCCAGCTATCCTTGCATATGAGTTTGCAGCTCTGTTCTGCTATGTATACCACAGTTACCATTGAATAATAACTGTTATGGATGTCGATGTACGAAGATACAGTCCCTTCTGATGTACAGGCTCAAGGGTCAATCCTGAAAGATATAACTAGAAATTGGAGCGTGTGCAGAAGCGCATGTTTATCCTCCTCCCCGCAACACAAAATGTATCACTCGGCCATAATTCAAGTAATGTAGTGGACACAAATGACATCATCAAAACAAGAAATCAGTACCACTGATAGATGCACCCCTCAAAAATAAAACTGTAACACAAATGTTTAAGCCATTTGACCTTGACCTGGGGCACAGAGGTCGCATGAGTGGGCCACAGAATGGAAATATGGATGATGACTAATAAGCATATGAAGTTTCAAGTCAATTCGACTTGCAGAGATAGTAGGTACCAAGTAGGTACCAGCAATCTCAGACACAGAGACACGCGGACATACAGGGTGACGACAATATGTACCCCAAAAATATTTTCGGAGTACATGTACATAAAAATCCAAAATAATTTCTCTAGTTATAAATGCACCGGACACGAAAACATCTGCGGCAGCACAACAGCATAAAATCCATATGTGGCTGCAATTGGAGAAATGGGTCAATGCAAAATGTGTAGCCCCAGATCAGCCTGCCCATCCACACAGTCTGATCAGGCCCTATACTGTATGCTATTGAGTCAATCATGTGTCCTGCTTATAATAAACAGTGCATATCCATATCAACTACAGGAATGTGCTACACTATCAGCAGGGCTCCAGATAATGAATTAGTAATTGAGTATTTTCACTCCATCATATCTGAAGCAATTGGGCATTTCAATATTTTAATTGGGTAAAATAAAATCACACTATTGTTTACACATTAACAGACAGCAATTACTGAATAGTTTGCTTCAAAATGAAAACATGTCTTGGCATTTCATTAGAATTGTCTCCTTCAAGACAATTCTAATGAAATACCAAGATGTGTTTTCACGGAAAATTATTTTTGGTCTGTTTATTGTTTTCAATAGCATGATAAAGGTACCACAAATGTTTTATTGCTTTTTGATACTCGCTACTTTTCATTTCAATTGGGTTTTTGGCAATTTTATTGGGTATTTACACAAATACGCAGCTTACATGTATCTGGAGCTCTGCTATCAGGATCTACACTAACGAGAAATGCCATCAGCCTCATTTCTCCAGCCAGGGCCACATATTATCCAGAACTCCAGATAAACTTTGTGTCTAAAGCGTACTATACCCACTGATTTCAAAATCATTGCGTATTTTACTTTTACAAATGGATTATTGGTTTTCTTCATTAATAATAGGGAACAGAGGATAAAAAAGATATAAAAACTTTAAGCATACACTTATTTGAGCTGCAAAAAAGCAAACACTTCTCGACACAGCTCAACTAAGTGAATCTTCAACTTTACGAAAACTACTCAATTTGAAAATCAATGCGCATTGCACAATTTTGTACTCCCACTTTTGATAATCAATGCGTATTCAGCTAAAATAATAGCTTGAAATACGCCAATACGCACGTTATCTGGAGCTCTGATTATCCCTGACTTTGTTCTGAGGGTATCCTGAGAAAAGTGTCAGAAGGTACTAGAAAATGTGGTCTGTTGACGCACTTAGGGCCCCTATTTGAGAAACTGTTACAAAAACGTTCAAATAAATAAAGAGACAAGACGGACGAACGTACGATCAGTAGCGAGGGTAATTGTATTAATGTGGAAGGATGTATCGTTACTAAGTAATGCATGTGTGCAATATGAAGATATTAGCTAAAGGCATAATTACAGGTGATTTGAGAAACTCTTACAAAAACTTTCAGATAAATAACCAGACAAACAGACGGACGTACGATCAGTAGCCAGGGTAATTATATTAACATGGAATGATGTATAGTTACTAAGAAATGCATGTGTGCAATTTGAAGATCTTAGCTGTAGGAAAACAGAAATGATAGGTTATTTGAGGAACTGTTACAAAAACTTTCAAATTAAATAAACAGATTGAAACTGTTACAAAATTAAACTAGAAATGTGGCCTGTCTGCACACGAATACCCCCACTGGCAGCCAAAGAAAACGAGGCATTTTTGATTATAAGCCATTTAGCCGAGCGTTAAGGTTTCAAATGCATCAAGTCTGTGACCTTGACCCTGGGCATAGTGTGATAATCCATGCATCGGTGTAGAAGATATACAGCGGAAGAATTTCAATAGGTTTGACCTTTGACACCTTCAACTGTGACCTGGACCTTGGACGTAGGTGCGTGGTTATTGATCGCGACACACCTTCTCATCCTGAGAAACATTTGTGCCAAGCATTTGATAATCCATGCATCGGTGTAGAGAAGATAGAGCGGAAGGGAATTTCATTAGGTTTGACCTTTGACCTTCAACTGTGACCTTGACCTTGGACGTAGGTGCGTGGTTATTGATTGTGACACACCTTCTCATCATGAGAAACATTTGTGCCAAGCCATTTGATAATCCATGCATCGGTGTAGAAGATATAGAGCGGAAGGGAATTTCAATAGGTTTGACCTTTGACCTTCAACTGTGACCTTGGACGTAGGTGCGTGGTTAGCAATTTGATAATCCATGCATCGGTGTAGAAGATATAGAGCGGAAGGGAATTTCAATAGGTTTGACCTTTGACCTTCAACAGTGACCTTGACCTTGGACGTAGGTGCGTGGTTATTGATCGCGACACACCTTCTCATCATGAGAAACATTTGTGCCAAGCCATTTGGGAATTTCAATATTTTTGACCTTTGACCTTCAACTGTGACCTTGACCTTGGATGTAGGTGCGTGGTTATTGATCGTGACACACCTTCTCATCATGAGAAACATTTGTGCCAAGCCATTTGATAATCCATGCTTCGGTGTAGAAGATATAGAGCGGAAGGGAATTTCAATAGGTTTGACCTTTGACCTTCAACTGTGACCTTCACCTTGGACGTAGGTGCGTGGTTATTGATCGCGACACACCTTCTCATCATGAGAAACATTTGTGCCAAGCCATTTGATAATCCATGCATCGGTGTAGAAGATATAGAGCGGAAGGGAATTTCGATAGGTTTGACCTTTGACCTTCAACTGTGACCTTGACCTTGGATGTAGGTGCGTGGTTATTGATCGCGACACACCTTCTCATCATGAGAAACATTTGTGCCAAGCCATTTGATAATCCATGCATCGGTGTAGAAGATATAGAACGGAAGGGAATTTCCAACAGACCGACAAGCTGACTCCTATATACCCCCAACAAACTTTGTTTGTGGGGGTATAATAAACAGATTGGCCTATCAAAAGCTTAAGGTCATTTAAGGCCGGGTCAATGGGTTTAGGACTACTAAATCTGATATCATATTACCTGTACAGATGCGGGGGGGGGGGGGAAGAAGGTCCAGAAGGTCCAGGCCCCTTCACAATTTCTGCAGAAAAAGTCCTGGATTGCAAGTTACCGTTCGCAATTAGGGGGAGCAGGGTTTGACTACGGACTTCGCGAAAAACTGGAATAGCTGCACCTTGTTGACTTGAAGACATGGTTTAAAATTATATATTAATATTTCACAAGGGGCCGTTTTGGCCTATCACCAGACCGCAATTTACGTCCACCATCAGTTTTCGTCCACTAAGGAAAACTTAGTATAATTAAAACTAAATATTTTTTATTTTTTACACTTAGGGTCTGTATTATTTTTATATTAAATATCTAGACTGTCTTAAAATGATCTTAAACTGCAGAAAATATGCTCTTAAAGATGATAAAACAATTAAGAATCACATCTAATGATATTTTTGTTTACTTAAAGTTTTAAACCCAAAGCATGTTGTCATAAAGATACGTCATTTTGTGCCCAAATATGGGTGTTTAGTATGTTTTTATTGATTGGCTCTGATTATTAGTATTTTCTATGGCCCACGCATTTGAATTTTTTTTCTGTATAATATTGTGGCAATATACGATGCAAAATTCTTATTAATATGCTGGACTTTGGAATTAAATTCTCACGTGCACAGCGTTTGCACTCCTGCAATTTTTTTTAAGTACATCTGGTGAAGCCAAACTTTTGCTCTATTACCACGAACATGATAAAGTGAAATCAACCTGAAGATACAGATAATATAAAAGACAGATGAAATAGTAAAAGTCATCCGTAAAGCTGACATTATCTAAGCTAGAAATTGGGTCATCAGTGTTGAAAGTGGTTTACAGATACACCAATAAACAGGCCCGTACGCTGAGGGGGTGCAACGGGTGCGTACGCACCCCCCTTAACCCATTCAACACCACAGGCCTGTATAGTGGTATTGGAAAAAAGTGTAGATCCAGATGAGACGGCTCATGACGAGTCGTCTCATCAGGATCTGCACTTTTTGCAAGTAATTTTCATAATTTTGAGAACAAAAACACCTCATGTTCACAAATGGACTGGTCTGAAAATCATTTTGTGATGATTGGAATGGATTGCAAAATTAACATATCAAAATCCATTCCAGTTATTTAGGGGTGAATTGGTTAATCTGCCAAGGTCTGTCCGTGAATGTGCAAAAAAACAATGTTTAACACTTCGCGCCGTCGATAATGCACCCCCCTAAATTAATCTGCGTACAGGCCTGAATAAAGTTATGTTATACTTTGCTAATTTATTACTGTGAAATATATACTGATATTTAACCAGGTTAGCTGATTATCATGAATCAATGCACGAGTGAGTGGGTCCTTACGCGAAACAAACGAGTGAGCGTAGCGAACCAAGTCTTTTTAGGCGTAGGACCCAATCAAGAGGGCATTCTTTCGAGATAATCAACTCACCTGGTTGAATAAACATTTTCTTACATTTCACACATGATTATTTATAAAAACAAAGGGAATCAAGCGCAAAATATGGCCAAGATGTTTGCGAATTAATTTCTGGAGGCGGGGCGTAGTGAAGGCGACTGTCTCTCAATTTAGGGGCTGTGTCTGAGAACAGCTTTTGATTGGCCGAAGGAAACATGTCATTGCGACGTTACTGACGTCATTTGTCCATATATGGCAGAGGTCCAGATAAGGTGCGTATTTGCGTAAATACGCAATTAAAACATGCAAAAACCCAATTAAAATCAGAGACAATGCGTACCAAAAAGCAATTAAAATGTCCGGTACGCAATTCTTTTTTATCCTGTAGCGTACTCCTCAAATGTATTTTCAGTCTGTCGCATACTGCTACTGCTAGATTTGTTCATGTATACAATCCTACAAAATCATCACCGATGATCTGTGCGGTCGGCCATTCAATGTTTACAAAGTCTGGTCCCGGCTATAGCTGCGGACAATGTCTCGCTGTATATCACCGATAACGGATGGAAACCAGTTTTCTGGTGTATTCGATTTGAACTCCAGGATATAGCGGGAGAGATTCCGACTCTCAGCGAAAAAAAAATGGGTCCAACTCGATACGAAACTTTAGTAACCCATCACACGGTAGTTGTTTCGGGTACCGTTCCAAGTTAATGAACCAAAATCTAAAATTTCCACCCTTATCGCATCGGCTGTTTTTGCCCATATTGATTTTGAGAACAAAAATCGGATAAGAGGGCCTATCAATTACTTCATTTACGGAAAATATTACTGATTTTCAAATCATTAATTGTGGAAAAAAAACGGCAATGCAACACTATTGTGAACCGGACATCCAGGCTCATTACTAGTCTATTTTCTTAAATTGAAATCGATGTGAAACTGATTGTTTCGGCGACACCGAGTCTACTCAAGGAGATGCAACGAAAAACGTCCGCGACAGACATTTTGAATGTGTCAGGTTTATAGTTTACATGTGGGACAGTATTATAAGTAATAAATGAAAATATGGTAACATTATTACTATTTCGACCAACGCACACGTTGAATAAAATGGCGGTCGAATTAACTAAGTTAAAATAGGACGAGTTGAACGGCGCCCGAATTCACCAATTAATATAATCGTAGTAGCGATAGACACTATAAATAACACAATCGGATCATGTCAACTTTTTTCGTAGAAAATTGGTGACACATGGCACAACAAAATGGCGGCCACAACAAACGTGGAAGAAAAAAATTGCAAAAGTCCAACACCAATGTTAACCTTCTTTCGATTTATTTTACGACCGATGCAAAGATGGAATCTCAATCCATTGCACAAGGCATCATACAGTCATTTGTTGAGCTCGGTGTGTGGAGACCGCAAATTAATCGTGATTGACATTATTGATGAATTGCTGTCAAACGTGGTCGCAAAAAAAACTGGATCCCCGTGTTGCAAAGATCAATCTGCCAATCAAAGCATTCTTGATCAGCGTATGCACTGTTTGTCATTCAGATAATGAAACATCTCGCATGATTTTTGAATACACGATACTGCTTGTTACATAACTTATAACTATAAGTTTTGCTAGCAGATCCGGAACTACACAGGTCACAAATGCCATAAGCCCATGCAATTACTCTAGTAACAGTTACTTATATGTACTTGGAATCATTGAAAACTTGGAACTAATCATTTTTGGTGTTCTTATAAGTAAGGGAAGCAGTGTTACCATACACATGTAAGTATAACACTGCTTCAATTAATTATATGAACAACAAAACATTACCATTAATACATAAATTATTACGATTTGTTTCCGAATCGGTTTTTGTAATCAAAATATGGAAATACCCAATTGAAAAAAATTGATGGGGTAACTTTTTTAAAATACCCAATTGAAAATTGAGAATACCCAATTGATTTCAAAAGTATGGAGTAACAGTACCCAATGCCAAATTCCTTATCTGGAGCCCTGATATATGGTAAGCACAAGAGTGTTGTAAACTACTACTGCCGAGTGGTGTAAGTCACCGTTATATTTCTGTAAACTACTGGCTAAACTGTAAGAAAGGATATTCAAATATTACAAGAGAAAATGTATGTTTGAAAGTTGTATAACAATGACTTCCAGAAACTATCCTAGGCGGACAGAAACTGGGTGTACCGGGCTATTTATAAAATTGAGGCCATAGGCACAGGGTACGTTGTGAATAGGGGCCGTATTCATGAACTGCAACCTTATCAATTTTGTCTTTATTTCAGATGTTCGTTGAAAATTTAAGTTTGACGACTATACATAGGGACAACTATAAAGTTATTTTATACGACTAACGTACTTGTTTTACATTCCGGCGTACCAGTATAAGGGAATTACTAAAATAAATGAACTTTGGACAAGGACAACGTTTTCTTCGTAATCGACGACATCGGTGTTGGGATAAAATAGCGTTCGGTAAAATAACCCGACCTATGTAATATGTTTACGTTATAAAACACCAAATCTATAAGTTTAATCTGTGTTTAACCGGGACAAGGACAGGTATATATCTAATATTATCATTGGCATCATTATTTTCTAATGCTGATGGGATATAGCATGCTGAACAACGAGGTGCAATGAGATGCAGTCGGAGACATAAAGGGCCTATTATCATGAGTCCTCAGTCAGTTTCAGTCGTGGTTTTTCTTCTTCAGGTTTTATACATATGCCTACATATGTAGTTACATATGCCTACATATGTAGTTCATACAGTTGATCGATACCAAATATGAGCAATGTTCATATAAACATCAGTTTATTTGGCCCTTCTTATGTGATTTTCTTAGTCTAGTAATGTATCTTACTTAGGCTACAATAGGTCTACCACCACCAACGATTTGTCCTATATGTATAAACTAACCAATGACCACACATTTTGTTATTCTCTACGCTACTTTCATTTCTCGTACGGATGTTTTGGGACCTATTTTCCCATAACATGCAGTCATTCTGCTCTGGAGTGTGACATATGGGAGACTAGAAGCAGATGGCGTCTCAAGGCACCCCTATATTATGTGCAAGTCTACAAAATACTGACTGTGGTCTAGTCTAAATTGGTTTAGCTAGGCAGCATGTGCCTACATGTAATTTGATCCGCCTGGGTGTGTCTTGTTGGGACGGCCATTAAACTATTTTAGTCAACCTTTTAAAGTCTTGCGTTCTTTCCCTTCCAACAGGTAAGAAATTATATGAACGCATAGACAAAGTCCCACACACCATGCATGCATGTTTCTTGTATCATATTGCATAAGTAATACTGCTCGAAAAGATATGGAGTCATGCGATAGATGGATTAAATGTCCAGCACCGTGACCCACTTAATCGAACTGTCCCGGCATTTGGCATGCATTGTGTAGTACTGTATATACATGTCGCTCTACTAGAGAGATAAATAGCCGTGATTAGCGTGTGATCGATAATCATATCATCGATTTTGTCATAAGCGATATGTTCACTTGTATTGATTTGTTGCGATTTCATATTAGAATATTAATATGTATGCTTTGTGAGCCGTGATTCGAGAAACTGGGTCAGTGGACATTTCTTGGAAGTTCCCATAATGCATTAGCGCAAATGGCGGCGTCCATAGGAACGCACGTGGTGGGAACCAACTGATGCTGGGTTTCATCCCGTAAATCGCTCACTGAGACGCTTATTAATTATATAGAATGAAT
Organism: Conchocele bisecta; assembly: GCA_029237695.1. Classification (NCBI taxonomy): domain Eukaryota; kingdom Metazoa; phylum Mollusca; class Bivalvia; order Lucinida; family Thyasiridae; genus Conchocele; species Conchocele bisecta. The sequence goes on along the minus strand of CM055265.1, from coordinate 89,866,043 downwards.
CCGTCTGAATGATGTTGAGCAGCCTGCAGAATTTTCGTGAAAAGGTGTTTTGAAATGTGTCAGAGTGCATCATTTACCAACGGTGCTCGAAGTCGTCAACCGGGCCTGCAAATTCAAATTGGCTAGCTACGCCCCTGTTAATTGTTTATAAGCATTGTATAGCATGTCAGTTATCACATATCAGAGCTGTGTTTGCATTAACCATTCTGTGACTGCTGGAACAACGACGTTGCATTATATATATCCCAGAAACTGAATATGCATTGCGTAAGGTCGGCCATATATTGTTTATGTAATATAACACGTTTATACCACAACTGTTATGTGTTTATGCGTATTATTATTAATACTAATATGCCTTGGAACTATGTTAGGTTCAGATATGTGTGTGATGTCAACACGTAATTGCTCGTGCGTGCCTGTTTGTTTAAATCATTCACATAATTCATGTAACATGGCGGCCATGTTGGAGTTATGTACATCAGATTCCTACTAAAATGGATTGATAAACATTGATTTATGATCATCTATGAAGTATTACATGCCTGAAGTTGATCGATATGTGTGCTTTTAAAACTGCTTCCACACTACGATATGCCCTTACATGTAGTAAATAACTTTTTCATTGGCGGCCAACTTGCTTATGCAAAATACTAGGGTTAATTAAGCTACTATTTCTGAAGGTCTATCATGCGGAAATATATAGATATATATATACGCCCAGTTAATTGTTGGTCGGTTACCACTTAAAGGGACAAAGTGACACATACACAACCTTGTTCACATTGGTAAATACAATTCAAAATCGCTCGATAGCAGGCTTAAAACGGTAGCTATAGTAGCTTCTACACGAGTTTGAAGTTTGTATGTATGTATGTATGTAACCAGTTTCCGACGGTACCAATTACCGACACAAATAAAGTTTACACGACAACTCGGATTCGTGATTGGAACCGTAGCTTTAAAGGTCAATATTTCAAAGACATACTGATGTTAAAAAAATATATCAGATTGATTATATCATACACATATACCTAACAGTTATCATAACGTGTGTTGTTATTTTCAAATGTTCTAATGTATAAAACAGAAATAGCATGAACAAGAAAAACAAATATAAAATACTACAAGGTCACGTCTTGAAACGGTCAGTAACAACAATTTTCAAAGTATTAGTCAATCCACGTGTTTATATCACACTTGTATATTATCAATGAACACAACTATGATGCATATTATCAAGTGTGGTTATATTTCCAGTGGTAATCTCATAATTGAAGCAAACATGTTGAACTTTGTTATCGCTATGTTTAATGGGTGGGGGTGTTCAAGGTAAAACATCCAAGGTTAAGCTACCACTTTCAATCTGCTATCATGCATAAATATAAACTAGACTAGAGTTGTACATCAGTTCAAAAATATGTGTCCCGTTTTGTCTCTTTGAGTGGTACCGATGAGTCAAAATTTAGGTCCTAGATCATGGCCTACATGGCCTATTGGTAAGTATAGACCTACGTTGAGAATAGTTTGTCTCAGTGTGTTAGCTTTGTCAATATCATGTATGATTGTGTACACATGTATCATTCATCATACAGTCGGTGTCGGTCACTATTCTACCGTCTGTGAGATTGTTCTCACCAATGACTGTTTAAAGGTGCATGTCCACTCAGTAGGCACACACTGTTCTTTATATCAGAGACATCATCTGAGACATATTCTGGCAAAATAAACATTCATTCACCATTACCCCACGTAGTGATTGACATTATGATACATTTTATATCAGACGTAAATTTCTACTCTTATATCAGGGGCGATAACCGTATTTCCTTAAAATGCTAACGGGCATTACTATTTATTATCTGTATTCAGGTGACGCATTTAATTAGAAATAATTAAAAATAGAATGCCTCATTTGCATATGAAAATAGCCGGATATTTATTTTTTGATGTGCAATGATATCATACTGTACAATCTGTCGAAAATATTATTTTTCAGGTGACGCATTTAATTAGTATAAATAATTAAAAAATATCGTGCATAATTTGCATGTGAAAATAGCTTTATACCACCGCGCGTCACTATCAGTAAAATAAATATTAATACATGATTATGTCTGTTTCGCGGGCACTCGTAATGTTTAGAACTGGTGGAATAGTGACACAATTATACGATTATTTAATTCCTATAAAGAACATGTTGTGCCTATTGAGTGGGCATGTAACTTTAAAGCGACTGTCTTAGATGTGATATCACCGCGCGTCATTATCAGTAAAATAAATGTTAATAAATGATTATATCTGTTTCGCGGGCACTCGTAATCTTTAGGACTGGTGAATATTGGCACAATTATACACTTATTTAATACCTATAAAGAACATTCTGTGCCAACTGAGTGGGCATGTACCTTTAATACCGTTGACCGATATTGTTCCTCACACGTTTAAGATGAACAGTGAGTCACAGATCGTGCGACAGAATCCTGGGGCAGCTCCAACATTTAGGTCTGGATGAAGAGTTGATTCTCAATTGTAAATCAGACAAACATGCTCATCAACCTACATGATCGCCAAAATAGGCTACATGCTGTTCTGGGACCACTCTGTAGCAGATTTCACCAACATTGCAAAGTATAATTTTTCTAGCAAAGTATTAGGCGGTGGGCCAGGAAGGCTCACCATGCACCCCCCCTTGGCAGAGCCAGATGGGTATCAAAATGTCCGTAAAGATGCCCTGAGTCAGAAAAAAAATATTTCAGTTGCATAAGTTGGGACTCACTATGCCTAATTTGCATAAATCCAAGATGGCCGCCATCGAAAAATGAAAATATGGCTATTGGCAATATATTCTGTTATGCATGAGATTTTGTTGAGGTTTCCACATCCAAATAGTTATTTCAAGGCAGGACGACTCAGATGCTTCCAATGCCGTACTACTAAAATGCAAAAGAGGCATGTATATATTCAAAATGGCCTCCAATTTAAAAAATTTGCTGTCTTTTTTAGTTTTTTTTTTTTTTTTGTTTTTTAAATAACTTTTGTGGACGTTTTCGAGACTTTAGTTCATAACTGAAGACACATGCTCTGTTATGTTCTAGCATACACCTGCATATTTAATAAACAGTTCTTCTGCTGCAGAAACTGGAACCCAATATGCCTAATTTGCATAAAACAAGATGGCCGCCATCGAAGAATGAAAATATGGCTATTGGCTATGTATTCTGTTATACGCGAGATTTTGATGAGGTTTCCACATCCAAATAGTTATTTTTAGGCAGGATGACTCTGATGCTTCCAATGCTGTACTACTAAAATGCAAAAGAGGCATGTATATATTCAAAATGGCCGCCAATTTAAGTGGTTTGCTGTCTTTTTTATTTTTTAGTTTTTTAAATAACATTTGTGGATGCTTTCGAGATTTTAGTTTACAAATCAAGACACATGCTCTGTCACGTTCTAGTATACACTTGGTTATTTAATAAACAATACTTCTGTATTTACTGTTATAACTCGACATATGGTATCATGTTAGTAGTGTTTAATTATCACAATTCCAATCAATCTACTTCTGCTGGACAGTACTAATGGACATAATCTGCATCTTCCTCATCTGAACTGTCGCCTGCTTCCATCGTTTCCTGAAGGATGTTAACCAACTCTGGCGGGTATTATTTCCCCGCTGGTCCATAAGGGTTCTAATGTTCCTTCCTCCAATGTCCAGCCATGTCCATCTGTTGGTTCTGGTGTAGTAGGCAGTGGTATGTGCGACTGTTTCCAGATAGCCACCTGGTAGTTAAATACACGTCATGTATGTTGATGCAGACAATCCTGACATGGTGGTAGTGAACCCATATCGACACTATTGGTAGGATCCAGTTTGTCATCACACTTTTCTTTCAGTTTGAACAGTCGGCACTGATTAATGTCTGAAAATCTGGGATTTCCGTACATAGAACATGTATGTTCCTCTAGCTTTTGGTACACAGCATCTGGAACATTCCCTGTATCACCTACACGCGCAATTGTCGGGATCAACTGTGGCTTCTTCGCCAATGACTTTATTGCGTTAACTTTCCCCTTGCCTTTAAAGGCACTTGTGGTGTCGCAGCCGGTGTACACGTGCAGAACCATGAGTGCCGTGCGATGTTCCTCCGAATACTGACTGGCGATGTCGCTAATATTCGGCAGTCTCTTCTTATTTCCTGACCCAGTGTCAAATATAATTTTTGTATCTTGTAGCTGTGACACGTAATGTAGTAGTACAACGAATATATCACTGTTTGGACTTCGTACTCTGATGTTTTGGTACCCTTTTTCCTGGCCGTACATGCAATACAGAATTACTCTGGTGTCTGTTTCCTCCTGAGTTGATTCGAACGCACTTATTTCGGTTGTCTCAGTTATGATACCATCAGCTGACGTGAACATGTATGCTTTACCGTCACATACCAGCATCACTTTCCTCCCACTGATCTTACTGGCCATGAAGTCCATGCTCCACACTTTGTAGATTACACGTACTAGCTGTTCCTTATTTTCACTGTTCATGAGAAAGAGATGCCAGTCTGCTGTACTAAAGATGACGTCTGCCTTCTTTGGCAACATATCAAACAACGCGACACTGATATCTTTGAAGTTAGGAGGGATCATTCAATGAAATAGCGCATTTCCATCTTGAATAACAAGTGTGATCTTGCAACGCTGATTGCACCCCTCTTCAACAGCTCAGTTGCTCCTGGATGCGATGTTTCTATGTTGGCAATGGAGACAAAATAGAATGTAAGGTACCGAGCTAATTTTGTCCGTCAAACTGAAGAAGATATCCGGCATAAGATGAAGACATTGGGCATACTGAGAAAAAGTTGTTTGTCTTAAACTGCCCGTATAAGTTGAAGTACAAGCCATACGTGATCCATGTAACACATCCATAGTTGTGCAGTTTTACCTAACACGCCATGGCGAACGTTTTCTCTGTACTCAACCAGCTGTCTAATGTAATTTGCTACTTCATCATCGCTGAGAACAGTTTTCATATTAACTTTCACATACGCTTTCAAAAACGTTTTCCTCATTTCCACTTGAAAGAAACTGATTTAAGAGCAATCTCTCCAGATCATCCAGGACATTTTTATGACAGTACATAGCTCGTCCATAGTGTTTGCCTTGACATTACACCTTGAAGTGATCCCCGCACCTATCAAGTCGGCTTCTAGAGAAAACACATCTGAGAGTCCCGAACCGTTCATTTTCTTTCCTAACATTTTCATGTAAGCACATGCCAATGTGAAATGTTCCAATCATGGCTATATGTGAGTTGTAACCTCTCTGGTCAGTTCCATATGATGGGCTATGCTTTCATACATACACCCAGATCAAACGTTGTGATTGTGTAGTCCTGTTCCAACTTCATTGGTCGTGTCTTCCGCATAACGTAGACACTCCTGAAACTATTTTGTAGTCCGTTATTGGCTTATTGATAACTGGATAGTAGTCTATTGTTGTCAGTTTTGTAGGTGTCTCTCCAGTTAAAGACACAAAGCCGGTCCATGCTGGTACTTTCCTGATCAGTTTTACTCTTGTGCAACCAAATCAATATCCAGAGCAGATTTCTGTTTGCTATTTCATTATTTATTTCACCAGTTTCAGGATGCGTCCACTGGATGACTTCATATCCTGGACTCCTACGTAGCGTAATGACACACTCAGGTAGAGTTTCTACCGATTCCAGTTTCAGCGAGCGAGTTTTTTATCTTTGACACTGTTGGTATTTCTGGTACGACTCCGCCATGATCGTTTTCATAGTCAATGTGCTGCATCATTATACCATGAGCTGTATGAATTGACCCCTTTCCAGTTAGATCATTAATTAGTTGATCGAAGTTGTCAAATTCAGAGTGAAAGATTGATGGCACATTGGGGTTACAAACTATTTGAGTCGTGAGTAGTGTTGATGTGTGTTGTAATGCTTCAGCTATAGCTGTTTCGAGTTCAAGGGAGACGGAATAATTTTCGGAATGTCCCAGACGATTCAACAACGTTGTGAGTTCTGCACTACGAAACATATGTCTAAGAGTCATGCACGCCATTATGTGCTTAGGCATTTTCCACTGTCCATTGGTTACTGCTCTGCATATGTCTTACCCAATGGAACACACAAGTCGGGAAACTTTTGTAGACTGTACACCTAATTTGCCTGACAAAACATAGTTCAAAAACCGTTCAAGCGCAGGGGGTAGCACATTTGTTGTCATTGCTTCAAGCTCCTGAACTACTGGGGGCCCATCTCAAATCATCCGTGTTTATATATGCCTCAGGAATTACACTTCTGAGATATGATGCAACTTCTTCTAACACATTTTTCGATCGTAGCACATATGCACATTTAACAGCACTTTCTATATCTGTATACAATGAGCTATATACAATGTAATATTGGTATTTTCCCGTCTTATCGAGCTTACAAAATGCTATTTCAGGGCTGTATTTTTCATTCTTTTCTAGCTTTGCTTTCAGGTTGTCACTTCTATAGTCTGGGTTTGAAAATTCGGTATATTTTGTAGAGCTGTAACGATAGTGGTCACGCAGTACACTGAGTTGTATGCAGATTATGTCCATTAGTACTGTCCAGCAGAAGTAGATTGATTGGAATGTGATAATTAAACACTACTAACATGATACCATATGTCGAGTTATAACAGTAAATACAGAAGTATTGTTTATTAAATAACCAAGTGTATACTAGAACGTGACAGAGCATGTGTCTTGATTTGTAAACTAAAATCTCGAAAGCATCCATTAAAAAAACTAAAAAATACAGCAATCCACTTAAATTGGCGGCCATTTTGAATATATACATGCCTCTTTTGCATTTTAGTAGTACAGCATTGGAAGCATCCGAGTCATCCTGTCTTAAAATAACTATTTGGATGTGGAAACTTCATCAAAATCTCGCGTATAACAGAATATATAGCCAATAGCCATATGTTCATTCTTCGATGGCGGCCATCTTGTTTTATACAAATTAGGCATATTGAGTTCCAGTTTCTACAGCAGAAGAACTGATTAAATATGCATGTGTATGCTAGAACATGACAGAGCATGTGTCTTCAGTTATGAAGTAAAGTCTCGAAAACGTCCACAAAAATTATTTAAAAAAATAAAAAAGACAGAAATTGTTTAAAATTGGTGGCCATTTTGAATATATACATGCCTCTTTTGCATTTTCGTAGTACGGCATTGGAAGCATCTGAGTCATCCTGCCTTAAAATAACTATTTGGATTTGGAAACCTCAACAAAATATCATGCATAACGGAATATATTGCCAATAGCCATATTTTCATTTTTCGATGGTGGCCATCTTGTTTTATGCAAATTAGGCATATTGAGTTCCAGTTTCTGCAGAAGAAGAACTGTTTATTAAATATGCAAGTGTATGCAAGAACATGACAGAGCATGTGTCTTCAGTTATGAACTAAAGTCTCGAAAGCGTCCACAAAAGTTATTTAAAAAGCTAAAAAAGACAGCAAATTCTTAAAATTGGCGGCAATTTTGAATATATACATGCCTCTTTTGCATTTTAGTAGTACGGCATTGGAAGCATCTGAGTCATCCTGCCTTAAAATAACTATTTGGATGTGGAAACCTCAACAAATTCTCATGCATAACAGAATATATTGCCAATAGCCATATTTTCATTTTTCGATGGCGGCCATCTTGGATTTATGCAAATTAAGCATAGTGAGTCCCAACTTATGCAACTGAAATATTTTTTTTCTGACTCATGGGCACTTTACGGACATTTTGATACCCATCTGGCTCTGCCAAGGGGGGGGGGGGGGGGGGGTGGGGGGGTGGGGGCATGGTGAGCCTTCCTGGCCCACCGCCTATATACTTTGAGGGAGTAATCATTTATTTTTCCTGAAATGCATTATTTCATACAGAACTAACGACTTCATATATTTGATGATTAAAATTAAGTATGCAGAATTATTATACTGAATTTATTACATTATCACAGCCAAAATGGCTGTGATAATGTAATAAATTCAGTATAATAATAATTAATAAATTTATCCTTAAATTAAAAATGTCTCCCTCAAAGTATACTTTACTAGAAAAGTATACATACTTTGCAATTTTGATGAAATCGGCTACTGGTCGGAAGTGTCGTAAATGCACATGTCCCATTTCTCAACGGGCGGCTGTAATGTTGCAATGCTGGATCTGTGACCTATTTCACCAACATTGCAAAGTATGCTTATCTAACAAAGTATACTTAGAGGGAGAAAGTTTCAATTTAAGGATACATTTATTAATTTTTATTATACTGAATTTATTACATTATCACAGCCATTGGCTGTCATAATGTAATACATTCAGTATACTAATTCTGAATAATCATCAAATATATGCAGTGGTTAGTTCTATATGAAATAATGAATTTTGGGGGAAATAAGTGATTACTCCCTCAAAGTATACTTTGCTATATAAGTATACTTTGTAATTTGATGAAATCGGCTACATGACGTTTGGCCAGGAATGAAATCTGCATACACATGACTCGTGTGGCTGTGACTGGAGAACTGGGGCTTATGTGATTGTTGAACTGTGTATCTCATACCTCTACATATCATGTAGCTTGTTAGAAGCATGAATGCTGTTTCATTGATGAAAATTGGCGAACAATGCAGATCCTGACCAGACTGTGTGGATACCCCATTTTCCCAGTCACAACCACATATATATGAAATGTATAGTAATATGACAGTAATGCTAGTTACGAGACTGAATGGCGAATGCAGCCATGGGCGGATCTAGAGGGGGGGGGGGGGGTGTCCCTCCCCCGTTCAGCCACGGAGTTTACATAAATCACAGTTTACCAACAGTTGAAGTCTAAATTTAAAGGCCGAAAAACACAGGAAAGTGCATTTCGAAGAGCTCAAAAATAGGACAACCCGCTAGTTGCGAACGGCAACTCTTGCAATTACTCCTGTACGTAGCTAGCTACGGACGGTACGGGAGTAATTACAAGAGTTACCTTCGCAACTAGACAACCCACCCTCCCCCCGTTCCCCAAATGCTGGATCCGCCCCTGTGCAGCGTAGGTTTTGATGAAAGACTAGTACTCTTATTCTAGAAAAGTCTTGTGGTGTGGGAAAGCCGACCCTACTTATGATATGTCGCCGATCGTGCACGTTTAAATTGCCGCGTTTTACCTACAAATGTTTTTATTAAAGCCGAACCTCCCTATCTAGAATTTTTCCTGACCGTTTCCTGCACCACCGGTTTTTAAGGCATTTCTCCCGCCACTGCCACATATGGAGTCCATAATCGTGCTATGATTTGTTTTTTCTTGGTGTTGTTAAACATACACCAAATGCAGCTCTTAAGCCGGGGAAATGGCTAGGCAGCCACCGATTGTACGTCAATGGAAAACGGTCTTGCAATGTGGACACGTATTTGTAATACGCAATCCACGAAAATAAATAAACGTATAGCAGTATGGGCTAATAGTAAGTCAAGCTCGTCTTGTAGTAATTGGTATTTTCACTTTAAATATAAGCTGTCCATCTGTAATATCACTGAACATATGCATATCAATACAGTAGCACTGAAGAGAACTTTAAATGAACTAGTTACGAAATATCTCATGGATAAGTATATTGTTGATTGGTGGTTGTCTATTAATAGGGTTATTAATGTGTTTTTTTTTTAGCATTTTCATAATTTGATGCCTTTGTATATTAACATCCGTTTGTGGTTTATTCAAGTCTTTTAATATACTTTTAGACAGGCGAAGAAACATTAGCGTATTCTTCTTTGCAGTGTCACGATTAGCGGTAGCTATGCAACATGGGACGTAAGAAAGAGATGATCGAACAGTTAGCGGTTATCATTGCCACTGATTGTTTTAACCAGGATACGCGCGGTGGAAGCGGTAACTGCGCCTGGTTTATGTTTTGTTTGCTCGAGATTTTTTTCTTAACCATGTTAACATACCAAACAAATACATTATTAAATATTCATTTGTTACGATAGTTACGATGCTCATCCATGTATTCATATATCAGAGAACTGTAGCATGGCATCGCAAAAAATACCGATCCTGTGAAATGTGTCGATTCGGGCGCAACACATTTGTGACACCATGGGCTGACTGTGTTAACTCTATTACACGAGTATATAAGCATATGCATGTTTGTATATGATTATGTGTATATATAGTCAGTATATAGTATATATAATATGCATGCAGTCATTTACAGAGTATTGATATTCGTGATCATTTTATTTGTCTCTTGTAATTCTTATTGAATGGCAATTGTACATATACCCGCATTTTATTAATGTATGTAGTTTATGTTGTTCAATTGATGAGACCTAACTAAACTATCTATCTTATAATATATATATGGAGGGTGTCACGGTTATTTGGATAGCTGTTTGAAGTGGTTTGTGTCAATAATATAAGCACACAGCTTAATATTTGTTACAGCCAAATCACATTTAATTTAATTAAGCGCGAATGACCATGGACAACTGAGATATATTTCTCGTCTTATATTATTTTTAATTAAGGGAAAGTTTGTAAAACACATTTTGGGCTAGCCCTGTAATTCCAGATTTCTATGTGTTTAATGATGATACATGTAGCAAGGTGTAACCTATTTCACCAAAATTGCAAAAAGTTTACTTATTTTGCGAAGTACACTTTGAGGGAGAAATTTTCACGGATAACTTTAATAATTTGTATTATACTTAATTTATTACATTATCACAGCCATTTTGGCTGTGATAATGTAATAAATTCAGTATAATAATTCTGCATACTTTTAATCATCAAATATATGCAGTCGTTAGCTCTATATGAAATAATGCATTTCGGAAAAAAAAAGATTACTCCCTCAAAGTACACTTTGCTATATAAGTATACTTTGCAATTTTGTTGTCGGTGATTATGCTGTTCCCCAGACGATACATTGACAAACATGTCATATACGCCCCATTTTGTCATGACCTCTCACTTATTCAAACCACTGTCTTGAGTGGATAGTTTGTAATGTGGAATTCAAACACAACGAAATTGGGGTCAAGGATCTTTAACCTCATTATTATTTAACTATTTGTGCACGGTTGTAGGTATATATCAGAAACCAGTAATGGATACATTAAATTATGATTTCCAATAGTTGTATATAGTTTGTATACATAACGTTCATTCTTATCGCCAGGATAAATCAAAGTACTGAAAGTGCTGAAATATGTTATCGCTACAAAAACTGCGGAACTAGACTGAGAAAGTTGCATTCTTTCTCAACCATCATCCAGAGGCAAATGTACTGTGATGGTGCAAACCCATTCCCATACATACGTTTTCTCTAGAATAAATTACTGTTTGAAACTCCCAGAAAAAAAGTGTACGATGCTGGCGACTAACTGTTCACTGCTACCTAACTGTGAGAACTAAAGATAATAGCTGCTATATACGGGGCGCCATGCAGGACAGGTTAATTATGTGTACAAAATTGAGTTTTGTAACACTAAAAATCACAAAATTCAATTCTGTGTCACAAAATTCAATTCTGTCAATTCTGTGTCACAAAATTGAATTCTGTGTCACAAAATTGAATTCTGTGTCACAAAATTCAATTTTGTGAAGACATAATTCATTTTTGTCCACAAAAATTAGTTGCGTATGTCATCTCTACGTTGATTGGTTGAGATCGGTCTTAGTCCATTTTACTAGATGGTGGAGTACACTTGCAGGTTTAAATATTTCAATGCGAAAATATAACCCAATATATCAATATTATACTTCTTTATGGACAGTTATTTTGGTTATATTATGATTACAAATGAGTGGTCACACCATATAAGCATATATACTTTGAAGGAGAAATAAGAAAAATATTCAGAATTTTCCCTCAATTATGTAAACAGGGTCAAACATAAAGTAGCCGGGACATAGCTAGACCTGAGAGCATGCCCATATATAGAGAATACCAGGCTAGTGTATTTTGATATCAAGTTTATCAGGCAAGGCTAGGAAACGCGTAGGAATTCCGAGGCTTGCCGAAGAATTCCTACCGTTTCCGAGCCGAGCCTGATAAACTTGATATTAAAATACACTAGCCTGGTATTCTATTTATCAGGTAACGTTTTATGCTCGAAAATGACATTAGATGACGTCGTATTCTAACAGTAGATCTAACCTTGTGAAACAAATGGTATTGGATCTGTGTCTACTAGTTGCGAAGTTACGTGTTCGCAACTATGTGTCTACATGCATTATTTACAGTATACACCATCTTAGTACATGTATCCATGGTATCTACACAAATACTACAAATGGTTTCCTCAAATGGCCCAATACACACATTCTGTTTATAAACACAGACAGCAGTCAGAACACAGGCCACAGCGCGTGTATTATTGATTTAACTGGGGCAAATGTACCTTGCGATACACACTAAATGACGTCAGTACTCCCGGGAGATCTACATGTACATGAATTATGTGTACAATTATAACGCAAATGAGTTTAAATACGAATGGGTTTGTCAACGTTTGACTGTTTGGAGATAGTTGAAGCAAAATGGCAGAATGAGAAATGAATCATCGGCAGAATGAGAAATAAATCATCGACATTGAATGTGTAGATCGGCGACCGTGACCCATTTCTCCAGTGAAGTTTCTGACCAATGGTAGTCCTTCTTACATGCGTGTGCAGAATTGACAGAATTGAATTTTGTGACACAGAATTGAATTCTGTGACACAGAATTGAATTTTGTGGACAGAATTGAATTCTGTGGCACAGAATTGAATTTTGTGTCACAAAATTGAATTCTGTGACACAAAAGTGAATTTTGTGACACAGAATTGAATTTTGTGGCACAGAAGTGAATTTTGTTGACAAAATTGAGCCATGTCCCACTTGGCGCCCCGTAGCTATAGTCATACGCACGAAATGTCTTGATTCGTATTTTACAGAATTTAACTGATAAACTGAGCACACAACTGAAAACAATAGAGAATAGTTATGTAGAGTTTTAGATACAAAACAAGACATACTAAAACGTCATAAGATAAGTTGGGCACTATTGTCTTGGTCGTACTCGCCGTTTGGTCGTAGCACGACCAATGGCTGCCCCCACAGAAATTTGCGTGACACAATATGCTATCTCAAGGGAGGTAACATATAAAAAATCTAAGTACTGAAAGTACTGAACATAGGGTACTACAAGATTACACTAGATTGATTGATTGATTGATTGTTGGTGTTGCAGTTTCATTAACCCTTAAAGGTACATGCCCACTCAGTAGGTACAAACTGTTCTTTACATCAGATACATCATCTGAGACATTTCCTGGCAAAATAAACATTCATGCGCCATTATCCCACGTACTGATTGGCATTATTATACATTTTATATCAGACGTAAATTTACACACTGATATCAGGGGCGATAACCGTGTTTGCTTAAAATGTTAACGGACATTACTATTTAATCTCTGTATTTATGTTATGATGTGCAATGATCATGCTTTACAATCTGTCGAAAATATTATTTTTTCAGGTGACGCATTTCTTTAGTATAAATAATTAAAAAATATCATGCCTCATTTGCATATGAAAATAGGCTGATACCACCGCGCGTCACTATCAGTTATACACTTATTTAATTCCTATAAATGACATTTTGGGCTTACTGAGTGGGCATGTACCTTTAAAGCGCTGGAAACGACAATTGTCGTCTGCTGTTTTAAGTACTTTTTATATTTTCTCCTCAAAAACATACTGAGACGATTCTACTGCGCTGCCAAAACAGGTTTGTAAAGAGATTAAAATATACAAAATGAGCAGACGGCAATTTTATTTTTCAGCGTTTTAATGGTTAAGGGGTAAACTATTGATATAGCACAACTTGAAGTACAGTATGCACTGCTACAGTATGTACCAAAACATTCAACAACATTACAGATTATGCATAGCAATATCAGAAAGATACGGTAACACATATACTAGACATCATCAATTCAAGTACACAGATTCCAGATATCTATGATCATTATAGATATATTGAAAACTGATTGAAGAGCAATAGTTACAATAATTCCGCCACGGAAGCGGTGTCGCGCCTGAAAATGTCTTATCGGTACATCGCCAAGTTTACTTCTGTTTTGTGAATGAAATAGTTGGCCCCGGATCGAGTATATTAAAACATACAAATGACGTCATTGGGGAAACCGCTGACAAAATTTTCAATGTATGGAAGCCCAAACTTGTTAGATTTTTTGTTGTCGTATTTCAGTACTTGCATTAATATGGGTATTACTATTCGCTGGATGTGTTATACTGTCATTAATTTGTTCCCTGACTGTAAGTTATCACCTTAAATACTGACTTATTGACCCCCTTCCCTGAACGTAGAATTGACACTCATGTTGGCGTGTATTGACAAATGTCAATCAGGCCGTATTCGGGAATGTCACTAAAATCCGCTGTAAATCCATCGATAGAGAGAGAGAATGAGGATTAAACATCAGTTAGACCTACACGTGCGAGTTTTGTTTCGCACAGGTGTCGGGTGAGTTTAAAAATAGGCTGTCGGAAGGTCAAACTTGATGTAGTTTGTGTGTTAAACGCGTCGCTTGTTTCGGAGAGTATTCGGAGGGGAGTTAACTCTGTTACTAAATTTAGCGATGACCGCAAATGGGGGCAAATCACACGCAACAAAATAATCCGATGTATTTTTGTACGTATAACATCCGTTGTTGATATTGTGCAGTGCAAGTAGTTTTTCATAATATTATTTTCAATTAGCGGTTGCGTATGACAGTTAAACGTTGAGTAACACAATGCATTTTGTTGTTATGGTTACTCCTGGGGCGTGGCTAACTTTCGGAGGCGATCCCTATACATAGGTGTATACCCTATGTAATCAATAAATGCTGAGTGTGAAAATAGAACCCGTGACCTGACTTTATTAGCCTGGGGCAATGCATATGACGCGATCTGTATTTAGTGGGTCATCACCATTGATTTGTTCCTATATAAACTAATCAGTTACCACATATTTTACTATTATCTGTTACTGTCATTGTTCGTATGGATGTTGCAATTGTGGTCCGGACCTATTTCCCCATAACCTGCACCCGGTCTGATTCAGTGCGGTTATACCTTTACACACTTGCAATGTAGTTGTTTAGCGTGTCCGTGTTGGTTGGAAAAATCGAAGTAACATGGAATCCTTGCTTACGGACCCATGCATATAAAATCAAAGTACTGAAATTACTGAAACTAGGTTAGCGCCACAAGATTACTAATAAGTATTATTTATTTATATAATGATGTTAACCCTTAGACCGCTAATTCAAATTCCGCATTAGCTCGAATTTTTTTGTCACTTTTCGACGCCATTTACCAAAAAAATGTCTGATTTTCTAAATCAATATTGGCGAAAAACGGCGATAAGGGAGGTAATTCCGGAGCCGGGGTCATTTGTGACAGTGACTGTAGACAATGGACTTGTGGTATTTGTGGCCAGTGTAGACGCTGATCTGGTGCTACACACCCGCGGCCTGTTTGGCATATATATTGTTTGTTTGAAGGAGGAAATATGTTTTACTCCCTGAATGGCAAACATTGCAGGCCAAGACGAAACAGCGCGTATGAGAAAGTATGTTGTTTTCACAAGAGCATATACAAAAGTGTTGCAGCTCATATAGAGACGGGACCACATAGAGACCACATATAGTTGTCTCATATAGAGACGGGACCACAGTTTAAAGTCTCATCCGACAGACCAGAGGGATGGAAATATTATGAAAGTATTTTCCGATGCCCTAGGCGAGGTTTGAACCCACAACCTGGATTGGCAGAGACTGAGCACAGTGTTGCCTTACACTTCCTGATTTTTCGAGCACGAGTACATACTCAGAATGCTAATTATAGTCCCGGGTATTGCACATTCTATGTATGTTGCATGCATGTGTGACCTCCACCCTCATAAACCTCCGCAGTGTGTTCGTCATATTGTACTCGGAATTAGGCAGATAGACGAGCTAATTTGCTTATTCATTACACATGTGTAATATGACACTGTAGGCACAAAATGTTCGTTATAGGAATTAAATAAGTGTATAATTGTGTAACTATTACCAGTTCTAAAAATTACGAGTGCCCGCTATACAGATATAATCATTTAGTAATATATATTTTACTGATAATGACTCGCGGTGGTATCAGGCTATTTTCATATGCAAATGAGGTATGATATGTTTTAATTATTTATACTAATTTAAACCTGAAAACATTACAAAGTGCACATCGAACAATAAATACAGATACTAAATAGTAATGTTCGTTAACATTACTAGGAAATACGGTTATCGCCTCTGATATCAGTGTGGAAATTTACGTCTGATATAAAATGTATAACAATATTAATCAATACGTGGTGTAATGGTGAAATAATCTTTATTTTGCCAGAAAATGTCTCAGATGATGTCTCTGATATAAAGAACATTTTGTGAAATAGCCTGATACCACCGCGCGTCACTATCAATACAATAACTATTACTAAATGGTTATATCTGTATAGCGGGCACTCGTAATTTTTAGAACTGGTGGAATAGTGACACACTTATACACTTATTTAATTCCCATAAAGAACATTTTGTGCCTACTGAGTGGGCATGCACATTTAATACACTGCATCCGCACAGTCTGATCAGGATCTGCACTATTCGTAATGTTATCAATGAAACACACCAAACATGCTTCTAACACGCAATATAGATATATTACAGTGGGGTCAGCGTGTAAGTGCACACACGAACGAACAGACACGCTGACCCCACTGTAGGTCAGTGTTGGTTTTCTAGCGAACTCACCATCCTCTCCGAAGATCGCGCGTTAAAATTCCCGTGTACCTCACCGGATATAAACGTCCCGCACAAAGGTGGTTACAAAACGACTACCATTTTTTGGAATTAATAGTATAGGTATTACTATCTTGCACTGAAATAAATCATGCGTTTCAGACAGGAGAAACGTGCTAGTAAGCTTCAGTTTAATTTACAAATACAAACATACACACTAGAATGCAAGTGACGCCATTGACAAATAACGTGATGCTGTTATAAATAAAAGGCGATATTGTTTTTCGTCCCTTTGAACGATTTGTGTATTACGTGACGTCGACGTCGTTATCGCTGACAACGAATTACGTTAGCGTCAGACTTTAAGTCCCGCTAGCAGAGTGAACGTTCATTTTCACGCTTGCAATATAAAACCATTATTTAACGCATATAAACGGCGAATTCGTTGATAGAGCTGAAATATCATGAATGTTCATGGTACTGAAGGCAATACAGCCAAGATCGACGACAAAATCATGGAAAATCAGGAGTTATTGAGCGCCAGGAGGATACAATGGTTCTCTGGGAAATTCGAACGAGATGCAGAGGCAAAGTCCAAGACGTACATCGGCGACAAAGGTCGCGTAGAATACCTGGGCGGGGTAGAGGGCGTTACTGTGGGGAGTGACGGGAAACTTGTTATTGATGAAGTGATCAAGCGTTCCAGGTGGGGCAAATGGCTGGTTAAGAAGTTGGAGAAGGAGGGAGAAGAGTGTACACAGACATATCTGACTGGAAGAGCGCGGGTTTGCGACCAAGCTCAGAACATTGTGGAGCCGAAGGGCGGCTGGAGGAAACAACAACAGAAGGAACAGACATCACAGCCACTGGAGAAGACAACGAGTCAGAAGGGCAAGAAGTCAAAGCCATCCGAACAACAGGTAACAATATGATTTGATCACTGTATCTTCATGAGTAAAACAAGTAACAAAAAAAATTGAATGAAGTCAACCACATTCAATTTGGAAATATCCTAAAAAGCAATACATATAAATAATTCATTTCGCAATTCATGTTTGTTAAGGATTTATTGTAGCATGAAACAACTTTCGAAGTTGCTGAATAAATTTACAGAATATTGAATGATATGGAAGACGTTTTTCCATCACTTATTCGTGACTGATATGATGAGTATTATACGTATGCCCATTACCACTGGACGATTATTTAATATCTGGGACCCAATATACCAGATGAGTTTTAGTTACTGGTTGTATTTACGAAATTAATGTACTATTAAGTTATCATGTATAAACATAGCAATACATTTGCAAACACTTACAGGTTAACGTTAGCGACAAGGCTGGTGGGGTTTCCACAAACAGCGACCGCTGCAGATAAGGTTGCAGTGACCGAAGGTACAGCTAAATCTCAGGCCAAAGTTACCGTACCAACACGCCCGACTGCTGACGGGAACCACGGGAAGAATGCTGTCATCGTCCGTGAGATGCATGCGGTCCCAGCACTGAATGTAACCACCCGTGTAGGCTATGATGTCAATAGTCCTACTCCAGAAAAGCCAACAGTTGCCACCGCCGCCCGTGCTGGTCACGATGTCAATGGTCTTACTCCAGACAAGCCGGCAGCTGTCAACACCGCTCGGGCTGGTGACGATGCCAAGAGTCCTACTCCAGAAAAGCCGACAGCTGCCAACACCGCCCGTACATGTGACGATGTCAAGAGTACTACTCCAGAAAAGCCGACAGCTGCCAACACCGCCCGTACAGGTGACGATGTCAAGAGTCCTACTCCAGACAAGCCGGCAGCTGCCACCGCCGCCAGTGCAGGTGACGATGTCAAGAGTCATATCACAGAAAAGCCGGCATCTGACAACGCCGCCCGTGCGGATCACGATGACAAGAGTCATATACCAGAAAAGCCGGAAGCTACCAACACGGCCAGCACAGGTCGCAATGTTATTAGTCCTACTCCAGAAAAGCCGGATGCTGCCAACACCGCCCGTGCAGGTCACGATATCAAGCGTCCTGTCCCAGCAAGGCCCGCCGCCAGTGCAATATCTGATGGAGATAACCGCATGTCCATCGACATCGACATGCATATCTATGTGGAGGCGGCGATACTGGGGTGGCGATGGGGGCAGTGGATGTCCCAGGTGCTGCACCCTGGAGGGGAGGGCAATGGGAGCCGGGTCTGTGAGGAGATAGAGAGGGGAAGACGGCTTGCTGTATACACGGAGAAGTTCAGGGCGAAATGGAGGACGGAGCTGGCCAGGAGAGAGGAGGCGCTGAAGAATATACAGGTACACTCAGAATAATACAGTTATGGCAATAAACAACGCATACTTATTCACTTAATAAATGTCTTCCAGGGGAGACGCAGACACACATTTAATTCCAAGAGACGGGGATCAGTTTATTTCAGAATAATTCACAACCGCCTCGGAAATACCAGTTCTGAATTAGTAAATCCATTCAATTTGTTTTAAAGTTATGCATTAAAATACAGTGGATACTTATATCCTTCACATGCTTATACTAGGACATGGACATATAACGCTCTGTTCTTGCTCTACATCATTTCTGCCGTTTAACTTAAGCGCACATTTGCGCACATAACTCATCATGCACAGTGCATTATTATTCATATATAAATACTTTCAGGGTAAATATAATAAGAAGACTAGCGGTGCTCGTGCAAAGGCATGGTTTAATGCTAACAACTCGGAGGCGGTAGACATCCGGAAAACCAATTTGGATGACAAAGTCGCAAAGGCAACACCACCGGCCGGTGGTGAAGTGAATGGAGCAACTGGCAGAGCGTATCAGGCGCCGAAGACAGGTGCCAAGTATGAAGCGGGCCCGAATACCGCCGCTTCTTCAGATGACGTCCAAACTCCCAAGTCCAACAATCGCGACGCAGCCAACGCCAGTAGAGATGGCGATGCGATTATACCAGCAACTGATGCCACGACGCACGGTGACGATGCGACAATGGAGGCTACATCTATCCTGCTGACTATGTGTGGACACTTCGGTGAGTTGACAATTCTAGATGAACGAAACATTAATCCACAAAACAGATCGTATACAGTGGAACCTCTCTAAACCGGACACCCTGTGAAGTCCCCAGGGTGTCCGGTTTAGAGAGGTTCCACAGTAATTAAGCACCCCATGAACAATTTCTGTCATTTTCAACACCGAATAGACACGAATGTGATATAAATTACAGTGAAACACATCTAACTTAAACATAATAAGGTCCACATGGTGTCCGGTTTAGAGTGATTCCACTGTCGTTTATAAAGATCATTAGTTATTAAGGTGTATGTGCACGTGGAGACAACAACAACAGCAACAACACGTACTGAAACATCCAGAAGCCCTCCGATTCAAAGTACGTATTCTTTTATTTTGTCCTTATTATGTAACGGATTTTGATGAAATATGGCGCATCAAATGCATCTTGTTAAGCTACATTTGGTGGTCTCGGTACGTTGGCCCAAACTTCTGTCGTTTTTGCGAATAATCAATGTTCGTGTCTACTGACACGGAAATAGATTCTTCGCAAAAAATACATAAGTATTGACGAACTCCCGGGACCACCAAATGCGGCTCATGAGGAAGCGTTTGCTACGCCCTATTTCATAAAAATCCGTTGCCTATTAAAGGAAAATATCAAATAATACTTACTTTGGAGTGGGCGCGCTTTCAATACTTTCAGCCAGTGTTGTTGTAACCACGTGATCATGCACCTTGGTATTGTTTTCCTGTGTACTACAACGTGGATACTTTTCACCGATGTTTCTGACATTTATGAACGAAGTTACCGATTTAATAAATTCTATGCTGATTACATTCTTTATTCAAGGCAATGCGACGAAATAGTATCCATCATATATGAGATACGCCATGTGATTTTGTGTATTTGGACATCTGCGTAATTTCATGAAATACGTTTACAAAATTTACAATATTTTCCGTAAATAAAGTCACTGAAAATGTTGTCAACTTTTGACGCCATTTACGGATAATATAGTACATTTTGTACAAAATCACATGGCGTGTCTCATATGTATTTGACTGAAAAAATGGAGCTTATGGGATGTGTGACCAGTGTAGCTCCTGGTCAAATAGTGCAAATAGTTTCATTGATGGCATGGAATGGCGAACAGTGCAGGTCCTGATCAGACTGTACGACTCACATGTTGGCCGGAATCTACACTGGTCGCAAACACATAAGCTCCATTTATCAAGTCACAGACACATATAGTCCATTTCAATATCGGCACTGGTTTCAAAGACAAATTCCTTAGATGCGTCTCTTTCTGACACACAGGGGAAGACGCCGGCTGTCTAAACAAGACCAGACACGGAGATGACGTCACGGATGGGAAGACTGTTGACGTCAGCAGTGGATGCTACATAAGCCCCTATATACACGGTACGTACATTAGCTCGGTGACCCTGTGTCTTCAGTGTCAACTGTCCGTCTGACCTTTAATTTGCATAATTATTTTGGAATGTTCCATTATCTCAATTAAATAGTTGTATAAACACATGTACGTACTATGTCAATCTGCACGGACATAGTCATTGTGCATCGACGCACACAACTTATTATATACGTACAGTACTACAGGGGGCCGTTTCACTAAACTTCGTACGACTAAAATGTTCGTAAGTGCCAATTTAGGATCGTCTGGGAATTTCAATTGATGGATTTACATTTATTGGACATAGGCTGCATGTGCAGCCTATGCTCAATAAATGTAAATCCAATAATTCTTTACAAGACATTGTTAATGTGGAATTTACAGACTATCATATTTTTGCACTTACGAACATTTTAGTCGTGCGAAGTTTAGTGAAACGGGCCCCAGTTCTCGTGATTAGGTACAAATGTAGTAATTGATTTTCGAATGTATTCTGTCTATATAATACACATGAAGGTTGGAAGTATTTTATTGTCGTCTCTCAGGCACATACAATGCATTTCTACTATGGCCCCATATTCTGCAAACCATAGAGAAAGATGCCACTCGTTTCAACCCTTAGAATGTGAATTACATTTTTTCGTCTGCTGCTTATTTCTTACTTTCAATTTTTATCAACAAAAACATAGTTTGAAAGCACTTTAGAATCATTTCCAATGGAAATGATTAAAAAATGCTGCCTAACAATGTTTTATTGAGAATAAAGTCAAAATATGAATCAACAGCAGACGACAATTTTTGTTTCCCAAATTGTAAAGTTAATAGTCTACGTCCGCGTGAATATTCGGGTAAAGTCCAAGCAACCATCCAAATGGCTGATTACCTTCTTTACTGGATTACTGGATGGTTTGCCTATTGAAGGAGGAACAACGAAGACACCGATCAGACTGCGCGGATCTGCAGGCTGACCTGGGTCTTCAATGATCGCATGAACATTATCGTTTTGTCATATGTGGCAGCTGTGACTGAAGAAATGGGACTTGTGGGTTTTGCGACCAGTGTAGATCCAGATCAGCCAGTGCATCCGCACAGTATGATCAGGATCTGCCCTGTTTGCCATTCGTTTAATGAGACATCCATCATGCTTCTAACAAGCAACATAGGTCGTTATTAGGCTACATGTGCGCACGATTTGACCAGGAGCTACACTGGTCACAAAGCCAATTTCTCCAGTCACAGCCACATATTAGCCCGTTTCTGCTTCAGAATATGATTGGATCGTTGGCAAGCCCTGGTATGACGATATGTTGATCTAAGACTGAGGAAGAAGCCAGAGCACACGTCGAGGACTATCTACTATACACATGAATCATTTAAGTTTTTATTATTTCTAATTTATCAAAGATATCCGACAGAAATACACAGAGTAAAATAAGTGTGCTAAACTAAATGGTCTTGTTCGTTTTGATTTGTTTTAGTTAACATTACCATGCAGTCCTGTGTTCAATTTATTCCATATCGAGATTTGTACTCGAAATCAAACAAATGACCTGGGGCCCGTTTCACTAAACTTCCTACGACTAAAATGTTCGTAAGTGCAACATTTTGATAGTCTGTAAATTTCACATTAACACTGTTTTCTTGTAAATAATTGTTGGATTTACATTTATTGAGCATAGGCTGCATATGCAGCCTATGCTCAATAAATGTAAATCCATCAATTCAAATTTGCAGACGATTCTAAATTTGCGCTTACAAACATTTTAGTCGTAATAAGTTTAGTGAAACGGCCCCCTGATGCCGAGCATCAAAACATAGTCCTACTTAGAAAACAAGAAAATGTGGCCTGTCGGCACAGGAATGCCCCCGGTGGCAGATTGGAGAAATTGTGGCAAACTTAATTAATCAAAAGTGATAAGTATTCATAAGCACAGTTGTCAAGGTGAAATGGTGAAGGTCATATTAAGGACAGCATGGATTCATGTGTGGCATTTGTCCATAGGTTTGATGTCCGTCAGACTGTGATACATATACTTCGAGTAAACCGAAGTTCGAAGTAACAAAATCTGAACAACCTCGAAATATTGCCATAAACGTTACGGGACGCAACTCCCATACGACCTGTGACACACGGAGTTACACTTCAGCAACTATAATGTGTTTTCTTGCGTTTGCCTATACACGCATGAACTAACTATACACATCTGTATTATCAGGGTGGAACAAGAAAAGACAATTCAAAGCAGTAAAGTAACATTTTATTATGTTTAATACATAAAGCATGTGTAAACCGGAAAACATCCACACACCATCGCACCGACGACAATAAACCAACAGTACTATCCTACTATATGTGCCTGGGAGAGAATGAGCCGGAAAATCAGCGGCTGAATCTAATCAACAGTTGCTCCCTCAATACACAGCATCGGTGCGGCGTGTGTCCGGCCACATGTTGAAGTGACGGACCATGGTCTATTCATACATTAAATACACAAAAAGAAAGCATCAGTAAGTCAACAAATAAGCTAAACAATGCTTTTACTCCCTCCTATACACATTACTGTGTTATAAGATGGAGTAAAAAAATGCCAGCGTATTATTTTCTCACTTATTGATGTTTTTAGGTATATTTAATGTATGTATATACAATGTACCTTGGTTCGTTACTTCAACCTCTGTGCCAGGCAGCTCTGCTCAGAGATCATCAGGCAATATAAAATTAATGTACTAAATTTAAGCCAGATTACTTAACTACAATATACATGTATTTGAAGATAAATCATTAATTATTGTTTATTAACACTATTTACAAAATCTGTTAATAAAAAGTAAAAACATAAGACACACACACCGTCCTATTTTCCACCAAAATTCGCATGATATTCAATAAATTAACTTTATATGGCCTCACAAGTCGCCATATATTAATGTAACTAAAATGTTTGTAAGTTAAAATTTAGGATCGTCTGGACATTTAAATTGATGGATTTACATTTATTGAGCATATGCTGCAGCATATGCTCAATTAATGTAAATCAAATAATACCCCACCCACCCATTTCCATACACTATACCTTACAGCCTTTTCCGGAAAAGGCTGTAAGGTATAGTGTATGGAAGTGGGTGGGTGGGATAACGTTTTCCAAATAAGCCAAGTAGTGGGTCATAGGTCCGAGTTTTCCACCTGTGGTTTGAATTGACGTTAAAATGTTGCATATCTCCTGAAACGTTGGCCGGATTCGGGGAACGTTACCAAACGTTATGAATAGTTTCCTCACATTGATAGCTACATGTACATACACTGTTTCATTCGAATGACATTAACCAACGTTTGTGGACGATCGCCTTGTTAATTAATACACTGTGTTATTACACCGTGGAAGACCATTTTATGTAATCAATAGAGGATACTGCATGAGTGATGATATGATATGGTATTTATTAAACCAGTTTACTAATTTCATAAGAAATGAGGCTATGCCGAGTTTCTTATGAAATCAGTCAACGAGGTTAATAAATACCATACAATCAACACAACTGTTAGATTGTATTTATTGCATAAGCTAAGATACAGTAATTGAAGGTACTGATCACCCAGCATGTTTTCTGTATCGGGATCATTTGCATATTCATTACACTGAATTGTGATATTTATTACACTGTGTTATCACACTTTATTACACTCTTGCAAATTATTTGCACGGGTTTCGCTGTGAGATGAAACACGTAATCAACTCCTTACAAATAATAAACCGTGAAGAGAACACCAGTAATTGCGCGCCTGTTTTCTTGGACACCACAAACTACCATGCAAAATGTTTAATTTTTATTACAGTCAAAATAAAGTTATTTGAAAATTTGGAAAGGGTCTCGACTAATCTAGAATGTTAATGTGATTGAACACATTCCAAACATGCACTCAAATACATCTTGTTCATAGAAACAGCTGCGTAATTTGGATTTCAAAAAGTTTACATGACGTCACATTTGACGTCACACAACGTAACGTCAAAACGCGGGAAACACGTCATTGTATAACTATTCATGCTGCACATCACAATTCATTGATTATAATCCCAAAAATAGACTAAATGTGCATATGTATCCGCCGTGGAAGTGTAATAAATAGTATATTCCATCGTAAATGTTCGGAAATAATACACTCGTGTCCGTCGACGTCCGTACAAGCAACTCGTTCGCTACGCTCACTCGTTGCTTACGCGGAAGCCGACGCACACTCGTGTATTATTTCCCGTTATTCAAAATTTACGCTGGAATATCCTCTATGCGAAAGCCCATTTTAAGCAATACAATGATTTTATTATTGATGGAAGCGAAGAGCCAAGAAATTCGATAAATATTCAACACTTTCAGCACTCATATGACATTTTCCTACCTTTTTCCGCTTAAATTATTTAATTAGCCATCCGGACCACTTTGTGCCTTTAAGTCCATTCCTCAATTTAACAATTCGTTCCCTCGAATTAACAATTCGTTCCCACGATATAACAATGCGTTCCCACGAAATATTGATGTAAACAGAGTTTCCGTGGGCAAATAGTGTAAGCAATTTTGGGGGATATGACGTGGTTGATTTTTTCTTTCTTTCATAGCAGTAAGTGAACCTATTATTTTATTCATGCAGATCCAGTGCAGATAGTCTGCAGGTCATGTACATACCAATAGTGAAAGTAAGAGAGACTGGCCTTATTTGATGGGATTCGGGTTCCACGTTTTTCTGCTAACGAACAGTTGGCTATTAAACACATTAAATCTTAAACATATTTAAATGTACGCACGTTTTCACCAATAACAAAAAAGTCACCCTTCCCCCCAAAAATGTGTTTGATGAAATTCCATCAAATATTGATTTTATTGCGGAAAAAAGATTTTCCTATGGGAATTTAACATGGGAGCAGTGGGGGGCGAGTCAAAAAACGGAAAATAATGGAAATTGACTCCGAAACTTGGCTAGATAGCTTGGAAAGAACGTAAACAAGAAAACAAACGTTACATTTTGAAAATCGGTTCACAAATAAAAAAATATTTTAAAAAATCTATTTTTAGCCCCATGTTAAATTCCTATAAGAAAATATTTTTTTCGAAATAAAATCAATATTTGATGGAATTTCATAAAAACAAATTTTGGGGAAGGTTACTTTTTTGTTATTGATGAAAAACTGCTTTCATTTAAATGTCTTTTAGATTTAATGTGTTTAATAGTAAAAAGTTCGTCGGCACAAAAACGTGGAACAGACAATAGTTCGTGTGTTCTAAGCTCAATGGACACATTTCTACAGTTTTCCCTTCTTTGATCAATGTAACACGACAAAACGTGCACACAAGACACAGGCGCAACAATAACCATGTTGTATGTTTTCTGTCATTCAACAGTTCAATGAACTACCATTAGGCCATAGCAAGTTCTTTCTCTGTTCAGCGTCCGATTGCGGGTAGGTTTTGAAAGTGGTTCTGTGAAGAAGAAAAAAACACAATGTGTATGTTATTTTACACTATTTACTGGTGAAGTAATATGAAAACTGATTGGGGACTTGTCCAAGAAGTAAATCCGTTCAAGAATGTCCACTTATTAAGAGCATTTGTGATTCTTTTTTCCAAGTTTGCTGACTAAAATTTAAATTTATGCTAAAAACTTCCTCAACCCTGCAAAGGGGTGAGGAAGTTTTGAACATAAATTGACCTTCGTTTGTTAAGGCCTTTTAAGGTAGGTTTTGGTAAATTGGGTGGACGCTTAACATAGAAAATATTTTGTATGGCCTTATGGATTATCATTCAGGCCTTCTGTAAACATGTTTGCGGTTTTGTAGTCGTTGAATTTGATATGCGTTGAATATATACAATATTCAATATAATGCACTTTGGATAGTGTACTCTTGTGTCGGTATAAACTGCACAGAAGCAATTAGGTATACACGCTACAAACGATACATGTTTATTCCATTACTTCGTTTCAATGCAAATATAGTATGCATGTAGTAACCAATGTCCAATGTAACATGGACGTTTTAAAATGTAATGGGACTGTTTGTATCGGTATACACTAATACCTGCTTCTGTCGTGAATTGTCGCCAGTATTTTGTGTATGGCGTAAAGAAACGCAACACTGGAATGTATTATTAAAACAAAGCCACCCATGCGGCGATCAGAGGTGTTTTATCTATATTTGCCATTCATGTTGTTAATACCGGCTGTTCTGCTGGTGTTATATTATTGGAAGGTTATAGACCGTGCCCGCATGTGTAACGCTAGTAATAATATATCACATACACTACAACAGGTCTGATCGATTTTAATTTGTCCAATTAAATTGACAGTGGATATATTTATATAAACCTTTCAACAATTCCGTTTTATAATGGAATACTGTGTGTACATGGACAGTGTTAGGGAAGCGCAGTTGTTTGGTGGTATTTACGTGTCATATCAGACGATATATTGATTCATGTATTGCCTGGAGATGAGCTACGGATTAAACATTCGTGTATGTGAACGCAGTTGGAATCGTCTTTCAAGCAAATACTAACAGTTCGCGATATATGCGTGTTTATCAGGTAACGGATTTATTAACCTGTTCATGTCTTATAATAGCACGTTTTAGGATGAACATAATACGGCGACAGTGTCTTTTAATATCAATGTGATCAGGCTCGGCTCGGAAACGGTAGTAATTCTTCCTCGGCAAGCCTCAGAATTCCTACGCGTTTCCCACCCTCGCCTGATACGCTTGATTTCAAAAGACACAGCCATTGTATTATTTACTATGGCATAGTAATTAGATTCCGCAACAGTAGCGATAAACGGTGATAAAATGGCAACCGTTGCATCGGGACAAACGGAAGATCGTTCGCATTTAAAGCGACAACAGAAAGTGACGTTCCACGTGGACGATACTCTGTCAAACGACTCGGACCCTTTGCCGATTGTGGAACTGAAACCGTTTGTGCATAAAGTATGGAGAAGAGAGAAAAGCTTACCGAGCTTCTACGACCGGACGTCCCTACCGCCACGCAGTGTGCCAGATACCAGCAAGAGTAAAGAACCCGCTCCGATCACGAGCGTGGCACCGCCTCAGGTGCCAACCTTGCCGGACGCGACGTCAACGGTACAGCGTTCAACAAGTATCTCATCCCAGGTCAATTACCTTCCGTCGCC
Organism: Conchocele bisecta; assembly: GCA_029237695.1. Classification (NCBI taxonomy): domain Eukaryota; kingdom Metazoa; phylum Mollusca; class Bivalvia; order Lucinida; family Thyasiridae; genus Conchocele; species Conchocele bisecta. Next base: position 89,837,551 of record CM055265.1, on the reverse strand, counting down.
TAGACTCGTTCAGATGTATGTCAGTGCATTTAGTGACTACAAAAGTCAAAAGGAACACATTTCGTCTTTAGTCGGAGAGTCGAGTTTCAGACCTAAGTCGCGATTACACCCGCCGATCGATACGAAAACGTCGAAACAGCCAGAGCATACTGAGAGTCTAATTCCCGGATTTATTACACGGGAGGATCGAGCCAAGTCCACTCAAATGGAAATTAATGACGGCGACAGCGTGAACCGGGCTTACAGCTGCAGCCCAAAAGCCGTTACACCCGACGAAATAAGAAAACAACAAGAAATGAAAATAAAAGGCGAACGTTTGCGGCAAACTAACAATAGAAAACAACTTCAATACCTTATACCTTTAAAACCTGTTTGTGCACCAAACGGCTGGCATACACCAGGAATCAGACACGGAAGTCCGGCAAGTTTGTTGTTTAACAGCAGCAAATCGCGAGTGAAACAGGGATATAAAAGGGCGAACACTCCGCTGTATGATCATCTGGATAGGGAGGGCACTCTGCCATCGCTGGCAATAACTTCGGAAAACATTCGCAAACGGAGTACATCTAGATACGACGACGGTCAAAGCGACGACTATAACGATTACAGGGACGCGTTTGATGACACTAAACAAATGCATAACATTGGTGGAATCAAAAACGCGTTCAAAGTTCTTAGTAAACACGGGTCGCCAACGAAAGTGGAAAGACAGTTGTCTTTTGAACTTGAAGTTAACTTAAGTCGGTTTAGAAAGTCACGGGACTACTGCCCATTTGAAATCAGTCCATCGGACATGGCGAAGTATTATCCCCAACCGAACTTCAACATGACGCAGGGAGAACAACAACTGAGAAAGGGACTGAAATCAAACGCGTCAAAGCGACACTCGCGAACGCGCTCGAGAGGGACGACGATAACAAACCCGCGATCGGAGATGTCGTACGTGTCGGACCATGCGTTATCGCCGGGCATGTACAAGCACCGAGTGGACGGGCCCGACAACCTCGACTCCTACCTCCACGAGAGCCTCTTCTACTCGGCCTACCACAACTCGCCGAGGATGACGGCGGGCAAGGCGAGCCAGACGGACGACGTCCTCCGGTCGGCCACCGTGAACACCATGCACACGATGGAGACGACGACGACGGGAGACGAGTACCAGGTGGACACGCCCAGGTCGCCGTCCGTGTCACGGGTCAGCGGAAAACTATCGGCCAAACCCACTCAGGGACAGGACACGACCGACGACTACTCCGTATGCAGAACCGGGCAAACACAACAGTCTCCGGACAAGGGTGCTGTTCCCATAGAAGTGCAGCAATCGTCGCCAAGCACTAGTAACAGCACCAGTGTGTCCATGGACGCGAGGGGACAGTTGGAAGGCGGCGAGGTCACACAGACTGTTGTGTCAATGATTGGACCTATGCAGTTACATACGGGGTTACCCGGAGGCGGGTTGATCCGGGAGAAGACTTTCCTAACAAACTCGGACACTCTGGAGCCGGTTCCCGTCACAGGCTGACAATTGCCGTATTTATTATATTATTATTGTTATTAACCGTACTCTGACGTGATATGACAAACTCAAATTTAACCTGTTCAACACCAGATGACCCTATCACCATATTTATCAGGTAAGAAGCTTTGTTTTGGCCGAATATTGACTGATAACATAATGTCGTATCAGACCTGATACGAATGTCCGGGTTACAACGAATTGAAAACAGACGTTTCATTGGTCGACGTCACATGACGTTACCGAATGACGTAAGTGTAATGGCGCAATTTAAACAATTCCGCGTCGTTTTCAACGAAAACTATGTTATATTTAACCATCAGTTAGAATAAAACGTTACCTGATAAATAGAATACCAGCCCGTGTATGTTGATATCAAGTTTATTAGACTCTGCTGGGAAACGGTAGGAATTCCTCTGCGAGCGTTTCCTAGACTTGCCTGATAAACGTCATATCAAAAGTCACTACTGTCTGTTTAACAATGCAAAAACTAATTTTTTTTCGATAATTTTATTTCGTGAAATTTGGTTAAATATTGATTTTATTGCGAAACATTGATTCGTCTATGGGAATTTAACATGGGGGAAAGGAGGCGGAGAAGCTGTAGGAGGAGTCAGAAAATGAAAAATAATAATTGGAAATTGACTCTGAAACCTGGCTAGATAGCTTGGAAATGATCTAACTAAGAAAACAAAAGTTAAATTTTGAAAATCGGTCCACTATTTCTGAAATTAGAAAAAGAATCCCCATGTTAAATCCTCATAGACATATTCACTCTGTGAATATGTCTCTGGGGATTTAACATGGGGACATTTCTTTCGCAATAAAATCAATATTGGACCAAATTTCACAAAATAAAAGTAGGCTCATTCTTAAATTTTGCTATAATTTAATCAAAAAACATATTGATTTTGCATTGTTTATATAGCCGTAACATTTGGGCAGGTTTCGTGAAACAGACAGTAGGCTGGTATTCTCTGTGTGTAGATCCAGTAGCCGATTTCATTAAAATTACAAAGTATACTTATCTAGCAAAGTATACTTTGAGGGAGCAATCATTTATTTTTCCGGAAATGCATTATTTCATATAGAACTAACTACTGCATATATTTGATGATTAAACGTATGCAGAATTATTATACTGAATTTATTACATTATCACAGCCAAATTGGCTGTGATAATGTAATAAATTCAGTATCATAAAAATTAATAAAATATCCTAAAATTGAAAATTTCTCCCTCAAAGTATACTTTGCTAGATACGTACTTTGCAATGTTGATGAAATCGGCTACATATCAGCAGCCGGCTCGTATCGAACCGCTTCATCAGACTTTCCAATATTTGTGGATAGTCTTTTTATATATTAGACAAATCTCACTTTTCTGATTCATGGAATTAAAATGTCAACATGAGACTGAATTGTAGTGATTTACCGTCGTTTAGCCCTTCAATGCTGAATTACATTGTGTCGGCTGATATTTACCTTTTCATTTTATCGATTAAGATATGCGTTGAAGTACATTTCTCATGTGCTGCAAAATCTTTTTTTTGTTAAAATATCTTAATGCCTGTATACATAATATTCATTTCATAGTCCTACTAGTTTCATCGTCGAATCAGCTTTGACAAGTGAATAACGTCAATTTCTGACTTGCCCTTTGAAAACTCTTCCGTGGTGCTTGGAAAACGACCAGCAAGCACGGGTTCTACACAAGCTTATACTAAGAATAATACGATTCGAGGCGAAAGTCTGTTTTGGCTGTTCACATACATTGCGCCTGTCACTATACGATAATGTGTGTATGCAGTATCTTCTGCATTTACATGTTCAGCTGAATGGGAATTCGTCAGGAACCCGGCGCCTATTTCGACGTTAAACATGTTACGCCGGTGCGGAGTTTAACACCAGTGTGTAGGCTTATATATGTTTGTTAAGTGCACGCACACTCATACTTCAACCCCTGGTGTTGTGCTCCATGTCGATATTCCAACAGCATAATACACAACCGGCTGCGTTAATCTTGGCCAGAGTATCAACGTGTCTGAACATCTATTAGAAATTCCAATTCGCAATCAAGCAGTTTGATTGTCTGAGCCTGAGCTGTAGCACAGCTCAGGCTCAGCCAATCAAGCTGCCTGATTTCAAAAACAATGCTCAAGTATTTTGAAATTAAGAAATTGATAAATATTTACAAGATTGGCGCAGGCGGTAGTGTATATGTTATTGGACTGTATGTGTTATAACCCAACGGCTTTCTGCGCTATGTAAATACAGTCAATTGTCAATGCTACGGAGCCACGCAGGGGACATGGATCTTTTTTTATTCGTTCCCTCAATGTAGGAATTCGTTCCCTCAATTTAACAATTCGTTTCCTCGAATTAACAATTCGTTCCCACGATATAACAATTCGTTCCCACGAATTAACAATTCGTTCCCGTGGGAACGAATTGTTAATTCGTGGGAACGAATTATTAAATCGAGGGAACGAATTGTTAATTCGTGGGAACGAATTTTTATATTGAAGGAAAGAATTAATACAAAAAAAATTCTACGTCCCCTGCGGGGCTCCGTAAATTGGCTAGTATGCAACTGTTTATCTTTCTATTTGATTCTTACCAGTACATACCAGTACACTACCCGCTGATTCTTACCAGTACACTACCCGCTGACTGATTCTTACCAGTCACTACTACCCGCTGATCTGACATACCAGTTCTTACACTACCAGCTGACTTACCCCTGACTGATTCTTACCAGTACACTACGATTGACTGATTCTTACCAGTACACTACCGCTGATTCTTACCAGTACACTACCCGTCATGATTCTTACATACACCCGTGATTCTACTACCCTACCCGCTGATTCTACCAGTACTACTACCCGCTGCGTTAATCTTGCCAATACTTGTCAATTTCTTTATTTAAAAATAATTGAATGTTGGGCTTGAAATGAAGCTGCTTGATTGACTGAGCCTGAGCTGTGCGGTGCGACAGCTCAGGCTCAGACAATCAAGCTGCTTGACTGCGAGCTGGCATCGCCAATAGATGGTCAGAACCGTTCATAATCTGGGAAAGATAACGCAGCTGGTTGTGTTTCACGCTGTTTGGAAAATCGACTGGACGCACAAAGCCAGCGGATGGACTATATGAGTGTGCATGCATTTAAAAATAAAAACTTGTTTGAGTACATAACGGACGGTCTTATACGGATTTAAAGGTACATGCCCACTCAGTAGGCACAACGTGTTATTTATATCAGAGACATCATCTGAGACATGTTCTGGCAAATAATCATTTATTTACCATTACCCCACGTAGTGATTGACATTATTATACATTTTATATCAGACGTAATTTTCACACTGATATCAGGGGATATAACCGTGTTTCCTTAAAATGTTAATGGACATTACTATTTATTCTTTATTTATAGTTTGATGTGCAATGATCATACTTAATCATCTGTCGGAAATTTTCAGGTGACACGTTAGTATATATAATTAAAAAAATACCATGCCTCATTTGCATATGAAAATAGCCTGATATCACCGCGCGTCACTATCAGCAAAATACATATTACTAAATGATTATATTTATTTAGCGGGCACTCGCAATTTTTAGAACTGGTGGAATAGTGACACAATTATACACTTATTTAATTCCTATAAAGAACATATTTGCCTACTGAGTGGGCGTGTACCTTTAACACCGAAAAGCACAATGAATCCAGCTGTATAAACATGACACATGTATTATCAGAAAGCTGCATGTATAGTAATAATCCCAGAGGAAATCACTTGTTGATATACGAGCTTTTCCAGAATTGACCAACAACGATAGAACATGGTGAACACACGTTGTATGCAGACCACAACCCATACAATTATATTATTTTATACCATATAGGTGAATACTAATATTGGTTCTAACGCGTGTACGGAAATTAAATTCATTCATACGAGGTGATTAAACTGTCTCATAAGGAGATGAACTCTATAAAGTTAGTTATATTTCGTTCCAATCCTCTTCAGTACGGAGCCCCGCAGGAGACATGGATTTTATTTTATTAATTCGTTCCAACGAAATAACAATTCGTTCCCTCCATTTAATAATTCGTTCCATCGAATTAACAATTCGTTCCGACGATATAACAATTCGTTCCCGCGAATTAACAATTCGTTCCCACGAAATGACAATTCGTTCCCTCAATTTAAAAAATTCGTTCCCTCGAATTAACAATTCGTTCCCACGATATAACAATTCGTGGGAACGAATTAACAATTCGTGGGAACGAATTGTTAAATTGAGGGAACGATATAGTTAATTCGTGGGAACGAAATGTGGAACGAATTGTTAAATTGATGGAACTTATTGTTATTTCGTGGGAACGAATAAATAAAAAAGAGAGGAAAATTCTACGTCCCCTGCGGAACTCCGAACTACTTCACACTGTTTATCCCTCTATATTGATGTAAATTGTTAGTCAATACAATATGGTTATACTAAACTTGCTCGTGTAGTAGGTAATTGAATTTTGTGACTTTTCCACGATAACCTTGAACGTTAACCAACAGTGTTTACCTAGATGTTGTTCATCAAATGTTTATTTAAAATATCACAGTAGAAACCACTGTTATGACGTCAAAATATCGCTTGCAAATGTGGTGGGACTGGAGAAATGTGACTTATGGGTTTTACGACCGGTGTCGATCCATATCGTTTATGCCATCAATGAAACACCCGTCATGCTTCTAACAAGCAAAATAGATCGCCATCAGGCTACAGGAGTGTGCTGTGAGATCAGGAGATACACTGGTCACAAAACACATACTATTATGACATATTTCTCCAGTCGCAGTCACATAAAATTATGTGTACATGTGTGTTATGTTTAACTTGTATCTCAAAGTTTCGCATGGATGCACAATCTCACTGCTATTACTTTCGTCACAAAGCATCAACGCCCATTGTGCATAGTACGCCGCACAGTACGTACATTAAGGTGCATGATCACGTGGTTACAACAACAACAACAATTGCTGAAAGTGTTGAAAGCGCACCACTCCAAAGTAAGTATTGTTTGATATATTCCTTACTCACACCCGTTATCCGGAGATACGCAACTAGGGGAGGAGAACATGGAAAGGGGAACGCACAAACTAGTGGGAATTTGGAGGGTTTGTAAAATTAGCTAAAACAATATATTTTATGCATGATCAGAACAATGTGAGCTTGCAACGTTGAGGAAGAATGATTGAAGCACATGTAGCAAAAATATTGAGCTCGAACGCCGTCGTAAAAGTTGAAAATTTATAAATTCAATATGGAGGATTTTATTTTTTTTTGTCATTTTTGTTTAAAAAATCGTCTTTCCTGCACCAATCGTATGCTTTTCAGCACTATCAGGCATACAGTTATGTTTGCTGATCATTTACACTGATACCTTGAAAGCGACAGCGACCAGAATCTTCTGAGAAAAAAATGGCGGCCGTTTTATGCACCGTGGTATAGCGCAAAATGGTGCACAAAAACTATGGACTGGAGGACACAAATTGGGGGACGAGTGCACACAAACTGTGGAACGCGCTGCACAGAAAATGCCAATATACGTGGGTTTTAAGTTGCAAATTCACGTATGTATTTACAAAAATATTATATTTGCAGACGAGGATCCACGAATATTTACGCAGGGGCCGGTCCAAATGTGTCTGTAAGGAATTTATGCAAGTTTTTAATCAATATTCACCACAATTATGCATTGTTTTATTTAGTAAGTTCGCTGTTCAATGCAGGCTTCTTTAGCAGCGCTCGTTTATTAATGGGCGAGCAGAGCCTCATTTCGTATTTCAATCAGTAAACCCGTTTAATACATATCACACATTAAACCATAGGTCACCACCTAAACTCGGAGGAAACCCGGAGTACCCGGAGAAAGACCACAGCAAGCTTGCACGGCATACGACAAGTCGACATGATTTCATCCGCAGAATTTCGGGGGGTCGCCATAAAGTTTTGTCCGCGATAACCAATCCATCGATTCACAAGTGCATTCGTTCGTCCTACGACCATTCCGTCCGTCATAGAATGTTTGTGACGCAATCGTTGTTGTTTCTGTAGCACCCACTGTTTGTCGGAGAGCACCGTGATGTGTATATACAACATATAAACACCATACTTATACTAAGTAACACTGCAATTGTATTGTATGTATATATATTCCTCCGGTGTCCTCGGAGCACCCTCGTCCTAGCGAGATATCTCTTTATTTCCCATCACCAAGGGTAACTGCGGTACGTCTTATCTGTGTACATTGTACCATCTAGACAGTCACCATGCATGTATTACATGTGTGTAAAATATTTACACGATCACCACCACAAAGTGTCTTGCTCAAGGACACAACACGCCGGCTCCGACCGCGTCTCGAACCTGCGCAGTTCGGGGACCTCCGATCCACAGTCCATCTCGCTACACCCTAGGCCACTCGCGCTCCAGCATCACTGTCTTTACCGGTGGAAAGTTCTTAAACTTGTGGCGGTGGGTGCTCTATGTGTGTTTTGCAGCCCGCTGACGGACTGTGCAGTATCTCAATTGCAATGAGAGTCGGTCCTTATTCCGGGATAATTCCGACTGGAATGTGTCGCTATCTGCCTCAAGAATACACAGGACACTCTCATTATGGTTATCATTGCCAAACGTCTTGCTAACGCCAATGATAATAAGATTGAGTTGCACCTTCAGGCCCGGATCCAGGGGGGTGGGGGCGTGAGAGGCGTACGCCCCCCCCCCCCTATTTTTGACGAAGCAATGATTTTTTTTATTCAGATTAGAAAAGGCTATCAGTATTCTGTTCTCAAATGCCAGGAAAATGCATCAGAGACACTCAAATTTTCTATATTTTCTAGGGGAGGACCCCCACCCTACCCCCCTCACCCACGCCCCCCCCCCCTTTCTCCAAATCCAGGATCCGGCCCTGACCTTGGCTGCACTACTTCGCCTGGTCATCGATTAGCATGGTTAACTCAGTTCCGCATGGTTGATTCTCCCAAACCCCGTGCTTCAAGTTATAAACGAAGTGTGGTGCGAGTTTAGGTGGTGACCTATGGTTTAATGTGTGATATGTATTAAACGGGTTTACTGATTGCATACGAAATGAGGCTCTGCTCGCTCATTAATAAACGAGCGCTGCTAAAGAAGCCTGCATTGAACAGCGAACTTACTAAAACAATGCATAATTGTGGTGAATATTGATTAAAAACTTGCATAAATTCCTTACAGACACATTTGGACCGGCCCCTGCGTAAATATTCGTGGATTTGCAACTTAAAACCCACGTATATTGGCATTTTCTGTGCAGCGCGTTCCACAGTTTGTGTGCACTCGTCCCCCAATTTGTGTCCTCCAGTCCATAGTTTTTGTGCACCATTTTGCGCTATATCACGGTGCATAAAACGGCCGCCATTTTTTTCTCAGAAGATCCTGGTCGCTGTCGCTTTCAAGGTATCAGTGTAAATGATCAGCAAACATAACTGTATGCCTGATAGTGCTGAAAAGCATACGATTGGTGCAGGAAAGACGATTTTTTAAACAAAAATGACAAAACAAAATAAAATCCTATATTGAATTTATAAATTTTCAACTTTTACGACGGCGTTCGAGCTCAATATTTTTGCTACATGTGCTTCAATCATTCTTCCTCAACGTTGCAAGCTCACATTGTTCTGATCATGCATAAAATATATTGTTTTAGCTAATTTTACAAACCCTCCAAATTCCCACTAGTTTGTGCGTTCCCCTTTCCATGTTCTCCTCCCCTAGTTGCGTATCTCCGGATAACGGGTGTGTTACTAGGCTACGGCTTTTGATGTAATATGGCGCAGCAAACGCTTCTTCATGAGCTGCATTTGGCGGTCCCGCGAGTTCGGCACATACTAATGTCGTTCTTGCGAAGAATCGATTTCCGTGTCAGTAGGCCGTCAGCCAGAAATGGAAACCCTACCCCTGTGGGATTTTTGGAGACATATTTTCTCTGAAACTACGAGTGCGATGCCGTATGTCTGCGCTCTGTAACACGCTGGATGAATGTTTGGCACCATTTTGAAGTATACCATCCTCAGACTTTTCGCAATTGTAAAAAATCACATTTTTAATTGAAAACTGACTGTTTTTTATCATTAGAAAAAACCGATATGGCAGTTTTGTATGTTTTCTGATGTGTTCATAACTATACAATGGAATAATGTTCAATTAAATAATATTTGCTAATTCCGATGAAGAATTTTGCACGTTTTGTTACCCCACCCACTGAATTTCAATGGAAAAACACCTACCTTAATAACTCCATAAAAGTATGGTACGTTTGTATTTTCTTCGTGTCAATGGTACCTAGTAGTGTTAATTAGACATGTTAATTGCATATATGCCGATTATCTGATGACTATGATACAATGTTAAAAACAAAGTATTTTTCACTATTCCCCACCCACACATTTTACAATGGGAATTGTACATGTAATTCATTTCATTTATGTTATGCACTGTCACTTACTTATAAATTGTTTAAATGCATATGCAACTACTTAGGCACTACCGATAGCTGTCCGTGCACACTTCAGATACAGTGTGTCCGAGTGTTCGTCCGTCTGTCCGTCCGCTTCGCATTTACTTAGTGATCATGGTAACAACTACGCTATATGTCTCATTATACAAATCTCTCTGGGTGTCTATTAATTGCAACAATGATAATTGTACTTACTAGTGTTTGTAATATATAGTAAATGCCCATATTCTGATTAAATAATGTCTACAACAGATGATGCAATATTAAAACAAAGTAGTTTTAACTATATTCCCCACCCACTGAATTTACAATGGCCATTTTACATGTAATAATGTTTCTTACTTTATACGCAGCCAGATACTTATGAAAGGTTCATATGAACGTGTAGCTACTAACACCTGTATATGTGGCTGTGACTGGAGAAATGGGGCTTATGGGTTTTGTGACCAGTGTATATCCAGATCAGCCTGTGTATCCACACAATCTGATCAGGATATGCACTGTTCGTCATTCCATCAGTGAAACACCCATCATGCTTATAACAAGCATATTGTCGTTATCAGGGTACAGGAGTGCGCTATTTTATCAGGAGCCACACTGGTCGCAAATCCCATAAGCCCCATGTCTCCAGTCACAGCCACATATTGTTTATCCACATGCATTTCAGATACAGAATGAATGTCTGTTCGTCTCTCTATATGTCCATTTCATATTTATACAACCATGACAATTATCATGTTTACAATGAAGTGTATTCCAACACGAACGTCTCTGATACATATAATTATTATTCTCAGCTGTTGACAGACCTTTAAACACCATTAAGTAAAATAAATAAATAAATAAATAAAGTTATTACTGTAAATAGTATAGGTCGTAGGTACTAATTTGCAAATTGGATATAGAAAATGTAAATTTTCTACCATGCTGAATGGATGATTTGTAGCACATATTACTCTATGTATGACACAGTACTAAAATACAGAACATTAAATGATACGAGCAAGCTCAGCTGGAGTAAATCAGGACACATATATTGTTATGCACTTTCAAAATGACAGCCAGCAAGTAAATGAGTTTGTGTGACATACAACAACAATTATGTAGTAGAACCGATGAAACTGAAATATATCCCGGTTCCACATAATGTACACACTATTTATCGTGCATTCCAATACAATATTTCCTCAACCCATCAACAGGAACAGGATTCAAAAGTTGGCACCTGTACTTATAAAAGTATGTACATGTATATAGTACAAATGTATAACTTGTATAACTACTGAAATACATTATGTGTCATACGAGAACATGTGTGTTCCAATGTGTATGACCGTCATCCATTACCAGTGTAAGTGGACACCAGTGCATGCATCATGGCCATTGCCTAATACGTGCTAGTATATTGCTCCATATGTCTTATTTGAGAGGCATCCATGACGATATTGTATTTTGTAAGTGATACGTTGTAAGCAAATAGTTACCAATGATTTCATAATGGTGACATTTGATAACATGTAAGGTTGATATACCATTTCATAATTTTCATATAAACAAAGACATTGATGGTGCATGATCTTTGTAAAAGCATGCATATGCTCTTCAACTATTTCCACTATATTCATATAGCTGTTATGTACGCATACATAAAGTATTTTGTCCAATATATTTCAACATTCAGTGTTCTTAATTATAACACACGTGTTATTCTACACATGTTGTGTCAAATTACCAAAAACCAAAAAGGATGTAGGTTTGTATTCAACTTGTTATAATTCCGATTGGCATATATGTACCTGCATAACATTCGGGTAACAGCATCATTACATATTTCATATATACAAGTACATCGCTTAAATGTAATATTTGCATTTCATACTGTGTCAAATGAATATTTCACAAATGTGGCTAAACATATGTATGACTTCTGAAAAGATGTATATGTCCTCCAAGCTCATGTATATAATTATATAACTATATATACATGCCAATATTAGCATGTACATGTATGATGTCTGACAAAAATCCATTCCGGTGTATTCAAACATCAATCTAGTCCAGTTTATGAAGTATGCATCTACCACGTGTAGCCACGCACACTCATAGGACCAATATACGTTTAAATCCCCATGAATGATAACGTATCTCCATATCATACTATGCAATATATTATCACATAGCATTTATCGAGACACATTCAATTTTTGATTTTACTACGCATTTGAACTATTATCTACATGACATTCTAACTATTTATGCAGGCGGTAAGGATCATGGGGCCTTTTCACTAAACTTCGTACGACAAAAATGTTCGTAAGTGCAAAATTATGATAGTCTGTAAATTTCACATTAACAATGTTTTCTTGTAAATAATTATTGGATTTACATTTATTGAGCATAGGCTGCATATGCAGCCTATGCTCAATACATGTAAATCCATAAATTGAAATTTACAGACGATCTTAAATTTGAACTTGCGAACATTTTAGGCGTTTTCTGCCGCATTGTACCACAGTTGTGTATTTTGCTGGCTCTTTGGTGTCGTCGGAATATATATTTCTTTATTTGACAACAGGTAATGTCATTCAAATGATAAAACAACTCTATAGTCATGTACCATGTGTACATTTATTTACTGAATGTAGAATTGTATTTACATTGTAGCTGTTTAGCACATACATACCACACGTAGTTTGTAGCTGATAGACACATATTTGCCTCCATATACCCATATGTGGCATTGAATCCGCATAGCAATCCCTATGGTGGTCATTCAAATTTATTACACCGCTGATGGACAATCATACTCCATTACTATAGCAACCAGAGACATGTATTCGAGTATATGTCATGTGCTAGCAGAGTTTGGTGTCATTGCAAGATGCGGGACCTCCTCGGGCTAAGGGTATTATCAACTATTTTTTAGAATGTTAAGCTGTATTAAAAGTGTACATAATTATAGACCCGTAAATATCACATCTCCTAATTGCAAAAGCGACCATGTTGATGACCATCTTGAAACTGATCGGCAGTCATGGTGACACTGTATATGATTAGGTTGTTTTGTGTATTAGTTTCAATAACGTTTAATTAGAAGCATGAATACAGCACATGTAGTGGTTAATGTAGAACTGATTACACCAGTGACTGCATGAATTACATATCGTTACCATGTATTGTATATATTTTCAAATGAAACTCGATCACGACCAAGGGTTAATTTAAATTATTGTCACATGTGAAGACAAATGCGGGACACTTAATGTGGGAGAAAGCCATGCATGTTTGCAATAAGCATACCCATGCCATCCATCATACCATACTACATACTTCCTTGGCCAATGATCATCATGCACGCTTAATTGTGAGAAGTGTGCTCGTTAACAATAATAACATTGTATTCCTTGTTAAAAATCAATCCATTTTGGACACACTTTGAAACAGTTCTTCAGTACTCAAACTGATTGAAATACATCCATATTTGTCTTTGAAAATAAGCAGAATATCACACTCTATACATAACAATGTTAGTGCTGTTTAATCACTGAAAACTGTAGCTTCATCATCAATATTATTGAACATCTGATCATTTTGGCGGCTATTTTGAATATATAATTATAGCATTGTATATCTGGATATGTATATGTTATTAAATGATTTGATTTGTATACCTCAAACCGGTATGTATACATGTAATAGGTGCATGAAATGCTGTTTATAACAACTCCATAAAGTAAAGAATAGAACAAAACAAAAACATTTTGGCGGCCATTTTGACTGTTCTGACAATTATGGAAGAATATTGCATCACTATATCCTGTATTTTTCACTTAGTTGTGAGGGAAAGCAATGTATATGTGTTTCAACTTTATGAATGTCTGTATTTGTTCCGCAGCCATTTTAAAATATATTGCCATTTACGGATGTAATGAAATGAAAAATGTATTCTAAATCATTTTACATGCAAATTGTGACTTAAGTAGAGCAATTTACCCGGTTAATATTGATCAGACTGAAAGTTAACAGTCCTTAATAAAACAATATAATACTGTTCGGCGGCCATCTTGTAAAATGGCCGCCATGTGTTCATCCAGCGGCTTTTTGAGCGCAGACAACCAGGATTGATAGACAATCTGAATCCGAAAATCATACTCACCAAAAATCCCACATGGGGGGAGGGGGGGGGGGGGTTATTGGTGGCTCAAGGTCTATATACACGAAAATCGATTTTTCACAAAAACGACAGAATTTTGGGCCAAAGTACATAATAAGGACAACATAAAATAATACGTACTTGGAATCGGAGGGCTTCTGGAAGAGTCAGTACTTGTTGTTACACCTTACACATGCACCTACAGAACCAATTCACATTGACACACCCGTTATCCGGAGATACGCAACTAGGGGAGGAGAACATGGAAAGGGGAACGCACAAACTAGTGGGAATTTGGAGGGTTTGTAAAATTAGCTAAAACAATATATTTTATGCATGATCAGAACAATGTGAGCTTGCAACGTTGAGGAAGAATGATTGAAGCACATGTAGCAAAAATATTGAGCTCGAACGCCGTCGTAAAAGTTGAAAATTTATAAATTCAATATAGGATTTTATTTTTTTTTGTCATTTTTGTTTAAAAAATCGTCTTTCCTGCACCAATCGTATGCTTTTCAGCACTATCAGGCATACAGTTATGTTTGCTGATCATTTACACTGATACCTTGAAAGCGACAGCGACCAGGATCTTCTGAGAAAAAAATGGCGGCCGTTTTATGCACCGTGGTATAGCGCAAAATGGTGCACAAAAACTATGGGACTGGAGGACACAAATTGGGGGACGAGTGCACACAAACTGTGGAACGCGCTGCACAGAAAATGCCAATATACGTGGGTTTTAAGTTGCAAATTCACGTATGTATTTACAAAAATATTATATTTGCAGACGAGGATCCACGAATATTTACGCAGGGGCCGGTCCAAATGTGTCTGTAAGGAATTTATGCAAGTTTTTAATCAATATTCACCACAATTATGCATTGTTTTAGTAAGTTCGCTGTTCAATGCAGGCTTCTTTAGCAGCGCTCGTTTATTAATGGGCGAGCAGAGCCTCATTTCGTATTTCAATCAGTAAACCCGTTTAATACATATCACACATTAAACCATAGGTCACCACCTAAACTCGGAGGAAACCCGGAGTACCCGGAGAAAGACCACAGCAAGCTTGCACGGCATACGACAAGTTCGACATGATTTCATCCGCAGAATTTCGGGGGGTCGCCATAAAGTTTTGTCCGCGATAACCAATCCATCGATTCACAAGTGCATTCGTTCGTCCTACGACCATTCCGTCCGTCATAGAATGTTTGTGACGCAATCGTTGTTGTTTCTGTAGCACCCACTGTTTGTCGGAGAGCACCGTGATGTGTATATACAACATATAGACACCATACTTATACTAAGTAACACTGCAATTGTATTGTATGTATATATATTCCTCCGGTGTCCTCGGAGCACCCTCGTCCTAGCGAGATATCTCTTTATTTCCCATCACCAAGGGTAACTGCGGTACGTCTTATCTGTGTACATTGTACCATCTAGACAGTCACCATGCATGTATTACATGTGTGTAAAATATTTACACGATCACCACCACAAAGTGTCTTGCTCAAGGACACAACACGCCGGCTCCGACCGCGTCTCGAACCGGCGCAGTTCGGGGACCTCCGATCCACAGTCCATCTCGCTACACCCTAGGCCACTCGCGCTCCAGTATCACTGTCTTTACCGGTGGAAAGTTCTTAAACTTGTGGCGGTGGGTGCTCTATGTGTGTTTTGCAGCCCGCTGACGGACTGTGCAGTATCTCAATTGCAATGAGAGTCGGTCCTTATTCCGGGATAATTCCGACTGGAATGTGTCGCTATCTGCCTCAAGAATACACAGGACACTCTCATTATGGTTATCATTGCCAAACGTCTTGCTAACGCCAATGATAATAAGATTGAGTTGCACCTTCAGGCCCGGATCCAGGGGGGTGGGGGCGTGAGAGGCGTACGTCCCCCCCCCCCCTATTTTTGACGAAGCAATGATTTTTTTTATTCAGATTAGAAAAGGCTATCAGTATTCTGTTCTCAAATGCCAGGAAAATGCATCAGAGACACTCAAATTTTCTAAATTTTCTAGGGGAGGACCCCCATACCCCCCTCACCCACGCCCCCCCTTTCTCCAAATCCAGGATCCGGCCCTGACCTTGGCTGCACTACTTCGCCTGGTCATCGATTAGCATGGTTAACTCAGTTCCGCATGGTTGATTCTCCCAAACCCCGTGCTTCAAGTTATAAACGAAGTGTGGTGCGAGTTTAGGTGGTGACCTATGGTTTAATGTGTGATATGTATTAAACGGGTTTACTGATTGCATACGAAATGAGGCTCTGCTCGCCCATTAATAAACGAGCGCTGCTAAAGAAGCCTGCATTGAACAGCGAACTTACTAAAACAATGCATAATTGTGGTGAATATTGATTAAAAACTTGCATAAATTCCTTACAGACACATTTGGACCGGCCCCTGCGTAAATATTCGTGGATCCTCGTCTGCAAATATAATATTTTTGTAAATACATACGTGAATTTGCAACTTAAAACCCACGTATATTGGCATTTTCTGTGCAGCGCGTTCCACAGTTTGTGTGCACTCGTCCCCCAATTTGTGTCCTCCAGTCCCATAGTTTTTGTGCACCATTTTGCGCTATACCACGGTGCATAAAACGGCCGCCATTTTTTTCTCAGAAGATCCTGGTCGCTGTCGCTTTCAAGGTATCAGTGTAAATGATCAGCAAACATAACTGTATGCCTGATAGTGCTGAAAAGCATACGATTGGTGCAGGAAAGACGATTTTTTAAACAAAAATGACAAAAAAAAATAAAATCCTATATTGAATTTATAAATTTTCAACTTTTACGACGGCGTTCGAGCTCAATATTTTTGCTACATGTGCTTCAATCATTCTTCCTCAACGTTGCAAGCTCACATTGTTCTGATCATGCATAAAATATATTGTTTTAGCTAATTTTACAAACCCTCCAAATTCCCACTAGTTTGTGCGTTCCCCTTTCCATGTTCTCCTCCCCTAGTTGCGTATCTCCGGATAACGGGTGTGATTGAGACATGGACGAAATCAAGTTGTTTGTCATAACACAAACCCGGCTGTACAATTTACGACTATAATGAAGATAATATAATGATTTGAATACCCTTATTAACGGGAAAGTGTTTAGGAGGTTAACATGATTACTGTCAAATAAAGCGAACTATAATACTTAAGTGGACTATTTTGTTTGCCCTCGTCTCTAAGCATGAGTTATGCACCGCATTTGTACACGTGTATGATTGTGCCTTGTCACAGAAACGAATGTATCACACGTGTGAAGTATTCGTGCGAATGCTTCACACATTTCAGTGAATACTGGCCGAATTCGGCCGTATGGAGTGCCGAGTGTTTCAAAACTTTCATTGCGCGCAAAAGATGTTTTGAAACGTTTGGCAAATCTTTTGCGCGCAAAAGATATTTAGTTGCGCGCAACAGATTCTCGCCGAATGTTTCAGAACATCTTTTACGCGCAAAAAATATGAAAACAAAGTTTTGCGCGCAATGAAATTGGCCAAACGTTTCAAAACTTTCGTTGCGCGCAAAAGATATTGGTTGCGCGCAATACTTTGAAAACCAATTTTTTGCGCGCAATAGATTGTGCCAAACGTTTCAAAACTTTTTTTGCGCGCAAAACTTTCGTATATTTGTTTGCGCGTAAAACATTGGTCAGTTGATTTCGTTGCGCGCAATAGATTGTGCCGAACGTTTCAAAACATTTTTTGCGCGCAAAACTTTCTGTAATCTTTTGCGCGCAACGAAATTGTGCCGTGTGTTTCTAAAGTATATCACGCAAGTTAGGCGTCACAAGACTGAAGTAATTACTCTGTTTTATCCCATCGTGGATCGAAAATGTGATGTAGGGATGCAATTCGTCTGTCCGTCCGTCCGTCCGTCCGTCCGTCCGTCCGTCTGTCTGTCACACTTTTCATTCGCCTATAACGGCTTTACCTTAAGAGGTATTCACTTGAAACTTCATACACATGCTTCTCAGCATCCATTGCATCATTTTACACCCGACCCACGCTGTCCCTACGCCCAAGATCAATGTCAAACGACTTTCGCTTTTCACTTCAATATATTTACGGAGCAACTCCTTTCACCTACATTGTATAACCTCTTTACTGTAAGAGCTATCCACTTGAAACTTCATATACACATGCTTCTCATCATCCATTGCATCATTCTACACCCGAACACACACGCCGCCCATGAACACTATTAAAAATTCTGGCAGGTTGGATGTTCCCTGTAATGGTCTTTGTATCCAGTTTTCAAAATGGCCGCCAAAGTACCCATTATTCCAAGAATACGATGAAAACTACTCAATATATATATTTTTTTGTATTCACCAACTAAATGGTTACCACGGTTCATTATGGAACGCCATAGCTGTCTTATGTGGTTGACATTTCATTATGTCCAGTACAAACTACTTATGTTCTGTACATGCGACATTATATTCGGTGCAAACAACAATATGTTCGGTACAAACTGCATTATGTTCATTATAAACTACATTATGTTCGGTGCAACCTGCATTATGTTCGGTGCAAACTACATTATGTTCGGTGCAACCTGCATTATGTTCGGTGCAAACTACTTTATGTTCAGTGCAACCTGCATTATGTTCAGTAGAAACAACATTATGTTCGGTGCAAACTACATTATGTTTGGTACATGCGACATTATATTCGGTGCAAACAACATTATGTTCGGTACAAACTGCATTATCTTCAGTACAAACTACATTATGTTCGGTGCAACCTGCATTATGTTGAGTAGAAACAACATTATGTTCGGTGGTGCAAACTACATCATGTTCGTGCAACCTGCATTATGTTCAGTAGTAAACAACATTATGTTCGGTGCAACCTGCATTATGTTCAGGAGAAAGAACATTATGTTCGGTGCAAACTACATTATGTTCGGTGCAACCTGCATTATGTTCAGTGACATTATGTTCGGTACAAACTTCGTTAAGGTGATGTTCATTCGGATCGACCTCGGATCTTTTTGCCTACGTCGGATGTTATGAGGAGTTCCGATTGCATTTTGGCGGTATCCGCGGCGGGAGTAAATTGTATTCCCTTTAATTCTATCTACATAAAGACTTTGAACATAATGCCATATCTGCTGAACATAATGTATGTTGCACCGAACATAATGTACAATGCACCGAATATAAAGGAGTTTGTACCAATCATAATATACTTTGCACCGAACATATTTGTAGCTTACACAGTACGTGGCTCAGTATAGACCCGGATCAGCCCGCGCAATACAGACCCCGATCAGACAGCTCAGTATAGGCTCTGATCAGACTGCTCAGTGTTGAATCTGATCCGACTGCGCAGTTTCGACTCGGATCAGACGCTTTAGTATAGAACCTGGTCCAGATTGCTCATTATAGACCCCTGATCAACGTGCGCAGTATACCCGGATCAGACTGCTTAGAATAGATCCTTATCAGACTGTTCAGTAAGACCCGTATCAGACTGCCCAGTATAGACCCTTATCAGACTGCTCATATAGACCCTTATCAGATTGTTCATATAGATCCTACTCAGAACTGCTCAGTATAGACCCTTATCAGACTGCGCAGTATATACCCCGATCAGACTGCTTAAGAATATATCCTTATCAGACTGTTCAGTATAGACCCGTTATCAGAACTGCCCAGTAAAAGTACCTATCAGAACTGCTCAGTAATAGACCCTGCCTCAGTATAGACCCTTATCACCTGCTCATAAAGACCCTTATCAGACTGCTCAGTATAGACCCTCTTATCAGACTGCTCAGTATAGACCCTTATCAAACTGTTCAGTATAGATCCTTATCAGACTGCGCAGTATATACCCGATCAGACTGCTCAGTATAGTCCTTATCAGACTGCTCAGTATAAGACCCTGCTCAGTATAGAAACCCTTATCAGACTGCTCAGTATAAGAACCCTTATCAGACTGCTCAGTATAGACCCTTATCAGAACTGCCCTCAGAGTATAAAGAACCCTTATCAGACTGATCAGTAGTAACCCTTATCAGACTGCTCTGTCATATTACCCTTATCAGACTGAGCTCAGTAAACAGACCCTGCTCATATAGACCCTTTATCAGACTGCTCAAATAGACCCTTATCAGACTGCTCAGTATAGACCCTTATCAGACTGCACAGTATAGACCACCTTATCATACCCTGCTCAGTATAGACCCTATCAGACGCTCATATAGATTCCTACTCAGACTGCTCAGTATAGAGACCCCTTATCAGACTGCTCAGTATAAGATCCTACTCCCCACAGCCTCAGTATAGACCCTTATCAGACTGCTCAGTATAGATCCTACTCAGACTTGCTTTCAGTAATAGACCCTATCAGACCTAGCTCAGTATAGAACCCTACCTCAGACTGCTCAGTATAGAACCTTATATCAGACTGTCCAGTATGGACCCTCATCAGACTGCTCATATAGACCCTTATCAGACTGCTCAGTATATACCCGTCCCTTATCAGACTGCTCAGTATAGACCTTATCAGACTGTCGTATGACCCTTATCAGACTGCAGTATACCCATCCCGATCAGACTGCTAGATAGTCCTTATATCATACAGTATCACTGCCCTCAGTATAGTACCTTATCAGACTGCTCAGTATAGACTGCTCAGTATAACCCTTATCCCTTATCACTGCTCAGTATAGACCCTTATCAGACTGCTCAGTATAGAATAGGCTAGACCCTAGACTGTCAGTATGACCCTCAGACTGGCATAAACCCGGTCACTGCTCAGTATAGTACCTTATCAGAGCTAGTAACTGCTCAGTATAGTAACTATAGACCCACAGACTGCTCAGTATAGACCCTTATCAGACGTCAGTATAGACCCTTATCAGACTGTCATATAGACCCTTATCACTGCTCAGTATAGTACCTTATCACGCTCAGTACCCAGCTCATATGACCCTCCTGCGCAGTATAGATCCTGACCCTCAGACTGCTCATATAGACCCTTATCAGACTGCTCAGTATAGATCCTACTCAGACTGCTCAGTATAGACCCTTATCAGACTGCTCAGTATAGATCCTACTCAGACTGCTCAGTATAGACCCTTATCAGACTGCTCAGTAAGACCTAGATCTCATAGACCCTTATCAGACGCTCAGTATACTCATGCTCATATAGACCTTTATCAGACTGTTCAGTATAGACCCTTATCAGACTGCTCAGTATAGACCCTTATCAGACTGCTCAGTATAGACCCTTATCAGACTGCTCAGTATAGATCCTTATCAGACTGCTCAGTATAGATCCTTATCAGACTGTTCAGTATAGACCCTTATCAGACTGTTCAGTATAGACCCTTATCAGACTGCTCAGTATATATCCTACTCAGACTGCTCAGTATAGACCCTTATCAGACTGCTCAGTATAGACCTTTATCAGACTGCTCAGTATAGACCCTTATCAGACTGCTCAGTATAGACCCTTATCAGACTGCTCAGTATAGACCCTTATCACACTGCTCAGTATAGATCCTACTCAGACAGCTCAGTATAGACCCTTATCAGACTGCTCAGTATAGACCCTTATCAGACTGCTCAGTATATACCCGTATCAGAGTGCTCAGTATGGACCCTTATCAGACTGCTCAGTATGGACCCTTATCAGACTGCTCAGTATAGATCCTACTCAGACTGCTCAGTATAGATCCTACTCAGACTGCTCAGTATAGACCCTTATCAGACTGCTCAGTATAGACCCTTATCAGACTGCTCAGTATGGACCCTTATCAGACTGCGGTGGGTTACACTAGTGGTTGGTGAAAATAATTTTGAAACTGGGTGGAATTGTTATACCAAAATAGGAACTTACAGTATATATTTCAGATAATAAAATATTTACAGCATAAGGACGACACAGAAACTTTAAGAAATAGCGAATAAATTTAATTATAGAAAGGCATAGCAATGTGTTTCATGTGTTTGAACGCCTTTCGTGAAATTAAAAGTAAAGTTTTTAATTTGTATTGTTACATGTATCTTTTCCGATCCAATAATGTACGAGTGTTGTTCAATATATATCGGGACAAGTGGTGTAATGAACCAATCAATTGTAAAGCCCCATGCCTGGACATATCAGGGGATAGCGGGGCTAAACCACGGGGACAAAAAAATGCCCCTGTAGTGCTGGATCTACCTATCTTTTACATATGCGCAAAAAGAAATAGCGGGCATTACATTTTGAAACACAATTTGGTAGAGCATATAGATGGGGTTTTACATTTGTGTGTCCCCACAGTGCTTATACCGTGGCTTTACAAAAGTGAAATGTAATTTCCCCGCCATGTACCGGCCTGGGACTGAATGGGATCACAATTGACAGCTGCATAACCTTCGTGTCCATAATCATATCAGACTGACACATGAACTGGACTGAACATAATAAGTATATCCATAATTATATAACAAAGCTGCATTTGTCGCCAATATGACAGGCTGCATTCGTAGTTGGTAGTAGTCGGTAGCTATAGGTACAGACCGCGGGCCGTAGGCACGTAGCGTAGGAACTGGTTGGACGTGATAGCCCGCATGTCATATCCCGAAATGGTAGATATTGGATCGTATATAATGTTGAACGGCATCAGGTTGTATTATTATTTTATTCAGTACATGCAGTTGGAAGTGTGTCACAAGTCCGTACATTAAAAACGTAAATACATCTCTGACCAGACCATACCAAGCCTGGCCGAGACATCGTAATACATCTTTATAAAATGAAGCCAATGGTCCGTATGTATATGCGTGCCGGAATGAATGTTCTGACAAGTACATGCAGCTATGCAACTTTGTGAAAGACTGGACAGCTTTATGGCCGGTCAATTTGTCAGTTAAGTCATGTCTGGGCAATACACGGATATATGAAACTATGTTATGGATCCTGTGAAAACGACCGTTGTGACAATTATACTAGCCGTATATATCGCTGCCATCGATTTTCGTATTCTTCGACTGAAATCTACATAATTATATAGGTGTATTGTGTAACACGCATTGAATAATTTCATAATCGGTGCACGTTAAAGCCATTGATTGAGAAGTAGTCGTAACAATAATTTGTGCAAAAGGTTATAATCACCACACTCCGTATCCATGGAAACTACATGAACATTTTCCCAGCTCTACGTTACTCGAGGTTGCCATAAGTACGATAACAACATTAATATCTGAGCTGAATCCACAAGTATGTGGCTATTCATTCGTAACATGTGTTGCTTATTGTAGATAAAATTTCACAGTTCCACACGACGAAATGTAGGAATTACACTGGTTGTCCCGTTATATACTGAACAACCCTCGTACATAAAATGTATATTATTGTACATCGTTTCTTCTTTGACTCGGTATGCAAGTGGTAGTTTATTTGGGATAACATAATTATTATTCACCTACACTTTTATAAAGTATGCATGCTGTGAAAAAACTATCTTTGGTAGATCTCATCCTGGGCCTGCACCACGAGCTAGACCGCAGACTTGCCGACATTGTAGGCCTTCATGGGCTGAAGTGCCAGTTAAAGGACTTCAGTACGACGTCAGCGATCAACCAGATCAGGTCATCTAAAGGCCTCCAGACACCCATTAAACGGCCAATATTCCTATTTATTGGGAACCCAGGAACCGGCAAAACATCAATTGCTAAAATACTAGCAGGTATGAATCTAGAGAATCTAATTTTTTTATTTTTTTTAAATTAAATTCGTTGCTGAGTTCATAAGCAACGAGACTCCGCCGAGCTGAATGTAATTGATTTGCCTACCAATATCTGTAAAATATGTCAATCACATAATTATGATACTGGAATAACTTTAGCTTTTCACATGGACAAAAGTGTTAAAATGCCATTTTTTTAATCAATCTAGAAAAGTATACTACATAACATAGCAAAAGTCCCCGAGGAACACTGTTTGTGAAACAGAATAAGTACGTACACTCGACTTTAGTGATAACTTATAGGGGCATAGACACGATTGATGCGAACATATGATTTAGTCTAAACAAATCGGGGACATTGACACGATATATACATGTATGTTGAAGACCGCTTGTCGATCCGATCATCGTTTTCAAAGATATTGTAGATTGTATCCTGTAATATTGAGGTGTGACGGCCGTCACTACCAATAGCAACGTTGTATTTGTTTTTATTTATGATGTGATTTGAGCATTGTTATATTTTTGGCGTATTATTTTAAGGTGTATCAAATTCAAATAAATCAATAGCTTTTTTTTCAGAGGGTTTTGAACTATGTTTCACGGTTATTCCATGTGTTTAGCTTAACAACGCAGTAACTTTTATTTTGTTTTAATGGCAGTGACTACCCAATATTACAGCAGATACTTTCGAATATCTTTGGAACCGATGACGTGCACCATATTCATTATGGTATGAAAGTATTGTTAGTTATTTTATCTGGCTCTTCGGTTTCGGCTCTTCGGGTTCATATTCTCTATTTTTCAACATATTTATCCCCGATTTGTTTAGACCAAATATTTAGCATCAATCGTGTCTATGCATCTTTAAGTAAGAGGTCTCTACGTATATAGGTACGAGAAACACACCGCAGTGATCCTTAAATACACACAATTCAGAAGTTCGAAGATGTTTCGTCCCATTAATGTCTGGCTAGTCGTGGCATTCATATTTTCAGAAATCTTCAAACGAGTGGGTTTGACTCGAAAGTCCGACATGGAAACTGTCCAGCGAGAGGACCTGGTGGGCACGCACATAGGCGAAACCGCGGAGAAAACCCGTAACATTCTCCACAGGTATGCATTACGGATAATTACAATTTTCGCAGTTTCGACGTTCAATATGTGGGAGACGAGAATGAATTCAATGCGCCATTTCTTCATGTTGCAGTGTGTAGGCGTTCGGTTAGAAGTTTCGATTAGTATATATACACATAGACAAAAGTTAAGCACCACCCACACTATTTGCAAGATAAGGACCGACTAGCCTAAATTACTGCAATGCAAATTTGATATTTATTGCTTAATATCATTCAGTAAACATTGCTATCACACTCGGTCAAATGAACTCACACTTTCATTGATTGGTTACGTCTGTGACGTCTTGTACACAGTTGTAAAGTACTATTGTCAGTTTCCAACCTTGAAATAAGTTTGACTTTGTTTTCGATATTTCGAGTGTTTTCAAATGAGTCAGTCATACAATAATATTCTCAGGATCTCGAGTGACAAATGAACATTTCATAGCTTGCATTACATGTTCGGAAAAGTGTTCGACGGCAACGCTGATGGTAATTGACGTATTAACATCATCACGTACGCTCAGAAATTCAATGACGCCTGAGTAGGCCCCTACATGTAGGACTTGCTATTCTGACAGGACTGGTAGTGGTCAATAACGTTTTGTATTATTGCTGTTGCATCTGGCAAAGTTGACGTACCGTACATGGCGTCAACTGCCCTTTGTTTTCACATATGCATGCAGTTTGGTTCTTTCTGTGTTTCAGTCATTGTCTTTCATTGCCAATTATTCTGTGTTTCAGTCATTGTCTTTCATTGCCAATTATTCTGTGTTTCAGTCATTGTCTTTCATTGCCAATTATTAACGAAACGTACTGTGTTGTAATGTGTACAATACAGCACAATTATCCTTTCGTCTGAGCATTACGTCTATTGTGTTATGTTTCGTTAACGTCCTGAAATTTTCCCGTTTCACGCGCACACAAACAAGCGTTATCTCTATATTAGCAGATTTGTTATGTGATATGTCACATACACACATCGTAATACCAGACACAGTGTTAATTTCCAGATTCAAACGCATGTTGTGCCGCGTAAAAATGGCGCAAAAAGTAAATTAACGTCATTTTATTCGTCTGCTTACGTTGGCTGTGTGTCACTTTAGACGAGCCAACTTTTCTCAAATAGAGAATCTGACATGAGTGATGGTTCATTATGATACTTATTAAATGAGTTTGCTGAGATCGTAAGCAAAGAGGCCGAGTTGCTTACGAACTCAGCAAACGAATTTTCTAACTATCATAATAAACAATCACGAATGTGGGATTCTATTTATTGCATAACCAGAAAATGAGCCGTTGAAAACAACAGTTATACATACATCGTGCAGCTTTTCAAACGTGTTTCATTAGTCAGACGCCATTGGCGACGTCACTCTCGCACGTCGTCGCTAAGACGTCAAATTCAAAATTACATCACGTTACCTATACGTCATGTTTCAACGTCGCTGATTTGTCTATTTGACGCTGATTTGTCTATTTGACGCTACTACGTTAACCAATCAAAACACAAACTTGCGGCTCGAGCTAATTTGCATAGTTAATGCACTAGTACATTATGATAATGTACCGTGTCACTGTATTCTCGGAGCGCAAGTTATGCAATAAATGTACATACTGCACTAACATGCTCGCAAAACAACCGACAGCCGATACAAGCGGAGCAAGCAGAAACAAATATAGACTTATCAAATTCTACGTCATTTTCTAGACTTATGGACTTGTGTGATCCGAGGGTGTGGTTACGAAACTTTATAAAAAATATCTTTACCCAAGAAGTAGAAAGTCGATCGCATCAGATGTAACATACTTATATGCATACATTTAATTTGGGATGGCATTAAGATAGTGAATCTATGTTGGGTACATATTGTACATGGTACGAATGTATGATGGTGGTGCTTGACCTTTGTCCAGGTGATATGTCGGGATAATGTATCCATTTACGTATTGTTACAGTGCCAGATGAAATATCATGATTATTTCAATATTTTGTTCAAAAATGATATGACGCTCACTAGTGCATTATTACACGCGAAAATTGTACGACGGAATATCCTATTTATTATTTTCATTTAATTTCAAATTTCTACATGGGAGTATACAAATTTGCGACGTTGTCATGTTATTTCAGCGAAATCGATGGAAATATGAACCAAACGTCGCCATTTATTTGATGTTATCAATTTATGTGTACAAGTAATCATTCCATGTATTTTTCAGAAAATGAATATTTCGCAGCTTTCTCAATTAAAATTAGCCATTTCTTTGCAGCTTAAAACGCGTAGTTATTTTGGAAACACACATGCAACAGCTTTCCACGATGTAATGAGCTCTGCGAAGATTCAAGTGATGTATTATAGGGTGGTAACGTCACCCTTTGGATTATTGATAAGCTGTGACTATTCTTTTTCACTCGCAGGGGAAGACCACGTATTTGCCATTAGAAGTGTAATAAATTCCAGCTATGCAACAGCAATATACATTGTTGTTATATTGCATAGATCTATCCAATGGTATATTGAACTATCATGTTTCTACCTACGACAGGGCCAGGGCGGGACACTTCTCGTCGACGAGGTCTACAGACTGGTCCCTGTAGATGCGCCGAGAGATTTTGGACCGGAGGCAGTCGACACACTAATGGCGGCAATGGAGGGGGAGCCACATACGACCACGGACCGACCGGCAATTATTCTGGCTGGATACCCGGGTTCTATGGGCCGTGTAACATCCAGCAATCCGGGTCTGGCCAGAAGAATTACAGACCGATTTGTGTTCCCGGATTATAGTGTCGGTGAACTTGTTGAAATAGTTCAGAAAATGGCACACGCGGATGGTTACAGGGTAGCGTGCACTTCAAATGAAATCGAAGAAATGGTGGCTTCTTTGGTTTCAGCTGAAGTACTTGCCAATCACAATGCCGGATACAGCGCAAGGTTATTTGCAGATGCAAAGAAGCAAGCAAATAACAGACTCGCAGAGCATATTATTTTACACGATGTAGAGCCATCGACAGAACTGCTATCGACTCTGAACCTGGACGATTTCAAAAAGGCCATTGATTTTGTTCAATCTCAAATTTGATTGATTTACTCACATATATGCACGCTACTCTGTAACCATCCGCGTGTGACATACGAGGGGTGATCAAGAAGTCCGTTTCTTTTTGCTCTAAAAGTTGCTGATATTATTATTTGTCTTAGATATTTTACATATCGAACGTTCCATTAATATGGAACAACTAGTCATAACGTTATGTACGTGACGTTAATTTACTTTGGTGTGACGTTACGTTTATGACGTCACGTAACCACCACATCGTCGCGAAATTCGAAATTGACGTGGCTTTTTGGGTAGTACCTATGCATTACGAGACAACTAATAGACAAAATCAATCGAAACTTTTTGAGTGTGTTAACCAATTATTAACGGTTTGGATCAGCTATTTGTTGTTGCATATATCGTTGAGCCCACGAACGATATGGTCATAAACGAACGAAAATGAACGTATTCAGCAAAATGATAGTTTCCTTATAATTAGGGTACGTTGTACAAGAAGATAATACTGCAGTATTGGACAGAACTGTTTGACATTACATGTATTTAAATTTCAAAGTTCTAGCTGTAATGTAATATGCCAACGACGACAGTTTTTCAGAGCAAAGATAAAACAGTCACTTTTTCGACTTTAAAAACGTCGCCATTTATTCTGCTGCATCTACATGTAAGATAGTCTGATGGCATGATATGATGAAACTCATCGTCTCACACATGATGCAAGTTACGGATTCATGATTATGATATCTATAATACTAACATATATACAGCAGCATAAAGATGCTCGACGGTGTGCCATTACCACGTGTCACGTGACGTCACGTGACGTCACGTGATCGTTATAATGACGTCATATTCGTGATTCTATTACTGCTATTGAATACAGGGATTACTGTTTAACATAATATTGGAATGCCAATGGCCAATGTATAAAAAACGCACATATTATAGTAAAAAGAAACGGACTTCTTGATCACCCCTTGTATGTACATTCAGTACATTTAACAAGAGTTGTCAGAAGACAATGAAGCTCGCCTGTGGCAGCCTCCACCAAAGGTGGCATATTTGTATAAAAACATCCCAACATGTTACAGCATGCTAGAGAATCATGGGACACTTAGTGTGATCCTGACATTGGGCTGAGGGCTAGGTCACCGTGGGTGGGGGTGTTTAGTGCTTCAAATGTGTAAATGTTAATCGATGCATATGATGAAAGTAAAATTAGTGTAGTTAGTAACTTGATCCGTGGGACGGAAAGCTCTCGTTGGCTCTCGACTGCATCTCGGTGATCCAGCTGATCTGGACAAAACCAACTCGAACTTTCTGGGTGTCACGGATCAAGTGACTACACAAATATTAACGTATTCATCGCTATACCTATATCATTGATACGTGTTGATCTGTGAATTATATTAAACTCGTCCTGGATTCGTCGGATCCTATATGTACATGTATGGCTTCATGCCGCAACATGAGTGAAATTCAGATGTATCTTTTGTTCCTCAGACTTTGCAATTTGTTGATTAGTTTGTACCTCATACTCTGCATTTTGTAACATTGATACATGTAGCTGATACTTAGTATGCAATAATTTCGTAATTTACTGAAATAGCGCCGTGGTGCGGTCTGTGATTCTTTTAAAATAAAGAGTCTGTTCTATTCTGTTCTCTTCTGTTATATTTTATTGGCCAATTGCAGAGCTCTATTATGTCGACACTAGTCAAACATATGGTACATGTATATATGGAATTTGGCGGCCCTGTGTATGCTTCAGGGGTTACACTAATATGGTTGACATCAGCTGTTGGATGTATTAAGCGCCAGCTACTACTGTTCATCCACAGCTACGGTAACCCCTGCATTATGTTCTGTCACATTAATATCGTGCATGATGTCATGATGACGAGGGTGGTGATGATAATGACGATTGTGACGGTGGTGATGATGTACATGTATAATTATGCTGTCATCATCGTCATAATAATCAACACCACCATCATCGTCATGACACCTTGCACGATATATATGACAACATTTAATGGAGGGTTTTACAGTGGCTGGGGGTGAACAGTACCTGGCGCTTACATCACCAGCTAATGTTGACCATATTAGCGTAACCACTGCAGAATGGTTACATGCACAACAAATTATCATCATCACCATATTCATCATCGTCAGCTTAGTCACCATTCTCATCATCATCATCAGCATGACGCCATGCACGATATACGAGTATATGACAGGACCTAGTGCATGAGGTTACAGTAGCTGTGGGTGAACAGTAGATGGCGCTTACATCACCAGCCGCAGAGGATGCTCTAAATAGGGCGATATTGATTACAACAGCATGTACATATACAGCTTGCATAATTATCCAGTATGTGGCATAATCTTGTGTTTATATGTACGAGGTATATGCATGGAAATTGTAATGTTATTAGCGACAAAACAGTAGAATAATGATGATGTCTATGCCGAACAACCAGGTGCTATATATGCTATGTCAATGCACAGGGATTTAGCCCCGTTATCCCCCGCTATCCTGGGGGCGGGGATTACAGTAATCGGTGCATAGACAAGAATGCCACCAACGGCATGTATCCCATCGCTGTGGTGTTTGATGGAGAAACGTGGATACAATCTACTGAACCGAGAATTTCGAAATCAGTTGACATTGACCTTGGGTTGGTGTATAATGAATTACCGTAAAGCAGTTATATGTGAAAAGTGGAGAAACGTGGGCAAGCTACTGTTCAAACCGTGTGTGACAGACTCGCAGACAGACAGACGGACGGACGACTTCTTCATACCTATATCCCATCTTCGCTACGCGATGGGATAATAAATGTACATAACTTGCCAGTTTAGTAGTTTCTGTATGCTACTCCCCGTTATATTTCTTTTTACTTTTGAAACATTTGGCGAGACAATCTTTTGCGCGCAACTAATAAGGGTCTATACTGAGCAGTCTGATAAGGGTCTATGCTGAGCAGTCTGATAAGGGTCTATACTGATAAGGGTCTATACTGAGCAGTCTGAGTAGGATCTATTCTGAGCAGTCTGATAAGGGTCTATACTGAGCAGTCTGATAAGGGTCTATACTGAGCAGTCTGATACGGGTCTATACTGAGCAGTCTGATAAGGGTCTATACTGTACTGAGCAGTCTGATAAGGGTCTATACTGAGCAGTCTGATAAGGATCTATGCTGAGCAGTCTGATAAGGGTCTATACTGAGCAGTCCTGATAAGGGTCTATACTGAGCAGTCTGATAAGGATCTATACTGAGCAGTCTGATAAGGGTCTATACTGAGCAGTCTGATAAGGGTCTATACTGAGCAGTCTGCTACGGGTCTATACTGAACAGTCTGATACGGGTCTATACTGTACTGAGCAGTCTGATAAGGGTCTATACTGAGCAGTCTGATAAGGATCTATACTGAGCAGTCTTATAAGGGTCTATACTGAGCAGTCCTGATAAGGGTCTATACTGAGCGGTCTGCTACGGGTCTATACTGAACAGTCTGATACGGGTCTATACTGAGCAGTCTGAGAAGGATCTATACTGAGCAGTCTAATAAGGATCTATACTGAGCAGTCTGATAAGGGTCTATACTGAGCAGTCTGATAAGGGTCTATACTGAGCAGTCTGCTACGGGTCTATACTGAGCAATCTGATAAGGGTCTATACTGAGCAGTCTGATAAGGATATATACTGAGCAGTCTGATACGGGTCTATACTGAGCAGTCTGATAAGGGTCTATACTGAGCAGTCTGATACGGGTCTATACTGAGCAGTCTGATAAGGGTCTATACTGTACTGAGCAGTCTGATAAGGGTCTATACTGAGCAGTCTGATAAGGATCTATACTGAGCTGTCTGATAAGGGTCTATACTGAGCAGTCTGATAAGGGTCTATACTGAGCAGTCTGCTACGGGTCTATACTGAACAGTCTGATACGGGTCTATACTGTACTTTGCAGTCTGATAAGGGTCTATACTGAGCAGTCTGATAAGGATCTATACTGAGCAGTCTGATAAGGGTATATACTGAGCAGTCCTGATAAGGGTCTATACTGAGCGGTCTGCTACGGGTCTATACTGAACAGTCTGATACGGGTCTATACTGAGCAGTCTGACAAGGGTCTATTCTGAGCAGTCTGATAAGGGTCTATACTGAGCAGTCTGATAAGGATCTATGCTGAGCAGTCTGATAAGGGTCTATACTGAGCAGTCTGATAAGGATCTATACTGAGCAGTCTTGAGTAGGATCTATTACTGAGCAGTCTGATACGGGTCTATACTGAACAGTCTGAGTAGGATCTATATACTGAACAGTCTGATACGGGTCTATACTGAACATCTTGAGTAGGGTCTATACTGAGCAGTCTAAGTAGGGTCTATACTGAACAGTCTGATATGTGAAAGTTTTAGTTTTACGGTCAAATATTTTGCGCGCAATGAATGTTTTGAAACGTTCGGCAGTCTATATAGCGTGCCAAGTGATGCAAAACTTTCGTTGCGCGCAAAAGATATATTTTTTGCGCGTAAAAGATTTTTGAAACAATCCGCACGTCTAGTGTGCCGAACGTTTCAAAATATTCGTTGCGCGCAAAACATTGGCCGTATTGAATCTTTTGCGCGTAAAAGATATATATTTTGCGCGCAATGAAAGTTTTGAAACGTTTCGCACGTCAGGTGCCATGTGTTGCAAAACTTCTTTTGCGCGCAAAAAATATATCTTTTGCGCGCAACGAAAGTTTTGCATCACATGGCACGGCATACGGCCGAATACATCACAAACCGAAAGTCTCACCCAAATATTTTTCACTTTTTGGTATAAACGAATATGTCACACAATCGCAAATTTCAAACTTGACCGAATATGGGCATATCATTATAAAATCATTATAAAATCGAATGTATCGACAAGACGATCACTTTGGAGCATTTATTGTCGAAATCTGATCATTAAGTAATCCAAGATGACCGCCGAAAGGTGAAAAGGTCATTATTTTATTAGAGATTTCAAACGTCTTATTTTCATGAACCGCCGGGCTGATATTGGACAAACTTCACAGTTATGGTCCGTGGGTGACGACTTTTCACATTTCAGTGACTGTATGGCAGATATTAGTAAATTCGGTGGCGCGAGTGTGTCACAGATGTCCAGGTAAAGCAAGGGTCCAAGTATTGAAGGAATCCTTCAAGTAATATTGAAGATTTGACATGATGGAGAAACTGGGACAAATTTTTCGACGCAAATGTACACGGACGGACGGACGTACGGACATCAGGACGGACATCAGGAGCAAAGCAATATGCCACCCTTGCTATCGCATAGGGGGCATACAAACGTTTAACACATTTGTATGTCAAATGTAATAATATTCCTTTAACCCATTCAACACCACATACCTATATACTGGAGTTTGCAAACAGTGTAGATCCAGATGAGCCGGCTCGTAACGAGCCATCTCATCAGGATCTATTTTCACCGCCAATATATGACAATAAAATGTAAAATGTTATAAATTTATAATGAACATCTCATGGTTAATGGAATAGTCTGAAATATAACATGGAAGATTCCATCTCAGTTACTTGGTGTTGAAAGTGTTATAATGAATACCAGTACAGGAGGCAACTACTAGACTAAGCAGAGCAATATACGCCCGATGGTAGCTTTGAATGACACATTTACATTTAACATATTCGTTTAGCAAGTGTTGTTTCTCAAACATATAAGCCCCCCCCACCCTTCTCAAAAAGACACGCAGTGGTGCCACAATGTGCAGAGTTACCTCAAAATCAAACGTTTGAGCATCCTAGCACCAACTGTTCTTGAGTTATTGAGCCGAACTCGTTTTATTGTCCAAGGTCACCCCGCGACCTTGACCTTTGACCTACTGACCTCAAATCAATAGGGGTCATCTGCTTGTCATGACTAACTTTAAAACCAATACTGGGCAACCTAGGTCATGGCGTTCTCGAGTTATAGAGCGGCAACTGTTTTATTGTCTAAAGTCACCGCGATTTTGACCTATGACACACTGTAGTCAAGTCAAATTGGTCATACACTGGTCGTTACTGACCTGCATACAAAGTTTGAGGATCCTATGTCAAGAATATTTTGAGCGCATACCAAATCGCTAACAGACGGACAGACGATAAGCACCATAACATGATACGCCCCTAGTGCTGTCTGAAATCAGCTGGAATAGCTCAGTGGGTAGAGCATCGGACTCCGGATCGGGAGACCCCGAGTTAGAATCCCGCCACTGGTCGATTCGGCGTGTCCATGGGCAAGACAAGACAAGACAGATTCGTGATAGCCTAGTCCTATCGGACGGGGACATAAATAGTCGGTATCGACATGCAAGGTCACCGAGCCAGTGCCGTCGTTAAATCAAAGCATTTACATTTACCTTGTCTGCATGCGTGGCATGACTTTCAAATAACCCGGCGAATATGCCTGCTCTATTCTGTTTTATTTTATCGCACTGTTATCCCCCATTCGAATGTTCATGTGACATATTCGTTTGGACAATATTTTATTAATTTTTGTTCGAGTTTTTGTAACATGTGACACATTCGTTTTTGTTGCAAGGGGTAGTGATGCCAAAGGTAAACGTCACACATTTGTGTGATGTGTTCGTACGTATTCTTCACCACGTGTGACGCATTGGCACGAATATATCACACGTGTGATATATTCGTTTCTGTGACATATACGGTTCAACATACGTGTCTCATACATATAAGCAACATTGGTATCGGTCATACGGACTTTTACATCGCACAAATGCATGTACAGTGCAACCTCTCTACAACAGCCACCCATGGGAAGACGCAAAACTGGCTGTTGTAGAGAGGTGGCTGTTGTAGGGAGGTTAATGCTGAATTAAATTTTGTCGTCCGCTGTTTATTTATTTTCTTCGATAATTCTAATCAAAAACATGATTTGGCAACATTTTAGAATCATTTCTAATGGAAATGATTATAAAATGCTGTCAAAACATGTTTTTATTGAGAAAGACAGCAAAAGCTGTTAGATACAGAGGAAATCATCCATTTGGGATATAAAATAGCGGCTGTTATAGAGAGGGTGTTGTTGTAGAGAGGTGGCCGTTCGGGGAGGTTCGACTGTTCGTGGCGTACGTGTCTCATACATATAAGCAATATTGACATCGGTCATACGGACTTTTACATCGCACAAATGCATGTATCCATATCGATATAGACATCTTCGCATTCAAAGTGCTGACACATTCATATAATAAACTCGTCCTGCCTTGGTAATACCTACCTTATCGTATATCGCCGATATTCATTTCAATAAATCACGTTTTCGACAATGGACAAACAAATTCGGAGCTCATGTGGAGTTTAATTCAACTTGAACTTTGTGTTTGTTTGTTCAATTTTGCAATTTACGGAAAATATTGCATTTTATTTTCGAAATCAATATCGGCAATGCGATACTGGAGGTAATACCAGTGTAACATTCAGTGTTAAGTAGTCGCGTTGACCTGGGAGGACATACATGTACACGCACTCAGCGGAACAATGGTGCGTTGATACATTAAGTGATATCATTCAGGCAATACAAGCCTATACTGTGCCACCGATCTGTCCTAGTTACAATTGATGTGACCAGGAGATTATGACAACATGGGACGTATGACAAGAGAATACCCCTGTAGCCGATTTCACCAACATTTCTAACCATACTTATCTAGCTAAGTACACTTTCAGGGATTAATCATTTATTTTTTCTGAAATGGATTACAGTGCAACCTCTCTACAACAGCCACACATGGGAAGACACAAGACTGGCTGTTATAGAGAGGTGGCTGTTATAGGGCGGTTAACTATAGAGGCATTTACCCAATTGGGGTATAAACTAGTGACTGTTATAGAGAGGTGGCTGTTATACAGAGGTGGCTGATGTAGAGAGGTGGCCGTTATACAGAAGTGGCTGGTGTAGAGAGGTGGCTGTTATACAAAGGTGGCTGATGTAGAGAGGTGGCTGTTATACAGAGGTGGCTGATGTAGAGAGGTGGCTGATGTAGAGAGATGGCTGATGTAGAGAGGTGGCTGATGTAGAGAGGTGGCTGTTATACAGAGGTGGCTGATGTAGAGAGGTGGCTGATGTAGAGAGGTGGCTGATGTAGAGAGGTGGCTGTCGATGGAGATTTTACTGTATTCCATATAGAACAAACGACTGCATATATTTGATGATTAAACATGTTAAAAGTATGCTGATAATGGCTGTGATAATGTAATAAATTCAGTGTAATAAAAAATTATAAATTTATCCTTAAATTGAAATTTTCTCCCTCAAAGTGTACTTAGCAAGATAAGTACACTTTGCTATGTAGGTGAAATCGGCTACAGGTCTTTTTATATCAAGTTTATCAGACAAGGCTAGGAAACGCGTAGGAATTCAGAGGTTCGCCTCCGAATTCCTACCGTTCCCAAGGCGAGCCAGATAAACTTCATATCAAAAGACACCATCATGCTGCTCTATTTTATGCTAGGGGAGGTGTAACTATGACGTCGTTTCCGTGGAAAGAACGCGGACTTGCTGATTTAAATCACTACACTGGCGTCACCCAGTTAACGTCATGTGTATATGTCCGTACCCGTGTACGTATTTCAGCTTCATCTTCGAGCGAAGAAGACATTGATTTATATATACATCTGTATTGTCTGATAATCAGTTTACTCAGGTTATTGTATGTCTATTTGTTTTTGTTTTCTTGTTGACGTCTTTTAAAACGTTGTAATGTTCAGTTTTTTTGTTGTTGACCCAGATGGAATGTACCCAATGTTGTCCGCTCGTGTACATGCATATCATGATACAGTCATGCGTCTACATATTAATGTATATTGCCCGAGTATGTATCAGATGTGCAACACGTAATTAATGACATACATTTATTGCCAATAGATCAACCACTCAATGAATATGGACTGAATGAATACAGACTGGCTCATGTGCAAAGTTATATGTGACTGAAACTGGCGAACTGGTGCTTATAGCATGTGTAACCAGTGTAGCTCCTTATCAAACAGCACATATATGTAGCCTGTTAACGATCTATATTGTTTGTTAGAAGCTTGTGTGTTTCATTGATGGAATGGTGAACAAAGCCGATCCGGATCGGACTGTGCAGATGTACAGGCTGATCTGGATCTACACTGGTCGCAAAACCCATAAGCCAAATGTTTCCAGCAACCGTCCCATGTAAGGCCTACTTTAACGTTTGCCAGACTGTTTGCTTAAAAAATGAAGCATTTGACGTTAGCAACACCTTGTTCCATGATAATGTGCCTTGGATCTCAGATACAGTGAAACCTCGCTAAACCGGATACCCTGGGAGGACCCCAGGGTGTCCGGTTTACCGAGGTTTCACTGTAAAGCAGACATATGATTATTCCGAGCCATCGTTGTGTGCTATGCGATCACGAACCGGCATTATTACCTGAGTTAGATGACAAAAAAACCCATCAAAATTATGATCACATATGTTTCTCGATGATACATAGTAATCAAAGTACTGAAAATACTCAACATATGATGTTTTGAAGTAGAGTTAAAGGTGGTCGTGCCTGGTTATGCCATACTAAATGGCGATTCATGTGAGATCATAAAATCATGCAACATTTACTTATTTGTGTTTAACAACTTATCTATCAGCAGTTGACCCTTACACCGCTATCTTAATTTTTTGTCGTCTGCTGTTTATTTTCTATTTTCCATTTGTATCATCAAAAACATGCTTTGACAGCACTTTCGAACACTTTACAATTTCCATTGGAAATAATTCTGAAGTGCTGTCAAAACATGTTATTATTGAGAAATAAGGCAATATATAAAAGCAACAGCAGACGACAATTGCTGTGTGTAGCGGTCTAAGGGTTAAGGTCATTTAAATCAGAAGTATTATGTTTTACACCTGTCTGTGAATGCGTGCATGCGTCCGTCACACTTCATGTTAATCTTGTTGTTTAAGCCCGCTGCTCAGCCACTGTAACACATATTTTCACCGAACTTCGGTTCCACAATGTTCACCTTGTAGAAGTTCGGTTCTCAACCACTGTATTTCCTACAGCCACCAAACTTGGACATGCTCATCAACTGTTTTATATAAAATACCAACACATCCCATGTGGCCTTCATTTGGCATTGACCAACCTTTTCAGCTTCACCGACTACAAATGGGAGCATCACCTGTGTCTATAGACGCAATTTAAAAAAAAAAAAGTATCTCCACTCCAAATGTGGAAATCTAAAATAGTGTAGTACGTTGGACCTGTCCAGCACGTGGTGCCTACCGTCCAGCACATGATGCCTCTCATCCAGCACGTGGTGCCGTCCAGCACATGATGCCTCTCATCCAGCACATGATGCCGTCAAGCATATGGTGCCTACCGTCCAGCACGTGGTGCCGTCCAGCATATGGGGCCTGCTGTCCAGCACGTGGTGCCGTCCAGCATAGGGTGCCTACCGTCCAGCACGTGGTGCCGTCCAGCATATGGGGCCTGCTGTCCAGCACGTGGTGCCGTCCAGCATAGGGTGCCTACCGTCCAGCACGTGGTGCCGTCCAGCTGATGGTGCCTGCTGTCGCCAGCAGCGTGGTAGGGCCAGTACCAGCATATGGTTGCCTTGCTTCCACCCATCCAAAGATGGCCGTCCCAGCATAGGGTTGCCTACCGTCCAGAACACGTGGTGCCAAGCTGTCCAGCACGTGTGCCGTTCCAGCATAGGGAGGCCTACCGACCCAGCACGTGGTGCCGACCAGCATAAAGGGTGCCTACCGACCCAGCACGAGGTTGCCGTCCAGCACATGATGCCTGCCGTCCAGCACATGATGCTGTCCAGCATAGGATGCCTACCGTCCAGCACGTGGTATCCGTCCAGCACATGGTGCCTGCTGTCCAGCACGTGGTGCCGTACAGCACATAGTGACGTCCCTCAGAAGATATTTGGATGTAAACATTTCGAAACGCTATGTTCATCAGTATGATGGTCCGTTAGTTGAGGTTACACAGCACACGCTTTCCTTTGTAGTAAAGGTTCCCTGTACACTAACTCCTCGCTAAATTGCGGTTGGCGTGTAGGCAAGAACAATATGTACAGCGGGATCGCGTAATTATGCGTTGGGTGGCCTGTTTAGTGAGGTTCCACATAACGGTACACACTATTCTTTGTAATTGTTTCCTAGAAACCTACTCTTCATAGCATACCGATAGTACATCGTGTTACATTGTAGAAAACCTGCAAAATGGCAACAACGTACAGCGGGAGATACACTAACCCCGTCACAATGAGTAGGATGGTCCGTTTGGTGAGATTTCACTGTACACACTATTCGTTTTTAAAGTTCCGTCGTCATAGTGTACTCACACTACAGTGGGTTACCGTAATAACTCTAAATATTTGGACACAATTTGCTTTGGGAAACCCCTATTAAATAGGTGTTTCCCAAATCAAATTGTATCCAATTAATATTTCGTGTTATTACATTGCATAAACCGTTAATTAAAAATATCCACACGTACAGTGGGGAGAGAGATATCCGCATCATCAATAGTTGGATGGCCCGTTTACTGAGGGTTCACACTATTGTGTTTTTTTTCTCAACTGGAAATGACAACCACGAGGGAACTGTTTGAACCCCAATGTTGTAGGTAATGATGTAGGCTAGGCAATGATGTAGGCAATGATGTAGGCTAGGCAATGATATAGGCAATGATGTATAGGCAATGAAGTAGGCAATGATGTAGTGTAGGCAATGATGTAGGCAATGAAGTAGGCAATGAAGTATGCAATGATGTAGTGTAGGCAATGATGTAGGCAATGATGGTAGGCAATGCTGTATATGCAATGATGTAGGCAATGATGTAGACAATGCTGCACAATGATGGTAGGCAATGATGTATATGCAATGATGTAGGCAATGATGTAGACAATGCTGCACAATGATGTAGACAATGCTGCACAATGATGTAGGCAATGCTGTAGGCAATGATGTAGGCAATGCTGTAGGCAATGCTGCACAATGATGTAGGCAATGATGTAGGCAATGCTGTAGGCAATGCTGCACAATGATGTAGGCAATGCTGTAGGCAATGCTGCACAATGATGTAGGCAATGATGTAGGCAATGCTGCACAATGCTGTAGGCAATGATGTAGGCAATGCTGCACAATGATGTAGGCAATGCTGTAGGCAATGATGTAGGCAATGCTGTACGCAATGATGTAGGCAATGATGTATATGCAATGATGTAGGCAATGCTGCACAATGATGTAGGCAATGCTGTAGGCAATGATGTAGGCAATGATGTAGGCAATGACGTAGGCAATGCTGCACAATGCTGTAGGCAATGATGTAGGCAATGCTGCACAATGATGTAGGCAATGCTGTAGGCAATGATGTAGGCAATGCTGTACGCAATGATGTAGGCAATGATGTATATGCAATGATGTAGGCAATGCTGCACAATGATGTAGGCAATGCTGTAGGCAATGATGTAGGCAATGATGTAGGCAATGATGTAGGCAATGATGTAGGCAATGCTGTACGCAATGATGTAGACAATGATGTAGGTAGGTAATGATGTAGGCTAAGAATGTAGGCAATGTAATGTTAGGCAATGATGTAGGCAATGATGTAGGCAATGATGGTAGCAATAATGAAGGCAATGATGTAGGCAATGGAAAATGTAAGAACATGGTGTAGGCAAGGAATGTAAAGACAATGTGTAGGCAATGGATGTAGACATGGCTGGCACAATGATGTAGGCATTTGGCTGTACGCATGTTGGTAGGCCAGGTTGTAGGCAATGATGTAGACAATGGAATGTAAGGCAAGGATGTAGGCAATGAGTAGACAATGATGTAGGAGATGTAGGCAATGATGTAGACTGAGTATGCAATTGATGTAGGCAAGATGTAGACAATGATGTAGCATGTGTAGGCAATGATGTAAGCAATGATGTAGGCAATGATGTAGGCAATGATGTAGACAATGCTGCACAATGATGTAGGCAATGATGTAGACAATGATGTAGGCAAGGATGTAGACAATGCTGCACAATGATGTAGGCATGATTAGGCGATGTGTAAGCAATGATGTAGGCAATGATGTAGCAAATGATGATGTACAATGCTGCACAATGATGTAGGTACATGATGTAGGGCAATGATGTAGGCAATGATGTAGGCATGCTGTACGCAATGATGTAAGCAATGATGTAGCAATGATGTAGGCAATGATGGTAGTCAATGATGTAGGCAATGATGTAGGCAATGATGTAGGCAATGATGTAGACAATGATGTAGGCAATGATGTAGGCAATGCTGTAGGCAATGATGTAGACAATGATGTAGGCAAGGATGTAGGCAATGCTGCACAATGATGTAGGCAATCCTGTAGGCAATGATGTAGACAATGATGTAGGCAAGGATGTAGGCAATGCTGCACAATGATGTAGGCAAGGATGTAGACAATGATGTAGGCAAGGATGTAGGCAATGATGTAGGCAATGATATAGGCAATGATGTAGACAATGCTGCACCATGATGTAGACAATGCTGCACAATGATGTAGGCAATGCTGCACAATGATGTAGGCAATGCTGTAGGCAATGATGTAGGCAATGATGTAGGCAATGATGTAGGCAATGCTGTACGCAATGATGTAGACAATGATGTAGGCAATGATGTAGGCAATGATGTAGACAATGATGTAGGCAATGATGTAGACAATGATGTAGGCAATGATGTAGGCAATGATGTAGGCAATGATGTAGACAATGATGTAGGCAATGATGTAGGCAATGCTGCACAATGATGTAGGCAATGCTGTAGGCAATGCTGTAGGCAATGATGTAGGCAATGCTGCACAATGATGTAGGCAATGATGTAGGCAATGATGTAGACAATGATGTAGGCAAGGATGTAGGCAATGCTGCACAATGATATAGGCAATGCTGTAGGCAATGATGTAGGTAATGCTGTAGGCAATGCTGTAGGCAATGCTGTAGGAAATGCTGCACAATGATGTAGGCAATGCTGCACAATGATGTAGGCAATGCTGCACAATGATGTAGGCAATGCTGCACAATGATGTAGGCAATGCTGTAGGCAATGATGTAGGCAATGCTGCACAATGATGTAGGCAATGCTGTAGGCAATGATGTAGGCAATGATGTAGGCAATGATGTAGGCAATGCTGTACGCAATGCTGTACGCAATGATGTAGGCAATGATGTAGACAATGATGTAGGCAATGCTGTAGGCAATGATGTAGGCAATGATGTAGGCAATGATGTAGGCAATGATGTAGACAATGATGTAGGCAAGGATGTAGGCAATGATGTAGGCAATGATGTAGGCAATGATGTAGGCAATTATGTAGGCAATGCTGTACGCAATGATGTAGGCAATGATGTAGACAATGCTGCACAATGATGTAGGCAATGCTGTAGGCAATGATGTATATGCAATGATGTAGACAATGCTGCACAATGATGTAGGCAATGATGTACGCAATGATGTAGGCAATGATGTAGACAATGCTGCACAATGATGTAGGCAATGATGTACGCAATGATGTACGCAATGATGTAGACAATGCTGCACAATGATGTAGGCAATGATGTAGACAATGCTGCACAATGATGTAGGCAATGATGTACGCAATGATGTACGCAATGATGTAGACAATGCTGCACAATGATGTAGGCAATGATGTACGCAATGATGTAGGCAATGATGTAGGCAATGCTGTACGCAATGATGTAGGCAATGATGTAGACAATGCTGCACAATGATGTAGGCAATGCTGTAGGCAATGATGTATATGCAATGATGTAGACAATGCTGCACAATGATGTAGGCAATGCTGTAGGCAATGATGTAGGCAATGATGTATATGCAATGATGTAGACAATGCTGCACAATGATGTAGGCAATGCTGTAGGCAATGCTGTAGGCAATGATGTAGGCAATGCTGTAGGCAATGATGTAGGCAATGCTGTACGCAATGATGTAGGCAATGATGTAGGTAGGCAATGATGTAGGCAATGCTGTAGGCGGGTTCAAACAGTTCCAGAGTGCCACGGCAAGCGTTTACCCACGACTGGACATTGTCGAACCTTAACATTTTCAGTATGTGCTGCCTTATAGCTAGCATGTATTTACCGCTTATAGTATTATTGTTGTTGTTGTTGTCATATGTTTACCCACGGCTGGACATTGTCGAACGTTATTGTTACATTTCCGTTGGAAATATCGTGTAATTTGAGCATATATGCAGTTACTTACGGTACTTTGATAATCTGCTCCACGTAGCGTCATGCAGCCCCGCAATGGCTGTGATAATGTAATAAATTCAGTATAATAAATATTAATAAATGTATCCTTAAATTGAAAATCTCTTCCCAAAGTATACTTTGTTAGATAAGTATATTTTGCAATATTGGTGAAATAGGCTACCGATTCGCCGAAAAAAGGCGGGTTTGCTAAAAAATGTTACTGGAAACTGTCTAAGGTTGCAACAGTTAGTTTTTGTGCAATCCGTAATTGCACTATTGATTCGAGCGCTTGCGAAGAATTATGCAATAAACATCCAAATTTAAAAAAGAAATGCTTGTATTTAACGACGGCACTGGCTCGATGACCTTGCATGTCGTCTCCCAAGAATTTGAGAAACGAAGGAGGTGCATAATATTTATAACACAGGTTTCTGACCTCCTTAGGAAATTGGGCAGTATATAAACAAGTTCGGTCAATTTCTCAAAGATTTATATATCCTCGATAGAAGCCTTATTTTCGAACATAGTTTTACCAAACCTGCTGACATCTACGTCTGAAATTAAAACAAGCAGACTGTAGCTAAAATGGACAACATCTTTAACCATGTTAACTGACCCAATGGCGATGAATAATTGTCTGCAACGTTTTCATATTTTGTCAGAAACACACGCGTCGACTTATCAATCGTGCCAAAAGTTCCGCATCCGTTCTAT
Organism: Conchocele bisecta; assembly: GCA_029237695.1. Classification (NCBI taxonomy): domain Eukaryota; kingdom Metazoa; phylum Mollusca; class Bivalvia; order Lucinida; family Thyasiridae; genus Conchocele; species Conchocele bisecta. The sequence goes on along the minus strand of CM055265.1, from coordinate 89,793,396 downwards.
TCCGCGTCTTCAAATAACAATGTACTTGAAACGCTTTCAACGCTAATTATTAGTCTATTTGTCATCCACAAGCACATAGTGCGAATAATTTCAGGGCATTCGGTCCTTTGACTTTTTACATTGTGTCCTGTTAGCTATTTTTTTATTTATCCCGTCAACACAGTGCGTATGTGCCGTGAAACACGGTGCCGTGACACATTTTTTGATATCCTGTCAGTACGACCTAATCACTGCGTATGAATATGTGCGGCTGTTATACTAGTCGATTCTCCGATTTTGAGGATGCGGCTGAGGTTATGCTTTGCTATTTGTAGTATTGACGGGTTAAATAGAATAGTAGGTTAGTGCCGTGAATGGGAAAACTATCTGGCGCGACACGGAAACGGGATCCCGTTTTTTAAGCCTTGCCAGATATGTTTTCCCCATTCACAGTACTAACCTACTGTTCTCTATATTCAAGATCGCTGCTATTGCTATAGAGGAATGATGATAGTAGATAATGACACGATGCGAACTGCTGTACTGGACTTCTCACACCATTAAAATAGAATTAATGACTTACCCACAAAGATATGCTGGAAATCAACATAATGTAATATTAAATTATTAGGGCGGCCATTTTAATATATGAAAAACACAACACCCGGCTTGGTAATACCCATTTTGGCATTCAGCATAACACGTGCCAGATAAAGTGATATTTATGTTTTCAGGAAAATTTGGTTAAACAGTGCAGACTCCCCATCAGACTGCGCCTGTTACTCGCATGTCTACACTGGTTGACAACATGTTAAGCGATCAACAAATGTATATATCTGCCTGTAAATTTCTGCATGCATATTGGTTAATAGTTACATGTGACATGTTTGCCATTGCGCATTAGAGCGGTTGACATTGACATACAGTTGAGTCACCCGCCGTCAAAAGGTACCAGGTGGAAACAGGAACATGGGGCCATTTCACTAAACTTCGTACGCCTAAAATGTTCGTAAGCGCAAATTTAGGATCGTCTGGAAATTTCGATTGATGGATTTACATTTATTCAATAAATGTAAATCCAATAATTGTTTACAAGAAAACAGTGTTAATGTGATATTTACAGACTATCATAATTTTGCACTTACGAACATTTTAGTCTTACGAAGTTTAGTGAAACGGCCCCCATGAGTAGATTCTGGTCAGCCGTCACCTCTGACAGTGGCCTCTGGAGCTAACGTGTTTTATCTTAAGCGACGGAATGGCGATCAGCGTATCCACTGATCAGACCTGCGTATCCACTGATCAGACCTGCGTATCCACTGATCAGACCTGCGTATACGCTGATCAGACCTGCGTATCCACTGATCAGACCTGCGTATCCACTGATCAGACCTGCGTATCCACTGATCAGACCTGCGTATCCACTGATCAGACCTGCGTATACGCTGATCAGACCTGCGTATCCACTGATCAGACCTGCGTATCCACTGATCAGACCTGCGTATCCACGATCCACTGATCAGACCTGCGTATCCACTGATCAGACCTGCGTATCCACTGATCAGACCTGCGTATACGCTGATCTGGGGCTATGATGTCCGCAAATACCGGAATGTCTGTTTGTATTTACACGCGGCCCAATTATTCAATAATACTTACTATTTTAATAATAAGTGTTACTTTAATTTCAAAACAGATTGTATGTGTGTCATTATGTTCAAGGTTATGAGCATAGACACAAGTCAAATCGTTGAAACGATCAGTCAAAACATCATATTACATGACCTTTTTATATTTACAATGTAACTATATATAACTAAGCTTACCCCACCACACTAAACCATATACAAATCTATTTTATTTAACCAATTATTGGCTTATTCGAATTGAATTATGTTCTAGAAGTGAAATACAAGCTTATGATACTTCAATAAATATATATTACTTAAGAATATATGAAAATAAATCCAAAATGGCCACCAACAATCACAATCTCCGTTAATTAATAATCGTGTCCATTAAATTAAATCTGTTAACACTTCAAAGCATCCTTACATACTATCATATGTGCTATTTAATAAATTGTCATGACAATAGCAAAGCTTGCGTGCAATGAATAACTGTTTTGTTTACCCCAATCCAAGATGGCTGCCAAATATGCCAATTTTCAATCGATTTACATCCTGCTGTCTATTTGAGAGCATTAATGCCTAGCTCTAATTAATTAATTAATAAATAAGAGCTCTTAATGTTTTTATTTAGTACTAGCTCTAATTGATTTTAAAGTATGGTACTTTTGTATTTTCTCTGTGTCAATGGTACCTAGTAGTGTTCATTAGACATGTTAATTGCATATTTGCCGATTATCCGATGTCTGCAGTCGATGATACAATGTTAAAACAAACATTATTTTCCCCATTCCCCACCAACGAATTTTACAATGGGAATTTTACATGTAATGAATTTCATTTATGTTATGCATTGCCACTTACTTTTAAATTGGTTTAGATGCATATGCACTACTAATAGCTATCCGTGCACACTTCAGATGCAGTGTGTCCGACCGTCTTTCTGTCCGTCCGCTTCGCATTAACTTAGTAACTAGTGAAGGTAGCAACTACGCTATGTGTCTCATTATGCAAGCTCTCTCGGTAGAACAGAACAAGAATATATAGGCCGCCATTTTGACATTTCTGACAAATATGGAAGGATATTACATCAATATATGCAGTATGTTACATTTATTTTTGAGGGACAGCAATGCATATGTGTTTCAAATATATGAATGTCTGTAATCGTTCGTAACAGCGTTCGATTCGCAGAAAAAAATGTTGTAAAACGATCTATTTCGGCAGCCATTTTGATATATATTGCCATTTTATGATGTCATTAAATGTAAGATGTATTCTAAATCATTTTGCGACTTAATTATAGCAATTTATCCGGTCAATATTGATCAGACTGAAAGTTAACAGTCCTTATAAAAACAATATAATAATGGTCGGCGGCCATCTTGAAAAATGGCCGCCATTTGTTTATCCAGCGGCTTTTCGCAGACAACCAAGTTTTGATAGACAATATGCTACTGAATCCGAAAATTACACTCACCAAAAATCCCACATGGGGTAGGGGGGCGGGGAGTGGGTTAATTGCTGGATCAATGTCTATAAATGGACTCGTCTAAAACTAATTTGTCGGAAATTTAACATACTAGTCAAATCCATTCCAGTTATATGTAGGGGGTGAATTGGTTACTAGTAATTGAACATGATGGTGTGATAAGGGGGATGTTCCTAGAGCCAGGCCATAATACGTGGCTGTGACTGGAGAAATGGGGCATTTGGGTTTTGCGACCAGTGTAGATCGAGATCAGCCTGTGCATCCGCACAGTCTGATCAGGATGTGTGGGCGACAGGTGCGAGCATGCGATGGGCAATTTAACGATCAGGATTCATCCTGACCGGAGATCTGGCTTAAGACCGAAGACCCGAGTTGAATCTTGTATGAGAAATATACATTTATCAATTCACTTAACTGTTCATGGATAAAACGTTTAAAGGGTAAAAAGAGTCAGTTAAAACTTGCATACAATACGGAACTAAATAAATATGGTGGTGATATACTATTTAAAATCAATCTAAATTCCAATGACACCAAACATCTTGTAAAACAATATACGTTCCTAAACAATATATTAACATCTTGGTACAAAGTCAATTTTAATAATTCATGTGCTAACATATCAAATGAAATTTTGTGTCATAATTCAAACATAAAAAATGAAAGAAATATAAATATATTCTATAAAGAATGGTATGATAAAGGTATTATGTATTTAAATACACATATATGATTTTAGAATAAAATACTTTTATAGCTTCGACGATATGAAAAATATATATAACATAAATACTGGAGATTTTTTTTAAATATTACAAATTATTAAGTAAAATTAAAACCGAATGGGAAAACGAACTAAATAAACAAGATATAGAATGGAAATACATTTTTTCATTGTCATATAAAAGCACAATAAGTACAAAACTTAGAGAATTTCAGTACAACTATTTGATGAGACTAATTCCAAACAATGCCTTTCTATTCAAATGCAAATTAAAACCATCTAACTTATGTGAATTCTGTCATATGAATGTGGATTCTAATAAGCATATGTTTTGGGAATGCAACGTCATACAACCTTTTTGGTCGAATATTAACCTGCTATTGCAAACAAGTAGGTGAGACTACAATAGTAATTTAACATATGAAAACATATCATTTTGTAACGTGAGGGTTGACTGCAAAAATAAAACAATGCTTATCAGCTTTTTAATTCTACTAGCAAACTATTTTATTTTTAAGTGCTAATATGATGAAACGCAACCATCGATAGGCCGTTTTAAAATATATCTGAAGCAAACAATAATAATAGAAGAGATTATTGCCACTATCAAGGATAAACTAGATATTTTCCATTCAAAATGGAGTGACTTTATGGAAATTAATACGTAAACATTCACCTGCTATGTGTATCAATATACCTATATCAGCACAGAACATGAAATAGACGTCCATTCCTATAATTTATATTGTTATAACATTTTGATAACCTTTTTTCACGTATTTCTTTTTTTCTCATAAAAATACACGACCTATAACAGTCTCATTGCCCAAACGCCCTATAAAACTATTATTTATTTAAAAAAACTCAATGTTACATGTAGACAAGCATCAATACGTTATTATTCAGACTGTTCATTGAAATGTAGCCATGCGTATGAACTGACATACATATGTACTTTGTTCATTGAATTGTTTGTATATCTTGTGTTTGTACATGTACATGTAGCAAAGAGAATAAAAAACATTTAATAAAAAAATAAAATAAATTCATTATCGTTGTACCGAATCCACTGTGTTGGAGTCGTTGGGCATCATGTGCACTTTAAACATCCTTCGTCCAGTATGGTTTCAGTTTATATTATATGTACTCATCGGTAGAGTTTTACCTGATGCAGTTAAAATTGCATTTATTATATTATCATATGTCACATGCACATCAGCAGGCGGTATATTGTCTAGCAACGCCGATAGTGTAAGCTGATATTCTTCCATATGTGATTTATTTATTTTATTCCATGCAACGTGTACTGTTGCATGCTTCACTTATGTATGTTCTTTTGGTATATTCATAGTTACGCATATTGGTAGATGGTCAGATATATGGTATATATCATCATCTAGAATCTCTATTTGACTCGCTAGATATGAATCGTTACTGTATATAAGATCACATGATCAAGCATTTTCTCCATTGCTAAAAATTAAAAAGACGGACCAATACGATTATGTTAATAAACTAGCGAGATCATCGTATTTTGTTGTATAAAATTAGTTAATGCTCTATCTCTAAAGGATTTATGAGTTGTATTCATGTATGGTGTAAAGTTACCATTCATGTCGCCTAGGCGAACTATTGTTCCGTGTTCAGAGTACGAGTCACACACCGCTTGTAACGTATTACTATAGTACATGTAATGATCATTAGAGTAGTTTGATGATGGCATATACACACTGAATGCAAAAACTTTAGTGTTACATGGACGTTTTAGTTCTATACCTATTATTCGTTCATCAGCTATCTCATCCATTTTTCGTACCGAAAATTCAAGTGTCGTCCTATATAAAATAGAGACGCCACCCTTGCCACATGATAAATGATTGTGTATGGCATAGCTGTATGTCCCTATAGTTTGTATTGATGGAAGACATGAATGTTTTTGAATGTTCAAATCATTTATGTTCTGTGATAAAAGCAATGTCAATGTGTTTACTTTCTAAAAGGTGTCCCAAGCTCAATACAGATGACATAATGTCTCTGACGTTCCATGTGGCGAAGCGTAAATGTTTGGTCTGCGTAACTGAGATATTTGTGTTATTATGTTCAGCCATGTTATTCTATATTCAGATCACTATACTCTACATCCTGGTGGTACTGGTTATATGGATGCCTGTTGTTGTCTGCCTCGTAGTGATCGTCATTTCCATACATTTTATTTTGGTCGTAATAAGCATTTATGTTGTTGTCATTTCGGTATTGATCCCACCTGTTGCGTGACAACCATTGTCAACATCTTGTGAATTTTGGCCAAAATTCGTTTTCTTCCACACGTTTACCCTGGTAGTTTGGTATTGTTATTTTGGCCGCTAAGTCACCATACCTGCTATAGAAGAGCGACGTATATAATGTGGTAATCAGTATTTCGATGAGGTACTCCTCGAGACCCTGTTGATTCGAGTCTATGTCAATGCCACCTATATAATACGTCCTAACACGTCCTCTATAACTACCTTTAAATTTAGACGACATTGTAGGCAAGTTTCTGTTCTGTGATATAACCTTATCTATTTTGTTTATCACAATTGTTTGTGTCGTTTCTCTTGGTTTTACTTGTGTCGCAGGATCCTTTGTCGGTTTACAAATGGTATAGTTCTTTTCTTCTGTTGTGTGAGACGATCGTGTCGATTGTATTTATGGTTCCCAAATGCATGGGTTCGGTTATGTTCCCGTATTCAGATAGATTTATTTGGCTCCATCCCTCAGGGATATCGAGATTTGTCGTCCCTTGATGTGTCCTTTTGTAATCTTTCTGCGGGTTTCTAGTCCATTTCATATTAGTTGTGTCAAATACCCTATTGGACAGGCTTCTGTACTACGCTTATTTTTCGAGTTACCCCTACACAGAGTAGAACTTTATGAAATGCATCTATCTTTATGTAAAATTCATCGTAGAAACCGAATCCGCGTGTTAAAATTGCGTAAACCGCGGCCGAATGCCGTAATTTTGGATATTTCCATGGTAACCGTAAATTCTCTGTGGAAAAAATACAGACGAAATGTTAACTGTTGTTGCAGTGATTACTGTCATTAAGCTTGTGATAATATGATTTTATAAATAGGATAAACGTATATTGTACCCTGGATTATATTTATATGTACATTTCAGAAATTAAACGAAAGATTATGGTAACCATAGCAACCGATATTCGAATAAATTAGCAACAATTTCCTTGGGCAACATTCTGTACGACATTTATTTTGCGATTTACCCCTACCCAGAGTGAAACTTTATGTAATGCATCTATCTTTATGTAAAATTCATCGTAGAAACCGAATCCGCGTGTTAAAATTGCGTAAACCGCGGCCGAATGCCGTAATTTTGGACATTTCCATGGTAACCGTGAATTATCTGTGTAACAAATACAGACAAAATGTGAACCGTTGTTGCGTTGATTACTGTTAAAAAAGCTTGTGAAATATGGTTTTATTAATAGGATGCACATATATTTGACTCGGGCTTATATTTATCTGTTAATGTCACAAATTACACAAAATCTGGCGTAACCATGACAACCAATAGTCTAACCAATCAGCAACAATTCGCTAATTAAAAGCGTTTACAGGTCATTCATATAACATATTCTTATTCATTCAAATTACGTATATACAAGCGGTTCAAGAGAAGAAGCAGACTTATCGCGAATTATGTACTGCAAACATTGACAGCATCTTCCTGATAGTATAAGCTTATTTGAGGCTGTGGGAATGGATGATACAAATATGCCAATATCCAATACGTGTGGTGTTATGGACTTGTCAACCAAATAGTGCAATTTCATATGTAGAATTTGAGTTGGGTTGTCTATCAGCTATTAGTTAATTTGAGTTGTGGTCACATTGTCTGTGATGAAGCAATTTCTGTATTTCATAAGAATCAATCAGTGATTAAGATATATTTCCATATCGGTATATGCTGAGAAACATATATAGTTTATATGTGTAATGGTCATAATAGCCCTGCTAGTAGTGCAATGTATGCTTTTGAAGACAGCTGCTAGTGGCCATCTCATATTTTGTTATCCATGGGAGGCCAGCATCACACTATATTTTACCATAAAATTAAACAATAAGAATTAATGCTTGTGGTTTATCCAATCTTCTATTATTTAGAACAGTTACACAATTTGATTCTCATTTGGCCTAGGATATATTGCAGTTTATGATTTCGTTCCAGATGGCATACAGAGGCAATCTTGGATTTAAAACTAAGTGTAATATACAGCGAAGCAATAAATAAGTTCGCAAGGTTATACATTTGTTGTGTAAATGTAACTTTAAATTTAAGACTTTTCAAAACAGCGGCCATCTTGGATTTCAAGGCATTGCTTACCTCCAAATTATCAAACTGCGTTTACAGCAGATGTGAACTGCTAAAATGTGTGAAATACTCATGACTTTGTACTTTTTGCCTATATGACATATTGGAAATGTTGTATTTTGTCTTTTCAAGATGGAAGATGGTGACCATCTTGGATTTCCAAACCCCGATAACATCCAACCTAACAAACAGCCCTTCCAGTAGGTGTGGTTTGCTGAAATTAGCGAACATGTTACAAGATGTGTACCTTTAGCTTAATTTTCCGCTCAGAAAGATTGCTTTTTATATTGTCCAAGATGGCGAGCGGCGGCCATCTTGGATTTAAAAGGCTTAGTTACATTCAAACAAACACACAACCCCTCCATCAAGTATGGCATGCTAAAATTAGTGAATATATACACATTGTTTTTTTAATTTTATGGAGTATTATGTATTTTAAGATGTTGGACAGTGGCCATTTTGGATTTAAAGGTCCAAACAAAAAGAATAACCATATCAGTAGTTTTGGGATGTTATAATTATTGGGAAACAACACCTCATTTGTGTTTCTTGCTTATCTCATTACAGAGATAACGCATTTTATATATTTCAAAATGGCGTTGGCGGCCATTTTGAATTTGTGCTCTAAAAACTTTTCCCTTCATTTTTGAAAAATGCATAGCAGCTATTTTTTTTCTAAAATGTTTCAAGTTCACGAATCAACAATAAAAAAAGGTAGGAACATTATGGTCATGAATCCTCGGAAATGACACTACTATACTGTCTGTTTCACGAAAGCTGCCCAAATTTTACCACTATATAAACCATGCAAAAACAATATGTTTTCGATAATATTAAATGAAAGCAATATTTAAGAACGAGCCTTCTTTCTATTTCGTGAAATTTGGTCAAATATTGATTTTGTTGCGAAATTTTTCGAATTTCAGAAATACTGGACACATTTTCAAAATTTAACTTTTGTTTTGTTTTCATTTCTAAGCTATATAGCCAGTATTCGTAGTCAAATTCTAAAATGTTTCGTTTTTGTACTCGTCCCCCAGCTCCTTCACCTCATTTCCCGCCATGTTAAACAATGTTAGACAAATCAATCTTTCGTAATACAATCAATATTTGACCAAATTTCACAAAATAAAAATAAGGCTCATTCTTAAAGTTTGATAAAATTTAATATTATAAAAAAAAAATATTGTTTTTGCATTGTTTATAAGGCCGTAACATTTGGGCAGGTTTCGTGAAACAGACAGTAATGTCACCATTGAAAGTATTTTGCTCATTAGGTTTGAGGCGGCTATCAGCTGCGCCGAAAACCTATTGTATTGGTTTTTTTTTTTGTTTTTTTTTTTTTTATTCAGCCGTTCAGTCTACAGCCCAAACCGCTGGTCGGATCGACTTCAAATTTTGCATCCCGATTCGGATGAAGTGTGAGCAGAGACTCAGAGATTTTCAGAAATCTCTTAATGCCACTTTCCACGAAACCGGAAGTGACGTCATACTTTCCATAACTTCCTTATTTTCGAACCGATTTCAAAAATTCTTTTTGCATTGGAAAGCTGACACAATTCTCTATCTCGGATTTTCTGATAGTTCTGGGCTATCTGGTCAAATAAGAGAGCTATAGGCATTTGAAGTTGAAAAATGTACATACTTTTCAACGATTTTGCCGATTTTTTGCCGAATTTCGGCTGATAACGGGTGGTCTTTACAAACGTTTTCCAATTTGTACAGTAATGTCAGCAACATAATTTCTTGCCAGTGTGATAGGGGAGTGTCAGGCGCATACAAGATGATAATTTTCAGAGCTCTATCTTGACTACTTCCGGTTCTATTGGATGTCAAAGATGAACGTCTTTTTTTCAAGTTTTCAAAATAGAGCGAACGGATGTGACGTCAGCTTCGTTATTTATCTATAGATTTCAAAATTTCTTGCTGCGGTCGATATTTCAGTCCTTTAGCTAAAACTTTCCCGCTTTGTGCCAGGCCTATGGTGAAAAACAAACGAAAACTTCACTGGCGGAATATTGCACATATTTAATTTTATTAGGTGTATTTACAAATGCCGTAAACTGCAATTTAAGGGCGATAACTATCGAAAAATAATCATCCGCTGACTTACGGGCTCCCTCCATCTACACCAAACCGCTGGTCGGATCGACTTCAAATTTTGCATGCCGATTCGGATCAAGTGTGAGCAGAGACTCAGAGATTTTCAGATATCTTTTAATGCTACTTTCCACGAAAACGGAAGTGACGTCATACTTCTTATAACTTCCTTATTTTCCAACCGATTTCAAGAATTCTTTTTGCATTGGAAAGCTATTAGTACTGCAGATAGGTGAAATATTTGGAAGAATTGTGGGTTTGGTGAAACAAGCATGAAATTTGGCAGACAATTAAAAAAGGTGCTTGGGAAGATATTTGGCTATAGGGCCATTCCAGATTCATTCCATGAGCGGAGAATTCAAGATGGCCGCCGCCGCCATTTTGGATTTTGACCTGATTTTCAACTTTTGATCTCGATGGCATAGATAGTCGTGTAATGCATCTTTTCAGGGGTTTTCAAGGATGGGGATTCTATTTCTGATGATATTGTTTTGATTCAGTGCCAGTGTTCGTGTCAGATCAAAGTATATGTTCATAATTAGTCTGGAAAATCACAATACATGACGTTTTTGATTTTCTCGCCCTTTGCATATATCTTAAAACGGAATTTTCCTGAAGAATTTAACACTGACGAGTCTTGATGCGGTTGAGCCGAAAAGTTAGCTCTTCCAAGGGAAGACCCACCGGTGCCAAAGCAAGAAGGTCCAAACCGAGCAGACTGTCAGCTCATACCTCAAGCCTTGCGGAAGGAATATCGGTATGTTTCACATTATTCATTAAAATAGAGTAATAAATCCTAAGGGGGGCAATGCGCAGGACTAACATAACAGTAACAATAAACCATAGAAAACTACAGCACGGGTACAACGGTGGTCACAGAGCCTTCAACATGGCAAAAAAATGCACTCCATAACCAGCGGTGTACGGTCCCCAAGAAAAACAATAACTACAAAAAATAAGAAAATAACACAAAATGCAACAGAGGCACCACAAAACAGATCCATAAAAAAGGAATCACTACAAAAACAACGGTCCTATTAGTAGAAATGAAGAAACACAAACACGTAACAAGAAGACACGATAGCAAGGCTACCGCCTGGGAACGGTCAGTGAAGTAAAATCCACTGAGGGGTTAAACCTGGTTAGTGTGGGCCACGAACCTCCCACTTACCCGGCCATTGTGTCTATCGTGTCTATACGGGACATTACACATTAGAAACATTATGCATAGACAAAGGTCTGCCTGCAAAAACGCTTATCCCACTTTATTTACAAATGAAGCACAAATTACCACATGTACATACATTTACATGTTTAAATAATTATGTTATTTTCTGCTTTACAGCTGGCTGGAGCACCTGAAGCAGGTGGGTGGACTCCGACACCCTGAAGGAGGGTGAGATGATCTCCTGGGCTGCATACCATGCAAGCCAGCAAGCAGCACGACCACTAGAAGACATGAGTGTGGCTCTCACGTCCTTGCTACCCCTTTTCCATGACGAGGCAAAATCCGTAGCCATGATCTGCCACTAAATGGACATCGTGAAGACGGCAGTTGATGTCCCGAACCCTGGCCAGATCCCAGTCCTCATATGTGACCAGCCACTCTACACTCTGGCAAAGCAGATCCAATGGAGCTGGCCTACAAGTTATGGCGAGGATATATTTGTAGTGATGTTTGGTGGCCTACACATCGAGATGGCGTCCCTCAAGGTCCTTGGAGATCTTCTGGAGGGCAGCGGCTGGACAGGAGCACTCGTTCAGGCCGGGGCTGCTACCAGTGGAACAGCAGATTCGTTTCTGAAAGCATCCCACGTGACACGCACAAGACAGGCTCACCAAGTCACAGCCAGTAGCCTGTATCTACTTCAGCAGAGTGCCTACAGTGAGTACATCCAGACCTTGGAAGATGCAAGTGAAGTGGTGCCATTTGAAGACTGGTGTGATGCAAGGTCCGATGCATGTCCTCATTTCCAATTCTGGTACTTCATCCTGCAGCTGGAGCTGGCTGTGATGGTATACGTGAGAGCGATACGTGAGGCCGACTTCCTGCTCTACATGGATGCCCTGTCTAAGATCGTCCCTTGGTTCTTCGCCCTGGACCATACACACTACTCGAGATGGGTGCCGATCCACCTACGAGACATGGTGTCACTGAAGCAGCTCCATCCCGATGTCTATGCTGAGTTTCTGAAGGGAAACTTTGTCGTCAAGAAGTCAAAGCGTGCATACTCTGCCGTTGCTATTGACCAGGCCCATGAGCAGAACAATGCTTCCGTGAAGGGAGACGGCGGTGCTGTGGGCCTGACGGAGAACCCTGCAGCTCTTCGTCGCTGGATGGTATCTGGTCCCGAGATGGCTCGTTTAATTCAGGAATTCGAGGGATCAACCGAGAAGAGGCAGGACACAGATGGACGTCACCATGAACAGAAGAGACATGCACAGACGGCATTTGCACAAGATGTGCGATCACTGAGCCGAGCCATGGAGAGATGGGGAACCCGTTCGCTGAATACAGCAGTGATCTCCTTGTCCTGAACAGCAGAGACGTTGTGGACACAGCAATGACAGACACAGTGTGGCAGATGGAGAAACTTGGGACTCGAGCAGTATGAGACATATGTTAAAGAGAGGCTTGTGAACCAGACAGTGCCTATCACAGATCCCATCAAGCGGAACAAACTCCATCTTTTCAGCCGCCCACCAGTCAGAGAGAAGTCAAAGAAACAGCTACAGATGTCATCCCTGAAGAACGACTGTTCGCTCTTCTCCAGGCTGTGCATTGCCTCCCAGATACGTCATGGTGATTTGGACGAGTTCTTTCAGCACGAAAACCAGGCCTGTACACCGTCCCTGTCTCAGATGGGTGGCCTGAGAACTGGAACCAAGTCTGACTTGGTGCCCTGCCTGGACAACCTTGTTCCAGTGAAAGAGGATCTCTCCACCCCCAGAGTACAGGTCAACATCCTGGATGGTGCTGCCATAATCAACATGCTGCGACCAGGGACTGCAAAGACCTTCCAAGGTTATGCCACTGATGTCTTCGTGCCGTATGTCACATCCCAGCTTCAGCATGTAGACAGACTAGACATTGTCTGGGATCTGTACATGGCAGACAGATTGAAGGCGGACACTCGCAGCAAGAGAGGAAAGGGAGTCAGGAGACGAGTTGAGCCATCAAGTGTAGTTCCTGGAAACTGGCAAGAGTTTCTCCGCATCGACGACAACAAGACGGAGCTGTTATCCTTCCTGGCTTCTAATGTGGCAGACATTGGCACCAACAAACATCTCATCACCACACAAGGCACTGGCGTTCTTTGCTCCAGTCGCCAGGACATGTCAGCTCTAGCGCCATGCACGCATGAGGAGGCTGACACTCGTATCCTCCTGCACCTACAAGATGCCGTACAACAGGGGTACAGCAAAGTGTCAATACGCACAGTTGATACAGACGTGGTAGTCCTGGCCATAGCATCAGCCAATCGCCTCAACATCTCTGAACTGTGGATTGCCTTTGAGCTGGGAAGAGCTTCAGGTTCATCGCTGCTCATGGGATCGCCAAAGCTCTTGGTCCTGACCGATGTGTGGCCTTGCCGATGTTCAACACCTTCACTGGATGTGACACGGTGTCCTGTTTTGGCAACAGGGGCAAGAAGACTGCATGGGACACCTGGACCACCTATGGGGACGTCATACCAGCATTCTGCGCCTTGGGTGCCATGCCAGACCCACGTGCCATTGACGGGTGGATGCAACCACTAGAGCGATTTGTGGTCCTGCTGTACGATCGCACCTGCACAGAGGAGGGTGTGAAACAGGCAAGGAAACAGCTGTTCAGCAAGAAAGGCAGAGCTATTGATGGTCTGCCTCCTACACAGGCTGCACTCATCCAACACACCAAGAGAGCTGTCTACTAGGCTGGTCACTGTTGGGCCCAAATGGTGACCCCTGCTCCAGAGCTTCAGTCACCAAGTGAATGGGGCTGGAACAAGAAGCCTGGTGGTGGATGGGGTATAACCTGGACGACCCTACCAGAAGCATGAGAAACTTGCAGGGAACTCTTGCGATGTGGCTGCAAGAACGGCTGCAGAGGACGCTTCAAATGCCAGAAGGCGGCTCTTCAGTGTACAGCTCTTTGTCAGTGCGGTGGACAGTGCTCTGAGTGACGCGGCTCACAGAGAACAGTTCATTACTGTTTGGACACAATTTCCATCCTATTGACTTGCAATTAGACTATAATAAGCTATTGTGTGTACCTCTGCTACCTACAAAAACAGAAGAAATAATTCTGGGTTGTTTGACACATTTGACGAAGTTTCAAAATCGTAACATGACGTAAAAATGATAATAAATCTTATTGTTTAGCTCAAACTAGTAATTATTTGCCATTTCAACTGTTATGTGGACAGTAAAATTACTGATGTATGATTTATAATACAAAGGAAAAACATTCCCACCCCTAGAATTGATTTAACCTACGATATCAAAGAATTTCAAATAAGCGATGGCGGCCATCTTGAAAATGGCCGCCATTTTTGTCACAGATCGAATCTGAGATGGCCCTAGATCTAAAAATCACCACAGACGCATAGTCTACCTGCGGACCAAATTCCATGCTTGTTTCATCAAACCCACAATACTTTTACCTATCTGCAGTACTATATATGCATTTGAAGTTGAAAAATGTACATACTTTTCAACGATTTTGCCGAATTTCGGCTGATAACGGGTGGTCTTTACAAACGTTTTCCAATTTGTACAGTACTGTCAGCAACATAATTTCTTGCCAGGGTGATAGGGGAGTGTCAGCCGCATGAAAGATGATAATTTTCAGAGCTATATCTTGACTGCTTACGGCTCTATTCGATGTCAAAGATGAACGTATTTTTTCAAGTTTTCAAAATGGAGCAAACGGATGTGACGTCAGCTTCGTTATTTATCATTCGATTTCAATTGTTTTTGCTGTAGTCGATATTTCAGTCCTTTAGCTAAAACTTTGGCTGAGGATCGAACCCGGTATCCCTCGCTCCGAGTCCATCGCTCTACCTCTAAGCTAGCCGGCCCCACATCGGTGTGATGATGCGAACACAATAATGTTGCACTGTTCATTCTAAAACTTCAGAAATTCTTTTTGCAACCGATAGTTTACACCTTGGGCTAAAGCTTAGTTACACATGAAATCAATGTTTGAGGCTCAAACCGTTGATGCAGCTCAAGCTGCTCTAGTTTTTATTATGTTTTCCTTCAATCATGATATACATGTATACGGTTTGTTAGCATCATGACGGTTAATTCCCTGACAGAATGGCGAACAGTGTACTGTGTACACTTGTTACTTGTACATCCGGTCACACGAATACAGGCACAGGGTATATATAAGGACACTTCTACATGTAACACATGGGCTGAACAGGTCTCCCGATCTACCCGGCCCTCAGGTACGTTTTTGTATGCCAGTTTGAAAAACGGGACTTATTATGGTATATCGTTGTCCATCTGTTCGTCTGTCCGTCCGTCCGTCCGATTTGTGTTAACGTTTTTGAGTACATTTTACTTCTGCAACCCTAAGTCTGATTGATTTCCTATTTATCACCATCTACATTGTTATTCCATGCATCGCATGCGACCCACGTGCGCCCAGTCAAGGTTAAATTACATGTACTTACAAACATACAATGTTTGCAAAATTTGCAGATTGGCTTGAAACCTCATATACTTATTTGCATACATATGTTCATTATATAGCCCACCTATACGGCTCCCATGTTGAAGGTCAATGATTTAGAAATATGTGGGTTTTTTTTAATTCAAGTTTTTACTGAGTCAAAAAAGAAAGTGTTCTCTGTATATGTTGGTACTTTTTGGATGCACTGTCATGTCAAGGAATGATACGGAGCCCCGCATGGGACGTATAATTCTTTTTCATTAATTATTTGCCACGAAATAACAATTCGTTCCCTCGAATTTAACAATAAACAATTCGTGGGAACGAATTGTTAATTCGTGGGAACGAATTGTCCTGGGAACGAATTGTTTATTCGTGGGAACGAATTATTAATTCGTGGGAACGAATTATTAATTTGAGGGAACGAATTGTTAAATTGAGGGAACGAATTGTTATTTCGTGGGAACGAATTAATAACAAAAAATCCATGTCCCCTGCGGGGCTCCGTAGAATGACATATGATAAAACACAATTTAGGAAAATATATGCGCTATAAGGCGATGATGAATTGAGAATGGCGCTTCCAATAGTTCTCTCATGTGACGCCAGTTGAAACACCATATGGTTAACCATTAGTGAAGTGTTGGCGGTTGCATGAACTTGTCAAATATAACATGCGGTTTGGGCGGATGTTTCCATCAACATCGGTTATCCTCACCTCTCTTTTACAATAACGTGGCAACGCGGCTACGTACATAGACTAAACGTAACGTCTTATTAATTAATTCCCGTAACACCGATTCAATTCCTGGGGGCCGTTTCACTAAACTTCGTATGACTAAAATGTTGGTAAATGCAAACGTATGATAGCCTATACATTTCAAATTAACAATCATTTCTTGTCAACGATTTTTGGATTTACATTCATTGATCATAGTCTGCACTTACGAACATTTTAGTCGTACGATGTTTAATGAAACGGCCCCCATCCCGGACCAGGACTTCTGATAATTCCCATACATTGTAGATCACGTGTCTGGAGCTTACCCTTCTGCTCAATTCATCCCAGATATGCTCAATTGGGTTCATATCTGGCGATGAAGCGGGCCAAGGCAACACGCGCAAGTTGTTTTGGTCAAGGAAATTGCGTGCAATTCTGGCCGTGTGCGCCCTTGCATTATATCCTACATCACGATACATAGAGGCCGTGTCTCTACAGAAAATGAACAAGTGCTAGCGGTAGAACGTTGTCGAAAAACGAATGTGCATTAATTAAGCTTAATTAAGCCACCCCCTCCCCCATCCATGATTCCTCCCCAAACCATGAAGCCGCCCCCACCGAATCCATCCCTCTGCAGAAGTCACGAATCAGCAAAACGCTCCCCCTTCCTGCGGTAAACACAAAACTCTATACATCTCTTCATACTGCTACACACCCTCAAGTAATTTCGAGCATCTTCCGTCAGTATGACTCAGATTAAACCATGGCTTTTCCGTAAAGACAACACTAGACCATTGAGCACGTCGCCAACGTAAGTGACACATGCCCCACTTAAATGTTTCTATATCATCCCGTGACCCACATGACCAATGAATATGTTTCGCAGGAACGGCATAAGTAATTTTACAGACAACTGGAAGCGCTGGATCTTGTTGTTGGATCCAAACATACTTTGGAGTACGTATTGCAAAGAGTCAGAGCTCCAGTTAAGCTTTGTGTCTAAAGAGTAGTGTACCCCCTGATTTTATTTTTACAAATGCATTATTGATTTTCTTCATTATTAAATAGGGAACAAATGATCAAAACAAATTTAAACATTCACTTATTTGAGTGTATTATTACTTATTTATACTGTAATACAATTGAATATTTACTTAGTTGAGCTGCAAAAAGCAAACATTGTTTGCTTTTTTCAGCTCAACTAAGTAAATTGTCAACTTTATTACAGTATTTTCACTACTCTCAATGCGTATTTTCACATTGCTGTGCGTATTTTGTACTTGATAATCAATGCGTATCCTGGTAAAATATGTGAGTAAAATACACACCTTATCAGGAGCATTGAAAGAGTCCTCATGGAGAATAATTGTGGCTGTGACTGGAGAAATGGGGATTATGGAATTTGTGACCAGTGTAGCTCCTGACCAAACAAAACACTGATGTAGCTTGATAGTGATTTATATTGCCTGTTATAATCATGACGGGTGTTTTAGTGCTGGACTGGCGAATAATGCAGATCCTGATCAGACTGTGAGGATCTACTCTGGTCGCTAAACTAATAAAGCCAATTTCTTTAGTCACAGCCACAAAAATCCATCTCAAACAACCATTTTCAGCGGATTTATACGGAGCCTCGCAGGGGACGTATAATTCTTTTTTATTTGTTCCCTCAATTTAACAATTCATTTCCACGATATAACAATTCGTGGGAAACGAATAGTTATATCATGGGAACGAATTGTTAAATTGAGGGAACGAATGTTAATTCGTGGGAACGAATTGTTATTTCGTGGGAACGAATTGTTATTTTGTGGGAACGAATTAATAAAAAAGATCATTCTACGTCCTCTGCGGGGCTCCGTAGAATTTATGTTTATGTTCATCAAATTGTTAAATCCCATCTATTAAATCCAGATAAGTGGTTTCAGTGTCTCCTATTGATTTACATATACTATCTTGTTTGCTATAATAATTAGTGCTAGCATTAAATATTGAGAGCTAGCTCCAAATCAGTTGAAGAGCTCTCTAAATTATTTGGAGCCAGCTCTAAATATGTAATGCTCTAAATAATTATTTGAGTTTATCTACATAAACTCAAATAATTAATGCTAGCTCTAAATATTGAATGCTAGCTCTAAATATTTATAGCTCTAATTATTTAGAGCTAACTATAATATAATTATTTGAGTTTATGTCGATTTTGCTTTCCATACTGTAGAGCGTACTTACGCTTTGATAAACGCACTGTAGACGGCGTCGTGTGTCGATATGATGTAGAAGCCCAGCAACCAGTCCATGTGGACAGATAGGGGTCAGGCCGAGGCCTTTAACATTCATTTATTGATTATCGCACTGATAATCAAAATGCATCTACATTCCCTGTTTTACGGTCAGGTACTATGAATAGTGAGAGGTTTGTAAAGTATAAACACGATAACCACTTTTTATAATTTGTCAAACAGTTTGATATGCTCGGTCTTTACCGTACATGGGGTAGTGATCACAATAATTTCGACGATACTTTGATTATATTCGTAAAAGATCGAGACACGCTCGTCGTAATGCCGGTGGCGTCACTGTATTTGTTAAACAATGTTTTGTGAATTCAGGCAAACGTAGTTTTGATAATATGAATGACTGCTGTATTCGTTGCATGTATTGTTTACTAATAGGTAAATATTACCATTACAGCGCTGAATTATTTTTCGTCGGCTGTTTATTTTAATTTCCATTTTTTTCATTAATAGAACATGATTTTACAGCACTTGAGAATCAACTCCACTGAAAACGATTATGGAGTCCTGCTGGGCCATGTTATTTTGTGCTGTTGAGAAATATGAAACAATAGCAGACGACAATGTTCGTCTCCCGCATTCAAAAGGTTGAAACATATCATGAGCAACAATATATACATACAACTGTTTAGTATACACTGTTTGTTATACAGAGCAAACACCACGCCTGATATCAATTTAAAAAAAAAACGTAAGAAATTCACAGAGTAGACTACGACCAGACTACACGTCCATGTATTCTGATCAATGTCCACAATGACTGTCTTTCATGATGCAGAATTAAGTTGATCATCGAATATCAAGAGAGCATCATAATATTATCGAATACACTGACTGTAGATATGAAAACATAACCAGAATAGGCCCTGATCAGCCTGCACATCTGTGCAGTCTGATCATAGCTCACACTACATGCAAATATGTAATACACATCAAACTACTACTGACTGTTAGACAATCAGAGTATTGTCTGACCAGCATGTATGTATGTGCACGTACTGTTCGGAACCACACTGCTTATCGCTAACATTGATATTAATGGACAACTTACTTCTCGACTTACACAATGTATGTTTTACATGTTTGTTGCTTGCTATAAAATAATAAAAGGATTGTCTACAGGCAATTCAAAAGAAAAACAGTGGCTGAAAGTGTTGAAATCTTGAAAGTATTATTTGATATTTTCCTTAATATGAAACGGATTTTGATGAAATATGGCGCAGCAAACGCTTCTTCATGAGCTGCATTTAGTCGTCCAGGGAGTTCGGCACAGACTTATGTCGTTTTTGCGAAGAATCGATTTCCGTGTTTGGGCCAAAGTACAGAGACCGTCAAATGCAGCTTAATAAGACGCGTTTGATGCGCCATATTTCATCAAATTCCGTTACGTAATAAGGACAATATAAAAGAATACGTACTTTGAATCAAGATCTACACTGTTCAGCATTCAGTCACTGAACATCTAAGGTAGCATTATATACTATGTGAGTGTACAAGACAACTTATTCTCTTAAGGTCTATTTACTCAGCCGGTGGTCCAAATAATATGTCAACTACTTTTTCCAAGTCTGGATTGCTTGATATAGTGACCACAATGATGGAATGAAATTAGCACTGGAGATATAGCGTTAGTCTCTAGTTCTGGTTTTGTAAAAGTAGTTTTCATTTTGTATTTTAGAGCTTATATACAACGGCGCTGAGTCAGACAATCCGCCACATTATGGACAACAGGCGTAAAAGTTGTCCATTGCCGAGCAGCGGACCACCTACGAAGTCCCCAAAACGATTTAGACTTCAGTCCGTCACTGACTCTGAGCCGGGAGAGACCGAGGACTACGAGTCCCATGTAAAGGAGCTGGCTGCAGAGATGGCACAGAAGGAACCCACTCCCAGCCATACCAAGACCTTACTAAAGGCCACCTTCTGACAGCGACGGACTTGCATTGCGGGCGTCCCCAATAGAAATGTCGCAACAATTCTGGAGACGTTTCCATGCTTCAAATTGAAGACATTTATAAGTTGTTACTAACATTTAATTTTCTTCTCATCTGCCACCGGTGGCATTCATGTGCCGACGGGCCACACTTTCTTGTTTCCGTCCTACCTACCGGTACGCGTTAGAATGATCACAAATTTAAATATTGTATACGATTTAAGTTGTTATAAATCAGATAAATATCTAGAAATTAATGTCAATGCATCTCTTGTTTAGTAAATTGTATATTCACACGTTTGGTACATACAAATTGTTGCTTGAAAGACCCACCCTATGCATGGAAAATGTTCATACTTCCCATGTCTGTCATTCGGTTTGCGATTGGGATATTTCTGTGCTAATAGGCCACATTTATATTTTAATAAAATCCCTGCAGAGTATGGTTGAACTGATGATGATGCTACAATTGCCATCCTGTGATGAAGAGAGTGGAGCAGGTGTTTGACGTGCCATCTTCTCTAACAAACAGGCAGAATAAGCTGTGTGCGAGTGCCAGTTCATCTGGGCTGCCGACTGAGAAAATGACCTTTCGTTGTTTTAAACTTTTCTACATCCAGATTCTCATGCACAAGTTTACAAAGGAATGCTAATATAATCCTTATAATGCTTACATCTTTATAGCTTTGCCAGTGACTGAATGGCGAACAACGTAGATCCTGACATACTGCTAAGGCACAGCTTGATCTGGGGCTACACTGGTCGCAAATGTAGAGAGGTCCCATTTCTTAGATGGCCCATTTATTGTCTCGCCCACGATAGTGGAACAAGTAAGACATAGCGGTCACAATTCCGTCGGCGGCGTCGTCATCAATTTTGGATGTAAATTTTTAGACGTAGCCAAATTGTTCGTATTTAGCTTCCTCACATTGACCTTCACCTTGGGGACCTTGACATAGTCCGAACTTCGCATATCTCTTGATCCATTAGTCGGATCATTACCAAACTTCATCAACAGCTTCCTCACATTGATATCTATCCATCCAGTGTCATTCTGGTGACCTTGACTGTCGCCTTCATGACCTTGTCTTTGGTGTCAATACTTTTTGATATACGTCTAAATGTTGAATATCTCCTGATCTGTTAGTTGAATCATTACCAAACTTCATCGATAGCTTCCCCACTTTGATGGCTATCCACCCAGTGTCATTTGTGTGACCTTGAATTTGGTAACCATGACCTTTGTACCACTCATTTTGGATTTCCTCATATTGTGACCTTGACCTTCGTGGCGAATGCCATGTTTAGTGGATGAGACACTCCCCGGTGATCGCCTTGTTATAGTTTTCTATTTGCAGGTCGACGATGCTCTCGAGACTTTGTTGTACATTGAAGCCGAGACGAGCTACACGCATGGGAAAAGGCAAACATCGAAGCCTGTGGTGCAGATTGCTGTGGTGAGTTTCTTTAGCATGTATTTTATAGACACTAATGTCAGGTGCCATACAATTACCAATTGGTACCATTGGTAATTGTCTGGCACCTGACATTAGTTTCTATAATATATTTTTGGATGAGCTATTTTGTTTATGGCATATAGTTGTGTTAATTCTCATCCAAAGTATATGCCATTACCGCCATTTGAAACGTCTCGTTAATACTATTACAATTAGTAGTCTTTATACCCCATATGCGATAGTAACTGGGGCATATTGTGTTGGTCTTGAGGTTCCACATGTCCGTCCGTCCGTTTATATTTACCTCATACACGAAATAGGGAATGGGTTAAGAGGCTACCAGCGGTAATCGCTGCAATAAATTCGGAGACGAAAAAACCCTCTCCAATTGAAATTAAAACATTAAAAGACGACCCCATCTGTCCTGCTGTAAGCTTAAGATATGTATACCATGTATCGTTTTGTGTCGAGCGGTAAGAGTGTTGTTTTGTTCATTGTTAGTCCGTATATTTTATGATGTATGGAACGTAGCATATTCATGTTGTGAGTGTATGTTTTCTTGTTGAAAAGTGCATCTTTGTACTTTTCACAGATTATTTGTTTTTTTATTACATATTTATTTACTCCCTTTGATTTCTTGATGAGTTGTTCGCTTGCTCGTAATATAGAGTATAGATTTGGGCGTAGGCCAATATATTCTACTATTGGGGTGCCAACACATTCATCTTTCATTTTGCATATTACTTGTTTGTTTGTTTCATCATAAAGTGGATGGTCTTTTGGAGAATCAGAGAAGTCATATTCATCTTTCATCCCAGCCATATCTTTGTATACATCTTTTGTTTTGATGTCAACTAATAAACTATCGGTGTCTGTATACAACAAGGTGCAGTTTTCTTTATTTCTTCATACTTCTTTTTCAGTTTGTTATATTACCAGTCATACATCAGATGTTTTGATAAGTCTAAGACAGACATGCCAACATAAATTAGCTTGTTTAGCGTTAGTTAAGTTTTGTTTACATGTATAGCAGATAATTCATCTGATAATTTGACACGTCTATTGAAATTAGGTTTAGCTATGATTTTTTTTAACCTTTCATTTTCACTACCATCTGTTCTTACTAGTTTGATGTCTGCTCTTTTGCGTAGGTTATCCATAGTTTTTCAGAATACAACGTTGTTCATTAGTTTATAGAAATCTTTTTAAAATGCAGACTTTGCTTTTTTACGGAATTCAGTGTTTAGACGAATGTATGGTTCCATCCATGGTTTCTCATTTCTCAATTTTAATACTCGATGTACTGTATTGAGTTTCATGCCAAGCGATAGGTACAACTGTATATTCCGTTAATGTAATACGTATTTCTTTTTGTTAATTAGATTTGGGACAAGGTTTTCTATGTTTATCATATTGCTATTGTTAAGAAGTTCTGTTTGATATTCTAATAACCATTCTTTTTTTACTGCTAGTTTCTCAGGTGCAAGTGGATAATCGTTGTGTAATTTGTGTAGATGTTTGGGATATTCTAGATCTACTTCAAGTATTAGGCCTTTGCCTGGTTTTGGCTGGGCAACTGTACCTCTACTATTTAGGGTTTTCCAATGGAAGCCAGAGTATAGTAGTGGTTTACTCAATGCCCATCCGTATGCATTATTTTCATCGTAATACATGATGTGGTTGTTTTCTTTGGTTGGATTGTAATCAGCTACATGTGGGTTGTTTGCTTTTGCATGTCTCTTAGATACTATACTTATACCGCCACGCATACCTTTCTCTATGAACAAATGCATATCGATATCTGTTAGTAATTCTAAATCTATTTGTGTGTATTTTAGTAATGCATCCCATGATAATCCTGGAGCAGTATAATAATGTAATGGGTCAAGTTTGTATGCATTTACACATGTTTTTTTAAATGTTTGGAAGACATCGGCAAGTAGAATAACATCAATTTTGAGATATAAATCATGATAATCCCCAAGAGTTTTACAGTTGAAGTCTTTCCATACATTTTTGCGTGTTCATAGTGTTCGGGGCTGATACTTTCATCTGTAAGACTGCTGTAAAATTTATCTATGGGTGGTAATTGCGTTTCATCGAATCTTTCTTGGTTGTTCATATATTCATAAGGATAAATTCCTTTACGCAAAAGTAGAGTGGCTTGTTTACCAAAGACACTGTTTTGTAATTTTGAAATCTGATTTGGCTGTTGCATCCACTAACTTTTCAAGTGAGGAAGCCATGAATTGAAAACTATTCAAGAATTTAAGTTGGCCAATGCTAAATGAGATGTACTTTTCAGAATTATTTGGAATACAGGTGATATTACAGTTTGCTTTGTGTATTTTTTCCATTATAATATGACTATCATATCCTTTGAGATTGTGAAACACCACAGGGATTTTAGTTGTGCCTGGTTTTAGTTTGAGTTTTAAGTTGCAGTTTTTGTGTGCGGCACCTCTTTATTCGCCTGTAAAGTGGCAGTGGTCTCTTACTTTTGTGTTATTTAGTTCATGTTCACATATCCAATGTGTGGCGTTTTCATAATCTTTTGTGTTTTGGTCAGTCATTATTAGTGATTTGGGGCGAGTAAAAGTATTATTAATGTCACTGACCTCACATTTCAAATGGCTTAGGAATACTTCGACAACATCTTCACCTCTGAATATTACTGGTTTGTCTGCTTTACCATCATATCTGACAACTTGAAAACCAAACCCGCAAGCTTCATGTTCGCTTGTTATTTCTGATTTATCACCTGCTTTTTTACTTTCTGGTTTGATTATGCTTTCAAAGTCGACATATATGACATATGGGACAGGCATTTGGTTTTGGTGGTTCTTGAATTTGATATGGCTTGTATCTTTTTGTGGCATTTCTATTTTTGTTGCAGTTTTGTTAATGCCTTCACAATCTTCTTTATGCTTGAGTAGTAAGTCTTCTTTTGTAAAACCGTAAAGGCAGCGGTCGCAGAAATATATTTTTTCCTCATGCTTGTTTTGATCAACAAGTAATCTGTTTAGATTTTTAATCCAACAATAATGATATTGCGTTTCTTTCGTTTGTTCTTCAGGATCATAATTTTCATCTATTATTCCTTCTTCTTCATCAGTATCAACTTCTACATATTGTGATATTAAATGTAAATTAATTCTTGTATTTCTTTTGGTTGGTCTGATATGTAATATGGGAATATGCTTATTTTCTCTGTCTTCTTTGTTATTGTATATCCATACACATTAATAGCTAGATTGTTTTGTTTTTCCACTCTTGGTATTTGAGATATGGTGCGTTGGAAAATTGATGCCCTTCAAGTTCAATTTGTCTTTACATTTTGTATAACTGCATACATTATTAAAGTTACTTTTTGCGGGGCATATAGCGGATGCCGGAGCCCATCTCAAACATTCATTATCATCATTCTTTACATTAATTATTGCTTTTTTATTTGCCAATGCTTTGGGTAAAGGAATATATGAAGAGCCTTTGAGTGGTTCATATTTTGCAATGTTTAAGTACAGTTTAGTGCAGTGTTCAATCTCTAAACCTGATGCTGTATTTGTAAATTTCTCAATCCAAGTTTGGTTATTATAAAATTCATCTACTTTATTTCCCTCAAGAACAGCACTTTGTACTCCATGGGTTTGTCCGATGACATATTTTCTTTCTCCACCGTTTTCATCTTTGAAGAATTTTACAGAAATACTAATTGAAAACTTTATGCCATTATATTCTTTTATATCTTGATTGATTTATTTTATTATAGGGGACTTTTATCATCAAACAGAATATTAGGGTCTTTATATGTATGTGCATCTATTTCATATGACTTGAAATAATCACACAATGGCCTGTCGACCAATTTTAATTCTGTTTTTTTTTATCTTTGGGACCCTGCTTGGGTTCATTTATAACATTTTGTTTTGGTTCAACGTATGCCCGTTTTTTGCCGCCTCCTTTTCTTTTTCCTACGACGCCTTTCCCGCAGATTTCCGAACACAGATGATTTGACCTCGACTTGGGGCTCTGAAGGCTTCAAAGCATCTAATGCGCTTCTTAATTGGGCATCATTAACAACACCATCACGATGAAGTTAGTGCTCATCTTTTTTACTTTATTTTTATTTGTAAAATATAACTTATTTTAACAAATAAAAATAAATAATATAAGTAAATCATGGAATGTGCATTTACAAAAGTTGGTGATTATGAACATGATGAGCCATGTCTTTCAAACCCTACACAAAAATCTAAATATTGCAAACTGCACAACTACCTAATGAAAAAAAGCCAAGTGAAACCCTGTATCAAATGTGGTAAAGGTACATATGCAAAATACCAAGTCTGTGTTCAATGTGGAGCACATAAAGTAAGATTAAAGGAGATATACTATAAAATAGAGAAACCATTCATACAAGAGTCTGCCAGACTTAGGGGGATTGTGATACAGCGGTTTCATGGTTCATTGCATATATTTTGCTGAAGATTATGGTTTTCGTACAAACCAACTATATAGTTTTGTACAACAAGCATTGTTTTGATAAATTCCTAACCACAGGGGCTGAGAAGCCTAAAACAGTAAAATGGTTTTACATTTTTATACAAAAGTACGAAACTACTATATAGTTTTGTACGTTTATGGAATAAATATATATACACTTCTAACCACAGAGACTGAGAAAGCTAAAACTGAGATTATATTGCAGGAGCCCCATATTCTATATATATCCAGTGGTTGTACAACTGTTTCTACTTCTATTGCTGCGGCTCTAGTTGATTGATAGACACCCGTTGCTACTTTTAATGCTGCTCTTTGAAGTATTTCTAATGAGTTATTAACGTAGTGTTCGGTATATATATACCAGTATCGTTACGCGTGAAGAAAATTGGAATTGTGTGAAATAGAAGCAGATGCGACCAATCCTGTTGTTCCCATGTGCTAAGCGACGACAACTTAATTCCCTTTAGTAATCACTAAGGAAATGAGCGAATCAGAACGAGGTTTCAGGTCAATAGTCATAAACAATGCACCATTTACACTTTGACAGTGACAGGGGATCTGTTTCCTTTGTTTGTCACACGCTTGAGGCTATTTTCACCAGGAGAAAGTGACCTTCTGTCAATTAATCCTTTAATGGTCATTTCGTGCAAGCGACCATTCCTTTTACTTGCAAAAAAAGTCGCGTTAAGGAAAAGTCGTTTAATACACTGTCATTATATAGGCCAAATGATCGGGGGGAATTGAAAGTGGTCGCATAAGACAAACGTCGCTTAATGCACGTGGTCGCTTGTGCAAGTTTGACTGTACTAGAGTTGAATCGGGATATTGACACGACTTTGACATAACTGGAGATTTTTCCGTAACCTGCTTTGAGTAGATGAATGTGGACTGTACATCCTTGCAAATGTTTTCTAGGTTTAATGTTAATTTATAATGATAAAATCTGACCCTCTCCAATCAAAACATAGTTGTAATAGACTTTTATTATATTACAACGCGAAGGCCCATTTTATGCAATAAATCCCAATAAACTAGCCTGGTATTGTATATTGAGACAAGCCAGGTGGTTTTGAAGATGTGAAATTTTTCATGAAAAATATTTACTGAAACTGTGATATTTTCTGTAAATAACATTGAAAGTTAATGAAATTTTCATAGCAAATACGGAATTCTATTCCGCATTTGCTATGAACATTTTGTCAGCTTTCAACACCATTTACGGAAAATATTGTAAATTTTGTGAATATTTTTCACGAAATATCGCACATCTTCTTGGGTACAAAATCACATGCCTCAAATGTTTCAGTCATGCTTGGTCTTTCGGTTGAGACTTGAAACCATGGTTCCTTTCTTAAATGAATTTAGCTGTTGCTGATTAGTTAAACCCTTTCACTTTCCCATTTTGTTTCAGTCGTACCTGGGGACGATCAACCAACTCCATGAAGACTGGCTCATCAAGCAGACGATATTCCCCAGCCCAGCCACATAAGTTCTGGTAACCTCCCACAGATGGGTTGTGGCCTAGGGGTTAGAACACCTGGGACCGGTTGCTCAAAGCTTCTGTTAGCTTAACAGACCGTTAAATCCGTAGCATTGCTAAGTATTTAACAGTCTGTTAAGCTAACAGAGGTTTCGAGCAACTGAGCCCTGACTTCCAATCCGGAGGTTATGGGTTCAAACCTCGGCTTGGGCAACACAAATCTTTCACAGTATTTCCATCTGTCGGATGAGACTTTAAACCATGGTCCCGTCTCTATATGACCTTAGCTGTTGCTGGGTTGTTAAACCCATTCACTTTTTCTTGTAACCTCCGCACCATTTAACTCGTCAATCCCACAGGCCATAAGGTCATAGACAATTGATTAATAGATTCACATCCACATTTTCAAGTACATGGACTTGAATGCAGTCGTGTGCTGCGTCATTACAAATACGTCATTCGGTATCGCCATGTGATGCAGTTCTCCCAAGGAAATGTCAGTGAAAGTTATTTTCACATTCGGATTGACATACATTGTATCAGAGACAATGCTTGATACAGTATTTTAATTTCAGCATGTTAACTGACAAATGTAATTGATCAATGCCTGTACCGCAACTGATCTTGACCATTTTACACAACTAACCTTGACCATGTTACTGGACAGAATTTGATCATGTTACAGGACAGATTGACGTTGGCCATGTTACAGGAGTGACCTTGACCATGTTGCAGGAGTGACCATGACCATGTTACATGACTGACCTTGACCGTGTTACAGTACTCACCTTGACCAGGTTACAGTACTGATCTGTACCATGTTACGGGAGTGACATTGACCATGTTACAGTCCTGACCTTCACCATGTTACAGTACTGACATTGACCACGTTACAGTACTGACCTGTACCATGTTACGGGAGTGACCTTCACCATGTTACAGTACGGACCGTGACCATGTTACAGTACGGACATTGACCATGTTACAGTACTGACATGTACCATGTTACGGGAGTGACCTTGACCATGTTACAGTACTGACCTTCACCATGTTACAGTACTGACATTGACCACGTTACAGTACTGACCTGTACCATGTTACGGGAGTGACGTTGATCATGTTACAGTACGGACCGTGACCATGTTACAGTACGGACCTTGACCATGTTACAGTACTGACATGTACCATGTTACGGGAGTGACCTTGACCATGTTACAGTACTGACCTTCACCATGTTACAGTACTGACATTGACCACGTTACAGTACTGACCTGTACCATGTTACGGGAGTGACCTTGATCATGTTACAGTACGGTCCGTGACCATGTTACAGTACGGACCTTGACCATGTTACAGTACTGACATGTACCATGTTACGGGAGTGACCTTGACCATGTTACAGTACTGACCTTCACCATGTTACAGTACTGACATTGACCACGTTACAGTACTGACCTGTACCATGTTACGGGAGTGACCTTGATCATGTTACAGTACTGACCTTCACCATGTTACAGGACTGACCTTGACCATGTTACCATACGGACCTGGCCATGTCATGGCGCTGACATTGACCATGTTATTGCTCTAACCATGACCATGTTATGGCTCTGACCATGACCATGTTATGGCACTAACCATGACATGTTTATGGCACTGACCATGACCATGTTACAATACTGACCTTGACCAGGCTATGGCACTGACCATGACCATGTTACAGGTGGTGAACGCCAATCAAGAGCCTGCAGCGATGCAGGTAATAGCTGAACATCTTAAATCTCACTTGAAGTCAGCCACTGATGCCCAGCCGACCAGCTGACATTGCCGACACACTAGACGATAGCAGGTCTTAGTGTGGCTATCTATACCTTCGGACTGCCCTGGCTACTGCGGGTCAAGGTCAGGGAATAGTGGATAGAAGAGTGTGCAATAACACGGGCTGTTTGTAGACAGTGTGGACATTGCTGAGGCTGTCAGTCAGCAAAAGGTTTGAACTCTGTGTTCAGAACACAGTGAAACCACTCTAAATTTTCCAGACACCATGGAGAAATGCATTGCTTCTAATAAGCTGCATAGATCATTATCAGACTGCAGGAGTGTGCAAGCCAGACCAGTAGCCTATTTCACCAACATTGCAAAATATACTTATCTAGCAAAGTATACTTTGAGGGCGAAATTTTCAATTTAAGAATAAATTTATTTATTTTTATTATACTGAATTTATTACATTATCAGACATTTTTTCTGTGATAATGTAATAAATTCAGTATAATAATTCTGCATACTTTTAATCATCAAATATATGCAGTTGTTAGTTCTATATGAAATAATGCATTTTGGGAAAAATAAATGATTACTCCCTCAAAGTATACTAGTTTGGTTGTGTCACTTTTCCCCAGTCACAGATCGGGAGCTAGTTTGGTTGTATCACTTTTCATCAGGAGCTAATTTGGTTGTATCTCTTTTCACCAGTCACAGATCGGGAGCTAGTTTGGTTGTATCACTTTTCACCAGTCACAGATCAGGAGCTACTTTGGTTTTATCATTTTTCACCAATCACAGATCGGGAGCCAGTTTGGTTTTATCTCTTTTCCCAGTCACAGATCAGGAGCTACTTTGGTTGTATCACTTTTCCCCAGGCACAGATCAGGAGCTAGTTTGGTTGTATCACTTTTCACCAGTCACATATCAGGAGCTAGTTTAGTTGTATCACTTTTCACCAGTCACATATCAGGAGCTAGTTTGGTTGTATCACTTTTCACCAGTCACATATCAGGAGCTAGTTTAGTTGTATCACTTTCACCAGTCACATATCAGGGAGCTAGTTTGTTTGTTATCACTTTTCACCAGTCACAGATCGAGCTAGTTTGGTGTATCACTTTTCACCAGTCACATATCAGGAGCTACTTTGGTTGTATAACTTTTCACCAGTCACAGATCGGGAGCTAGTTTGGTTGTATCACTTTTCACCAGTCGCAGATCGGGAGCTAGTTTGGTTGTATCACTTTTCACCAGTCACATATCAGGAGCTACTTTGGTTGTATCACTTTTCCCCAGTCACAGATCAGGACCTAGTTTGGTTGTATCACTTTTTACCAGTCACAGATCAGGAGCTAGTTTGGTTGTATCAAT
Organism: Conchocele bisecta; assembly: GCA_029237695.1. Classification (NCBI taxonomy): domain Eukaryota; kingdom Metazoa; phylum Mollusca; class Bivalvia; order Lucinida; family Thyasiridae; genus Conchocele; species Conchocele bisecta. The sequence continues at coordinate 89,761,910 of CM055265.1, read as the reverse complement.
TTTCACCAGTCACATATCAGGACCTAGTTTGGTTGTATCACTTTTCACCAGTCGCATATCTGTAGCTAGTTTTGTTGTATCACTTCCCCAGTCAAATATCAGGAGCTAATTTGTTTGTATCACTTTTCATCAGGAGCTAAGTTGGTCGTATCACTTTTCCCCAGTCACATATCAGGAGCTAAGTTGGTCGTATCACTTTTCCCCAGTCACATATCAGGAGCTAAGTTGGTCGTGTCACTTTTCATCAGTCACAGATCAGGAGCTAGTCTGGTCGTGCGTGTTTTGCTTTGTTTATTGGTGTTTAACGGCCTATCAACAGCTAAGGTCATTTAAGGCCGGCCAACGGGTTCAATCCCATATTTAAGCTGCTGCATTAAGGGGAAAATCCCAAAATCAGACGAAATATTTACATCAAGAAAAAATATATTCAGCCCTGAAATTAGAATAACCTGACATTGTGCCAGGTCCATACCACACCAAGGTCACTTGGCCCCTTCCCCTAAAAGTAATAAGAATAATTCGTAATACTCGCATAAGGGATATAACCAGATTCATCCGTCACATACAAAATGCCAAGGACGTACGTGAGGGCCAAACCAGTTCTTCGATCGGGATTCCGGTAAGGGTGAACCCTGATCGTTAAATTAAATTACTTATCACATGCTCCCACCTGTTTCCCACTAGTTTGGTCGTATCACTTTTATCCTGGCGGCAACCTATACCGGTCACGATATCGTAAGCTACCTTTCCCAAGTCACAGATCTGTAGCCTATTTCATCAACATTGCAAAGTATACTTTACTAGCAAAGTATACTTTGAGGGAGTAATCATTTATTTTTCCTGAAATGCATTATTTCATATAGAACTAACAAATGCATATATTTCATAATTAAAAGTATGCAGAATTATTATACTGAATTTATTACATTATCACAGCCAAATTGGCTGTGATAATGTAATAAATTCAGAATAATAAAAACTAATAAATTTATCATAAAATTGAAAATTTCTCCCTCAAAGTATACTTTGCTACTAAAGTATACTTTGCAATGTTGATGAAATAGGCTACAGGAGCTAGATATGCCATAGTTCCATAAGCCCCAATGATGGAAATAACGACAATAACACACACTGAATACAATATCTGTATTGCTAACAGATTACATCGAGAACTGTCCAAAAATGGACCAAGTTGCATGAACCAATAATACTCTCCCAAACAATACAATAACACATTTTTTAAAATTATTTTCTTATCATGAAATCTGCTGAATCAAACTATTAGTGATGATAAACTTAGTTTAAATAAATACATTATGAGCATGATACAATCAATATGTACCAATATGCAACTTCGCTGTGTTGCCAGAATAAAATTGAACAAACATATAAAATGTCACAAATAGATTTCAGCTGTCAGATCAAAGTTTTTCCTCAATTAATAGCTATAGATGAAATCATCACTAGTGTGTCTCTAAATATGATATCACACTCTGTAAGTATCACAGTTAATGTGTAAGTAGGTTAAGAAATATGTGAACCACAAGAAAAAAGTGGTTTACAGAGTTTATGCCCAGTGCAGCCCCAGATCAGTAGCCTATTTCACCAACATGGCAAAGTATACTTATCTAGCAAAGTTTACTTTGAGGGAGAAATTTTCAATTTAAGGATAAATTTATTAATTTTTATTATACTGAATTTATTACATTATCACAGCCATTTTGGCTGTGATAATGTAATAAATTCAGTATAATAATTATGCATATGTTTAATCATCAAATATATGCAGTGGTTAGTTCTATATGACATAATGCATTTCGGGAAAAATAAATGATTACTCCCTGAAAGTATATTTTGCTGGATAAGTATACTTTGAAATGTTGGTGAAATCGGCTACAGACTGCATTATCTGGGCCTATACAGTTCCCTGCCGAGTCCTGCAAATATTCTTAATGCTTTGTGACACATCTTTATTTATTTAATGGTGTGTAACAGCCTGTCAACAGGGTCGAATATCTCATATTTTACATGTTGTGATGGTGGGCAATTACCAAAATCAGAACTGAATATTTACAGAAAAAAAATATTCTCACCACATCAAAGTCGCTTTAAATAGCTGCACTAAGTAATAGAATTAGTACTAATCTTACCACTTTTATAACAAATAACTCGGGGTCTGTATGAGGCTGCACGAGTGAGCAAGAATCCAGGAGCTGCACTGATTTAAAATCCACAAGGCCAGGGACCCGTTTCACTAAACTTCGTACAACTAAAATGTTAGAACAAAATTATGTAAATTTCACATTAACAATGTTTTCTTGTAAACAATTAATGGATTTACATTTATTGAGCATAAGCTGCATGCTGCTTATGTTCAATAGATATAAATCCATGAATTGAAATTTACAGATTATTCTAAATCTGTACTTACGATCATTTTAGTGAAATTTAGTGAAACGGGCCCCAGTTTTGTTGTGGCTAATCACAGGACATAAACATCTCTCTCTCTCTCTCTCTCTCTCTCTCTCTGTGGATATAGCCATTTAGCCAATTAGTGGAACCCCTCTAAATCGGACACTCGTGGGGGGGGGGGGAATATGGATGTTTAACTGTTATGTATATCTGATTATAATGACTGTTCATGATTGCAAAATACTAGAATGTGCCATGAAGCACTAACATGTATGATTTATAGTGGAACATCTCCAAATCGGACACCCTGGTTACACAGTAAGGCATATGACCATTCCAAGACACATGTTTATGCTTTGCAATCACGAACAGATATTACCATCGGAGATAAGTGACTAAAAAATCCACCAAGATTACCAACACAGCGATTTGCAGGGTGTCCGGTTTAGAGAGGTTTCACTGTACACACTTTACACAAACTATCACCTACCCAAGCCAGCAAATCATACTATGTGCAACATGTAAAATATGTGCTGGACGGAAAATAAGACTAAGCATGTAAATATGAGGGTGGGTCAATAAGTAGTGTCACTTGACCATTATCTTTCAAACCACTCATCCAACTTGAATACAATTTGGCACTTGCATTCATTAACGTTATTTGTATTAATGTAGCGTTCATGGCGTCGATACAGTATATAATGTCATAATGACGTCATCATTTATGATGATGACGTCATGTCTGGCACAGCGGTCAGAATCACTAACAAAAAACAAATGGCGTCAATCTAAATAACAGGAATATGAGGAAAAACAACCGCAGAAATGCACTTTGCGCGGCAGCGTGTTCATAGGAAGACAGTGCTACTTTGCCAGTTAGTCAGAAAATGCGTGACTCCTTTCAGTGCTGGACGGGAGATATGGGAACTGCTGATTTCAATTGCAGAGTTATATTGAGAAAATGATACGAGATACATGACACAGCTGGGCGAATCAAATGGGAATAGATTAGTCATTCACAGATCTCTATCTCATATTTTATACAATTTTAAAAATGTGTTTGAAAATGAGAACAATTTCCGCAAGGTGGGTGCCTGGCAATCATCGTTCAGAGCAAAAATAGTGATATGTTCAAATCGCCAAGAAATTGGTAAAACGACATCGTAATGAAGAATACATATTGATGTATTTCATCCAGGTCAATGAAGAAGCATAAATATGTAGTTATCAAACGGAATTAGCAGGCCAGTCTAAGGAATGCGATGATTTGAACCCTCATTGATAAGAAAATTCTGGCAGAAACAGGGAACATATAAACCTCTGACACGATTTTTGTACGATTCCGATTGTGTAATTATAGTACATTGGTGCTAAAATGGTAAAGCAATCAACAGAGAATATCTTGAAACATTTTATTACAAGCCGTACAGCATAAGCTTTCCAGACACTGCCCAAAATAACTGGACTTGATGTGCCACCACACGTAACTTGTGACGTCATTGCTGCGCGTGCAGGATTATGACGTTCTACTATATCCTGCTTATTCGTCTCATAAAATTGACACAAACATAGTTATATTGCTTTATTTGAAAACTGCACTCCGATGTACCAGTTACAGTAATTTAGATAACATTCAGTCACACGAATATTGCTACACGGCGACAATGGAAATATTCTGTCGTATACCCCACAAGACCCCTGATGGATTATATAATGATAAGTGTAGTTTCAGACATAATAAGTTACGTATCATGTGACACTACTTATTGACCCACCCTCGTATACATGAATGTGTGGACGGACGAATATATTATATATCATTGCAATGGAAGAAAACGTTTCTACAATCGTACAGTCTATCTAATCCGGATTAAGACATTCTAATGTTCAGTGGGCATCGCTACATTAAAGGCCAATAAGATAGAACAATTAAATTTCAAAGCATATTTCAAAATTGATAATGAGAAACCCAGACTCTGAAATTTATATATTCTTCTATTTATTTCACTCTTAACCCTTGCAATGCTGAATTAACTTTTCTTGTATGCTGATTACTTTGTAACAAAAACATAGTGTGGCAGGACTTTCGAATCATTTAGATTTTAAAGTGCTGCCAAACCATGTTATCATTTAGAAAACAGACACAATATGAAACAACAGCAGACGACCCGTTTCGTTTCCCGCATTCTAAGGGTTAAGGTGTTGGCAACATATAGCACAGTTTGTGGTACTGTACTGGGATTTGGTCTGAATTTGTAAATATATCACAATTTGTGGTAATGTACTGGGATTTGGTGTGAATTTGTAAATATATCACAGTTTGTGGTAATGTATTGGGATTTGGTCTGAATTTGTTTGCAACATATATCACAGTTCATGGTAGCACTGCGGGATCTGGTCTACTTGGTGTCACATAGCAGTGCGACGCCGCGCATCACCCAGTGGTCGCGCTGGTCGGGCTTGTCGGGCTGGTCGGACTTCTGGTTTGTCTTCAGCATGATGGCCGCGATGAAGGTGAGGTCGGTTCGCCGCGGCTTCTTGTAGATGGGGCAGGAATACATGCACCGGTCCGCCCCGCCTGTGCTGTTGATGGCGCAGATGAGTATCACGGGCATCATCTCAAACAGCACCTTGGGTTTGGGCTCGATGAGCTTGGCTCCACGCTTGTCCCAGCCGGCGCCCTCCAAGTAGAGCCCGTACACATAGACGCCCTCACTGGGTGGTTGGGTGACGTCGTCCTTCATGTAGCGCGTCACCTCGTTATGCAGGACCACCGTGTCCAACGCCCAGCCCTTGTGGGCCCGCGTCACCTCCTGGGTAACAAAAGTACACGTTCGCATGTGGTACGCAACAATATGAGACACGCCATGGGATTTTGTACCAAAGATCTATGGAAGGTAATATCCGCCATAATTCTATGTGACTTGATGCTTGCGTGCTGATGACATTACAACTTATTTTCATGTTATTTCATTCGTCATTTGTATTTATTACATTTGAAATCTGCTTGTTGTAATTGTATTTGTCTTTCTTACATGTCCATTCTGCTGATTGCTTTGTTCATTCGTCTTATTTACATTACAATTATTGATACGTCCTTATTCGTGTCCATGTTTTATTGCACTAAGCATTTCCAAAAGAAAGTAAGAACAAAGCACTTAGCACTTTGAATAAGGCCGAAAGCAGTAAGGACAAAGCCGCAGGAAGTAAACATCAAGCCACAGTCCGAAAGCGGAAAGCCGCAAGCAGAAAGCATCAAGTCACAAGCCGAATGACGCAAGCAATATTGGTGATATAGTGCCTCATTATGACGCCAGATGGCACTGCTGTCAGTGTTAGGAATCCTCCGACGAATAAATAATAGTACGAGATGTGATCGGCTGTTTGAGGCACACCTCCAATGCCGGTGTTGATGTAAGATTTCACCCACAAATTATCACAGCATAGGTTAGAAGACACCAAATAGTTTACCTATATACTGTAACCGAATCCCATCCAATAAGGACAGTCTCTCCTACTTTCACTATTCGTATGGATGTTGTGGGACCTACTTGTACATGATCTGCAGCCAGTCTGTACTGGTTCTGCATGAATTAAACAATAGGTTTACTTACTCCTAAGAAAGAAAAATCCAACCTCGTCATGGGGAATTTTTATATTATAAAAATGTTAATTACTGAAATCCGAGAACGCCCCTTTAATATTTGTGATTTGTTGGTGATCTATTTTTAGCATTTCCTTGTATATTTTATCACCTTCTTAGTGAAGAATTCAATTTGAGACACAGTCTATGTTTATTTAATTATTTTATTTAGTTCTATATTGGTATTTTCCTACAACGATATAGATACTTATTTAATTATCCTGCTTTATATTAACTTTATTCTAAAATGTTGAGTCTTTTCTTGTGAAATTAGTCACCTCGCAACACGTAGTAAACCTTTACTCATTGGTCGAACAGTCACGTGATATATGCATATATATACTAATTTTGTACGCATCCGTGCTACAGGTTGTATAATTCAGTTGTGTGATATCTGAACGTCAAAATATTTGTTAAACCCACCCGTACGGGGCGCCATGCAGGACAGGTTAATTATGTGTACAAAACCAATTTTGTCCAGACAAAATTGAGTTTTGTAACAATAAAAATCACAAAATCCAATTATGTAAAATTCTGATATACAAAATTCATTTTTGTTATAAAGGATTCAATTTTGTAAGACAGAATTGAGTTTTGTGAACAAAATTCAGTTTTGTGGGACAGAATTCAGTTTTGTCCACAAAAGTCAGTTTTGTCCACAAAAATTAGTTTGCGTAACTGTCTATGTCATCTCTATGTTGATTGGTTGAGATCGGTCTTAGTCCATTTTACTAGATGGTGGAGTACACTTGCAGGTTTAAATATTTCAATGCGAAAATATAACCCAATATATAAATATTATACTTCTTTATGGACAGTTATTTTGGTTATATTATGATTACAAAATATATACCTCTAGTTCTATCCAAGAATCTTATTGTGACTAATCATGTATGCAGATGCCAGGGCGGCCAACTAACAACTAGTTTATATAAACATTTTAACAATAGCATCGTTTTATTTCAAGTAACCAACATTGGGATAGCGTTATTAAGTGTATGTACATAGTCAATACATAATTACAATAAACGGTTGCCATGGCAACCAATTCACAAAATGTTATTTTCCATCCAAGTTCCATCATGTTTGTTGCTGATATATTTTTATACATATTATTCAGGCCACATTTTTGTTATACTGTATCTGACCAATGGTAGTCCTTCTTACATACGTGTGCCATATTTGGGCAACATAATCGAAACGTATGCAAATACGTATACGAAACGTATGCAGAATTGAATTTTGTGACACAGAATTGAATTTTGTGACACAGAATTGAGTTTTGTGGCACAAAAGTGAATTTTGTGACACAGAATTGAGTTTTGTGGCACAAAAGTGAATTTTGTGACACAGAATTGAGTTTTGTGGTACAAAAGTGAATTTTGTGACACAGAATTGAGTTTTGTGGCACAAAAGTGAATATTGTTGACAAAATCAGTATATATTTAATTTTGTTTTGTTTTTGTCAAGATTATAGGTACACAAATGAATTTTGTTGACAAAATTGAGCCATGTCCCACTTGGCGCCCCGTAACCCGCCCAAGCCCTGTATATCATGTTGCTTTGTGATGCTTATTTGTATATATATTATATATGTTCCATATGGCTATGTCTAGAAACCTACCTACATGATTGACATTGAGCTTAAAGCAGGAGATACTGGGTATGAGTGATTGATCAACAAGCTACGTAAATTAAAGGTGGATTTAGGAAGATGATAAGGTAGGATCTTTACATTTATTGTGATTAGACGACTAAGTGATTGTCGGCTTGAGAAATTGGAATTTCTCATGAATGTTGAGATTATTGAGGTATTTATTGACCTCATCCGATGTTGTTTTAACGTTTCTTGCGTTCTTTCGATGGGTGGGCAGTCTCGTGGTAGTGGCAATTATGATATATCCTGCTTGTTATTGGATCGTAATGAGAAAATTGGTTTATTTGCCGGATTGTTGAAGGGAGAGCACACATGTGCTTCATGATTGCTGGTGTCATACTGTGCATTTGTCGAGGGAACGTGTGATTTGTTGACAACGGAGGATAGGAATGTCAATGCATGCTAGTACGTTGTCATGGTATCACACCTGAATTAGACAACTATCATAATACCGTTATTTAACTGCTCCTTTTTTCTGGTTAAATCCTTTAATTTCCATGCGGTCGAATTTGAGAGTAATTTCCCCCAATATTGTTTACATTTGTTTTTGGTCACAGAAACTCTGTTTATATCAGTCATCACATGACCAACATGTTCTTCAAGTGAACATGGGTAGTAATGGATCAAGATTTGGAAGCAAACTGTGTCAGTGACCTCAAAACACCCGCGCGATTTTGTTCATACCGTACTACTTGTACCCTCTTGACGATTTCGCATCATTTGTTATTCTCTAACATATATTAACTAAATTGAATATGTATGTATGGTGTTTGACTTATTAATGTGTTTTATATATACAGTATCCTCATAATTAAATTACATATGTATGGAAGCATGGAGTACGGAAGCATGGAGGGGACATGTGTGTTTTTTTATTTATCTCGTGGCCACGACTTATTATGTCGTGGCCACGAGATAAATAAAAAAAAACACACCTAAAGATCTCGTGGCCACGGCATAATTCAGGTGTGTTTTCTTTTCTTTTTCTCGTGGCCACGACTTATTATGTCGTGGCCACGAGATAAATAAAAAAAACACACCTAAAGATCTCGTGGCCACGACATAATTCATGTGTGTTTTTTTTTATTTATCTCGTGGCCACGACATAATAAGTACTCGTGAGAGGCAATTCACCATTATGGACACGCCTGTGTGTCTCAGATATAATACATGGACGCAAATTCATCACTGTGAGTACGCAAGTGTGGGGTTAGAGATTGTTTCAGGAAAATGTAACAGCTACTACATGTACATATATATGCATATACAGAGCAGCATCCCTACAACAACCACTCGTGTGAAGACCCAACATGACTGTTGTTAAGAGGTGGCTGTGGTAAATCGGATATTGTCTGTTGCAGCGAGGTGGCTGTTGTAGAAATTACCGTTTGCGGAGGTTAGATTGTACCACAAACCAGTATTAATACGTGCACACATGTCACACGTGAAACTCGTAAAAGGTAATTCCACGAACTATGTCTGCTAACCAAATGTCACTTATGTTAGGTGTGCTCAAGTTGTCTTGAAACTTGAAACCTATGTAGATAACATGTTTTGAGCCTTCTAAATAACATAGGCTGGTCTCCAAAAATTTCCGGGGTGAGCATTTGCCAGAAAAGTGGAAAATCCAAGATGGCCGCCATCAGGGATACATTTTTGACAATATCACAAGAACTAAGCTAGTTATGAACACAATTTCAGAGCTTACACCAACATTATCGGTGTCTGGCTATCGGATGGTGATACACAGAAAATGATTTTATGACTACCATCATGGTTTTCAAAATGGCCGCCACCAATTACCTTTTTTTCTCTCAATAAATGGGTAAATATATTTATAAAATAGAGGCAAAACACGAAGAGAGTCACATGAAAACAAGACAAATACGCAACACCGCGCAAACGACGGCCCGCGTACATCGTTAGTCGCAGAGCCTTCAATATGGCACATATGTGCACTCCACGACTAGCGATGTACAACCCACAATTCTTTTTCGAAAGGACAATGGTTAGCATGGAAATAATACAACACAAGCCTCACAGAACACCAACACCAACACAAATCCCATTCATTTCACATATTGTAGAGGACTGTCAAGTATATTTTAAATACACAATGTCGCGCATTTCTGATGATTGTACTTTGTCCGCCATTTTGAATCTGAAGCTGACAGTCACCAACTTCACATTTCTGACAATATCTCAATCACGGAATCAGTTATAAGTTTATGTTTTCTGGCTATGCCCGCGACTTGGATGTTACGATTTGATGGCGAGTTTTATTCCAGATCGTTTCAGTGTGATCTGCAATTTAAATTATACGGTAACAGTACAACCGAAACACACACAGGCACATACATTTCCCACCACTCGAGTTGAATGTAAACCTTATTCGGGTACTTTCCACTACCAGCTTTGAATATGTAGAGATTATCATTTGGCCCGGCAAGTTGAATTATGAGGATGAGAAGGTCAACATCAGTTCCAACAACTACCACGGCGTTGTCACCTGACAGAGACATTGCTGTACTGACTATTAAAGTATCAGCATCAGCTTTCGCCTGTTTCACCACTATTCCCGCTTGTTCCAAGTGCCCTGTCAGAGCATGAATGAACCTGGCCTTGTTCTTACCATTTGCAAAAAAAACTGTCTTGTAGTATGGTGATTGGCATTTCGTCAGTGAATTGTATTTCGGTGGACTGGAATTTGATGGCCCGTCGATTTTGTTCTGCACTTTTCAAGCTGGGAGCATCACTGTAGCTATCGAACACGACATGACAGTTTCTGGGAAAGTACTTCTGTACATATGCTACATATATTCTGTACAAATCACTGTATGTCCCGTTGTGTGGCCAAACGACTCGCCGCAGCAGATATCCACCATATAACACATATGTGCTGTCGGCCCGGATGCTGTCTCTACTACCTTGTACAGGACGAGGAGCCAACCCATACTGAAGACACGAGGCAAAATCTTCATCTGACTTCACCAGACAAATATTTCTGTTGAACAGTTGCATGTTATTGATAGGCATGATCTCCTCGTGCAACTTAACTGAGCTGCTAACTGCTGTGTCTTTCCTGTGCAACTTGACTTTTCCAAACGTCATTCCCGTCATTTTCGTCTTAGCATCTGTCCCTGCTTTTACGGCTGAATCGCAGTTAATAGTCTCGTCGCCTACTACGCAAGTACCAATGGACATTAACTCACTGGTATATGGCAATGGTTGGTGTAAGGTGAACCATTATACTAGTTTGTCAACGTCCTGTCCATCACGTAACTGTCGAGATTTTCTGTGGTCGACATGCTGTTCTGACGACGTGATATCGGTGCCACAAAACTCTTCGAAGCGGTGACCAAGTTCGTAACAACCTGGCATACCGAGAACCCATTGACTCAAAACACTCCGTCATGCCATGACCGCGAACGAGACCCCCAGATGTGTTCATGGCTTTCATCAACACCTGCTCGATTGTCATATCAATCCACACTCCAGCCCAAACTATTTCACTGCGGCTGACCGTGAAGTAACCCGACGTGAACTGTCTAAACTCGTCTGCTGTCATCTTGTTTTCCAGTTCGGAAATCTCCTGCAGATACAGGTATGCATATTTTGCATATGCAAAGTGTCCGGCTGCATGAAAATGTCGCATCATTTAACGTACAGTTTCGAGGTGTAATTTACAATCCCACAGCGCTCGGCAGATACAAAGCAAAGCGGTGCATTAGTTACCTGATCATAGTATTGCATCCACAGCTTAGCTGTGCGACTGATGTCTATGGCATGTATCTTGCTAGCTTCCACTTTGCTCAATACTTTAGCAAGGAGTGTGCACTTTGTAATGTCTTTCTTTCCGGAGTTTCTGTTGCATTCATGGCCGCCTTGTTCTTGTTGAGTCCCAGTTCCTGTAAGATAATGACCGCTAGAGCGAGCTGTGTAAGAAAGTGAGCACGCAATGCTCGAGCAAACGCATGCCCATTCATCATTTTTTCTATGGAATCTGTCGCATAAATGGCAGACCATACATCCTGTAGACCACTGCCACCCATTATGTAACCAACGGCACCCATGAACGACATCAGTAAATGGAACCCACCTAGTCGTACCACGATCGATGACAAGTCACTGTCACTGCTTGCAGCAGTCACCATGTCCACAGCTTTGGCGTAAAGAGGCTGATCGAATGTGACAAGACACGTTTTCTGACCTTGTCGTCTACACTCCCAAGCAGCAAACACTAGAACCGTGTAGATGGCATCTAAACTGGTTGGTTGCAAATTCAAGAATGGCAGGATAACAACATTGGAAGTCTGGTACACCTTGCTTTCGTTTGTTACCAACTCCATATACCCACTCCAGCTTGGGTTCTTTGGCGCCTTTAGCCAAGTACCACACATCCACAGCGTGTTTAGCAAAGAGTATAAGGACTTTTCTGAGGACACACGTCTGATGTCTCCAATATCCTTCACTGATATACATCGATGCCTTATGTGTTTCTAACTGTGTATGTTTGCAAATTCACTTTGTTCACCTGCGCTAGGGTAGCAGCCGTCGGCTGTACCTTTATGCGTTCAGTAACGTCAGTGTTCGTGATTGCGCTCTCATGTGTGACACACATGATACCTCCCATGCTGTGGAAGGTACCATAACCATACAGAGTTCTCACATTGAAATCCGCATTGTTGAATACGAACTGACTGAATGAATTTGCTTCTACAGAAGGCCTGTTTTGTAGCATCGCAGATGCTTCATAGCGCCGTGCTACGTTGTAGGAGGAACGCACACCCATACCGTACAGTATGTCTGTAAGATGCCTGGATTCCACGTGCCTGTGCACATAGACTGATAGTCCGACCTGAAACATAGAAATAAACGGCCGCGGTCGAGTGGCAGTGATTATTGCATGGTTGATAATTGTGTCACATTGTCCATGAATGTAGTCCGTGTTTCTGGGAAAACATAATTTGTATCGTCGTACGCACTGTCTGCTTAGTATGCCATCGACCTAATGTCTTCCCTGACGATTGCCGCAGCTGTTTTGACAATTCGTAAACGCTCTTGCTTTTGATCCTGTGATTTCTGTGTGTACCAAGCGTGTACAATCTTGTAACCGGTATTTCGGAAACATATTACCGAATTCTTGCCCGGCAAGCTGGTGATACTGATGTCATCACCAAAGTGATCGAGAATATTTCTCTTCATTGAACGTTCGGAGCATACACTGACAGAATCTGGGAGATATTCAGCAAGTATATCAAACAACTCTTCCAACGAGTACTGACATTCATCGTTGTCCCTTTAAAAGTAATACAGACGGTCAAATGCTGCTGTTAAATCATCATCTGTGGGCCGCCCTTTCTTACGATTATATGGCATTTTGAAGAATTTGCAATAGCATGGGGTGTGATATCTGGCTTCCGCAGCCACCAAGCCGCTTATCACTGCTTCAACACGGGCACTGACTGTACGTCCCAACTCATCATTAAGTGCTGCTGCCGCCTGTTGAATTGTTGAATTGATTCTTTGTTTGGTATTTTACTCATTTTACTACATGCTTTTTCTGATCAGATATCTGATCGCATTCATCGCCTCAAAACAAACAATTGTGCAGAAGCGATGTTCGATTCGCGTGTATAATTTCTTCGACATTATGTGTGAACGCAGATAGACGAAACGTCTACTAACTTTTCAGCGATCTCACCGTAACGCCTCGTACCGCAGTTTCGTATGGTATCTAGGCCCCTTGATACTACTACTGTGTCTCCTTCCGACAATGCCTGCTGGCATAGGAGACACATGTCCTGCGTATCCATAATACTGATATGACAGTCGTATGTCTACACACAACAATCACTATATGAAGAGTATTATATCTGTATATGCAATATATAATTATCGATTTGGTACGAAAGGTACGAAAACGTGCTACATTCGCGACTGTCCCGATGAAACTGCGACGAATGCTGCTTGTGACGCGTATGTAACCATTGAGTATGCATCCGATTGGCTAGCATCGTTTTAACAACGCTAAATTCAAAAGATCGATACAAGAGTGCGATGTATATTTAGAAGAACTACTTGAGGCGTTTTCTAACCAAACCTGGCTTATTGCAATTTAAATACATGTTCGTATCTGGAACAATTTGGTACTATAACCAAAAGCGCAAAGTTGTTACAATGGGAATTATGGTATTACTGTAAATGAGACCGATATATAATAGTGGGCGTCGTGGTGTAAGATATCAGTGTTGAGAGCACATATTTTGAAATCCATGATGATGAATTTTTTATCCATTAATGGTTATTACCATCTTATAGGTAGACATCGGAAACATATGTGTAGCAATTGAAATTATGTTCATACCTGGCTTAGTTCCCGAGATATTGCCAAAATATATTCAGATTGGCGGCCATCTTGGATTTTACGATTTTACGACGAACGCTCACCTCGGACAGTTTGGGAGACCAGCCTATGTTATTTAGGAGGCTCAAAACATGTTAGCTACATATGTTTCATTTCTTTACTATTTTTGCCAGCCACAAATGTTTTGTTTACTGGAGTACAATATTTGCTGAACAATAGTAGTTATATAAGGTTACAAAATAACTTTTTCATTTTGTCCTGTCGGCAATTGGCCATTTTTGGCTTCACCCGGACTTGTCGTATATACAATGGGGTTTCGGTGGTTTCACATATACAGATCATACATTAATCTGACTGAAGACACTCTGTCACCATTGAGCGTTTTGCCTAATCCAAGACGACGTCCAAGATGGCCGCCAAAACGACAAAATACAATATGTAGGTAGGTAGGATACTTTATTTACAGAGGGTAACTCGGTTGATTTGACAAATCATCCCGAGGCCCTCTTAAAACATATTTACATACATGTATACAGACAAGATCGAGACAGTATGATAATATGAATACATGTACATGTACAAGTACGTACATGTGCCACATTTTCCATATCATGTTCATAGCTGAACTAGTTATTACGAAACAATAATACTCTAACTTCTATTTAAAGCGACACTCTTAAATATGAGGATTCAAATGTGTAATATTTGTTTTCGTCACAAAGATAGATCAGCAATGCTAAAAGAAATAAATCTGCTACATAGCACATCCGGTTGGCAACCAACGGCAATCATCGAAGTCCGGGATATGATTTGAGCGTATCAGTTGTAGGTGGGTTTGAGAGTGCCAATTGCAACTATGCAATAGCACACCTGGTGGGGAAAGTACTAAAGTTTTCATCTTTAAGTCCGTCACCAAAGGGGTTCGATGGAAGTGGCATCCCTGGAATACCTTCGGCGACGTTTTTAAAGAGTACACAGTTAGTTTCTGCTGCGGACGGTCATCAATAATTAGTCATCTAGTATAACAACCAGCTCCA
Source organism: Conchocele bisecta (assembly GCA_029237695.1). Taxonomy (NCBI): domain Eukaryota; kingdom Metazoa; phylum Mollusca; class Bivalvia; order Lucinida; family Thyasiridae; genus Conchocele; species Conchocele bisecta. Next base: position 89,746,794 of record CM055265.1, on the reverse strand, counting down.
ATGTACCTTCTATCCTTTGATTTGTATTGTTTTAAATTACGTCTTTTTATTGCATTTTAGGCAACAAAGCACATATTTTAGACATCATTAAAACAATATTTCGTTCGTATGAAGTACATTCATATCTGCAACTGCTAACGTAAATTATGTTTAACAACTTCACGGGGTTATCTAGTTATGGGTGATGATGTCACATACCTACCATATCGCAAACTATAGCTTGGAACTGGGTTCTCGATGATATATATGAGTTTTGATATGTTTCTAGTGGTATTCAGCTTTGTATATTATATTTCCGATCTCAAACCTAAAGACCTTGGCGTAATTTTTCTAGCTTCAAGCTGTCGTACTTATGCAAGCCATATGTTGAAACCTAATAAATCACGTTTTATTATATTTTAACGTTTGTGTATTGAAAGTTACGGAAATTCGATTGAATGTTTCAAATCCACTGCGCGTTCAGTTAACAAATACCAATTTATACGTCTTTTCTTTGGTGAAAATACTTGGAAATTGCAGCAACACATTGCTTCCTGAAGGTCACCTGTATTCTGATTAGCTGATTATCTCGTGGCCACGACATAATAAGTTGTGGCCACGAGATAAATAAAAAAAAACACACCTGAATTATGTCGTGGCCACGAGATCTTTAGGTGTGTTTTTTTATTTATCTCGTGGCCACGACATAATAAGCCGTGGCCACGGGATAAAGGAGGAGGAGAATGTGACAGAGGAGAATGTGACATTGAGTTCATGTCTTCATTGCGCTATTTTTAGATGGCGGTCATCTTGGATCTTAACTTCCTATGAAGTTTGGCCAGCATCGGCCATGTGGTTCCTGAGAAAAAGACGTTCAAAATCTCGAATAAATGGACCTTTTGGCGGCCATCATGGATGCTATAATCATGCGATTCCGACAGATATTGCACCAGAGAAATCGCCTCATCGATACCTTCAATTTGATATATGACATGAGCATATTCAGTCAAAAATAAAATTTGACCCCACGGGCCACGCCCATTTTTGACCCCGGGGTCACCATTTTAACAACTTTGAAAGAGCATTGTACATCGATCATTCCTACCAAGTTTAGTCGAAATCCGGCTAGCGGTTCATGAGAAGATTCTTTAAGAAGTTATGCTATTTTTAGATGACGGCCATCTTGGATTAGCGATGACCTCCATTTTAACTAATCTGAAAAGGTTTCACCCATGGACCATAACTTTTAAGTTTGGTTACCATGGGCCAAGCGGTTCATGTGAAGAAGAATTTTGAAATCTCTAATAAATGAACAACCTTTTGACATTTCGGCGGCCATCTTGGATGACATAACAATCCGATTTCGACAAAAAAATGTGCCAGAGTGATCGCCTCATTGATACCTTCGATTTAATATATAACATGACCACATTCGGTCAATAATAAAATATGACCCCAATTTGACCCCACGGGCCACGCCCATTTTTGACCCCGGGGTCAACTACTTTTGAAAGAGCATTGTACGTCGATCATTCCTACCAAGTTTCGTCGAAATCCGGCTTCATGAGAAGAAGACTTTTTAAGAATTTATGCTATTTTTAGAAGGTGGCCATCTTGGATTAGCGATGACCTCCATTTTAACGAATCTGAAAAGGCTTCACCCATGGACCCCATAACTTTTAAGTTTGGCTACCATGGGCCAAGCGGTTCATGTGAAGATGAATTTTGAAATCTCTAATAAAAGAACAACCTTTTGACCTTTCGGCGGCCATCTTGGATTACATAATCATCCGATTTCGACAAAAAAATGCACCAGAGTGATCGCCTCATTGATACCTTCAATTTGATATAGACATGACCATATTTGGTCAAAAATAAAATTTGACCCCAATTTGACCCCGGGCTCACCATTTTAACAACTTTGAAAGAGCATTGTACATCGATAATTCCTACCAAGTTTTGTTGAAATCCGGTTGGCAGTTCTTGAGAAGAAGATTTTTTAAGAATTTGTGCTATTTTTAGACGGCGGCCATCTTGGATTATGTAATGACATCATTTTAACAATTTTGTAATCCCGCTACCTAAGGACCATGACCATGAAGTTTGGTGACTATAGGCCCAATGGTTACCGAGGAGAAGACGTTTGGAAATGTTCACGGACGACGACGACGGACGACGGACGACGGACGACGACGGACACATTGCGGTAACAATAGCTCACATGAGCTTCGCTCAGGTGAGCTAAAAAAACACACCCGAATTATGTCGTGGCCGTGGCCACGAGATAAGCCGTGGCCACGGGATAAATAAAAAAAACACACCCGAATTATGTCGTGGCCACGAGATATTTAAGTGTATTATTTTTTATTTATCTCGTGGCCACGACATAATAAGTCGTGGCCACGAGATAAATAAAAAAACACTTACTTATGTACGTAATTGAAAACAATCACATGTTTATAGTAAGTTACACATATGGTAACTGACACAGGTTGACTGTCAAACTGGCCTGTTACCGATGCAAACCAATAACCGTCCGGGATCAGACTAAGGTGGGCCACCACCATTGATTTTCGCTAAAAAAACTAACCCGTTACCACACATTTTGCTATTCTCTGCTACTTTCATTTTTCTTATGGATGTTGTGGGACATAATTTCCAATAACCTGCACCTATTCTGCTCTGGATCTTCACTAATTAAAATATAGATTTAATTATTGTTGAAGCTGGGGTCCCATCTAGTAGGTACACACTTTTCTTTATGGAACTTAAATAAGTGTATAATTGCAACTATATAGTCCACCACTTTTAAAAATTACGAGTGTCAGCTACACAGATATAATTATTTAGTAATCTTTAATGTACTCATAGAGACTAGTGGTGGTATCAAGCTAGTTCCATATGCAAATGATGCAGTATTTTTAAATTATTTATATCAACTAAATGCTGAATAAATATTTGTATCGACATATCATAAAGTATGATATTGCACATCAAAAAATAAATAAATGGAATAAATAGTTGCTTCCGTTATCATTTTAAGGAAACCCGGTTATCGCCCCTGATATCAAACTGGCATTTCGCGTTTGATATAAAAAGTATAATAATGTCAATTAGTACGTCTGGTAATGGTAAATCAATATTCATTTTGCCAGAAAAATGTCAGATTGAAAGAATAAAGAAATTGAGTATGCAAACGTAGTCCGGCATAACAAATAGTCCGGGTGTTTTAAGGTCACAGACACAGTTTGCTTGCAAATCTTGATCCATTACTACCCAGTTATTGGGGTGTTTTTAACTCCAGTTTTCAGCATAGTTGAAGCATATAAAAGAAAACACTGAGCTTGTTGGTCACATGATGTAAACAGAGTTTCCGTGGCCAAATAATGTAAACAATATTGGGGGACATGACGAGGTTGTCACAACATCCATACGAATAGTGAAAGTAGGAAAGACTGGCTGGGATTCGGTTAAATTATACAGTAAAACTATTTGGTGTCTTTTAACCTAAACATGGCGCAACAGAAAAGGCGGCATCAATCTGCATCAACACCGTTAGGGACATGGAACCAATTTAGAGAGCAACGCATTGTAGGACGGGTACCAGCATATTAAATAATTTTAGGAGAACTATTTTAAGTTTAACAGCGCACCTGGCGTCATAATGGTTGTTCCCAAATTACTGTTGCAATTATTGTTGTCAAGGGGCGTGGCTTAGCGAGGTAACAAAACGCATGGCAAAACAGCGATGCAATAATCAATAATGGAACTCCGGATGTCACGCAGACTGAAGAATCAAGCTACTTAGAATGTAATCAACACAAACGCATTGAAACAGTGCGAATGAATAAAGCATCAAGCGAAATGCACATGCAATTTAGACTACAACGAAGAAGATTTCAAATGTCATAACCACGAATAAAATAGCATGAAAGTAAGTTGTAATGGCACCAGTCAGCAAGCATCAAGCCACATTTAATTGTAATAAGACGGATAGAACTTAGAATGTCATCAGCAAGCCTAATATAATTATAGCGGATATTACCTTCCATAAAGAACATGCGAGATATTTCATGAACAATATTTACAAAATTTACAATAGTTTCCGTAAACGACGTCAAAAATAACTTGCATAGCAAATGCGGAATACAATTCTGCATTTGCTATGAAGTTTTAGTCATCTTTACTGAAAATATCACAGTTTCTGTAAATATATTTCACGTTCATAGGTACCAAATCACATCGCGTGTCTCATATATGTTAGCACATGTCATACACGACGGTAATCAAGACATTTTGAAATGTCACTTATTGTTTTCCCTAGTTTCTCGACCAATGTAACCACAGCATTTCGTCTCGATCGCATATTGCGATGCTTTCGTCAATATCTATTAAATTAATCATTAAATGTTGCAATACTTGCAAAGCTATATTTAGAACCAGAGGTTCCACCTTATTAACGTAATTTCCTACGCATCATGTCACCGCATGTCATGTCACCGTGTGACATGATCGATTCGGTGTAAAACCGCCGATCATGTAATAGTATCGGGATTTGCAAGCGTGTAGGGGGCGGCGCTCCGTTCAAACGTAACTTGAGCACGCGATGGAACATGGCAAAAATAAGTTAGTTATAGTTCACATATTGAATTTTTAATAAATTAATTTCTCGATAGAGCGATAAAATAATAATTTATTACAAATTCAATGTGTAAACTATAACTATTACTTAAAGCAGAGTCTGCTGGTTCTGTTTATGAACACATGGTGAAACTTGCACCATTTTTATGTCATTGTCCACAAACGTTTGGTGAAACTCGTTATCCTCAATTTGTGTTATTGGTGTGTGTCAAGAAAATGTGTATAAATGAGAGAAACATCAAAATAGGGTGTTCAGTCTCATCAAGGTGGGTGAGGGGAGACGACTTATGCCTGCAGTGGATATTTCAATTATGAAAGTGCTAAAATGTCACATGAAGGATCTTTGGATCTCCTTTCGATGACGGTCTAGTGGTTTCTTGAATATACATCCACTTGCACATCTTTCTGATTGCACCTCAAAAACGTTTTAAAAAGACCATTGTATCAAATTTTATGTTTTTTTTGTAAATGAACACATGGTGAATAGGATGATACAGAGAATTAGCCGACATTGCATTAATGACCTGTAGCTGATTTCATCAAAATTGCAAAGTATATTTATCTAGGAAAGTACACTTTGAGGAAGTAATAATTTATTTTTCCCGAAATGCATTATTTCATATAGAACCAACGACTACATATATTTGATGATTACAATTATGCAGAATTATTATACTGAATTTATTATATTACATTATCACAAGTAAAATGGCTGTGATAATGTAATAAATTCAGTATAATAAAAATTAATAAATTTATCCTTAAATTGAAAATTTCTCCCTCAAAGTATAGTAATATGCTACAGTCATGGGTACAAAAGCACATGGCTCGTCGCGTATAATGAATCATACAGACAGATAGAAACTGCCCCTCCCCGTGGTTACCTGTCTCATGGCGGTGAGGAAGCCCTGGGCGTTAAAGAAGCCCGTCATCCAGAAAGTGTTAGGTCGCCCCTCAAAGCACCACGTGTGGAACTGTTGGTTGCGGTCAATCAGCTCCGTGTACCAGAAACCCAGCGTACTTGAGTCCCACGATATCTGCAACATCATGAATATTCTATAATGGCTGCTGTCATTATAGGGGACTGGTCCCATAACCAAATTCCTATACATGCTGGACGAACGTATAATTTGTTCATGGTTTGAAGATATGGTGGTATACATTTAACAAATAAGAGACTAAAAAAATCTGACAAGTGTGACACATAAAATTCAACAAATTCAAATAGGCCGCCAGATCTCTAATTCTTCGTATATTGTGGAACACCAATGATCCTTCGTCTCTTAATCCTTTCTGTGTCTTCCAAGTATACACACAATACTTGTTCATATGAAACATTCAAACTATTTGTCTTATTTCTTCTTGAACTGTCTCGTCGAGATGATGGTTCAAATGAGTGGTCACGACAAAGTTTGCATGAGAAAAATTGGTAGAAAATATTTTGAAAGTTTTATTCCACTAGGGCTATGTACACCACAGTTAGTGGGTTAATAAAACACTGAACTTTCCTTGGTAGTTAAGATTTCTTAACCATTTCAATACCACAGGCCTGTATCATGTGTATAGTGATACTGGCAAAAAGTGCAGATCCAGATGTGCCGGCCCATGACGAGCTGTCTCATCAAGATCTGCACATTTTGCAAGTAATATTCATATTGTTAAAGATAAAAACACCTTTTTGTAAATGGACTAGTCTGAAAATCAGTCTGTGCCGATTGGATTGCTTGCAAAATTAACATTCCATTTCAGTTCCTTAAGTTAATCAGCATTGGTTGTGATGATGTTTTATCAATAAATGAACAATGACAGATTAATCACCCAGGTGCAGGGGCAAAGGTGAGCAGGACTTGCTTTCAATTTGCTTGTCATTGTAATTTTCAATTTTCTCACTATTTCTTACTGTTTCAATGATTTTAATTTGATGAATGTAAATGAAAATATGGATCATACGTGGTATTCACACGACACCAATATGAAGTTGCATGTCAATCCATCAAGCTGCAGCAGAAACATGTACATTCAGACAATGCAATTACAAGTACAGGTTCAAATATGCAAGCAGCGAATACATGTACTGACATAGGGCCAAGTTCCATTGTATGAATGTAGCAAGCAGTGTAATAATAGATATATGCTCATTTGTTTGCTTCATGTGTGCTTTGTACATGAAACCCCATCCCCGATAGCTGAGCTTCCCTCCATCATATTGTTACAATAGAAAACATGCATGCATACACCATACAATTAAACATGCATAACTACTGTCAGCTCAATGTTTATGCTGACCTACTTTGGGCTATTACCGGTAAACATATTAAAACTAAAAATAACTAGATTGGTCAGTAAGCGAGGCTTAAGGAATACCCCCCGCGTGGGCCCAGGTACCCCTAAATATGTAAAATTTTCCAAGTGTGTGGGCTTGTGACCTTGACTCTGGGCTTAGCGGGAGTGGCACGAACATGAATTTGTCACAGGGTGGTAGAGGTCCATTAGAGCAATGCGAGTGTGAAATGTGAAGCAGATCCGAGCAAGGAAGTAGAAGTTATAACCGATTTCTCTCATGTTAAGTGTTGTAAAGAGACTAAGTACGTGACCTTGACCTTGAGATCAGCGGGGATATGTCACAGCATGATAGTAGAGCCTTAGAGGAATGCATGCATTAAATATTAAGAATCTGCCATGAAGGAAGTATAAGTTGTAACATATTTCTCTGATGTTAAGTTTTGTAAACAGACTAAGTATTTGTCATTGACCTTGGGATCAGCGGGGGTTGGACGGTCGTGGATTTGGCACAGCATGGTAGTAGAGCCTTACAGGAATGCATGCGTGAAATATTAAGCATTTTATATGAAGGAAATAGAAGTTATAACAATATTTCTGTGATGTTAAGTTTTGTAAAGATACTAAGTATTTGACCTTTACCTTGGGATCAGCGGGGGTTGGACGGTCGTGGATTTGGCACAGCATGGTAGTAGAGCCTTACATGAATGAATGAGTGAAATATTAAGCATTTTAGATGAAGAAAATAGAAGTTATAACATATTTCTCTGATGTTAAGTTTTGTAAAGAGACTTAAGTATTTGACCTTGGGATCAGCGGGGGTTGAACGGTCGTGGATTTGGCACAGCATGGTTGTAGAGCCTTACAGGAATGCATGTGTGAAATATTAAGCGGTTTAAGGAAATAGAAGTTATAACAATATTTCTCTGATGTTAAGTTTTTTAAAGAGACTAAGTATTTGACCTTGATCTTGGGATCAGCGGGGGTTGGACGGTCGTGGATTTGGCACAGCATGGTAGTAGAGCCTTACATGAATGCATGAGTGAAATATTAAGCATTTTAGATGAAGGAAACATAAGTTATAACATATTTCTCTGATATTAAGTTTTGTAAAGAGACTTAAGTATTTGACCTTGACCTTGGGATCAGCGGGGATTGCACGGTCGTGGATTTGGCACAGCATGGTAGTACAGCCTTACAGGAATGCATGTGTGAAATATTAAGCATTTTAGATGAAGAAAATATAAGTTATAGCAATATTTCTCTGATGTTACAGTGTTGTAAAGAGACTTAAGTAAAGTTTAGTGACGGACGGACGGACGAACGAACGAACGAACGAACGAACACGAACGAACGAACACGAACGAACGAAAACGAACGAACGAACGAACGAACGAACGAACGAACGAACGAACGAACGAACGAACAACGAACGAACGAACGAACGAACGAACGAACGAACGAACGAACGAACGAACGAACGAACGAACGAACGAACGAACGAACGAACGAACAACGAACGAACAACGAACGAACGAACGAACGAACGAACGAACGAACGAACGAACGAACGAACGAACGAACGAACGAACGAACGAACGAACGAACGAAGAACGAACGAACGAACGAACGAACGAACGAACGAACGAACGAACGAACGAACGAACGAACGAACGAACGAACGAACGAACGAACGAACGAACGAACGAACGAACGAACGAACGAACGAACGAACGAACGAACGAACGAACGAACGAACGAAGAACGAACGAACGAACGAACGAACGAACGAACGAACGAACGAACGAACGAACGAACGAACGAAGAACGAACGAACGAACGAACGAACAACGAACGAACAACGAACGAACGAACGAACGAACGAACGAACGAACGAACGAACGAACGAACGAACGAACGAACGAACGAACGAACGAACGAACGAAAACGAACGAACGAACGAACGAACGAACGAACGAACGAAAACGAACGAACGAACGAACGAACGAACGAACGAACGAACGAACGAACGAACGAACGAACGAACGAACGAACGAACGAACGAACGAACGAACGAACGAACGAACGAACGAACGAACGAACGAAGAACGAACGAACGAACGAACGAACGAACGAACGAACGAACGAACGAACGAACGAACGAACGAACGAACGAACGAACGAACGGACGGACGGACGGACGGACGGACGGACAACTTGACTCCAGTATACCCCCCCGCCACAACTGGTGTTTTCATTATGAAAAGGTCACCCTCTCCAAATATCTTAATGATATTCCATATCATAGATTGATATTGTGAAAACTTATTTTCCAAAATAATTTGTAGATAAAAATCTGTGTACAAATTCTAAAATGATTACAAACATATTTTATCCCCCATCTCTCATCCCATAGACATGATTTTTTTGGACAATAAATCCAAATTGGTTTGTTTTGTTTGTGTATTGGTGTTTAACGGCCTATAAGCACCTACGGTCATTTAAGGCCGGGCTAACGGGTTTGATTCCCTGAAAATAACGACATTATTAAGTAAGATATACAGATACTGCATGCATGCATATACTTATAGGTATATTTCTACTATTTCTGTCAAATTCAGCACTGAAATAGCCAAGTTTGAATTAACAACGTTTTTTCACAACATCATCAGTCGCCAATTTTGCATACAACTATTCTAACGTGTATACTGTTGATGTTATAAACATTCTATAGCCACCGGAAAATATATCACCAAGAATACAACATGAATTAGCTGTTTTCCGTGAATATTAAATTGTGATTTACGACATCCAGCTTTTGTGCCAATAGATCACAATGTTTCAAACTATGTTGGAAATCTAAAATGGATGCCACTTAGTGTTCAGTAGAAACTAATTCCTTGATAAAGGCCTTGTGCCGAAAAATGGGAAAAGTGGGTTCCTGGTTTTTGCATAATTGTTGAACATATTAATTGTATTGCGGAAAGATTACTTTCAAACTATGGATCCTGAATGATTTCAATATAGCAGCAATTCAGGTACTGGGTAACATTATATTCTCTACCACATGGTTTATGACCAAAAAATATAGTTTTTGACATTATAATAATAATTACTACGTGTTTTATTATTCAATACACATGTTATATGACCAGAAATTGTAAAAATGTACCCTTAACCCGTTCAACACTACATCCCTCTATTGCAGTGTTTGCAAACAGTGAAGATCCAGATGAGCCGGCTCTTAACAAGCTGTCTCATCACCATCTGCACATTTTGAAAGTAATTTTCATATATTTTATAACAACAAACAAAAACACCTTTATATAAATAGACTAGTCTGAAAATCATTTTGTGACGATTGGATTGGTCAGCAAATTAACAAATCAGTCCACAGACCATTTCAGTTATTTAGGGTTGAAAGGGTTAAGCATTGTCATACAGCATAGCAGCTAACTGTAGAAGCAATGACATGCACCCCGATTTCCCATGCATATGTAACGAGGATACCATTACAGTGCCCTTAGATATATTTATCAGGCAAGACTAGGGAACGCATAGGAATTCCTCGTCTCACTGATAAATGCCATGGAATACATTCATGCTAGGCTAGTCTTTTGATATGAAGTTTACCACACAGGTGAAAGACTTGGACCTGTGACACAAACAAATTCATTACCCCACCCACTTGGTCTCATACAGTACTATCTTCCATACATATAAGATAGTACTGTTTGAGACCAAGTGGGTGGGGCAGTGAATTTCTTTTTGTAATGTGCATTCACCTGTGGTTTATCAGGCTGTAGAAATTCCTACACATTTCCCAACCTCCCGTGATAAACTTCATATAAAGACAGTAGCCTAGCCTGGTATTCTCAAGGCATACCAGGTGAGTTATTACAGAGTTATTACAGATATATCAGGCAACTCGCTATGCCTATGCTTAATAAATGTAAATCCAATAATTGTTTACAAGAAAACGTTGCTACTGTAAAATTTACAGACTATCGTAATTTGGCAGTTACGAACATTTTAGTCGTACGAAGTTTAGTGAAACAGGCCCCTGGGTGACAATTACTTTATCTGATGTTCCATAGGTCAAACGGGATCACACGGCGCTAACTAATCGGTAATGCCATCAGTGTGACGACACGACGTATACACATCCGTGTTCTTTTCAATGAAAATCACAATATTTACCTATCATCTAACATAAAACGTTACCTGATAAATAGAATACCATGCCAGTGTCTGTTGATATCAAGTTTATCAGGCTTGGCTCGGAAACTAGGAATTCCTCGGCATTTCCTAGCCTTGCCTGATAAACCTGATATCAAACGACACTAACCTGGTATTCTCTATACAGAGCTATTGTAGATATACATGTACAGAAGATCACGAGAGACAGGCAGTCCCTGTGACCCATTATATATTGTGCTCCTGCTTACCTGTCCCGTCTACAGAAAATACGGATGTGAACCATTAGTGGCCTTCCATGCTAGGTCGGTATACAGTGTACAGAATACAGTAGTGTCGGAGTGGCTGTTCCGAGCTAATCATGGCATTTTGGTTTCATCCGGGTTTGCCAGAAAATCCCGAAAAGGGTGACAGGTTTTTGATGAAACCGTATGCAGAGTTTTTGTCAGAAATTTTTAACTGTTTTTGGTATCACTGCGCATGTGCAGGATTTCAGGAAAAAACGTTTTGCATTTTTTGTTTAAAAAAAAAAAATTGAAACAGGCGTATCAAAACTAATTTTCAGACATTTGCAAACGGGAATACAGAGGTTTGATTGGCTAATAGAAATACAGGAAAAGTAGTATATAGGGAGTCAAAATGATACCACCTACGGTGATATCATTTACAACCCTCTATAATACCCCCACCACCCCCGAAAAAATCAGAAATTGGTTAACGAGGAAATTGTCCCCCACCACCCCCGAAAAATCCAAAATTGGTCGTGAAAAAAAACATAATGTTTTCCCGACAGCAAATTTATGAATTTTTGAGAAAATAATTAATGCAATTTCAATGTGCCCACGAGTGATAGTTTATATTCCAACACCCCATTTTTCTCCTCCAATATAGCTAATTTATTTCGCAGATTAGCAACTAATTCTACCAGCTCTAGTCTACCACGTTCACCTTTAGCCACCTGACAGCGTAGTTGCTTATGTCTACAAAGAGTTTGGGCACTAACGAATTTACAAGGGCATCTGGGGCATTGAAATTGCGGCGGGACACAAGGCATTTTTCTACGTCTCGCTAGATGCCTTCGTAGATAGTCTTTACGCGTAAACGTCTTACAACAAGTCTCACACTCCATTATATATGTATATGTATATGTTTATATTCAATTGGACGTGAAAAAAACATAATGTTTTCACGACCAATTGAACAGATAAATTTCATAGGTTATACAAAAGTATATTACAGAAAATATGATAACACCAGAAATCGAAAGTTTGAGAAGAGAAGCCGAATCTCTAGGGATTACTTATAGTAAACGGTTGAGAGTTAGGGGGTTGACAAATCTGATAAACGCCACAAAGAATGAGGCGTTTATGAAGCGGTTTAACCGCGCTCACAAACGAGGAGCCTTTAAAGACCTCTCACTAGCAGAGGAAGTTGGTAACAGAATTCAAAAAGAAATTATTGCGGGTTTAAGGGCTAGTGTAATTAATTCTAAAGAATTACCTTCAAGTACCAATAATTTGTCCCAAATTAGACACACAGGTCACCCAATAGCAAATAATAAGAAAAGATCTATAGTTCGCGCGATAGTGGAAAAAGGTGAAGAAATATTGGGGGCTCATGATGAAACATTGGAAAAGGTAGAAAATGGAAGACGGGTAGTTACATTATCCTTTCGTAAAAACATTGACATCAACGAGTCTGAACGCATGTCCGATAAACTCGCTCTGTATCTAACAACCAATTTTTATTTGAGATATTCATATTCTTACAAGCTAGAACATATGGAGGAAATTAAAAATGGAAAACCTGTAACTATAATAATGCACAAAATTCTCGGTGGTAGCGAACGACTATCATCAATGAAAACCGTTAAGAAATGGCTGTCAGATAAGGAGCAAACACGAATAATGTCCGATAAAATAGACAGACCGAATACAAAGTGGAAGTTTGTAAGATGGGTAGAGGTTTTCGTAAAGCTAATACAGTGTAGTAGGGGAATAGATTTGGGACTACAATCCAAAGAAGCAGCAGGAGGAGAACTTCCAGAATGGCTGAAGAATAAAAAAGGTATGTATTCTTTAGATAAGTATAATGACGACCTTTGTCTGTTCAGGTGTCTAGCTATGCATATGACAGATAAAAGACCCGACAGATGTACAGAAAAGGCGAAAGAACTTAGTAAGCAATATTTTGGTAGTAATGTGGTTTCACCAATTCCTTTTTCAGATCTGAAAAAGGTTGAAGAGTTTTTTAAGATCGGTATAGAAGTATATCAACCCACCGAATGTAACGTATGGTGGTTGAAAAAGGTACCAGCACACTACAAGGAAATAGGTAATAAACCAATGACAATAGGACTGTTTAATAATCACGCATTTCTGATAAAAAACCTTAAAAACCTATCTAAAATTTACGCCTGCGATAATTGCAAACAGAAATTCACGAAAGCGAGTAATATGAAGAGACACGGACCAAAATGTATCAAAGGTGAGACAAAAATAGTATGTGATGGTAATTATTTAGAGCGCCCGCGTTCGTCGTTCGAGAAAGCGTTTTACCCAAAAAGTTCTAACAGTTATGGGGCGATCGATTGCATGTATTCTGTGGAAAAGCGGGAGGGAATTCACATTCACCACGAACAGTGCGGACACGGGGGTGAAAGATGGATCTTAGGAGCTCCAGTAGATGGATACTGCCAAGAAAACAATACCGTATATCAATATCACGGCTGTTACTGGCACGGGTGCGAGATTCATGCAAAGCATAGAAAAAAAGAACGCGAATCCACTATGAGAAGAGATACATTTATTAGAAGAAGCAAAGAATTCCACCTAGTAGTTATGTGGGAATGCGAATTCCAAAGAACGGGTAAAGATATAAAGATCGGTTGCGACACTACTCTTTATCCATATCAGATAGTATATGATTTTGAGGCGTATCTCAACCCAGAATTTAAAACGCTAGGTAATAGTTTAGAGTACGAAGCTGAGCACGTTCCGGTAAGCGTTAGTATAGGAGATAATTTCTCAGGAACAGTAACTCATATTTGTGATAAAGATCCTGCAAAACTTATAGAAAAATTCGTAGAAGATTTGAAAGTTAGGGGAAAAGCTATAAGAGAAGAAGTGTGGTCAAGATATGGGTTTAATACAGAACATTTACGTAAAAACCAAATCGCCAAGATCGAACAGTGGATAGAGCAAGTACCGGTTATAGGTTTTAACAGCAGTAAGTACGATATAAATTTAATAAAGAAATACCTAGTAGGCGAACTGGCATCAACAACAAAGAAAGTAATGGTCGGAAAACGTGCAAACGCAACAATATTTCTATTTACTCCAGAGTTTAGATTTCTTGATGTAATACTTTATCTAAGACCTGGTGTAAGTTACGATAGTTGGATAAAAGCCTACGAATGCAAAGGACAGAAATCTTTCTTTCCTTACGAGTGGTTCGATTCTCCAGACAAACTGGATTACCCAGGACTACCGGATATAGAGAATTGGTATTCCAAACTATCTGGGAAAATGTTACTAGATGAAACAGAATTAAGTAAATGTCGTAGAATTTTCAAAGAAAAGAATATGAAAACTTTCAGAGATTGGTTGAAATATTATAACGATTTAGATGTAGCACCGTTCCTAGAAGCGGTGGAAAAAATGTGTGAATTTTATAAACACAGAGGTGTGGATATTTTCAAAGATGCGGTAACACTACCGGGTGTGGCTATACAATATTTATTGCGAGGAACCATTAAAGAACAAAAATCTATAAAGGTGGTTATACCGGAGGGGGCTCTATATGCACCAAAAGAAGAAACATACAAAATGATGAAAGACGCTCTAGTTGGGGGTCCATCAATCGTATTTACACGCTATGCAGAAGCCGGTGTTTCAAATATTAGATCTAATTCCACAGGAATTAACAAATCTTGCAAGGCTATTTTGGGGTATGATGCAAACGCGTTATATTTATCTACGTTAAATAAAGATATGCCGTGTGGGAGAGAAACTATACACCATATAGATACCCCACATAATCCTAAATTTATTAAAAAGTTTTGTAAAAGAGTTTTATCTGGAGACTGGTTTGGGTTTGCGGAGGTGGATATAGAAGTTCCACACAACTTAAAAGATAAGTTTTCTGAAATGTCTCCACTTTTTATAAACAGAGAAGTAGATGTTGATGAGGTTCCAGAACATATGATAAAATATTTGGAAGATACTGGAAGAACTAGAGGAAATGGAAGAAAATTGGTGGGATCTATGTCGGCCACCAAAGTACTGCTGTACGCGCCACTATTAAAATGGTATTTAAAACACGGCCTAGAAATAACGGGAGTTCATCGTGTTATAGATTATATTAGTGGTAAACCCTTCGAATGGTTCGCAAAAGAAGTTACAGCCGCAAGACGAACAGGCGATGTAGAACCAAATAAGAAACCAGTAGCGGATATAATGAAATTATTAGGCAATTCGTGTTGTGGAAAAATGATAGAGGCAAAAGAGAGACATTTAAATACGACATATACACAAGACGAAACCTGTGTTGACAAAGCGTTAAGATCTGCATTCTTTGATGATTTGGAAGAGATAGGAGATGCGTACGAAATATCTTCCCGAAAACCCCGGTGTGCAATAAAG
This sequence comes from Conchocele bisecta, assembly GCA_029237695.1. Taxonomy (NCBI): domain Eukaryota; kingdom Metazoa; phylum Mollusca; class Bivalvia; order Lucinida; family Thyasiridae; genus Conchocele; species Conchocele bisecta. Next base: position 89,731,054 of record CM055265.1, on the reverse strand, counting down.
AGCCCCTTCCACTGTGGAATATCGGTTTATCAACTAGCTAAATTGAGAATGTTTGAATTTTACTACGAATTTCTAGACAAATACGTAAAAAGAGAAGACTTTGAATTAATACAGATGGACACGGATAGTATGTATATAGGAGTTAGTGGAAAAACGATAGAGGAATTGATTAGACCTAACTTACTAGACGAGTTTGAAAAAGAAAAAAAGAAATGGTTGGCTTGGGATAAATGGAGCGAAAGAGAGCCAGGACTTTTCAAAATGGAATTCAGCGGAGTTAGGGCGATAGCGTTATCTAGTAAGTGTTATTTCGTAGAAAAATTTAATTCTAAAGATAATTTGGAACAAATTAATAAAAACTCTGCGAAAGGAATGTCCAAGAGAACTAACAATTTAAATTGGGATAGATATAACCGAGTACTAAGTGAAACTACAGAAGGTGGAAAACACATTATAGATGTAGCACAAAATAGAGGATTTAAAATGAAAGACGGCGTTATGAAAACGTACTGTCAACAAAAATTAGGACTCTCGGCGTACTACGATAAAAGACGCGTGTTACCAGACGGAATACATACAGAACCTCTCTTGATTTAAGCAATCGGGGGCAGCTGGGTGTCAGAAGGTACCATAAGAAGTTCTTCGCGAACAAAACCGCGAGATGGACCATCAGCCAAATAATAGAGCATGGGCTCATCGGGCTTGGTAATAGAGCGATCCAGATGATATACATTCAGAGACCACACGGGATCAGTCGCGCGGCGGCTGCCACCTTCGAGCTCTCCCGGTTGATAGAGGTACCGGACGTCAACATCCGATGGAAGCGCAATCGGCGATTGCTGCTCCTCTAAACCAACGGGTCGTCCGCGCGAGACGGCAGAGGGCTTGCTCGTCACCTTTTTAGACTTGATGGCATCTACGGGCTTCTTACCTATCAATCTGGTCACCTCTCCGTTCAGTGCGGAGACCACGGCGGGCAGTCTGGCCACCCACTTGGTCGATCGCGAATGAGGGTCTACAAGTTCTTTAGCATATTGGTGTCCGAACAGCCTCTCAGCCAGGGTTCGATTGAACCGCTCCACGATCCCCTGGTCCCGGTGGATGTTGACGCGGCCGCGTCTGATAGAAACTTTGTGCTTAGACAATAGATGAGAGACCGCGCCCATGAACTCGCGGCCGGGATCGACCTGGAGAAGATTCGGCCATTTGAGAGGACACCTCTTTTATATTCGGGAAAGAGCCTCGGCAACCTCCTTAGACTCTTTAGTGGCCAACGGCTCAGCCCCTTATAACGACTCGCTACGTCAACGATTGTCAGTGCGTACTTGTACGTTTTGTGACCGACGCGATCGTGAGGGAGAAACAGGAGATCCGCTTGGTGAACTTGGTTCGGCACCGGCACGTCGAATTTCGGGCGCGGAATATTGTGAGGCGCGGGTAAATAGTTCTGCCAGATGGCCTGCTTCTTGAGCCATTCCTTGACAGCGTTTTCTGAAACCTTGGTCGCCGCCGCGAGGTGCTTGATGGCCGCGAGTCCCTTCCAGTAGCCACGTGGGCTATAGTATGTATTCGACAGCTTGCGCGTTAGTTTGGTATCAAGTTTGCGCGTGTTCATCGTATGCGAAGTATTCTAATATATCGGACAATCTCCAACATGCCCTCGCCAGTTCGTCCGGTAACTGCGTCGTTAATAATAAACCTTTGTTGGAAGTACAATCGCGATTGGTTAAGTTCTGAAGGAACTCGGAGGAATCTAATTCATCCCTCAACTCCCAATCGAGATTGGATTCTAACATCCGCTTTGTGAAAAGGGTGGCCGCTTTTTCATCCTCGCGCCACGTCTCGAGAGAATCTCGGGCCAGACGAATCATACTCTTTGCACCAGCTATACGATGTTTTTGGGCAGTGTAGCCTACATCGATCATAGCGTAATAAAGTTCGTTAACTAACATCGTTCTATATATATATTTTTATAAAAATAAAATAAAAAATTAATTAATTAATTTAAAATCTAAATTGGATATAGTAGCCGACGAGACCCACCACACCCATTCCCACGACGATGAACGCGATCTCGCGGTCTTTTTGGGCCTCTGACGGTACATAGAAATCTGAAAGTTGGGGCTCGTGATCCAGCGGCGCGAGACTTTTGTGCAGATATGCCAGACTCAGATATGCAGACTCGCGGTTGGCTTCTTCAACGTTCTGAAAAGTTTGCGCGGCGTGATTTTCGCAGCGAAGCTCTTCATTGACCTAGTCCAGATGGGCGGTTCGTTTTTTCGACCACGCTTCCTTTGCGCTATTGAGTTGTTCTACAGCTAAATCGTGACGCTTACGCTCCTCATCCACGTTCGAGCTTTTCATTTTAGAGAATATAACGTTGCTACCGCTGAACGCCAATGCGTTTACAAGCGCACCACCTATTATTACTGCGATTGAAGCCATTTATTTCCATATATTAACTGGTAGAATTCCAGCTTTAACTAGATAATCTCGGGTCCAAACTGCGGCCGCTACATCTAAGGTCGCGAGCCCTACGTCTCTCACAGTAAAGTCCAATTTGGGAGCGGATCCTCCTAGGGCCATCTTTGATAGTCGAGCATACCCGATACTGAAACCCGATATCACCACGGCGTGATAAAGCGCATTCACTAACATTTTACCATCTCGTTCAGCCATTATAATTATTGCATATAAAAGGGGTCGCGATCAATGTTTAAATGGGGCGCATCCAATCGCGATTGGTGTTTCGTAACTTTCTTCTGAACACTGGCTGGTTGTTTTTTCGATAATATAGGGGGTATTTCCACACGCACAGGGCACCAACAACTGCCAGACCACCACCAACAACCCAACTCCAATTCACGAATTTGGGTTCAATCGGATTCGCCCAACTCCAACGGCAGTTGGTATTGGGTGTTGAGTGTGCTTCCAATTCGTGAATTGGGGGTGTTGTTGTACTCAACTCTGTCTTCAGATGTTTTGCTGTCTCCGTCCCCGATTGCAACCCCAATCTCGATTGGAGTTTAGCCTCTCGAAGCTCGGCGAGTATTTTATCTTGTTTAACTTTTCGGGTGGCAGCCGCCGCCCGCCCAGCTGCCTGTCTTTTGGAATTTTTTATATGCCGTATGTCATCCAGTGGCGGAGTAACACTCGGGTTCGATTGGGTTGGAGCAATCGGGTTCAACTCCGTCACTCTCGCTGGTGTGTCTTGTGTCATCATTTATGATATTAATATTAGGGCTTATAGTTCGTGGGCATATATGTCCAAATTGACAGTGTTTACCCGTGGTCAACGCGGTTGTCAGCGGAGCTAAGTACATTCCAAACTTGTGATAAATTGAGCAGCAGGCTGTTCTAAGAGTGTGACCTATAAAAGGGTCAGTCTCTAGATCGTCAATAAATCCCGCGGTGTTTGGTATAGGGAGAAGTATACTAACGGCGGTTGCGTACAAATGAATAGCCGCCGATCCGAGAGTTTTTGTCATCTCGACACCTAACCTAGATTCGTATCGCGCATACATTTTATCGATCTCCGCATCTGACATCTTATCCACCTGAAAAACTGAGAGACGCCTACCGAGATAATGCTCCGATTGTCCCCCAGCAACCAGCGCAGCTAGCCGCTCTCGTCGCGCCGCATTTTCATTTTCATTCGGAGTCGTTGCACTCAACCCAATACCAACCGCCGTTGGAGTTGAGGTTTCTTCTATTAGCTGATCGAGAAGTTCGTCGCAGTTCATTTTTCTTTAAATTAATTTAACTATTCTAACAAGTCTCATCACTTTAACATATTTATTTATTACAAAAATAATAAAAGCGCACCACCCGATACTTATGATCACCATTATGCTCGCAACAAAGCTCGCAGCGGAGCACCAAATTGTTAACATTGTTAACCATTGTTCAGCATTTGTTCAACATTTGTTAAGCATTTGTTCAGCATTGTTCAGCATTGTTCAGTAATTGCTAAGTATTGTTAAGCATTTACTCGGCAATTACTAACGAGCGTTAAGTAATTGCTAATTAATTAATTGATAACTTCGTAAGCAGTTGGTTGATCAGTCATTAGCAAAAGCTTGGCGTGCTTAGTTTCCGAAAGCATCTGTCGAACCTCCAGGCGCTCCTCGCGCGTTGGGATAACGTCATTCTCTCGAAGAAAGTCATCGAATGAGTCTCGGTCCTTGCAGTGAACCCATTTCGTTTGCTCGCGCAGATCCTTGAGGACGGCGTTGTACTTTTGAGTGGATATCCATACGCTTTGCCTAGCATGGCGGCCAGAAAATGCGAGCTCGGAGAGCATGTCCTTCTTTTTGGTCATCGCCGCCTTGGCTGAGCAATCATCAATCACGTATAGGGTGGGCTCACCCTGGAATTTTTGGTATAAACCACGCAGCCAATCGTGAAGCCTATCACCGGGGTCAATAACGTATACCTCAGGGTCGGTCCATATCCACGGGCGCCGCTGATAGGTATCGTTGTGCCGCACAGTGGGACACAGGATCACAATATGACGAAAGGCATCGCGGTAGGAGCCCTCGAGCAAGTCTAGGATGAAAACAGTTTTTCCACATCCTGTCTGCCCACATATTATGGCAGAGTGGGCATCTCCAATCGTGAATTGGTATTGATTGCTAATCTTCTTAATTTTTTCAAATTTATTAATTAATAAATCGTTAGATGATTTTTTTATTAATAAATCGTTAGATTTAGTAGAGTGCTGAGACGTATCGACCATCTTCGATGTTGAGTTGTGCGTCTATCTATATAAGTACACGTTCAATGGCCCGGCTCCGTCCGCCTCTTTGGTTATCTGGATCGTCACACCCTCGCTAGCGTTCTCAACTTGGCGTCCGCTGCCGTGTATTTGGTCGTCGTCGCTGGCTCGCATGTCTAGCCATAACGCGTATTTGGTATTCAGGAACTCCGCGAGGGAGACGGCCGAGAGATGCAGGTCTTTGGCAACTGCTGCAACCTCCGGAGAGCGCTTAGAGCCGGCAGCAAACTGCTTTCTTACTTCATCCCACTGCTGGTGAGCGCGAAGACCCGCGCTGTAGAGTTGATTGGGAACTCCCTCGATCGTCACCTCTACCTTCGTGATTTTGGGGTTATAGAATTTGTCGGTTTTTCTAGCACCGAACGCGAACCGAGCATCCTCAAACAGCATCAGTATACCTTTCATCGAGCGGCCGGTACGTTGACATTAATATTCCACAATGTGTCGCCTTTGTCTTTCGTCATCTTGTGATGGCGAAGAACTCGGTCGTAAAGTATGGCAACGCGCCCGGCGTACTGGGTTCTGATCAATCGCGTGAGTTCGGGCATCGTGACCATGTCGTTCTCCAGCGAAACATTGTCGATCGTATACGTCGATAACATGTCGCTGGCTATGAGAACTCGGCCGTAGTCGTTGAACGTTAGTTCGTATTCGAGGCGGTCAGCCAAAGCACTCTGATAGTAGGGCATGTGGCTCTCCAGCAACTCAAAGTCGAGCGGGATGTAGAAGCGGTTGCCGTAAGCGCCCGCGACCGCGTTGTCACTCGCATCGTTATCTGCCTTGTTAGCAGCCCCGATTGTAAGTTTGGTTACGTTCTTATTTTTGCTGGTGTCAATACCCTGATAGACAGCGTTTTCACGCTCTTGTGCCGTCTTCCACAGGTCCTGATAGCAATGGTAGACGTCGCTGTCGTCGATCGATATCACCTCATTACCAGAAATCTTTATCATAGTCTTCTTGACTATGGTGCGACCCAGGTTCTGAACGACGGTTCGGTCCGCGTCCGTCGACGTTAGCGAAATAGTGAAAGCGAGGCGAACAGTACCCGGTACAATGACGTCATGAGTTCCGAGGTTGGGGAAGCGGACTAAGAACTGCTGGTTCTGGTCGATCGTCGATGGGTTGTTCGTAATAACGACACTCTGTCTCACGCCTTTTGCCCCGAGGGGCTCACGCAGTCTGCGGTATGGATTGAGTTTGCGACCGTATTGACTCGAAGACATAATTTAGTGAATCTATTAAACTCGTATGGTTTTGTCTTTAATACATAATTAATATGGCTGATTACGATGTTGACATGGATGAAATCGGCAGAGACGATTACCTCGATGGTGATGATGATGATAATTTCGAGGATTCCCTCGCGACACCCACCATAGAGACTGCAGTTCCAATCCAATCACAATTGGGTGGATTAGGTGGCGCTACCACTAGTCAAAGTCGGGAATTACTCGAGGGAGCTGTAAACGACTACTACAACAATTTGGCAGAAAAAGGTCTGGTCCCCTCTGTCGGTCGCGACTACTCCAAGTTCAAATTTGATCTGAACGGTAGATTGCGACTAAAAGCAGCATCAAATCTCCCAATAGTCAACACGAGGACCGGTAAACCCCTAGCGCTGGGCACCATTGCCGGAAACCCGGGCGGTGGCCGATTCATAAGGAACGAACTAGGATTCACGGATTGGAAGAGGAGTAAAACAATTATACCGGCCCGCGCTGTAGAGGCCCTAAATTCTACCGACGAAACGATGGCGAAGACGGCCGCCGCGATAGAAACTGTCGAGCTCAGCGAGGTCCCTCAAGTAGCCACCGACGCTATTAACACGATGGAGACCACGTTCAGCGAAAACGAAATACTCAACGATGACCCACCGTTACCTCTTCGCGAACTCCGTGGACTCGATAAGGCTCTACAAACGGTCCGGGGCGAACTGGTCCTTAACCTCTCCAAACTCACGGCGCTGGATGAACATATCGCGCTAGAAGAAAGAAAACTGGAGGAAGCCGGTGATGATAGAGAATCTACCGAGCGGATCGCCGAACGACTGCGGTCTTTGTGGGACGAAAGAGAAGCTCGCTTGGAGGCCGCCTCGGCTAACCGTGAGGCTCTCCGCACACAAATAAGTCGGATCCGCGAAACAATATCAAGGGTTCTGCACGAGGACACGACACTCGGTGAGCGTCTTCGCACTCTGTTCAGAGAGCAGGGCGTCACGATAGCAAGCATCCTCGCAGCTGTCGGCATGACTATATCAACCATAGTTCTAGCTTTCACTGGTGGTGCGGCGCCACCACCCGCGCCACCACCAGCACCCGCGCCATCCGGTGGAGCCAAGGAGTGGGTAAAAAAACAACTAAAAGCCCTCGCCAATCTTCTAGCTAAATTAGCTGGAAAGGCGGCTGCCGCACTACCTGGACTGATCGGAAGTATCGTTTCTTACTTGTTATCTATATTATCAAAAACGGTCGGATGGCTCGCCAATAATACTTGGGCTTTAATCGTGGCAATCGCCGGTCTCCTACTTTTCTCTGCCACCAATCGAGATTGGAAGTTCCTACAACCAAAGCGCGAGTAGTCCTATCACCACGAGGGCGACGACGAGCCCTAATTTCTCCTCTTGTGTGTTGTGCTTCCAATTTCACCCAATCTGCGATTGATTGGTGTTTCTCCAATCGCGATTGGTCTGTTGACGATTGAATTGGGGGAACTCAATTCGTGAATTGGGGGTGTGGGTGAAACAACGGGTTCAAATGAACTTGATGGGGTGGCCAATTCGTGAATTGGGGGTTTTATGAAATATCTTTCAAATTTATTTGAATTTACAACCCCGCGCCCGATCATGTTGGGGGTGCGCTTGATGATATCCGTGTTCACGTTACCGTTGTGGCCGATTTTTTGATTGGCGGTGGCGATTACGATCTGATTATTGTAACCGTCAACCGGGTCGTCTCGTAGTATCATATTGCTCGGCGCCATATAAAGACCTATTCCAAATACATAGTCTACTGGAGTGCTGGCATTCTGCAAAACGTCTTGATAATTCTGGATCGCCTTCTCCAGGTCCACCCTAGCTGAGATGGCGTCCTCTACAAGTGCCAAGAATTGTTTTTGTGCATCAAACGCTGTTCCCGTGCCCAGTATAGAACTGCGAGTTTGCTTCTGTGCGCCGAGGATGGCCCAGACGTATGTGCGAATGGAGTCGTTGACGCGAGTAACCCCGGCCTGCGTGAACCCTATACCCTTATCTAACATAAATGTACCCCACGCGTCCTGAACCTCAGCAGCCTGCTGTATGTAATCGACGTGAGCCCGTTTCGGAGGTAACATTTTACAAGAAAACACGCCACAGTGCCGACCTCCAGACACTTTCGGCCCGAAAGTCATAGTCGCGTGGTCAAAATTCCCGGCGTTCCGACTGACGATGTGGTCACCGGAGTGATCGTGTCTAAAATCAATCTGCGTCCAATTCCCGGACTGGCCCCGAATGAGAACGTCCCCGAGGCCGGTGCTGGTAGGAAATGCTTTCTGTCTCCAGTCCGCGTCTTTTGAAACGTTAAATTCGTTACACAGTCTTTCAAACGCCATACGGGCGTATGCGTTGGAAATGGGATCCCAGGCGTCGTCTTGAGGTAGTGAAATACCTAGTTCTTTGAGAATCCTCCTAATAGTATAATACGCGTGAAAGTTGTAGACACTTCGGAGCATGACATTCTTGGATGTCAGATGGTCTTTATGTGAAACTCCACACCCGGCTGTTGCGCACCATACAGCGAAATTTAGTTGGTTCTGCCAAAACTGCATCGGTGTTGCTTTCCACCCGTATACCGCCTCCATCGTAGTAATCTTGGGCAGCTTATATTGTTCAAAGATGTCGGGGAAGTTGGTGACAAAGCCACTGTCCGGTCTAACCGTTACGGTTGGGTGTACAAGGTGGTTAACAACGTCTTTTTGCGTGTATTTACCTCCGACCGCGTACTTTGCATTAGAGTTAAAGCTAAATGCTTTGGTATCCATTGAAAGATATTATTATGTTTGCTACTATCACTAATGTTCAAAAAGGGAGTTGTGAACTTCAAAAATCAATCGACAACTGCTGCGGAAAACGCCGGGTGGGCCTTAGATCAATCACCTTCACGGTCGGGTGGCAGAATGTGGGGAAGAGCGAAGGGTTTTACTATGTGAAGGATGGACAACAATTAGGTGTAAAGCTGCCTCACGGACTGTGGGGAATAAGACAGCTCAAAGATTTTGTCAACTCAGAGCTTGACGGTATAATCAACCTCACAGTATCGAAGGCTACCGGGCTCGCAACAATGACCATCAGCACTGATAATAAGGTAGTGGTCTCCCCGGGGTTGGGTATTCAACTCGGTTTTAGAGAGACATACTCCTCAAACAAAGGAGTGTTTACCCCGGGTGAGTACGTCGGTGATAACCCGGTGAACTTCGCCTTCACAAAAACTCTCGGGGTGCACATGGATCAGGTGAACACATCGTACAACACAGTAGACGGAGCTCCCAGCACATTACTGAAAACCGTGCCCGCCAGCGACTGTTTCTATGGTGAGACTGTGACCTTAGACTTCCCACACCCCGAGATGAAAGTTTTGGAATCGGGACATATCCACGAATTGACGGTCTCTATTCTCGATGATCAAGCGAGAAAGTTGAATAACTATTACCCGATTTCGGTAGTTCTCGAAATTTCCAATTGAGTATAGGTGCCCAATATTATAATTTAATTATGAGTATATACGGACCAGGTAGTTTTTCCGATTGGGTGACAAATTCAAAGAATTTGGAACCGGCAGAAGGTGGATTCATCCCGACAGAGGGCGACTTTTTAACTACTGAAAAAACCAAGGCCCTGATCAATAAAACTATATCGAAGGTCACAAACGGGATTCACAAGAGTCTACTATCACAACTTAGAGATATGCCCTGGCTGTGAATACACAAAGTCGTGAAGAAACGCATACGGAACTAAACGAACTAGGTGAAAAAATAACCAAATTTCGAAAAGAGGCCCGGTTGGGGATTGATAACGTCCGAGAAGACCACCAGGCGGACCTTACGGAGGCTTATGATGCGTTGCTCTTAAAGGAATCTCTCAGCAAAGAAGCGACACTTACCGAACTAGATGGGAAAATAACCAAATTTCGAAAAGAGGCCACGTCGGGTATTGAGAAAGCCCGAGAAGACCACCAGGCGGACCTTATGGAGGCTTATAGGGTGTTGCGCTTAGAGGACTCTCTCAGCAAAGAAGCGGCGGTTGTTGAACTAGACGGAAAAATAACCGAATTTCGAAAAGAGGCCCGGTCGGGTATTGATAAAGTCAGAGAAGACCACCAGGTGAACCTTGCGGAGGCCATTGCGGAGGCTTATGATGCGTTGCGCTTAGAGGACTCTCTCAGCAAAGAAGCGACACTTACTGAACTAGACGGGAAAATAGCCGAATTTCTGAAAGAGACCAGGTCGGGTGTTGAGGGGGTCCGAGAAGACCACAAGGAGGCCATTGCGGAGGCTTATGGGGCGTTGCGCTCAGAGGACTCTCTCAACAGAGAAGCGGCACTTACTGAAATAGACGAAAAAATAACCAAATTTCGAAAAGAGGCCCGGATGGGGGTTGAGGGGGTCCGAACGGGTATTGAGAAAGCCCGAGAAGACCACCAGGCGGACCTTACGGAGGCTTATAGGGTGTTGCGCTCAGAGGACTCTCTCAGAGAAGCGGCGGTTGCTGAACTAGACGGAAAAATAACCGAATTTCAAAAAGAGGCCCGGTCGGGTGTTGAGAAAGCCCGAGAAAACCATCAGGCAGCCCTTGCGAAGGCTTATGAAGCGTTGCGCTCAGAGGACTCTCTCATCAGAGAAGCGGCGGTTGCTGAACTAGACGGGAAAATAACCGCATTTCAAAAAGAGGCCCGGTTGGGTGTTGAAAAAGCCCTAGATGGCCACCAGGCGACCATTACGGAGGCTTATGATGCGTTGCGCTTAGAGGACTCTCTCAGCAAAGAAGCGACACTTACTGAACTAGACGGGAAAATAGCCGAATTTCTGAAAGAGACCAGGTCGGGGGTTGAGGGGGTCCGAGAAGACCACAAGGAGGCCATTGCGGAGGCATATGGGGCGTTGCGCTCAGAGGACTCTCTCAACAGAGAAGCGGCACTTACTGAACTAGACGAAAAAATAACCAAATTTCGAAAAGAGGCCCGGTTGGGGGTTGAGGGGGTCCGAACGGGTGTTGAGAAAGCCCGAGAAGACCACCAGGCGGACCTTACGGAGGCTTATAGGGTGTTGCGCTCAGAGGACTCTCTCAGAGAAGCGGCGGTTGCTGAACTAGACGGAAAAATAACCGAATTTCAAAAAGAGGCCCGGTCGGGTGTTGAGAAAGCCCGAGAAGACCATGAGGCAGCCCTTGCGAAGGCTTATGAAGCGTTGCGCTCAGAGGACTCTCTCATCAGAGAGAGAAGCGGCGGTTGCTGAACTAGACGGGAAAATAACCGAATTTCAAAAAGAGGCCCGGTTGGGTGTTGAAAAAGCCCTAGAAGGCCACCAGGCGACCATTACGGAGGCTTATGATGCGTTGCGCTTAGAGGACTCTCTCAGCAGAGAAGCGGCACTTACCGAACTAGACGGAAAGATAACCGAAGTTTCCGATAAACGGAAACATGATCGTATAGCCGCGACCAAAGCTCTTGAGGAGACCTCTTATAAGATTCGTACTGAGACATATAACGCAAACAGTGCGCTTGCCGGAATAGTGCGAACAATGAAAACGCCAAAACGTGTCATAACAGTTTGGGCTGAGAAGCGGGGCCCATTGGTTGAGGGGCACTATGAATATTCGTTCGGTGCCAAAGCGAGTAATAAATATGGGGGATACGCTATGACAACTGCAGGTGGAGTTGTCCGAATGGCGGTCTGCTCGGTTAATGGTAGTGGTAAACCTGTGGGCGCGGTCGCGATAAATATTGTAGTAGATGGGGAAGAACGGGGGGTTGGAGTCACTAAAATCTCTGGAGATAGTTCGACGGTGGTTTCGTTCTCCGGTTATGATCGATTTAGACTTTCCCAAGGTAGTGTTATTAACTTTGTTACGAAAATCGGTGACCCAGAGAGTTCTTCCACTATTGTCTCATTGTTAATTGAACTTATTTTGTAAATACTAATATATTGAAAATCATGAACGAATCACCGTATCCAATTCTCAATACCGATCCATCAACACTGTATCCAACTCTCAATACCACTACATAAACACTGTATCCAATTAACGAAAGAAGTTCAGATTTTAGGTTGAATAATATCGTCGCTATGCAGGATATTTTAGTTAGAGAATGTGCAAATAGAAAAAGACACGCTAACAAATATAAGCGCGCGGCGAACATAGTTGAAGCATCTAGTACGGTTCTGGCAAGTTTATCTGTAATGAGTGGTGCGGGGACTGCTGCAACGCTATCTACAATTGTAACGGTTCCACTTGCAGGGGTTTTGAGTGGAATTACCGTTTTATCTGGAATACTTTGTATGGTAATTAGGGCGGCGGGTGGAAAACTCGAGAAAAGAAGTAGAAAACATGATAGAATATCCGTTCTCGCTAGGTCTAAGAAAAATAGCATCGACATTATGGTGTCCAAAGCGTTGGCCGATAAGAAAATATCAAATTTAGAGTTTGAATCCGTGGTGGAAGAAATGGGGAGATATGAAGAATTAAAAAATGATATAAGAATCAAGGCGCGCGCCACCATGCCCAAAATTGAGTGTACTGATTGGGATAAATTTAGGGTAAAACTTGGAAATAAAGTCGGAGGAAATGTTACAGCACCATTATAAAATAATTTTTAATTTTTGTTTTCTTATATTGGTGCAGTAAACAAATTTACATACCTATACAACATGTGTTTTCCACTGAGAATTACGCCGTAATCGCATAACAAATTCAGTCGAAGATTACACTGTAATCGCCTGTGTAAATTGATACACTCGGCTATCAATTTACACATGGTTCATAACCCGTGTAATTGATACACTCGGCTATAAATTTGCACACCATTTGTATGTTGTACAGTAAACTGATGAGTATATATACGTTTGTTGACCTCAACAATTGGTCTCATCTCGTGCATGCCATGTTGTTGATCCGGTATGACGTCCGTCTCGTCTGTTTAATGGTAGCAGTCTATGCATATGTGTGTATTTGGCGATGTAATTGCGTAGCTCAAAGGTGCCGGCCTAAAATATTTCTGCCTAAGAGCTTTGCAATTTCGGAAACCAAATTCACACATAGGCTCGCCTTACTTCGCTGGTTTCTCTTAATAGAGGAATTGGTAATGGGGTTCAAGGCGACCCAGACTGTGAGCCAACAGATGCGTGGGCTTAAGAAAGGTCCCAACACCCCCGTGGCTGGGTGCCGGCTAGAAATCTGCCCAGTCGCTGGGGGTGTTGTGCACGAGTGGAGGATTTGCTATTTTTTGTTCAAAATATCTTTATAAGCGATATCGTAGAAATGTATATTCGTAAACGAATCGTTGGGTTTTAACAATTTTATATAATACACCTTAGTTTTATATCCGATACGCATTATCAGTCTTAATGTTTGTATTTGCCTCTTGTATAGTTCACATAATTGTCGGTATAATATTGTAAATGCAACGTTTTTATCGGAGCGTAATAAATTACGCTGATATTTCATATATTCGATATCGCCTAGTGTTCTCATTTTATAGAATTTATATATAGGAATATAACCCCCGTATTCTTCGTAAACTTCTTCAACACAGGCATTACAAACTTTCAATTCCAATTGTATTGTATTATCCATTTTCTCTAATAATATTTGGTAGTTGTTTTTTTCTGTTCAATTTCCAATTTCTAATAATAATTTTCCAATTTCTTCGTTAAAAGTGATATCGTAGAAACGCTGAAATCGTTGATTTTAAACTGTTTTATAAAATTAGTTTGATAATGTTTCGGTAGTGTTTCTCCGATCCTATTTAGTCGCTTCATTACGCAAATTTGATACTTGTACCAGCGACATAATTGCCGGTATAATATTGTAAATGCAACGTTTTTATCGGAGCGTAATAAATTACGCTGATATTTCATGTATTCGATATCGCATAGTGTTGTCATTTTAGGTGGCAGTCCTCGGGCGATTTGGTTAGTTTCGAATTTTTCCTATGGGCCTTCTAGTAAATACATAAAAAACACATGTCTGTGGCTTATGAAAATGTTCTACAATTAATTAGCCAACATCATATGATGTTTTCCACTGCATAAAACACTTTTTTGCAAAAATATGTGATTTTGCTTGCATCTGTGTCATGCTGGCATGATTTCAGTTGCAGAAGAGTGCGAAACTGCTGCTCGGAATTTTCGTCCGAAATATTGGCAGCCATTTTATCTGTCAGAAAGGCAGGTCTGCTGCTTGAAAACAAAACGGTCAGTACCAGTACAGACTATGATCAGTGTGACAAGGTGGGATTGCAGAATTGGTACAATTAGCAAGTATTAGTGCAGTGTCCGCATGGGATATTTGAAATCCATGTTGTGAAATGTGTGGCCGCGGCCAAATAAATGCAGATTTGGGCACATTTTGTGTAAACATAGCAGAGTGCTGACAGCCTGTGCATTATGTCTGAGTTTGCGTTTGTTGTTAACATAGCTCTTGTACCTATCAGGTAGTAAGTGCATGCATCAAATAGATTATGTGATTATTTGAAGTTAAAATATTCCTAAATTTGTTTCGGCTGGTGTCGCGGGCCCGAAAAGTCCATAAATTGCCTAAAATGTGTGAGGACTGCCACCTTAACAGTGTTTTAATTCGTTGCGTATTTTATTATCCATTTTGTTATAATATTTTATTATAACCTATTCAATTTATCTGTTCAATTGGACGTGAAAAAAACATGATGTATTTATGACACCAATATAATTGGGACTCCCTCTTTTCAAAATTATTTTCTCCAAAAATTCATAAATTTGCTGTAGGGAGACAATTTCATCGTTAACCAATCTTTGGATTTTTCGGGGGTGGTGGGGGACAATTTCCTCGTTAACCAATTTTTGATTTTTTCGGGGGTGGTGGGGGTATTATAGAGGGTTGTAAATGATATCACCGTAGGTGGTATCATTTTGACTCCCTATATACTACTGGAAATGCACATTTGGACCATGTTAGGACCATGTTCTGGGGCCCGTTTCACTAAACGTCGTACAACTAAAATGTTCGTAAGTGCAAATTTAGGATCATCTGGAAATTTCAATTGATGGATTTACATGTATTGAGCATAGGCTGTATATGCAGCCTATGCTCAGTAAATGCAAATCCATCAATTGTTTACAAGAAAATCATGATTTTGCACTTACGAACATTTTAGTTGTACGAAGTTTAGTGAAACGGCCCCCCTGATTTCCAATGGAAATTAACACAAATGCTACTGTAGCGGATTATGTACCGAATGAGTTGTGCGATTTTTCATGAAAAAATATATTTACAGAAACAAGATTGTCAGATAGAATATTCGCTTTCGCTCTGTGAATTTTGTCAACTTTCGACGTCATTTAAGGAAAATATAAAAAAAATTGTACTTATTTTTTATGAGGCATTACACATCTTTTTAGGCACAAAATCACAAGGCTCGTCTTATTTGTACTTGCTTACTGTATTGAGATATTGATGCCGTAGCCACATTGAGGTGCAAGCCTCGGTGTGTCTTTTCCTGGGGGGCACACACAAATACCTACTGCATGTATACAAGAAATGTTTAAATGCCAATGGATGTACGCCTAAAAAACATAACACAGATTTCTAAGTGATTTGACCTTGTCCTTGAGTATGGGCTTAACCTAAGGGTACATACCCACTCAGTAGGCACAACATGCTCTTTATATCGCAGACATCATCTGAGACATTTTCTGGCAAAATAAACATTCATTTACCATTACCCCACATATTGATTAGCATTATTATACATTTGATATCAGACGCAAATTTCCACACTGATATCAGGGGCGATAACCATTTTTCCTTAAAAGGTTAACAGACATTACTATTCTCTGTATTTATGTCTTATGTGCAATGATCATACTTAATAATCTGTTAATAATGTGTTATAATCCATATTTTCTTCTAAGCCACGCATGCAGGGTGACTTAGAAGAAAATATGAATTATAACAAATAAGTATATGAAGAATGTTTTAAGGCAATCTGACTTAACAGAGGTAGTAGGTGGCCAAAAACTTCAAGGCAAATTTTGGACAGATAATAGACAGACAGGGTGGTGACCATATGTACCCCATTTTTGTTCGGGTATACCGTAAGTAAAATATCATGGGACAAATTCAGTGTCTGATGCATTTATTTTTCCATACAAATTTCGTAATGTTAAGTTTTTGAGACTTACGGACAGGACAGACGGATGACCAGACAGATAGGCGAAAACTATATACCTTTCGTCATACTTCGTAAAAGGGTTGACAGTCATTTGACACAAATGAATAAGCAGAATACAACAATAATCATGTTCGCCGATTTTAGTTTTCTCCGTTTTAAAATGTTCATAAGTGCAAATTTAGGATCGTCCGGAAATTTCAATTGATGTATTTACATTTATTGAGCATAGGCTGCATATCTGCATATGCAGCCTATGCTCAATACATGTAAATCCAATACTTTGTTAATGTGAAATTTACAGACTATCATAATTTTGCGCTTACGAACATTTTAGTCGTACATGTACAACGTTTAGTGAAACGGGCCCCAGGTATATGAACACTCCAATGTGCGATTGTACCTTTTACAATCATTTAGCATCATGAACAGTAGCCTATTTCATCAAAATTGCAAAGTATACTTATCTTGCTAAGTACACTTTGAGGGAGAAATTTTCATTTTAAGGCTAAATTTATTAAGTTTTATTATACTGAATTTATTACATTATAGTTAGTAACTTAGTACTATATGAAATAACGCATTTCTGGAAAAATAAATGACTACTCCCTCAAAGTACACTAGGCTAGGTAAGTATGCTTTTCAATCTTGGTGAAATAGGCTACAGATACTTAGAGAAACTGATCAGAGTTCTTAACATGTTGAGGTTGGTGTCCGACATAGCAAGGTTCTGCTATAACTACTAAACAATTGAAGTGTTACCCACCTTAGCCCAAACTTTGGGTATGCGGGCGTCATACATGCTGTCCAAGGCATCGCGCAGTGTCTCACTCATGATGATTGTGCCGTCGATCGCCAGTTTCAGATCATGTAATGTGACCCGCACCGTCGATATGACGATTTGCATTCGGTCAATCTCCTGGCGCAGGAAAATGTTCATCGCCTGCATGTTCCCCATCTTCTGCAGGCGCTGCTTCACCTGTAACATAGCAATGGTGGGACCGGTTACCATGGCAATGGTCAGATTATTAGCAGTGGTGGTACAGTCTACACTCGTTTCCTCAAATTACAGGGGACTGAGGAAACTATTTTGAATACTTGAATATTTGAGTTAACACGATTTATTATTATATATGAAAAGATGTACTCGGGATCAAGCATTTGACTGAGGTATCTGTAGTTTGATTTAAGAGAGTTTGAAGTAACGAGTGAAGTCTACCAGTTACCATGGTAATGGTCTTAAATATTGGTAGGTTCTGACTCAACAGTGACATAGGAACGATAGTAATAGCTACCATGGCAATACAGACACTTTGATTATATATAGGAACTGCTTTAAATGTATTAAGCGAGGTATCGGTTACCATGGAAATGGTCCCATAAAATTATCTGTAGGTTATGATTCACCTGCCAAAGCCACATTAATTATCTGTACATTCTGAGTCGCCTGTAACATAGCAACAGTGGTACCAGTTACCATGGCAATGAACACATTAATTATCTATAGGTTCTGACTCACCTGGCATGTATGCCAGGTCTCAGAACGTACAGATAATTAATGTATATATAAATGTGACTGTTGCTATGGTAACTACAATGTAGTACCAGCATTTCTATATATAGTAATGCTGGTACTATATTGTAGTTACCATGGCAACAGTCACATTAATTAGCTGTGTACTAGTTACCATAGAAACAGTCACATTAATTATATGTATGGATTGTAGAAATCTACCCCTGCACTGTCAAGCTATCCAGAAAAATACATGTGAACCAAAAGGTGGTGGCCATACCTCGTAATCGATGTAGTCGTTGGGCAGTTTGTCGAGCATGTCATCACAGATGCGCGTGACCATGGCTTCGCGCGTCTCCCCACCACCACCACCGCTGTCCTTGGGCTGGATGCTCAACACCGTGTCCAGGATAATCTTGGCTGTCTTGCTCGAGTACCTGCCAGTCATAACACAGGGTCATTGAAGGGGTCAGTCGAAGGAATAAATACTTCTAGAAACTGAGGGAGAATCTTGGGCGTCTTGTTTCAGTACCTGTTAATCACAACACCGGGTCAGAAACAATTCAAAGATATCAATACCTCCCAACAGGTATTTAGTTTTCCAGATAAATACCTGGGGCCCGTTTCGCTAAACTTTGTACGACTAAAATGTTTGTCAGTGCAAATTTAGGATCGTCTGGAAATTTCAATTGTTGGATTTACATTTATTGAGCATAGGCTAATAAATGTAAATCGAATAATTGTTTACAAGAAAACATTGTTTATGTGAAATTTACAGACCATCATAATGTTGAACTTATGAACATTTTAGTTGTACGAAGTTTAGTGAAACGGCCCCCTGGTGGGCGGAGCTTTAAGTTACCTAGCAAGTTTCCTGTAGCGGCCTTATATTACACAAACATATTATGATTTTGCTACACTGTGTTATTACACAATAAAGCCTATTTCATGTTATAAACTTATTTTAATGATGATATTAAAGATACACCAGACACTGAATGATAAACAGCATCGGACTGCGTGTATACGTAGGCTGATCAGCACTAGGCTGTCATGTACATCATTCAATCACTTTGGCCTAAATGACACCATATCTACCCATGAATGCATACGTACGTGATGTCGGCATTGGGGTGGAGCCCGAAGACCTCGGGTGTGTCTGTGGCGGGCAGCATCTGGATGTGTTCAAGTATCTGTTCAAGTTTGTTGTTCTTCGGGATCACGTATCCTTTGTAGAAGTTGAAGATGGGTGTGAACATGTTGTCGCCAAACCAGACCTTACAGAATGTGAGCAGCAAGGTCTTGTCATAGTCGTCCGTCACCCGGCCACCGTACTGGATCTCGCCTAGCATGTAGCGCACACACGTCCATATCACGCCCTACAATGTGGAATATAGACATCCATATCACGCCCTACAATGTGGAATATACACGTCCATATCACGCCCTACAATGTGGAATATACACGTCCATATCACGCCCTACAATGTGGAATATACACATCCATATCAAGCCCTACAATGTGGAATATACACATCCATATCATGCCCTACAATGTGGAATATAAACGTCCATATCACGCACTACAATGTGTTGTCGCCAAACCAGACCTTACAGAATGTGAGTAGCAAGGTCTTGTCATAGTCGTCCGTCACCCGGCCACCGTACTGGATCTCGCCTAGCATGTAGCGCACACACGTCCATATCACGCCCTACTAATGGAATATAGACATCCATATCACGCCCTACAATGTGGAATATACACGTCCATATCACGCCCTACAATGTGGAATATACACGTCCATATTACGCCCTACAATGTGGAATATACACATCCATATCAAGCCCTACAATGTGGAATATACACATCCATATCATGCCCTACAATGTGGAATATAAACGTCCATATCACGCCCTACAATGTGTTGTCGCCAAAAACCAGACCTTACAGAATGTGAGTAGCAAGGTCTTGTCATAGTCGTCCGTCACCCGGCCACCGTACTGGATCTCGCCTAGCATGTAGCGCACACACGTCCATATCACGCCCTACAATGTGGAATATAGACATCCATATCACGCCCTACAATGTGGAATATACACGTCCATATCACGCCCTACAATGTGGAATATACACGTCCATATCACGCCCTACAATGTCGAATATACACATCCATATCAAGCCCTACAATGTGGAATATACACGTCCATATCACGCCCTACAATGTGGAATATACACATCCATATCACGCCCTACAATATGGAATATACACGTCCATATCACGCCCTACAATGTGGAATATACACGTCCATATCACGCCCTACAATGTGGAATATACACGTCCATATCACGCCCTACAATGTGGAATATACACGTCCATATCACGCCCTACAATGTGGAATATACACATCCATATCACGCCCTACAATGTGGAATATACACATCAATATCACGCCCTACAATGTGGAATATACATGTCCATATCAAGTCCTACAATGTGGAATATACACGTCCATATCACGCCCTACAATGTAGAATATACACGTCCATATCACGCCCTACAATGTGGAATATACACGTCCATATCACGCCCTACAATGTGGAATATACATGTCCATATCACGCCCTACAATGCGGAATATACACGTCAATATCACGCCCTACAATGTGGATACACGTCCTATCACGCCCTACAATGTGTTGTCGCGAAACCAGACCTTACAGAATGTGAGCAGCAAGGTCTTGTCATAGTCGTCCGTCACCCGGCCACGGTACTGGATCACGCCTAGCATGTAGCGCACACACGTCCATATCACGCCCTACAATGTGGAATATAGACATCCATATCACGCCCTACAATGTGGAATATACACGTCCATATCACGCCCTACAATGTGGAATATACACGTTCATATCACGCCCTACAATGTGGAATATACACATCCATATCAAGCCCTACAATGTGGAATATACGCATCCATATCATGCCCTACAATGTGGAATATAAACGTCCATATCACGCCCTACAATGTGGAATATACACGTCCATTTCACGCCCTACAATGTGGAATATACACGTCCATATCACGCCCTACAATGTGGAATATACACGTCCATTTCACGCCCTACAATGTGGAATATACACGTCCATATCACGCCCTACAATGTGGAATATACACGTCCATATCACGCCCTACAATGTGGAATATACAGGTCCATTTCACGCACTACAATGTGGAATATACACGTCCATATCACGCCCTACAATGTGGAATATACACGTCCATATCACGCCCTACAATGTGGAATATACACGTCCACATCAAGCCCTACAATGTGGAATATACACGTCCATATCACGCCCTACAATGTGGAATATAAACGTCCATATCACGCCCCACAATGTGGAATATACACGTCCATATCACGCCCTACAATGTGGAATATACACGTCCATTTCACGCCCTACAATGTGGAATATACACGTCCATATCACGCCCTACAATGTGGAATATACACGTCCATATCAAGCCCTACAATGTGGAATATACACGTCCATATCACGCCCTACAATGTGGAATATACACGTCCATATCACGCCCTACAATGTGGAAAATACACGTCCATATCACTCCCTACAATGTGGAATATACACGTCCATATCACGCCCTACAATGTGGAATATACACATCCATATCAAGCCCTACAATGTGGAATATACACATCCATATCATGCCCTACAATGTGGAATATACACGTCCATATCACGCCCTACAATGTGGAATATACACGTCCATATCACGCCCTACAATGTGGAATATACACGTCCATATCACGCCCTACAATGTGGAATATACATGTCCATATCACGCCCTACAATGCGGAATATACACGTCAATATCACGCCCTACAATGTGGAATATACACGTCCATATCACGCCCTACAATGTGGAATATACACATCCATATCACGCCCTACAATATGGAATATACACGTCCATATCACGCCCTACAATGTGGAATATACACGTCCATATCACGCCCTACAATGTGGAATATACACGTCCATATCACGCCCTACAATGTGGAATATACACGTCCATATCACGCCCTACAATGTGGAATATACACATCCATATCAACGCCCTACAATGTGGAATATACACATCAATAATCACGCCCTACAAGGAATATACATGTCCATATCAAGTCCTACAATGTGGAATATACACGTCCATATCACGCCCTACAATGTAGAATATACACGTCCATATCACGCCCTACAATGTGGAATATACACGTCCATATCACGCCCTACAATGTGGAATATACATGTCCATATCACGCCCTACAATGCGGAATATACACGTCAATATCACGCCCTACAATGTGGAATATACACGTCCATATCACGCCCTACAATGTGTTGTCGCGAAACCAGACCTTACAGAATGTGAGCAGCAAGGTCTTGTCATAGTCGTCCGTCACCCGGCCACGGTACTGGATCACGCCTAGCATGTAGCGCACACACGTCCATATCACGCCCTACAATGTGGAATATAGACATCCATATCACGCCCTACAATGTGGAATATACACGTCCATATCACGCCCTACAATGTGGAATATACACGTTCATATCACGCCCTACAATGTGGAATATCACATCCATATCAAAGCCCTACAATGTGGAATATACGCATCCATATCATGCCCTACAATGTGGAATATAAACGTCCATATCACGCCCTACAATGTGGAATATACACGTCCATTTCACGCCCTACAATGTGGAATATACACGTCCATATCACGCCCTACAATGTGGAAATATACACGTCCAATTTCACGCCCTACAATGTGGAATATACACGTCCATATCACGCCCTACAATGTGGAATATACACGTCCATATCACGCCCTACAATGTGGAATATACAGGTCCATTTCACGCACTACAATGTGGAATATACTCGTCCATATCACGCCCTACAATGTGGAATATACACGTCCATATCACGCCCTACAATGTGAATATACACGTCCACATCAAGCCCTACAATGTGGAATATACACGTCCATATCAGCCCTACAATGTGGAATATAAACGTCCATATCACGCCCCACAATGTGGAATATACACGTCCATATCACGCCCTACAATGTGGAATATACACGTCCATTTCACGCCCTACAATGTGGAATATACACGTCCATATCACGCCCTACAATGTGGAATATACACGTCCATATCAAGCCCTACAATGTGGAATATACACGTCCATATCACGCCCTACAATGTGGAATATACACGTCCATATCACGCCCTACAATGTGGAAAATACACGTCCATATCACTCCCTACAATGTGGAATATACACGTCCATATCACGCCCTACAATGTGGAATATACACATCCATATCAAGCCCTACAATGTGGAATATACACATCCATATCATGCCCTACAATGTGGAATATACACGTCCATATCACGCCCTACAATGTGGAATATACACGTCCATATCACGCCCTACAATGTGGAATATACCCTACAATGTGGAATATACATGTCCATATCACGCCCTACAATGCGGAATATACACGTCAATATCACGCCCTACAATGTGGAATATACACGTCCATATCACGCCCTACAATGTGTTGTCGCGAAACCAGACCTTACAGAATGTGAGCAGCAAGGTCTTGTCATAGTCGTCCGTCACCCGGCCACCGTACTGGATCACGCCTAGCATGTAGCGCACACACGTCCATATCACGCCCTACATGTGGGAATATAGACATCCATATCACGCCCTACAATGTGGAATATACACGTCCATATCACGCCCTACAATGTGGAATATACACGTCCATATCACGCCCTACAATGTGGAATATACACATCCATATCAAGCCCTACATGTGGAATATACGCATCATATCATGCCCTACAATGTGGAATATAAACGTCCATATCACGCCTACAATGTGGAATATACACGTCCATTTCACGCCCTACAATGTGGAATATACACGTCCATATCACGCCGTACAATGTGGAATATCACGTCCATTTCACGCCCTACAATGTGGAATATACACGTCCCATATCACGCCCTACAATGTGGAATACACGTCCATTATCACGCCCTACAATGTGGAATATACACGTCCATTTCACGCACTACAATGTGGAATATACACGTCCATATCACGCCCTACAATGTGGAATATACACGTCCATATCACGCCCTACAATGTGGAATATACACGTCCACATCAAGCCCTACAATGTGGAATATACACGTCCATATCACGCCCTACAATGTGGAATATAAACGTCCATATCACGCCCCAAAATGGGGAATATACACGTCCATATCACGCCCTACAATGTGGAATATACACGTCCATATCACGCCCTACAATGTGGAATATACACATCCATATCAAGCCCTACAATGTGGAATATACACATCCATATCATGCCCTACAATGTGGAATATAAACGTCCATATCACGCCCTACAATGTGTTGTCGCCAAAAACCAGACCTTACAGAATGTGAGTAGCAAGGTCTTGTCATAGTCGTCCGTCACCCGGCCACCGTACTGGATCTCGCATAGCATGTAGCGCACACACGTCCATATCACGCCCTACAATGTGGAATATAGACATCCATATCACGCCCTACAATGTGGAATATACACGTCCATATCACGCCCTACAATGTGGAATATACACGTCCATATCACGCCCTACAATGCGGAATATACACATCCATATCACGCCCTACAATGTGGAATATACACGTCCATATCACGCCCTACAATGTGGAATATACACGTCCATATCACGCCCTACAATGTGGAATATACACATCCATATCAAGCCCTACAATGTGGAATATACACGTCCATATCACGCCCTACAATGTGGAATATACACATCCATATCACGCCCTACAATATGGAATATAAACGTCCATATCACGCCCTACACTGTGGAATATACACGTCCATATCACGCCCTACAATGTGGAATATACACGTCCATATCACGCCC
Source organism: Conchocele bisecta (assembly GCA_029237695.1). NCBI lineage: Eukaryota > Metazoa > Mollusca > Bivalvia > Lucinida > Thyasiridae > Conchocele > Conchocele bisecta. Next base: position 89,706,305 of record CM055265.1, on the reverse strand, counting down.
TACAATGTGGAATATACACATCCATATCACGCCCTACAATGTGGAATATACACATCAATATCACGCCCTACAATGTGGAATATACATGTCCATATCAAGTCTTACAATGTGGAATATACACGTCCATATCACGCCCTACAATGTGGAATATACACGTCCATTTCACGCCCTACAATGTGTAAAATACACGTCCATATCAAGCCCTACAATGTGGAATATACATGTCCATATCACGCCCTACAATGTGGAATATACACGTCCATATCACGCCCTACAATGTGGAATATACACGTCCATATCACGCCCTACAATGTGGAATATACACGTCCATATCACGCCCTACAATGTGGAATATACATGTCCATATCACGCCCTACAATGCGGAATATACACGTCAATATCACGCCCTACAATGTGGAATATACACGTCCATATCACGCCCTACAATGTGTTGTCGCCAAACCAGACCTTACAGAATGTGAGCTGCAAGGTCTTGTCATAGTCGTCCGTCACCCGGCCACCGTACTGGATCACGCCTAGCATGTAGCGCACACACGTCCATATCACGCCCTACAATGTGGAATATACACATCCATATCACGCCCTACAATGTGGAATATACAAGTCCATATCACGCCCTACAATGTGGAATATACACGTCAATATCACGCCCTAAAATGTGGAATATACACATCCATATCAAGCCCTACAATGTGGAATATACGCATCCATATCATGCCCTACAATGTGGAATATAAACGTACATATCACGCCCTACAATGTGGAATATACACGTCCATTTCACGCCCTACAATGTGGAATATACACGTCCATATCACGCCCTACAATGTGGAATATACACGTCCATTTCACGCCCTACAATGTGGAATATACACGTCCCATATCAACGCCCTACAATGTGGAATATACACGTCCATATCACGCCCTACAATGTGGAATATACACGTCCATTTCAAGCACTTCAATGTGGAATATACACGTCCATATCACGCCCTACAATGTGGAATATACACGTCGATATCACGCCATACAATGTGTAACATACACGTCCACATCAAGCCCTACAATGTGGAATATACACGTCCATATCACGCCCTACAATGTGGAATATAAACGTCCATATCACGCCCCACAATGTGGAATATACACGTCCATATCACGCCCTACAATGTGGAATATACACGTCCATTTCACGCCCTACAATGTGGAATATACACGTCCATATCACGCCCTACAATGTGGAAATATACACGTCCATATCACGCCCTACAATGTGGAATATACACGTCCATATCACGCCCTACAATGTGGAATATACACGTCCATATCACGCCCTAAAATGTGGAATATACACGTCCATTATCACGCCCTACATGTGGAATATACCACGGTCCATATCACCGCCCTACAATGTGGAATATACACGTACATATCAAGGCCCTACAATTGTGGAATATACACGTCCATATCACGCCTACAATGTGGAAGGATACACGTTCTTATCACGCCCTACAATGTGGAATATACACATCAATATCACGCCCTACAATGTGGAAATATACATGTCCATATCAAGTTCCTACAATGTGGATAATATCACGTCCATATCACGACCTACTATGTGGAATATACACGTCCATATCAGTCCTACAATGTGGAATATACACGTCCATATCAAGCCCCTACAATGTGGAATATACATGTCCATATCACGCCCTACAATGTGGAATATACACGTCCATATCACGCCCTACAATGTGGAATATACACGTCCATATCACGCCCTACAATGCGGAATATACACGTCAATATCACGCCCTACAATGTGGAATATACACGTCCATATCACGCCCTACAATGTGTTGTCGCGAAACCAGACCTTACAGAATGTGAGCAGCAAGGTCTTGTCATAGTCGTCCGTCACCCGGCCACCGTACTGGATCACGCCTAGCATGTAGCGCACACACGTCCATATCACGCCCTACAATGTGGAATATAGACATCCATATCACGCCCTACAATGTGGAATATGCACGTCCATATCACGCCCAACAATGTGGAATATACACGTCCATATCACGCCCTACAATGTGGAATATACACATCCATATCAAGCCCTACAATGTGGAATATACGCATCCATATCATGCCCTACAATGTGGAATATAAACGTCCATATCACGCCCTACAATGTGGAATATGCACGTCCATTTCACGCCCAACAATGTGGAATATACACGTCCATATCACGCCCTACGATGTGGAATATACACATCCATATCAAGCCCTACAATGTGGAATATAAGCATCCATATCATGCCCTACAATGTGGAATATAAACGTCCATATCACGCCCTACAATGTGGAATATATACGTCCATTTCACGCCCTACAATGTCGAATATACACGTCCATTTCACGCCCTACCAAGTGGAATATAAACGTCCATATCACGCCCTACAATGTGGAATATACACGTCCATATCACGCCCTACAATGTGGAATATACACGTCCATTTCACGCCCTACAATGTGGAATATACACGTCCATATCACGCCCTACAATGTGGAATATACACGTCCATATCACGCCCTACAATGTGGGATATACACGTCCATATCACGCCCTACAATGTGGAATATACACATCCATATCACGCCCTACAATGTGGAATATACACGTCCATATCACGCCCTACAATGTGGAATATACACGTCCATATCACGCCCTACAATGTGGAATATACAAATCCATATCACGCCCTACAATGTGGAATATACACGTCCATTTCACGCCCTACAATGTGGAATATACACGTCCACATCAAGCCCTACAATGTGGAACATACGCATCCATATCATGCCCTACAATGTGGAATATAAACGTCCATATCACGCCCTACAATGTGGAATATACACGTCCATTTCACGCCCTACAATGTGGAATATAAACGTCCATATCACGCCCTACAATGTGGAATATACATGTCCATTTCACGCCCTACAATGTGGAATATACACGTCCATATCACGCCCTACAATGTGGAATATAAAAAAACACTTCCATTTCACGCCCTACAATGTGGAATATACACGTCCATATCACGCCCTACAATGTGGAATATACACGTCCATATCACGCCCTACAATGTTGTAATAAACACGTCCCAATCACGCCCTACAATGTGGAATATTACACATCCATATCACGCCCTACAATGTGGAATATACACGTCCATATCACGCCCTACAATGTGGAATATTCACGTCCATATCACGCCCTAACAATGTGGAATATACACAATCCATATCACGCCCTACAATGTGGAATATAACACGTCCATTTCACGCCCTACAATGTGGAATATACACGTCCACATCAAGCCCTACAATGTGGAATATACACGTCCATATCACGCCCTACAATGTGGAATATAAACGTCCATATCACGCGCCCACAATGTGGAATACACGACCATATCACGCCCTAAAATGTGGAATATACACGTCCATATCACGCCATACAATGTGGAATATACACATTCATATCACGCCCTACAATGTGGAATATACACGTCAATATCACGCCTTACAATGTGGAATATACACGTCCATATCACGCCCTACAATGTGGAATATACACGTCCATATCACGCCCTACAATGTGGAATATACACATCAATATCACGCCGTACAATGTGGAATATACACATCCATATCACGCCCTACAATGTGGAATATACACGTCAATATCACGCCCTACAATGTGGAATATACACGTCCATATCACGCCCTACAATGTGGAATATACACATCAATATCACGCCCTACAATGTGGAATATACACATCAATTTCACGCCCTACAATGTGGAATATACACATCCATATCACGCCCTACAATGTGGAATATACACATCCATATCACGCCCTACAATGTGGAATATACACATCAATATCACGCCTACAATGTGGATTACACATCAAATTTCACGCCCTACAATGTGGAATATACACATCCATATCACGCCCTACAATGTGGAATATACACGTCCATATCACGCCCTACAATGTGGAATATACACGTCCATATCACGCCCTACAATGTGGAATATACACGTCCATTTCACGCCCTACAATGTGGAATATAACGTCCATATCACGCGCTACAATGTGGAATATCCACGTCCATATCACACCCTACAATGTGGAATATACACGTCCATATCACGCCCTACAATGTGGAATATACACGTCCATATCGCCCTACAATGTGGAAAAATACACGTCCATATCACGCCCTACAATGTGGAATAGACACGTCCATATCACGCCCTACAATGTGGAATATACACATCCATATCACGCCCTACAATGTGGAATATACACATCAATATCACGCCCTACAATGTGGAATATACATGTCCATATCAAGTCCTACAATGTGGAATATACACGTCCATATCAAGCCCTACAATGTGGAATATACACGTTCATATCACGCCCTACAATGTGGAATATATACGTCCATATCACGCCCTACAATGTGGAATATGCACGTCCATATCACGCCCTACAATGTGGAATATACACGTCCATATCACGCCCTACAATGTGGAATATACACGTCCATATCACGCCCTACAATGTGGAATACACATGTCCATATCACGCCCTACAATGTGGAATATGCACGTCCATATCATGCCCTACAATGTGGAATATACACGTCCATATCACGCCCTACAATGCGGAATATACACGTCAATATCACGCCATACAATGTGGAATATAGACGTCCATATCACGCCCTACAATGTAGAATACACATGTCCATATCATGCCCTACAATGTGGAATATACACGTCCATATCACGCCCTACAATGTGGAATATACACGTCCATATCACGCCCTACAATGTGGAATATACATGTCCATATCACGCCCTACAATGTGGAATACACATGTCCATATCACGCCATACAATGTGGAATATGCACGTCCATATCATGCCCTACAATGTGGAATATACACGTCCATATCACGCCCTACAATGCGGAATATACACGTCAATATCACGCCCTACAATGTGGAATATACACGTCCATATCACGCCCTACAATGTAGAATACACATGTCCATATCATGCCCTACAATGTGGAATATGCACGTCCATATCATGCCCTACAATGTGGAATATACACGTCCATATCACGCCCTAGAATGCGGAATATACACGTCAATATCATGCCCTACAATGTGGCATATACACGTCCATATCACGCCCTACAATTAGGGGATAACCATGCTTTGTTTTTCGATTTGAAGCAGTATGTGGGAGGTTTTATGGTCTGTGAATCAGTTTTACGGCGACGCGTTAGCGGAGCCGTAAAACTGATTCTCAGACCATAAAACCTCACACATACCGCTGCAAATCGAAAAACAAAGCATGGTTATCCCCATTCTAATGCACCTAGTGTGCTCCCCGCTTTCTGCAACGTCGTAGCATATCATGAATAGTTATATTTTTCATTACTTCAGCAGGTTGTTGTCGTCATAACCGCCTCACACCAAATGAATTTGAAGAAATGTAACTCCGCCGAAGAATATTCCCATTTCAAATAGAGATTAACGGGACTTTTTCTAAGACATCTGTCCATTTATTCAACTGTCATGTTATTTTAGAAATTGTATTGCTTTTATATGTGTAGTTGCAACAGTTATTTCCTTTTATTCATTTAAAGAAATGTCAACATTTCTGCATTGGGTTCGTGTGATTTTTACAAAGGAAATGTCAACAACTTGTGTCGTCAACAGGCCTAGGATTTCCCTGGATTTACGCCTAATTCAGGTGATTACCCATCTGCAATACAGTTTGTGTATAGTCATGTATGTGCACATTGAAATTCGTAAAGTTATAGGCTGGTACTGGCATATTGAGTTTGCATTTGAGCACTTTGTTAAATTCTTCTGTATTTTGGGCGGGTGGGGTAATATTTTTGGGAATTTGTTGAAGGGCCACCACACTGAACTCACATTTGTCAGTCGTTGGTAGATTCTCTTTTCCGCTTTGGGTTGTACAGGTCAATATTGCAGAATGGATAACCGAAAATGTACCGAAATTAATTTGGAAATACTTGCATTCCCCGCCGCTGGCCATTGTTTACAAAAACGCGTAGGGTTACATAAATCTGTCAAGTTGTAAAACACAGACTGGTAAAACGGAGGTTTTATAGGCTGTGATTTTTCATATTGTATAGGCTGTGATTACAATTGACCAATCAGATGAGTGCTTTCTATTTTCGATGCATTAGAATGTGGAATATACACATCCATATCACGCCCTACAATGTGGAATATACACGTCCATATGACGCCCTACAATGTGGAATATACACGTCCATATCACGCCCTACAATGTGGAATATACACGTTCATATCACACTCTGTAATGTCGACAAATTCATGTGATACCCTGTCATGTAGATACGGCCATGTGACACCTAACACTGTGGTGTATGCATGTTCATGTGACAACCTGTCATGTAGACTCATTCACAAGATACCGAGCATGCAATACACGTCTATATCGACAGTACTTTTGATGCCTATGGTGAGTGAGGTTTGAGCCCACAACATCTGGTATAGAAGTCTGATGAGAAATAAAGAAATTCCATTTCTCCATTAAAGGTACATGCCCACGCAGCAGGTTACACTGTACTACTACTTTTCATGTTCTGTCATGCCTTATATGAGCCATTCGTCTACCCACTAACGAGTTATTTTTAATTACGGCGCGTGTTAATTGGTGTTAAATCGCATTTTATATGCCGCGACCAGAAAGGGTATTTTCCGACCTCGTGCTATTTTTACCAACACGCGTCACGTGACACGGTCAATCATATCACATCTTTGACATGCGTAGTGAAGTATCGGTTGTTGAGAAGAAAAATCTCTGTTCGAGTCCAAATCTAAATCTCCACGTAACTCTTTCCATTTGGTGATCTGGTCGCCAATATTAACCACTCTCTCTCTCTCTCTCTGTACTGCCCGTCCCTCAGACATTTCGCCTTTTTTTTGGCCGACGCCGTTTCATACAATTTCCGTCCTGGACGTTTCGACATGTTGATATTCTTGTTTACATATTGGGAAGCCGACTGGCGCGCGTAGTATACTGCGCATGCGCACCGCAAGCCGTGATGCGAAAGTCGTCGTCCCCGCACATTATGAAAATAGACTGTTACCGCCACGCGTCGCTAACAGTAAATTGATAATTAATAAATGATTATATTTGTATAGCGGAATAGTGACATAATTATACACTTATTTAATTCCTATAAAGAAGATTTTGTGCCTATTACGTGGGCATGTACCTTTAACAGCCACACATTGAAAATGACCACTGACCGTTTTCAGATCCAAGTCATCCAGGTGGTTCTGAACGAACTGCACGCTGGAATTGAAATCTGCCGCGTTGAACTCGTACGGAATGTTCCAGCCGAGGGGCCCGAACTTGCGTCTCTCCTGTACGACAGTGTGTAGGAATGCCACGCCATACAGCATTGGTTTCCACTGGGGCATGTTCGAGATGTCGATGAAGTCCTGTGACATCCCGGCGTACGTACGCTTCAATCCCGCCTTCACTCCCTGGGGCGGCTCATTGGTGAATTTCACCGATATCTACAGCAATAATTCATGCTGTTGACAGGTCTCCAGATAAGGAATGAGTAATTGAGTATTGTAACTCCATCATTTCTGAAGCAATTGGGTATTTCAAAATTGTAATTGGTTAAAATAAAATCACTCTACTGTTCACATATCAACAGACAGCAATTATTGAATACTTTGCTTCGAAATGAGAACACATCTTGGTATTTCATTAGAATTGTCTCCAAGGAGACAATTCTAATGAAATATCAAGATGTGTTTTCATAGAAAATAAGAGAAATATGCTATATTTGTGGCTTGTTTATTGTTGTTCTGCAGCATGATAAAGGTACCACAATTTATTTATTGCTTTTTGATACTCGCAACTTCTGATTTCAATTGGGTTTTTGGTAATTTTAATTGGGTATTTAAGTAAATACCCAGCTTACCTAGATTTTCTCTGCTGTTGGTGAAAATGTGTTTATTTGTTTACAATGTAGGTCAAGATAACAAACAGTGCAGTCTGAAGCACTAACACAAAGGTTTATTCCCAGGAGTGTTTTTCTACTAGGTAATTACTACATTTTGTATTTTTCTCATATATGAATATTCAAATTAAATTACCGTATATATTCTACTAGTACCCCCCCCCCACCCCCCCCCCACCCCACCCCCCCCCATATTCGATAACATTTTGATCCTATTTTCCATGTTTTGATCCCCATGAATTGCACAGGCCTGGAGGCGTTTATTAGAATAAATGTGGTAGTTATTAAATGAAAGCACTGATATTTATTTAGAAAATCAACAAAAGAAATGATGTTGCGATAAGGAAGGTAATACAACAAGAATTCCGCGGAATCAAATGTCTCGCCCTGTTCCGCCTTGACCTTGACCCTGGGGCCCAAGAAAAAATAATTTACGGTAGTAGTCAGTCGTATATTCATCTACATATCATAGTAACGGTATGTATAAAGTTTGATGACTGTAGCTGATAAGGTGTTGAAGTAATGAATGTAACACGAAAACTTAACATTGAAAGTATTAAAAAAATAGAGTTTGACCATGACCCTGGGACCCTGGGGTCCGATAATCTTTTTTAATAATCCTATATTCATCTACATACATGTATCATAGTAAAGGGATGTATAAAGTTTGATGACTGTAGCTGATAAGGTGTTGAAGTAATGATCGTAACACGAAAACTTAACATTGAAAGTATAAACAAATAGAGTTTGACCTTGACCCTGAAGACCCTGGGGCCCGCCAAATATTTTTGAATAGTCCTATATTCATGTACCTATCATAGTAAAGGTATGTATAACGTTTGATGACTGTAGCTGATAAGGTGTTGAAGTAATAACCGTAACACGAAAACTTAACATTGAATGATGACGCCGCCGCCGACGCCGCCGCCGCCGCCGACTCCGGAAAAGCAAAACCTATGTCTCGCTTTCTGCTTCGCAGGCGAGACAAAAATTGAGGTCATAGGACAGACATTACACAGACCTGGGGATGCTAAGATGTTTCAAGCGAGCGGTAACAACATATACTTTCGAGAAGAAATAAAGAAAACATATATTTTTACCAAAATTTTCATACTACTATAAGTGTAACCCATCTGGATTAACAAGAACATTTTGAGCGAACCTGCAAAGATGATGGGGAACTAGTCATGCTCCTCGATGGTGACCCAGAGTCAGAACTTTTTTCGCAGAAGTCTTCACAAAAGGATATGTTGTCACCACTCATTTGTACCCGTCTGATCGAGACGGTTCAAACGAGTGTTAACAACATATACTTTCAATATAGGATTTTTTCCTAAAAATTCATACTACTATAATTGTATAACACCTCAACAGGGATGACAATAACATTTTGCTCGTACCTGTAGGAAACTGACGCAGAGGCAAAACTGTGTTCAAGGTGTATGATCACGTGGTACTAACAACAACAACAAGTACCGATTCAAAGTACGTATTCTTTTATAGTGCCCTTATTACGTAACGGATGTTGATGAAATATGGCGTATCAAACGCATCTTGTTAAGCTGCATTTGGTGGTCTCTGTATTTTCGCCCAAACTTATGTCGTTTTTGCGAAGAATCGATGTTCGTGTCTCCGACACGGAAATCGATTCTTCGCAAAAACGACATAAGTCTGTGCCAAACTCATTAGACCACCAAATTCAGCTCATTAAGACGCGTTTGCTGCGCCATATTTCATCAAAATCCGTTGCATATTAAGGAAAATATCAAATAATACTTACTTTGGAGTGGGCGACGTTGTTGTTGTTGTAACCACGTGATCATGCACCTTGTTTTTGTCTAAAGTCTACTAAAAGGTGTATGTTGTTACCACTCCGAGACGGTGCGATAATTTTTGTTAAAAAAAATTAGATTTTGTTTATTTCTCAATAAAAGTCTATGTTGACTCTATGTTCACTCATCTAAGCCGTCTCGCCGAGACAAACGAGTGGTAATAACATATACTTTTGAGTTGAAATAAAGAAAATTGCGCGTACCTGCAGGAAGCTGATGGGGAACTTGTCATGCTCCTCTGTGGTGACCCAGAGGCGGAACTCCTCGTGCACATTCTCCGTGTCGACCAGCACGTCGAGACACTCGATCACGTAGTCGAGACTGAGGTGGCAGTTCTGCAACAGTAGCCAGCCCCCGTTCTGGAAGCCCTGTGTGATGAGGCGCCGCGCGTGCACCTCCTGACCCTGACCCATCGAGATCGCGCGGTACTCTGTAACAAAGTAGTGGTTTATTTAACCATGTCACCCCTAAGTAATAGACATTTCATGTTAAGTTTGAGACTGTTCAATTAAGTAGAAAAGGTGGTCATTTGTAAAAATTAAAATAATCCACAAATTGTGAAGCTCATCAAGATCTACACTGTAAATATTATGAGTGAGGTCTATAGTGCTCTAGTGTTGGAAATGGTTAATGGTGTTTAATGGCCTGTCAACAGCTAAGGTCATTTTAGGCTGTGTTAATGAAGTTGAATCCCATATTTCACCTGTATTGATGGGGGTGGGGGGGTGGGGGCAAAATCAACCCTGCAATTAGAACAACTGGATTTGGTGCCAGGTCCTCAGTACACCAGAATCACTTAGGCCCACCCCCAAACAGTAAAAGGATTAGGAGTAGTCTTAATTATTATATAATGGTATAACTCGATTAAACTCGAGTGACAAGAAAGCCAAAAATAAAATGTACCAAACCAGGGATATCGAGATTACAGCAAGGATGAATCTCATCATTAGCTTTACCCTTCACACGCTCCCAACCAACTGCCTGAATATATATGTTGTAATCTTACGAAGACGCTTTATTGAAATATAACATATCAATCAAAATATTATTATTATCAATCATCGTTGTAACACTAAAATATTGACAACACTATCAATACCTTGATTGTACACATATAAATAGGTTACCAAACTTGGAAAATCACATGTAATTTCCCTTATAATTATTTCCAGGGCATCATTGGTTTTACTATATGTACATGTATTGGCAGAATTTGACGGTTTTAACCTCGTGTTATCTTGGTTTAAACTAAACAACGTGACGTCAAATTCCTCAAATTTGAATGTAACGGATGCGCTGGAAGTTATTCTAAGGGAAATTACTCGTGATACGGTAATCTACATGTATATGATTTCGCCATGGGATTTTGTACTTTCGGACATCTGCATAATTTCATGAAATATGTTTACAAAATTTGCAATATTTTTGATAAATTAATTCAAAAGCTGACAAAACGTTCAGAGTACATTTACGGAAAATATTGTAAAGTTGGTAAACGTATTTTATGAAATTATACAGCTGTCCGAAGGTACAAAATCCCATGGCGTGTCTCATATATGTACGACTCGTTTCTACCTTGTTTGTGTTTCTTAGCGAGAGCCTCGATGTTATTCGTAGGGTCGGAGCCGAGCGAGAGCAGGCAGACCATCGGGGAGCGGTTGTCACTCTCATATAACATCTTCTCCAGGTCGAGGATGACGCCCTCTGCGTATTTCTCGCTCAGCGTGTCCGCGATGTACTTGCGGGCCTGGGGCAGGGTGCGGTCAGGGCACCAGGAGCGTACGAGCAGCAGGCGGCGGAACACGTCGATGGAGTTGTTGTAGCCGTCGGGGATGATCTCCTCCTCGGGGCTGTCCTTGTCGAACCACTGCTTCCACTGATTCTCGTTACGCTGCACCTGTACCGAATAGAATGATTGGTAGAATGCAATGTTAGGTGATGTTTAATGTAATCTTGCCAACTTTTTAAGATTAAGGAAATTCCAGAATTAATTGCACGAGGGATGTGGGATGCACTTTTTGAAAAACTCCACTACCCACGTAATTAAATTAATGAATTTTTAAGGACTTCTCTCATTTTTTCCATCCATCCACCCATAAATACAAAATATTCAGTGTGACATATGATTGCGCAGCACAAGCGCCCTGTTCCCAGTATCAGTGTTGTCAATTCTGAACCTGTTATACGGTCCGCATAATCCATGTTGCCAGTATCAGTGTTGTCGCAGCAGGGGCGTCGGAACAGGTCCGGCAGGTCCGGCGACTGCCGGATCAATACTTTTGACATATTTTGAATTCATATACAGTCGAGCCCCAGTATCTCGAAGTCGAAGGGAGTTCGTATTTTAGTCGAGATAGGACTAGGTTCGAAATACCGGGGAAGTGACATGGTCAAATATTTTCGGAAAATAATATCAAATCATGTTATCCATTACATCACGAGTAAACAATAAAGGAATAATTATATACCAATTAATTGACAAACAACAATATGAACATGACATACATTATATACATGTATTCAATAGACAATAATATTTTCACTCACTAACAAGGAAATAAAGTTGTGTTTACATAATGAGTAACATATAATACAAGAAACAGAATAGTACATGTTTTAAACGAAATGAAATTGACACCGTCACTCGCAGTCAGGTCTCGTGAAGAAGTCCTTGATCGTCCCTTGCTTCGTATACAGCCGGTGTATACAAAATAATTGATTATGACATTAATCACCATCAGATTGAATAATTAATACACGCTGAATTTAATTCAAGAAAAAAATTATTAATTAATTTACTGACAAATTTTAATCACCAATTAACTAATGACCAAAGGTAGTAAACTACCCAACATTACAGGTGGCGTCACAACTCTCAGTGAATTGCTTAAATGACCAGCGTGATATGCTTAATGAGTCGTGTCAAACACTCAAACAAATCGAGGTGAACCAATTAAGCAAACAACCCGAAGCAAGTGTGAATTTATATTTGTTTCGTTTGATAATAGGTTTTGAAAATGAGTGTTAACAAAATTGATATTGGCTGCCAAGCGCTTAGGTGATTTACACAAGCGTTTAATATGTGATCGAGATAGCGAAGTGATTTTTAACATATTTGTATACGAAGGGGACAGACTGAACAGTCGAGATAGAGAACATGTTCGAGATAGTCGAGGAAATTTACATTAAACAAATAAGGATACAATTCGGGACTTTGGCGAATCATCGAGATAGAGGATACCATCGTGATACTGACGTTCGAGGTACTGGTACTCGACTGTAGATGTATATATAAAAACGGAATGTAAAGATTTGTTCTGCAATTTTTCTCATTTTTCATCAGAAGTGTATATTGTTACCACTCCGAGAGACGGTTCAACTGAGTGGTAACAACGTACACTTTGGGTGGATACCGGGGGCACCCAGTAGATTTGCCGGACCAATCTTATGATTCTGGGGCCCCTGCGCAGTGTGACATAATATGTCACACTGTGAGAACACTGATACTGGGGACATGGGGATTATGGTGTGCGTGGCCAGTCTATATTCTGTTCCGTCAGAGTGACTGAAATAATGGCGTCTATGAAAGCTATATTTCCCCTAATATTTCACAGAAACCTAAACAACATCATAACTTTGACATCATCTCCAGTGAAGGAAATATTTTCATACAAAAACATATTAAATAAAGATTAATTATTATCATTATTATTTTCATTAATTCTAAACATTTACACATTTCATAATGGCGAGCCTCGAAATTCCTATGCGTTTCCTAATCACTCCTGATAAACCTCTATATATTTTCCGAGATGGATAACATGTGTTTATCGCGTACCTGTTCGAGGATACCAGAGAACTGGTGTAGGTTGCTCAGCTCGACGAGATTGAGCCAGGTAAGGTCGAGGATCCACTTGTGAGGTTTCGGCTGTACAACGTTCAGGTCCAATGATGCCCCACCTGCAGTCAACCAGTGTCACAGAACATTGATCCATCCTAGATTATATAGCAAAGGAACTGCAACTGTATGCAGGGGAGCACTGAATATTCATATATATATAAGTAAAATTATAATAACAAGAAAATATGGCTGGTCAGCATACAAATCTTCCACGACAGAGGGCATAAAACATTTTCATCACTGAACGACAGTGTCCTGATGCAGGCACCACTACTAAAATGAATTACTGGACCTACTGTCTGTTTCACGAAAGCTGCCCAAATCGTATGGCAAAAATGCAAAAACAATATTATTTGGTCAAATATTGATTTTATTATGAAAAATTGATTTGTCTATGGGAATTTAATATGGGGGAAAAGGAGGTAGAGGAACTGGGGGAGGAGTAAAAAAAATATTGGCAATTGACTGGCTAGATAGCTTGGAAATGATCTATAACTAAGAAAACAAAATTTAAATTTTGAAAAAACGGTTCAGTATTTCTTAAATTCTAAAAATGTCCTCATGTTAAATCCCTATAGACAGACATCTTCACTCTTCACTCTGTGAAGATGTCTATAGGGATTTAACATGGGGATTTTTTTTTTTGTAAAAAAATCAATATTGGATCAAATTTCACAAAATAAAAAAGAAGGCTCATTCTTAAATTTTCATAAAAAAATTATTATCAAAAAAAGGTATTGTTTTTGTATTGTTTATATAGCCGTACAATTTGGGCAGGTTTTGTGAAACAGACAGTAGGTATGGATCCTAGTAAGATCCATTCCTAAGATAGAAATCACGACCGATGGATTTGTTGTTGAGATTCTGATATCCTCCCATCCTCTGGGAATATTCACCGAATTAACAGTCAGAGAAATTCTGTGAATATTGTGCCCCGTGTAATGGCATTGGTATGTTTCACAAAAGCTGCCCAAATTTTACGGCTATATAAACAATGCAAAAACTATTTTTTTTTATATTAAATTTTATAAAAAAATAAGAACGAGCCTTCTTTTTATTTCGTGAAATTTGTTCAAATATTGATTTTATTACGAAAAATTGATTTGTCTATGGGAATTTAATATGGGGGAAAAGGAGGTAGAGGAGCTGGGGGACGAGTAAAAAGAGGAAAAAATTTGGAAATTGATTCCGAAACCTGGCTAGATAGCTTGGAAATGATCTAAGAAAACAAAATTTAAATTTTGAAAAACAGTTCAGTATTTCTGAAATTCTAAAAGATTTCCCCATGTTAAATCCCCATAGTCATCTTCACACTGTGCAGATGTCTATGGGGATTTAACATGGGAAATTGTTTTTTCGTAATAAAATCAATATTGGACCAAATTTCACAAGATAAAAAGAAGGCTCATACCGAAACTTTGATAAAATTTTGATTATCAAAAAACGGTTTTGTTTTTGTATTGTTTATATGGCCGTACAATCTGGGCAGGTTTTGTGAAACAGACAGTAGGTGTGGATCCTAGTAAGATTCATTCCTAAGATAGAAATCACTAACGATGTATTTGTTGTTAAAATACTTTTATACCGCAACCAATGCTCCATGTAGCATAATAAAGGGGGTTGAATAAATGCTGTTTATATCCGAATTACAATTTGGTGACTAAAATGGCGATATCGTGCAACAATTTGTGCTCTCATAAATAACCGGAGTTTCGCTAATTTATTGTTACTGGACAGGAATCTAGCTATCATAAATAGTGAATAAAGTTTTTTCTGATATTAGTGGTGTAATCAGTAATTCTATAAAGTATCCAAATGGACTACAGTTCAGCTGTGAAAAATGGTGCGTATGGAGGCGCAGGTGCCCGTGTTGACAATACAAATGACGAACAAAATGGCGCTACTGTTTTCGATGGACAATGGACTGAGATGTGCAGTAGACGTGGAAAAAAGCGTGGAAGGATTAGTACAGGTGGTACCAGTGCAGCATGTGTAAGTGATGATATTTATACTACAGATAACGTATGAACTTGGTATTCAGGAAAATATCGCAATAGACCGGGCCCACAGATTAGGTAGATTTCGGAATCGGACTGCCAGATTTATTATTGTAGCATTCACATACTTTAGAGACATTGAGTACATATTATCTAAAGGCCATATGTTGAAAAACAAGCCCTATAGTGTCAGTAGAGACTTCCCACATGAAATAGTACAAGCCCGCACAATTGTTTGGCCTCAGTACAAAGACTTGCGTGCGCGTTACACAGGTAAAGTCCGCAGACGATAACTTGCTACTTGTTTACATACAAACCGATCATAAACAAAACACAGAATAGGTGAGACAGGTAAATATACCCGTGGCAATATTCCTTTTCAATATTGATTTTTGAGATTTGTCATGAAGTGTTATGTAGTCGAGGGGTTACAGTGAAGATATAAATGCCGTAGGTAGTGAGTTCGAATCTTAGTTTTTCATACACGTATACACATATATTTTTATTTGTTTATATTGTGTTATATATTTCTTTTGTATGTGTGTTGCTCTTACAAATTACATTAACTAAGCATGAGATAGATTACATGTAGAAATTTAATCTATCACTTTGCATAAAACTAATAACTAAATGCACATATGTGTGTACATGAAGAATCTTGGAGTATGTTCTCGCAGATCATGTCTTATTGAGGTCAAACAGCAATAGTGATAACCCTCACCGTTTCATTTATTCCCTTCTCCAGCAAGCAGTCATAAAAAAACACAGAATGATATCGACAAAAGTAATGCGTTTTGTGAGGTTCGAACTCTCGACCAGATAAAATGAACAACAGTTCCGCTAACGTATGGATATTCTCCCGCTTCGATACCACTGAGCACACTACATGTCTATTTTGTGCATCAAGATACACTATTATATTGACATACATGCACGTGCACTTTATCATGTAGTTAGTATACACGAAAACGAGGCTATGATATGATAATACACCTGGTCTACCTATATTTCGACTCATCGATTGACCTCCAGCAACTTATTATCGTCTGTCATTTATAGTATAGTCCGCAGACGATAACTTGCTACTTGTTTACAAACAAACCGGTCATAAACAAAACACAGAATAGGTGAGACAGGTAAATATACCCGTGCCAGTATTCCATTTCAATATTGATTTTGAGATTTGTTATCAAGTCTTATGTAGTCGAGGGGTTAGAGTGACGGATATAATGCCGTAGGTAGTGAGTTCGAATCTTAGTTTTTCATACATATATTTTGACTTGTTTATATTTTATTTATATTTATATTTCTTTTTTATGTGTGTTGCTCATACAAATTACTTTAACTACACATGAGATGACATAGATTAACTGAAGAACGTTAGTCACACTTTGAAGAAAAATAATAACTAAATGCACATTGCATATGTGTGTAAATGAAGAATATGGAGTATGTTCTCGCCGATCATGTCACATTGAGGTCATATAGCAATATAGATAACCTCATACAGCAATAGAGATAACCCTCGCCGTTTCACTTATTCCCTTCTCCAGCAAGCAATCATAAAACGAACAGAATTATATCGACAAAAAGTAATGCATTTTATGAGGTTCGAACTCTCGACCAGATAAAATGAACAAACGTTCTGCAAACGTATGGACATTCTCCCGCTTCGATACCACTGAGCCACACTACATGTCTATTTTGGGCACCGAGATACACTATTATATTGACATGCATGCACGTGCACTTTATTATGTAGTTATTCCACACGAAAACGAGGCTATGACATGATAATACACCTGGAATACCTATATTTGGACTCATCGATTGACCTCCAGCAACTTATTATCGTCTGTCATTTATACGGGCCACAATGTAAATATTGTTTATCCGGCAAAACTCGTGCATACCGGTAAAGTCGTTGTCGATATGTTTCCAAACTGGGACGAATACATGAGGCGCAGCAGGGTGAACTACAAACAGCTGAGTGAGCAGTCACGGACCCGCCCGAGTACCGACGTAGCGAAACCGTCACGTGCTGTTCGCGAGCCTAGCCAACAGAACAGCCATCATTGCCCACCCCGCGACACGGATGCACTGTCTACCACATCGAGTGATTCCTCGGACGACTGTCACCCCATGGACATTGCTTCTGCCCAGGCGTGTGTCATTCCATTTGGGGCTCGTCCCAAAATTAACAATTATGAGGCCCAAACACTGAGCTTGAGTCAGGCGACACCAACTAATCAATATTCCAATGCTGGTCATTCGGAACCGGCGTCCACCTCACTCATTAGCGGCCCGCCCGGTGACAAGGTGAAGGACGGCAACATCATGCGTGTACCTAGTTCGATTTCTCCAGCACCCGCTCACTCAGCCAATCAAAATACAAACACTGACTGTGAACCCGAGTCACCGTCACTAATTAGCAACAACGTTTGTCAAAATGACTTGAGCAGTGCCATGCAAGCACCGGAAACCACCTCACCGAGGATACAAACTGATCGATCAGATGCTACCGAACATTCTAGTGTTGTTCCCAATAGCGACACACGGACTCAATAGGATTACACGGGGAAAGCCACTCTTCACAATACTGGCACTAATTTGCGTATTGGATCCTTAAATGTAAATGGTCTGAAACGTAGATTATGCTACCCAGAATTCATATACCTCATTTGCTCTTATGATGTTCTCTGTATACTTGAAACAAATATGGGTCTACATGACATTCTTGATGTAAAAGGCTATACTTTCTATGGTAAATCAAGAACGACATTCAGTTCTAAGAAATCTGAATGTATTGGGG
This sequence comes from Conchocele bisecta, assembly GCA_029237695.1. Lineage (NCBI taxonomy): Eukaryota > Metazoa > Mollusca > Bivalvia > Lucinida > Thyasiridae > Conchocele > Conchocele bisecta. The sequence goes on along the minus strand of CM055265.1, from coordinate 89,687,608 downwards.
TGTATATCAAAGAAGAGTTGTCTCGATCCGTCGAAATACTAAATAACACTTGTGACTACATTTTATGGCTTAAACTCAAGCAAATTTCACTGAATCTTGACAATGATGTTTTAATAGGTGCTATTTACTTGCCACCCACAGGTTCCCGATACCTTGATGAAGAACATATGTCGCAGTTGGATGACGAAATCACACAAAATTGTACACATTTCAAATTTTCGATACTCCTTGGTGACGTAAATGCCAGAACTGCGTGTTTACCAGATTATATTGTGTTTGACAACTTTTTATCAACACATCTTCAATTTGATAGTGATACGTCAAATTATTTTCAAAAACATGTCACATTAGAGAATTTAGGTTTCACATTACAGCGACGGTCAAAGGATAAAAAGACAAATCCACATGGTTATTTTTTTATAGAAATATGTAGAAATGTCAATTTATTCTTAATAAACGGTCAGATAAGGACGTCGGTGATTTCACATTTCGACATAAGTCTGTAATTGATTACGCATTGGCGTCTGTTGACCTTTTCCGTTACGTAACATATTTTAAAATTACCGAATTAGATCCACTAGCTGTTCTCTGATGGACACTCCTTACTAAGTGTGGATTTATGCTGCAAATCAGTTAAACAAAGTACGCGCGAACAGAAGCTAAAAGTAAAAATCAGTCGAGAAAATGGAATAATAAATTAACAGAACAGTTTAAAAGGAACATTGATACGTTAAAACTGAGTGATCTATTATCTTTAGCCGATTTTAAAGATGTCATAAATCAAATTACATCAGAAATATCTAATATTTTCAAAAACGCAGCCCAAAAAACGTTTACATCAAAATATGTATCACAATCGGAAGGAGACAAACCGTGGTTTGGAAACGAATGCAAACGGGCGCGCAAAGCATACCATCGAACGAAAACTCAATATCGCCACCACAAAACAAGCTACAACAAAAATAAACTATCACGTCGTAGTAAAAAGTACAAACTTACTATGCATAAATATATAAATAAACATAAACATGAAAATGAACAAAAGATACGTAAAATGCATGACCAAAACCCAAAACGATACTGGGCTTATATAAATAGCCTGAAAACTAAAACTAAAACCGATATGCCATCGCTTGATGAATTGTACACATTTTTCAAGAAAGGTAATGAAAACGAGGCAGGTGATGAATGTTTTGATCTTCCCCGAGATTATTTAAATAATAGTGAAGAGCAGCTAAACTGCCCAATCACAGAAAGCGAAATACAAAAACACATATCCAGCCTGAAAAATTCTAAAGCGCCGAGCCCATCTGACAATATATATTAAACGAATACATAAACAACACAATGAGTATTATGATGCCATTTTATATAAACCTATTCAACAGAATATTTACTACAGGCATTTTCCCAGAATGCTGGCTCGAAGGTTATATCATACCTATTTACAAGAAAGGTGATTCCAAGGAGCCAGGTAACTATCGCCCAATAACCTTATTAAGCTGCTTAGGAAAACTATTTACTTCCATATTAAACACACGTGTTACGAAATTTCTAGACGAAACCGGCATACTAAATGAGAATCAGGCAGGGTTTAGAAAGAATTATTCAACATCAGATCATATATTTCTGTTACATAGTTTGATTGAGATGTTGAGTAAAGGTAAGACAAAACTTTATTGTGCATTTATAGATTTCGCAGCAGCTTTCGAATCTGTTTGGAGAATAGGCGTCTGGCAGAAACTTTTATCATCGTCCATTAACGGACAATTATTCAGACCAATATATAACATGTATAGTGAAACATCAACTTTGTTTGCCTGTGAACGCGGCGTGAGACAGGGTGAAAATTTATCTCCAATTATATTCCCACTATTTTTGAACGATCTCGAGTCGAATTTATTAATATCCGGATCACACGGTGTAACTAAACAGCATGGAGATGTACAACAGTGGCTCAGACTGTTGGTCATACTCTTTGCTGATGATACTCTCATTTTATCCGATAATCCTGTAGATTTCCAAAATTCGCTAGACAATTTTACTACTTATTGCCAGAATTGGAAACTTAAGGTAAATCTATCAAAAAGTAATGCTATAGTCTTCGGTGCTAGGAACACAAGTATGCATCAATTTAAACTTGTTGGTGAGATTATAAATATAATAGATAAATACAAATATCTTGGTATATATTTCACAAGCAATGGCTCTTTTGCTACTGCTCGAAAATATTTAACTGAACAGGCAAAAAAGGCAATGTATATGTTATACACACGAATTTATAATTTAGATCTACCGATTGACCTACGGATAAAACTATTTGATCACACAAGTGTCCCTATTCCAACATATAACTGTGAGGTATGGGGCTTCGAATCCCTTAATATAATTGAAAAAGTACACAATGACTTCTTACGAAAAATTACTAAAACGAGAAAAAGTACGCCCATCTACATGTTGCATGGAGAATTACATGTATGTCGATATCCGTTATCTGTTATTGTAAAGAGCCGGATGATTGGATATTGGAATAGACCGGAAAAGATACTAAATATGCTTACCTTATATATTTATCAATGGTACGTAATCCAGATGTAGACTATAAGTGGCCAAAATTCATACACACCATATTGACAGACGTTGGTAGACACGAGATATGGCTAAACCAATTATTCCTGAACTGTAAAACCATAAAATTTGGTGTTAAGCGAACTTTAATTTACCAGTACATGTATATACAAACTTGGAATGCTAGCATGCGAAACTCAAACAAAGGTCGAATATACAATAGTTTCAAAATGTCATTTACCTTAAAAAGGTATTTAATAACTCTCCCACATAATCTCGCACTCACACTCATACGTTTACGTACCGCGAATCATAGATTCCCAATAGAAATAGGCAGATGGTCTGGTGTAGACTTCAATGACCGTATATGTACACTATGCAATTTAAACGAGATCGGTTCCGAAAAGCACTATATTCTTAGATGCTCATTTTCCAATGCGAAACGGGAACAATATGTCCATGCGCGCCATCTGGAATATCCCAGCGAACATGCATTTAATATATTAATGATGAGTGAAGATAAAGAAGAATTCCTCAATCTCAGTAAATTCGCATCTGCAATAATGAATAAATTCCGCTGAAATATTCCTACTTGATTTTACATAATAACGTACGTTGGTGGATGTGATTTGCCCTTGCACTTGAAATTTACTGACCTGATTGGCTGAGCCACAGCTGTGCTCGAGTTCGGCCAGTCAGATTATTAAATCTCATGTTCACTGTTATTTTTTTTAAAGTGATTGCTCTGAAGGGTTTGTAGGTAGTCGCGTAAATTGAGAAATATATATCCAGCCGCCTGTGACACAGTTCACGCCGGCCTGACAAAATTAAAGTTCATATTTATGACAGATGGCGGTAAAACCTAAGCTGGTCGCACCACGGAAAAGTCCCTATAAAGAACGGTAGTACACTTCCACTCGTGAAGTTTTATTCCGTGCTATACCTGTAAAAATAGTGTGCTACACCGGTATAATTGATCATACTTGTCGTGACTCGTGATTACTGTAAAGTAGACTGACAACATATTGTAATATATAGCAAATTACACATTGGCTGTCCGAATGTTTATCAATGTTCTAGTATACTATATACAGAGGATCTTACATGAGTGATGATTTTGTGTGACGGGTGTACTGATTTCACAGGAAACGAGGTTATGCCGAGTTTCATGTGATATCAGTCAACGTGTTTGATACAAGTCAGATTATTTTTGTTTACTCTATGTTATGTCTATTCTAGATCAAGTAAAACGCTAAAGGAAAACATAAGTATAGTTTTGTCACGATGTTTACATGTTCACTCCCTGAGATACACAATGCCCATACACGCTATGCTGCACGTGTGCGTGAACCATCACCTGACAAAATCGGGTTAACCGTGAGAAAGAGGGAAGACCCATATCAATTTGCGAATCAGCGCAGTTTGGTCTGGTTCCACACTATATGATCAATACAGGATATACGTGTGCCTGAATTGGTGGAAGTCCGGTTTTGTCGGGAGATGACACAAACATGTACATTGTACTATTGACTATATATGATTCACTAATGCAACTTGTACCTCAAAATAATACATTTGAACTCTCCTGTTACTAACATTGAAGGAAACCACTTGGGAATTGTCTGGGAAAAATGGCCATTCATAAGCAATGGCCGACTTTCCTGGACGTTCCCTTGTAACTTTTACAACATCGACCAACAGTCGCCTAGAAATTTCGATTTCGTCCTAGGCTCCTGTTGATGTACATGTATCTATCTAGCTTTAAACATCTAGTTGCAGATTTCGCACATGCACATGGCGAAAGCCAACTAGTATTATGAGACAAGCCAAGTATAATATTAAAAACGTACACTGTTATTGAAGCTATCCATGCCCTGAAAGTAGTTTATAAGAGTCAACATAGTTTTTATTTTATTTTATTAGCAACTATTAGACTAACTAGTAGTAAATTATAATGCTTAATTTGTATAGAGGTCTCACAGAAGTGCTGATTTAATACGATATATGTTGAGCTTGAGTACTGATTGCATGGGATGTCGCGAGTCCAATGAAATCGGTGAATGAATTTTGCAGATGTGAAATTAAATCAACACAAATATTAAATGTTTCTTATTGCACAAGCACAGTATCATACATTGATTCTGTCACGATCACACAGTGTACTTTCGCAAATAGCTTTGTTTACAATGTATTACATTGGATTATTATGATTGTTAAACACAGTCTGTTGTTGCACAACGAGATAAAGCCCATTTATGTGAAATAGCTTTCCCCATACTGTTGCAAAACTCATGTAATCAAATATTATAGTTCATGTTGTTGCATTAGATTCCGCCATTCAACGATATTTATGTGTATTTCCCCATGTTTCATATGATATACTGTAATGGGATGTAATAAAGAGTATTGGAGTTTGAGTTGAGAGTAACCTAATATACATGAAGTGGCGGCTAATTTTAAAATCAAAATTGCTGTCTGTTCAGTTGAATTTTGTCCATTTTTACAGTATATGCGACGTAACCAACGACATAGATATGTCCATTATGATTGTAATGCTTAAATTATGACAACTGTGTAGTCTAAAACCAGTCAATATTGAAGCTCATCGTAAATAGATCAGAGATTTAATCAGATACAATACCGAATCTACCGAACGTGGACGCCACCATTTTGCTTTGAATGACGTCGCTAGATTTGTGACGTATGGCGAGGGAATGACGTCAAAACATGACGTCACGCACGTTCAAACGATTAAGTTTGGTATGCCGTATAAATTAAATACATGATTAGTGCCGTCGAATATAAAATATATTCGGTTTCGCCCCGACAACTTCATAGGCTCGCTAAAGCTCGCCCCAATAAAGCTGTCTAAGGCTTAACCGAATATATTTTATAATCGACGGCACTAACCATGTATTTACTATATATCATCCCATCATCTGGAAATATTCACCGAATTAACAGTCAGAGAAATTCTGTGAATATCGTGCCCCGTGTAATGGCATTGATATGACCTATGTAACATTAGTGAGTTCACGACTAAGTACCTTTAATGAGCGTGAGAAACTCCTCATGTTTGATCTTGCCAGAGATCATGTCGATCTTCAACGCGAGCAGCAAGGTGAAGGTCATCTTGTCCTTCTCGAAGAGGCCGCGCACCGCGTACTTGAACACTTCGTACGTCATGTACTCAATGATGTTCTGGATTCGCTTCTGGGTGATTGGCGACTGAGTCGAGCTGTCAAAGATTTCAGGAATAAAACCATGGGCTGCTGTGTTTACTGTGGTAAGCAAAACATTTGGTCTATCGAAAGTGTGAGGAGTCCAAAGCACTCCTTGTAAACTTTAAACAGACCAAATTCTTTTCTTACCACAGTAAACGCAACAACCCATGCCATTATTATTTAGATTTACATTGCATTTTCTGATAGTTTCAAAACTATAAATGACCAAATATGGCAGTAAAATTAAGGATCATCTTGTTTAAAGTAATTCATTGAACAGCGAAGTTCCGGTCAATAGCATGACATTTTTGACAACGTACGTTGTAGAGATTAATGCCGTCAAAATTTTGTTCAACCTTTCAACGTCGCTCGAAGTCACGTGGGTCTAATGTAATGAATTGGGATATAAACGCAATATCTTGAATGGGCGTTTCCCTGATGAATTTATGGAAGGTGTAAATATATAGGCAATACAGGCTAGGGTAGTAAGCCTAAAAAAGGCGGAGGCAATAACTGCCGTCTGTCGATTTTTCATAGTGGTCTTATTTCCTGATAAAAACATACTGTGTGAGCACATTTAACTTATCTGTAATATAGGGACATAAACAATGGCAGGCTAGGGTAGTCTAACTTTAAAATGCAGGAACTAATAAGTTTTGTCTATTTCCTGATAAAACATGATTTATCAGCAAATTAGATTCTTCTCCATTGCAGGAAATTCTAAGAAGATGACAAAACATCTTTGGAAAATAAACAAGAGTGCCAAAGTCAAAATATACGCATATGGAGATATGGACAGAAAGCATGGGGAGATAAATTTGAAATCAATAGGGATTTTTCTCTAACCATGATAAAGTTTACATTTGACTTAATGAAAACTTCAGTTAACGAGATTTATTATGTAGGAAAACATGTACTTGGGACCGGGAATCAGTTTATCAGCAGTTTGACTGAGGAAAGTTTGAGGTAACGAGTGTAGACCTGAACTTATCAAACTTTCTGAGAAAGTGCTCCAAATTGTTTTTCAAAATCATGCAATTTGATTGGCCGAGTCTGAGCACCCGGCAAATCAAACTGCATGATTTCGCACAAGATTATGCATATTTTATAAGCACTGGCCCATGAGACGTATCGCGTGAACTCTGACCTTGCCATGGAGAGGTCAAAGAGCACAAGGAACTGCTTGAGCGAGGTCTGGTACATCGCGTTCACGAGACTCATCTCGGTGATCAGAAAGTAGAGGATGCTGCCGCGGGTGGCGACGGGCCGGAACTCCTCCCGCGCCGTCGTGATCTTCGACTGCGTCTCGTCGGCCGTCTGCAACTTCTGAGCCACTTCCTGTGACGTTGTCTTGGTTACGCGAAGCACGTTGATGAGGTCTTCGTCATCTACTAGGGAACCCTGGTAATGTATGCAATATACAAAAGTGAAAGTGCAAGTGAATGGGTTTAACGTCTAAGTAGCAGCTAAGGGGTCATTTAGGGACGGGGTCTCAGTTTCAAATCTCTTCCAAAAGACCAGTACGATGGAAAAAATGTATTTTTTATGCAGGGATTGGCAGTGATTTTCGTCATATTTTTTACGTCATTTCTGGAAAAGCAATATATATTCACATGGCAGTGTGAAATTTGTGGATATTATCGCACATATTAAATCATCATCTCATATTTATTAGGTAATAAACTTTGCATTGTTCTAATATATACACACAGATGACCGATGCAACATAAACAGGTCTGCCCTCTTTCAACATTCAGATCAAATCATATTTGCTCATTCTGTAGCATAAAATGCCAACTGATAAATAAAATACCATGCTAGTGTCTTTTGATACTAACCCTTTCACCCCTATGTAACTGGAATGGAATTTGATATTTTGCAACCAATCCAACGGTCATAAAATGATTTTCAGACTAGTCCATTTATGAAAAGGGGGTGTTTTTTGTTTTCAAAGATATGAAAATTACAACTCCTGATGAGACGGTTCGTCACGAGCCGGCTCATCTGGATCAACATGTTTTGCCAATACAGGTCTGTAGTGTTGAAAGGGTTAAGTTTATCAGGCTCGGCTCAGAGAGTGTTGGCAGTTATTCTACAGAATCGTGAGCTATGGCCGTACCTCAGTGCTGGTGAGGCGGTAGAGGAGATTGTCTTCTAGTTCCTTCATCTTCTTCTTGTTGGCCGTCACATCCTCCATCAACTTGACGCGCTCCGACTCCAGCTCCTGTCAAGGACATATACATCCAGCATAGTTATACACAGAATACATGCATAGTGTCAAACCACGAATGTAAGGGGCTATTGCAGTCGGAAACGAGGCTTGCGAAAACATATAAATCTATATGAAAACTAGAAATGGACGCTTGTCGACAAGCGCATGTGTATCCCCCTCCCCAGATACACAAGTAGTTTGAGAAAAGGGTGTTCGAGTTATGCTCAGGAGACAAAATCAGTGACGGAAAAAACAAAGGGAGATAACTAAAAAATTAGTGATGCAAGAGTTGTCATTCTTGCGTGACACACTTTTAGTTTCATGAAAATATTCCAAAGGGTGTTCGAGTTATGCTCCGGACACGAAATCAGTGCACGAAACAACAAAGGGAGATAACTAAGAAATTAACGATGCAAGAGTTGTCATTCTTACGTGCGACACACCTTTGGGTCATCTTCTATGCATGTGTGAAGTTTATTAAACTAGAAAATGTTTTCATAGAACACGGATGTCCTACATATCGCTTTGATAATAAATGAGGCCAAATTCCAAGTCAAAATTTTCTTTTACCTGAGCGTTAAAGTTTTGAAGCACCAAGTATGTGACCTTGACCCTGGGCTTGGCGGGGGCAGGACGAACGTGGATTTGGCACAGGGCGGTAGAGGACCATTAGAGCAATGCATATATGAAATATGAAGCTGATCCGTGAAAGAAAACAGAAATTATAAGATATTTACCTGAGCGTTAAAGTTTTTGAAGCACTAAGTATGTGATGTTAACCCTGGGCTTGGCGGGGGCAGGACGAACGTGGATTTGGCACAGGGCGGTAGAGGACCATTAGAGCAATGCATATATGAAATATGAAGCTGATCCGTGAAAGAAAACAGAAATTATAAGATATTTACCTGAGCGTTAAAGTTTTTGAAGCACTAAGTATGTGATGTTAACCCTGGGCTTGGCGGGGCAGGACGAACGTGGATTTGGCACAGGGCGGTAGAGGACCATTAGAGCAATGCGTATATGAAATATGAAGCTGATCCGTGAAAGAAAACAGAAATTATAAGATATTTACCTGAGCGTTAAAGTTTTTGAAGCACCAAGTATGTAACCTTGACCCTGGGCTTGGCGGGGGCAGGACGAACGTGGATGTGGCACAGGGCGGTAGTGAACCATCAGAGCAATGTGTATATGAAATATGAAGCAGATCGGTCGAAGGATGAAGAAATTATGAGACATTTACCCGAGTGTTAAAGTTTTGTGACGGACGGACGGACGGACGGGAGGGCGGGACGCACGTTCCTACAAATGAATACTTGTTGCGTTTTTACTGTATAAAAATACCCAACAAGAGTAGCCAACACTATCCTAACCCTACCCAATAAGATCCCCGTACGCTTACAACAAGTACCCATTCGTGTGTGCGGACGGACGGACGGACGGACGGACAAGGTTAACACTAACAGGGTGTTCGAGTTATGCTCTGGATACGAAATCAGAGCATGAACCAACAAAGGGAGATAAGTAAACAAGAATTCGGCGGAATCAAATGCCTCGCCTTGTCCCGCCTTGATCTCGAGCCAGGGCCCGAAAGCAATTTTCACTGGCCCGAAGATATTATACAATTATTGCCTAGTGAGCCATGGAATATCAGATTATATTCTATGGCTCACTAGTCAATAATTGTTTTATTATATGATAATAGTCTGTATATAGCACTTACGACCTTATGTTACTAGACAAAAATTTAAAAAGAATTTGAAAAAAAAAATGAAAAAAAAAATAGAAAAAAAAAGTTTAAAAATTAAAAATAATAATGCTTGATACTGGAGCCCAGAATATTTTTTCAATAGTCCTATATTTATCTACATATATCTGCACAGGTCCACATAATGCCACAATATTTTCAACAGTCTACGGAAATGTAATATCCAATGTAGTAATTTACCTGTATAAATTACCTGTGGTCAGAGTGGTCAAGAGTGGTCAAGACTGGACATTTGCACATGCTAGCACATGCACAGGTGAATGGTTCTCCCAGTCTCTATTGTTCTCTCTACAGGTAAGGTGTACAGAGCACATGAGAAAAGGTGTACAGAGCACACGAGAAAACGGGTCTTCATGCATTATTGTCCAGTTTGTAGAGTGCGCAAAACAAAAAAGGGAGATAACTAAAAAATTAGCTACGCAAGAGTTGTCATTCTTATGCGCGACACACCTCCGGGTCGTGGTCTATGCATGTGTGAAGTTTCATGAAAATATTCCAAAGGGTGGGTGGTCGAGTTATGCTCCGGACAGGAAATCAGTGCGCGAAAACAAAAAAGGGAGATAACTCAAAAATTAGCTATGCAAGAGTTGTCATTCTTGTGCACGACACACATTCGGTTCGTGGTCTAATTGAATGTGTGAAGTTTCATAAAAATATTCCAAAGGGTGGTCGAGTTATGGTCAATCAGTGCGCGAAACAAAAAAGGGAGATAACTCAAAAATTAGCTATGCAAGAGTTGTCATTCTTGTGCGCGACACACCTTCGGGTCGTGGTCTATGCATGTGTGAAGTTTCATGAAAATATTCCAAAGGGTGTTCGAGTTATGCTCCGGACAAGAAGTGTCTGCGGCGGACGCGGACGCGGACGCGGACGCGGTTTCGTCCGCGCGGACGCGGACGCGGCCCGCTGTCAAATCCATAGTATCCCCCGACGGAGTCCGGGGGATACAATTAAAATGGCTGCCAATAGGAGACAACTGGTCAGAAATTTTACAATAACTTTAATACAAAAATCAGACTTGGCCTCGACCTACTCATGGGAGGGGTGGCACAAGGGTGGGCTATGACTGAATTAAAATAAGGCTGATGATAAGAAGTATTTGGTATTTCATGTCAATCAGACTTAACATTTTGGAGATATACGATACTTAACCCTTAGACCTCTCTTATTTTTTTGTCGTCTGCTGTTTATTTTCTATTTTCCATTTTCATCATCAAAAACATACTTTGACAGCACTTTAGAATAATTTACAACATGCTTAAACAGCGCTTTAGAATCATTTCCATTGGAAATGATTCTGAAGTGCTGTCAAACCATGTTTTTATTGAGAAATAAGGCAATATATAAAAGCAACGGCAGATGACAATTGTTGTGAGTAGCGGTCTAAGGTTTAAAATGTTATTGCAAATCTGGGCACACGGACGTAGATCAATATCACCGACTATATCCCGCAAGAATGCCCAACAACAACCTTGCTACAGGTTGTAAATGTGGCTCATGAACGTACCGCCTTCTCCATATTAATCACACGCCCTAGTAGCTGGTCCTCGAGCCCCTTCAGCGTGACGGTGAAGTCGATCATGGACGTGCGCGCGAAGATCTCCGGCGTGTACGCGGGGTTCGCGAGCTTCGTCGTGATATACAGAGTGAATCCCTTCATCACGTCACACTCCTTGTCTCCAACCTTCACCTTGAGCATCGAGCCCACCTTGATGAAGTTCTTCTCGAGGATCGAGTCGAGAGCTGGGTCAAGCTCCTCCCCGATGTCCTCGATGATCAGTGGCCGGCCGAGCGACATGGCGTCCTCCAGGTGCTGCCGGAAGTATTTGTGGTTGAGTGCCGTCAACTGGTAATACAGACAAGTAGGTTACCACACTTGGGAAATGAAGAGTTTGTTTTGTTTGTTTGTTAGGGTTTAACGGCCTATCAACAGCTAAGGTCATTTAAGGCCGGATCAATAGGTTTAGTACTAAATCCCATATATTACAAGTACATCTGATGCCAGGTCCTCGCCACACCAGAATCACTTGGTCCCCTCCCAAAAGCAATAGGATCAGTAATAATCTTGCCACTTTTATAATGGGCAATAACCCAATTCAACTCCCAGGTAACAAAAGAGCCAAAGATAAAAACGTACCTGATTCCAATTGGTAGAGTTTGGTCTACAACAATATGTGTCGTACTTGCTGTGGTGAAGTACTTGCTGTAGACCTGGGGCCCGTTTCACTAAACTTCGTAAGACTAAGATATTTGTAAGCGCAAATTTAGAATCGTCTTGAAATTTCAATTGATGGATTTATATTTATGCATATGCAGCATATGCTCAATAAATGTAAATCCAATAATTGTTTACAAGAAAACATTGCTAATGTGATATTTACAGAATATTTTGCACTTACAAATATTTTAGTCGTACGAAGTTTAGTGAAACGGCCCCCTGAACTTGGGAAATCACAAGCAACTTCCCATAGAATAGATTGTGGCACGATCAGCATTAAAAATAGTGGAGTTTAATCTAGACAACACGAAATCACACCGACACTTCATAAGGTGATTGACCTCACCTGAAAACTGTCTATTAAACTAGCATTAGTTATGCCCACCTGCATTCTTGGCCTCGCATTACAATGTCAGTAGGCCTTGATATTCCTACATGTTTCCTAGCCTCTCCTGGTTTTTTTTTCACTAAGCTTCGTACGACTAAAATATTTGTCAGTGCAAAATTATGACAGTCTGTAAATTTCACATTAATACTGTTTTCTAGTAAACAATTATTTGATTTACATTTATTGAGCTCAATAAATGTAAATCCATCAACTGAAATTTCCAGACGATCCTAAATTAGCCCTTACAAACATTTTAGTTGTCTGAAGTTTAGTGAAACAGGCCCCTGATAGCTACAATCAAACAAGCCTGATATTGTCTATGCCCACCTGCAGTTCATTCTAGCCTCGGAATCCCTATGTGTTTGCTAGCATCGCCTGATACCTGAACATCAAGTTATTAAGTTTATGAGGCTCAGCTCGGAATTCCTCGACAAGCCTCGTAATTCCTACACATTTCCCAGCATCGTCTGCTACTATACCTACCTGCAGTTCGTTTTGATGCTCCCTGTTCTTGATCCAGATCTTGCCCTGCCCCTGGGGGTCAATGAGGAGGGGGTAGCGCGGCGCCTTTGTCACGATCAGCCCGTTCTGTGTGGACAGCTCATCGTTGGGCAGGCCGTGCAGGTTCCACTCGCTGATCTGTGCACGGCAGAGAAAGTGAGAAATGGTTTAACATTTCAAACCAAAGTAACTACAAATGAATACAGTCGGCACTCGTTTACTCCAAGTCCAGGGGATGGAGGAAATTTTGAGTTAACAAGAGTTATTATATAGGAAAACATGTACCTGGGACCACGAATTTGACTTCGAGATATCAGACTTAAGTGAGTTTGAGGTAACGAGTGTAAACTGTACTTCATGTTATTTTTCACACTATTCTATTAACCCTTACACGCTATCTTCATTTTTTTGTCGTCTGCTGTTTATTTTATATTTTCCATTTTTATCATCAAAAACATGCTTTGAAAGCACTTTAGAATAATTTACAATATGTTTTGACAGCACTTCAGAATCATTTCCATTGGAAATGATTCTGAAGTGCTGTCAAACCATGTTTTTATTGAGAAATAAGGCAAGATATAACAGCAGTCTAAGGGCTTATGAAAATAGACATATCTGCAAAACTACACTAAATATTCACCAACAGTGTAGATCCCGATGAGACAGCGGCCCATCTGGATCTACATTGTTTGCAAACATAGGGATTATGGTATTTAAAGAGACTGTGTCTCAGATGGTAAGATGCATTTCACAACTTGAACAGATGATTTTTTTTTCATACAAAGAATAAACAAATAATCCTCTATATTATGCACAGTATATGTTGTTACCACTCATTTGAACCATGTCGCCGAGACGGTTCAAATGAGTGGTCACAACATATACTTTTGAATAGAAATAAGAACAAGAGTGCCGTAAGTCACAAAATACGCCCGTCGAATATGGGCCAGACAGCGAAGATGCAGAAATGTGAAGCTGTCACCAAGGCAAGAAACATTAATGAGAATTTGAAACTGTATAGTATTATTTCTTCATCTCTAAGAAGTGTGTATAGTTTCAGATCGATCGACTGAACGGATTCAGAAGAGTTGTGTACACAAACTCTGTACACTATATAGAATTGTATAGAAAAATGTAGAGAAAAAATGGCTAAGTTGAAAAGGCGATATTTTTGTTAAAAAATATATTTTTGTTAAAAAATATATTTTCGGCATAAAAACACCAAGGTGCACATCTTCAATATGTGTAGAAGAAGTGTGTATAGTTTCAGATCGATCGACTGAACGGTTTCAGAGGAGTTGTGTACACAAACTATGTACCGTATATATAATTGTATAGAAAAATGTAGAACAAATGGCTAAGTTAAAAAGCGATATTTTTGTTTAAAAATATATTTTCGGCATAAAATCACGAAGGTGCATATGTTCAATATGTGTAGAAGACGTGTGTATAGTTTCAGATCGATCGACTGAACGGTTTCGGAGGAGTTATGTATACACAAACTCTATACCGTATATATAATTGTATTGAAACATGTAGAAAAAATGGCTAAGTTAAAAAGGGGATATTTTTGTTACAAAATATGTTTTCGGCATAAAATCACCAAGGTGCACATCTTCAATATGTGTAGAAGAGGTGTGAAACCGTTCAGATCGATCGACTGAACGGTTTCGGAGGAGTTATGTACACGAACTATGCACTTTTTCTGTCAGTCGCCCGACCGCCCGCTCTGCGGTAAAACATAATACGTACCGTTTTTTAAAAACGGTCGTTTAAAAACAGTATTTCAAATAGTTCGTAAACGAGGTAGGGGTGGGCCAATCCGACATTATTTTCCAAGGTCATTTTTGTGTATTGAACAAATACGGTGATATCATGGATGATACATGGATTTTTCGGTTAAACGGGCATTCAGCATGACAATGGATTAAATAAATCCCTCCTTATTGAGCTGGGACTACTTACCGTACTGGATTCCACGAGCATGTCTATGGTGTTGAGGTTGAGAGTAAACGGTATCTTCCGCGTCTTCATCTCCTTAAACCAGTCATTGAAGAGCACGCTACGGAAGTCTTGGTTGAATGGGCCAGAGTAGGACAGAAAGGCCGTACACACAAGTACGTCTCCAACCAGGCTGAAACGGATACACGGTGATGTGAGAGACAGGAACTGAACACACAGTGGTAACATCAGAGTTCCAGATAAGCTGCATATTTGCTTAAATACCCAATTAAAATGGTCAAAACCCCAATTAGAAGTAGCAAGTATTGAACAGCAATACAATCTTTATGGTACCAATATCATGCTGCAGGAAACAATAAACAGACCACAGATATAGCATATTTTTCTTATTTTCCATGAAAACATATCTTGGTATATCATTAGAAATGTCTCCAAGGAGACAATTCTAATGAAATGCCAAGACATGTTTTCATTTTGAAGCAAACAATTCAACAATTGCGGTCTGTTGATGTGTAAACAGTAGTGTGACTTTATTTTACCCAATTCAAATTTTGAAATACCCAATTGCTTCAGAAATGATGGAGTGACAATACACAACTAGATTGGTCAGTAAGCGAGGCTTACGGAATATCCCCCGCGTGGGCCCATGTACCCCTAAATATGAAACATCACTGTGTGGGCTTGTGATCTTGACTCTGGGCACGAACGTGAATTCGTCACACAGTGGTAGAGGTCCATTGGAGCAATGCGTGTGTGAAATGTGAAGCAGATCCGAGCAACGAAATAGAAGTTATAACCAATTTCTCTTATGTTAAGTTTCGTAAATAGACTGAGTATGTGACCTTGACATCAAGATCAGCGGGGATTTGTCACAGCATGATAGTAGAGCCTTAGAGGAATGTATGCATGAAATATGAAGATATTTCTCTGATATTAAGTTTTGTAAAGAGACTAAGTATGTCACCTTGACCTTGGGATCAGCGGGGGTTGGATGGTCGTGGATTTGGCGCATCATGGTAGTAGAGCCTTACAGGAATACATGTGTGAAATATTAAGCATTTTAGATGAAGGAAACAGAAGTTATAACAATATTTCTCTGATGTTAAGTTTTGTAAACAGACTAAGTATTTGACCTTGACCATGGGATCAGCGGGGGTTGGACGGTCGTGGATTTGGCACAACATGGTTGTAGAGCCTTACAGGAATGCATGTGTGAAATATTAAGCATTTTAGATGAAGGCAACATAAGTTATAACAATATTTCTCTGATGTTAAGTTTTGTAAAGTGACTAAGTATTTGACCTTGACTTTGGGATCAACGGGGGTTGGACGGTCGTGGATTTGGCACAGCATGATAGTAGAGCCTTACAGGAATGCATGTGTTAAATATTAAGCATGTTAGATGAAGGAACTAGAAGTTATAACAATATTTCTCTGATGTTAAGTTTAGTGGCGGACGGACGGACGGACGCACGGACGGACGGACGGACGGACGGAGACGGACGGACGCACGGACGGACGGACGGACGGACGGACGGACAACCTGACTCCAGTATACACCCCCACAACTCGTTGGGGGGGGGTATAATTACTAATTCCTTATCTGGAGCCCTGGTAACATGGTAGGTAAAATGTGAGTAATATGAAAGTCAATGTGCTATCACGTCTGAGCATCAAATGTTTGTAACTGTGAACTTCAAGAAGATGGTCTATTCTCACCCACATACTGGTCGACAGATTTATCCGTAAATCTCCGCCCATGTGCGATTAAGAATATCCTTAATATGCATTTCTGTGGGACTAAGAGTATTTCAGATATACTCCGGTGTGTGACAAGGATATTCCACCCGAGTGGTCAGAATATGTCGTCAGAAACGAGGCTTTGCCGAGTCTCCCAGGCCCGTACGCAGGATTTTCTATTGCGGGGTGCGTCAGGGACGAACCCCACGTAGTGGAGCGAGTACGCTAGAGGGGTCCGGGGGCATGCTCCCCCTGAAATTTTGTAAACCTATATGACCTGAAATGCACTCTCCTGCATTTTAAGTCATTTAAATTCGGATTTCAACGGTGATAAATTCAGGGGCGGATACAGAAATAATTGCAGGGGAGGGGGGGGGGTCTGTAATTAGTAATTACAATTCGGCAAAGCCAACCTCCGCAAGCGCGAAATCGTGAAGTCGGGGGGGGGGGGGGGTCTGGAAATTTTTAAATGCCAGATCGCCGCAGATGCGATTTCCTGACACCTAGGCCGAAAAAAGTCATCCAACTATTCGAGTATTGTAGATTTTTTTATTTTATTTTTTGCCGGGAGCAGGGGTGGGGCGGTCCGGACCCCCTGGACCCCCCTCACCCCCTGTATCCGCGCCTGAAATTGTGACATTTTCATGCAAATTACCTGTATATTAATGCATTTCAAGATTTGTTGAGATTACTGTTTGAAAAATAGCGGACCTCGGCGAATTTAGGGGGGTGCGTACGCACCCGTCGTCCGCACCCCCTCCCCCCCGCGTACGGGCCTGTCTCCTACATTGGATTGAAACATTTAACACATAACGGCTCAATAAAAATACGGTCTGGAGACGCCCATGACATAATGTGTAAACCCAATTACTACATACACAAAATAAATAGAACGTAGTACGAGACAAACTCATATAAATATTGAAAATAGACCATATATCCTCCATTCAAATTTGTACAATAATGTTTACAGAATCATTTTATGCTTTTATTTTGAGTATTTATTGCAATTCCAAGTGTCTTCAATTACAATTTCAATTACGCAGAATATCACTCCGCCGAAATTTTCACTCGTTGTCGTTTTCAAGACATTCTTGCTCACTGGATTATTAAACAAATATTCCAATCACTATCAACTTTCACTATACATATGTTTGGGGAAGAATCAACAACGTACAAGGTAAATATGTTGCTGTCAATTACATGTGTTTTTTTTAATAATATTCCTATATTCAGTATTCGGCCAACTGATTTACAGACGCCCCTTACACAACTCGTCCCACAAATTTACGCAAATTTTATAAAACTGGATAAAACTGTTTTCACTCTTCTCCACAAATTCTTCGACTTCGAAATCGCCAAATCGCGATGTTTTGACATTGTTGTCTACTGACAGTACTGTGTAGAGAGAGCGTGTGTTTGTAAACAATGCCGACGACGTTTGGAAGCCAATACACAAAAAGTAGTTCCGGCAGTGTGTGACAGGTCAGCCGTGTGAGACAGAAAAATCCCACATGGGCGTGGCTTCGGAAATAACATTGAAATGGACTCTGGGTATGCGAGAAAAGCATATTCCACCCAAGTGTCAGAATCAGCAAAGCCTTGTTTCGGACGACATATTTGATTACGAGGGTGGAATATCCTTGTCCCACACCAGTGATTATGATGGATACTTTGTTCTCGCCCCCTTTACAGAACTTATTTGTGGGTCTCAAAATGAGACTCAACTTTTTATTCACAGAATTAATGTGACTTTGATATGTCCAACATGTTCTCCACGTTTTCCATGTCAACAACAAAACAATGAATTGGATGCTAACGACTTGACTACATTCTGGTACTCGATTCTTCATCAAGACAATGATACATGTGACAAATTGTTATATTTTTGGCCATATGTGTACCAAATCGATTATGACAATTGAAAGTTATTGAAGGAAAATTTACTACAGTACAACAATTGTGCGGAATATTATGTCACATATTTCTGATACAACATGATCCCATACCCTATATAAATACATGTCGTTGCAGCTGTTGTCACCTGGGCAGTGATATCAGTGGCTGTGACTGGAGAAATGGGGCTTACGGTCTTTTCATCCAGTGTAGATCCAGATCAGACTACAAATCCCCATAGTCTAATCAGGGTCTGCACTGTTCGCAATAGTAAGTCAATAAAACACATATCTATCTATCTATCACGATCGCCATACCGGTAAGTACAATTTTTCCAGTGAGTCGCGTGTACTCTGTAGCCAATTTCACCAACATTGCAAAGTATACTTTAATATCTAGCAAAGTATATTTTGAGGGAGAAATTTTCAAATTAAGGATAAATTTATTAATTTGTATGATACTTAATTTATTACATTATCACAGCCATTTTGGCTGTGATAGTGTAATAAATTCAGTATAATAATTCTGCATACTTTTAATCATCAAATATATGCAGTCGTTAGTACGATATGAAATAATGCATTTCGTGAAAAACAAATGATTACTCCCTCAAAATATACTTTGCTAGATAAGTATACTTTGCAATTTTGATGAAATCGGCTACTGGTGACCGACAACGTGATCAAACATCCGTGAAATTTATCGGGTACCGAGCTGTGTATTGACCAATAGAGACTACTGATCACACAATTTGTATCAGACATTTGATGATGATACAGTGCATAATGGATAATAATACATAATTGTTGAACGATCCTTCATAAACCACGTACCCTCTCTTCCAACAGGCCTTTATCAAGGAATTAAATTAATTATTTGATAAAGGCCTTGGGCCGAAACATTATAAGAGAGGGTTCATGGTTTATGAAGTATCGTTCAACATATCGCATTGATCCAGAATCCTGAATTGAAAACATCATTCACTGACGTTTCATTGGTCGAACAACATCGCTTGATGTTACCGAATGACTGACATCAGTGTGATGATGGAATAGATGTAAACATATCCACGTTCATTTAACCCTTTCAACACTACATGCCTGCATAGTGGTATTGGCAAACAGTGTAGATCCAGATGAGCCGGCTCGTGACGAGCCGTCTCATCAGGATCTGCACTTTTTGCAAGTAATTTTCATATTGAGAACAAAACCACCTCCTTTTCATAAATGGACTAGTCTGAAAATCATTTTGTGACAATCGTACCTGACAATAGAATACTAAGCTAATGTCTTTGATATCAGACTTCGCTTGGAAACGGTAGGAATTCCTCGATAAGTCTCAGAATTCCTACACGTTTCCTGGCATCGTGTGATAAAGTGGATATCAAAAGACACAAGCAATTCTCTATTTTTTCTTGCATTACATGTGATGGAAAACAACATTAAGGTGAAAATGACAATACATAGGCAGCGGAACCGGAAAATTATTGGGGGGGGGGATGCCTTGAGGACCCAAAGGGCCCAATGTTGCTAGGGGGTCCGGGGGCTTGCTCCCCCTGCAATTATTTAAATGTAAGAGGCGTGAAATGCCATTTCCTGCATTATCAGCACCTTGAAGTTTGAGAATGAGAATATGTGCTTTATGAAAATATGGACGACACAGTTACAGAATTATTGAGGGGCCCAGGCCTCCCAAGGCCCCTGCCCCCCCCACCCCCCACTTCCGCCGCCCCTGCAATAAAAGGTAACATAACCCAACAATAACCAATCTGTGTAACCTTAGTAACATTGTATAAATACGGATAAACATAATAAAACACAAAGGGTGATGCTAGAGCTTCCAGTATCAACCCTTAGAATGTGGGACATGGAAACACAGGTGGAAGACTCGGACCTAGGACCCAATATTTGGCTCATTTGGAAAACGTTACCCCACCCACCCATTTCCATACACTATACCTTACAGCCTTTTCCAAATGAGCCAAGTATTGGGTCCTAGGTCCGAGTCTTCCACATGTGCATGGAAATTGTCATCTGCTGTTGTTTAACATTTTGTCTTATTTCTCAATAATAACCTGGTTTGACAGCACTTTAGAATCATTACCACTGGAAATGGTACTAAAGTGCTGTCAAAACATGTTTCTGGTGATAAAATGGAAAATGAACAATAGACGACAAAATTTAATTCAGCTTTGTAAGAGCTAATCATGTTTTACATGCAAACACAAATAATTAATTCACTCCTCCACTTCTGGCAATTAACCCACTGAATTCAGAATGCAGTTTTATGTGTATACAAATATTGAAATATATTCTGTTCTATTTTCTTATTACTCAACCAAAGTATTTGATGTAACGACTCATTTGAACCATCTCAAAAACTTCTGATGAGAAATAAAGAAATTATTTAATTTTGTCCATCAGATAAATTGTGTATCTTCAGAATATAACGAGTTAATGGTTTCTCTGCAAGATGTTATGGTCATAGCACATACAACAGTGTTTTTGTTTTGTCGTTTTGGCAATATGACTCGTATCCTTTCACTGCGTTTCAAAAAAATAGAAAAGTTAAGTTTTAAATTTTACGGAGCCCAGCAGGGAACATGGATTTTTTTAAATTAATTTGTTGCCACGAAATAACAATTTGTTCCCTCTATTTAACAATTCGTTCCCTCGAATTAACAATTCGTTCCCACGATATAATAATTCGTTCCCTCGAATTAACAAATCATTCCCGTGGGAACGAATTGTTATTTTGTGGGAACAAATTGTTAAATTGAGTGAACAAATTGTTCAAACGAATAAATAAAAACAAGAATTCTACGTGTAGTTTGAAAACGATTCCCCTTCATTCGCATTACTAATGAAAAAGGAAAAATATTTGAATATGTCATTTTTTTCCTTTAAAATTTGGAAAAAAGAAACTGTCACTGGGAACATAGCCAAATAATGGCTATAAATCACCTGGCATACTATGAGAAAGCACATGCGAGTGAGTTAAGACATACAAAATGTGTAACAGGCAAAATTCTTGGGTGACTTAATCTGAGATCGCAAATGTTATGGGCATGCTAAAATTAAGATGAATATCAGCAATTGAATGAAACATATATCTACTCTCTACTGATACCTATCAGCTTTTCTGAGACATATGAAATATGTAGAATAAATTGGAAGAACATGAATTTGTCAAGAAATCTTATACATGCTAACAGTCAGGACATAAGTTTGAGATTCTCTTCCAGAGACATGGGCATCACCAGCATTTTCGAAAAGGGTGTTCGCCTTTCAGCTGTGAGGCTACCAAAATATGTAAGGGGTCCAGGGGTTGCCCCTGGACCCCTTACAGATTGTGGTTGCTTCACAGTCTCGTAAAATCTTTGATTTCTAGAAGTTAAATGCTGAATTCGGGTATGTTTGGACAACAACTAGCTCCTTGGCAAAGAGTTTTGGGGCAATTTACGAAGTGCACTTCCGAAAATTGGCATATTGTAATAAGTTTGACATCTTACTGTCACAGAAAATAATGCACAAGGAAATTAGACAGCAAAAACATCACCGAATTTGGGGAATAGACAGCAAATAATTGTTGAGATATTAGATGTCCACAAGTCTGTCAGCATCATCAACTCTATAGAATGATGCTCCGGCACCCCCTTCTCTTTCCATCTGACCCCTAATCCCTCCAACATTGATTTGTCTTGCATTTGTGCATGATAATCATCTGCTCCAATAGGGGCCACAATCAGATGTATGTACAGTGAAACCTCTTTAAACCGAACAACGAACCCTTTCTATAGCACAAAGCATACAAACAACAGTTTAATTACTGTCATTTCAGAATGAAATTGAGGTGAGAGCAGCATTTTCATATCACCTACATATTCAAGAGCAAATTAAAGGAATACACTCTCCTTGCTATCACATATGATGGGCTGGGAGCAGCGTCTTGCTATAGAACCAACAGGACAGACTTATGGACATCAAAAAGCTTCATCCGAATATTTGTGCTATTCTTATTCCCATCACTCTGTTCTTCTTATTGTCTAATTCGCTCTGTATGGCTACCCACCCCTCCTCTGGAGGTAGCAGACATTAATATGTCATATAATCAGGGCTCCAGATAAGGAATTAGTAATAGAGTATTTTCACTCCACCATTTCTGAAGCAATTGGGTATTTCAAAATTTTAATTGGGTAAAATAAAATCACACTACTGTCTACACATCAACAGACAGCAAGTATTGAATAGTTTGCTTCGAAATGAAAACATGTCTTGGCATTTCATTAGAATTGTCTCCTTGGAGACAATTCTAATGAAATACCAATATATGTTTTCATGGAAAATAAGAAAAATATGCTACATTTGTGGTCTGTTTATTGTTTTCTGCAGCATGATAAACGTACCACAAAATTTGTATTTCTTTTTGATACTCGCTACTTCTGATTTCAATTTGGTTTTTGGTAATTGTAATTGGGTATTTAAGCAAATACGCAGCTTAACTGGAGCTCTGACATAATAAATATATAATTTTCCGTTGTTATTTTCATTCATTCAGGTACAGTTATGGCGGCATTCACACGTTAGGAAATCCAACTACACATGTATTACATCTACTACATTCAGTTTTAGTGAAGCAGCAGCACCATCAAACAATTTTGGTTTAAACTATATTTATTTCAAGTTGTGGCAAGTGATATATATATACATATACTGAGCAAAACTAGAAACGTCCCTCCATGTTTAAGGAAAGATTCATCAAAAACCAAAAGGGTTACTTTTAAAAATCAAAATGGAAAAACAAGTTCATTCATTTCTGTATCAAAGCCAATAAATTGCATTTGGATATCTTGTTAAATATTCGAGAGATAACCGGCCAAGGGCGGTAGGGGTCAAAATCAAAAATCACAAAAACTCAGAAATGTGTTACTTAATGTTTAGAGATGGAATTTCAATAAGTAATGTGGCAAATTCAGTAAATCTCGTTAGTACCGAGTGTGGCCACCATTTGCATGAATGCATGCAATGATCATACGCCGCATCGACGTGACGTAACGCAATACCAGTGCGTTGGGCAAATTCCTCCATTCCCGTTGTAACGCCCGTGTAAGATCGCGAACATTGTCAATCTGATGGTTAGCTCGTGCTTTGCGGCCCAGCTCATCCCATATGTGCTCAATGGGATTAAGATCCGGGGAGACCGCGGGCCATGGCATGACGTCGACGTTGTTTTGCTGTAAGTATTGAGTGGTGACCCTGGCTACGTGAGGGCGGGCATTGTCGTGCATCAATGTCACACCAGGACCATGCTGACGGATAAATGGTAAGGCATGTGCATTTAGCACATCTGCAACATAACGTTGTGCATTGATGTTGCCCTGTACAACAACCAAATCTGTCTTCCGGTTTCCCATGATCCCACACCCCAGACCATTACGCTCCCTCCCCCAAACCTGTTCTTCTCAACAATGCAACAATCGGTGAATCTTTCATTTTTACGCCTGTATACCCGTAATCTTCCGTCAGCATGACTAACTGTGAACCGAGATTCATCGGTGAACAAAACTCGGTTCCAGTCAGCTCTTCTCCAGTTCAGATGACGTCGCGCTCATAACAGTCTGGCAGCACGGTGACGTTGGGTCATTATCTGACCAGTGTACGGGCGGCGTGCCCGGATTGGTTGGGCGTTACGACGTAACCGGTTGCGAATGGTCTGCCCTGAGACACCGTATCGCCTAGCAGTGACTGTGGCTGCCAATCGACGTTGACGTAAGTGCGTCAACGTAATGTAACGATCGGCTCTAGCCGTCGTTACACGAGGCCTACCAGGTCGCTGCCGGTCGTGAACAGCCCCAGTCTGCTGGTACCGGGCTGCAAGACGATCAATCGTCTTCCGACAGCAACCAAACCGAGGCGCGACCGCCCTGGCGGCCTTCCCACCCGCAAGCATCCCAATTGCCTGATTTCGCTCGTTTTCGGAAAGCCGTGGCATATCGAAAAACAGTGAAAAATTAAAAAAGTTTTTTAATTTTCCGAATAGCCCCTATCGCATGAATGGTACGACATGAACTGAATCACCTTATCGATGACAAGTATAGCGTGCACATAAGTAAATATAATAGAAGAAAGTGCAAAAAGTGGAAATCAACGTTCCGGTCACTGGCCGCTATATAAACCGTGTGTATCGACTAAACTCTACACGATCGTATTCTGAACATCGCCACGGTTTAAAATACATGTACTTTGAACATGTGGTACATACATAGACAGAGCTACACCGGCTATAAAACAGGGACGTTTCTAGTTTTGTTGAGTATACATACAATTGAGAACAGGATTAGAAAACAAGCTTTTACACTTATGTGAATTCTTCTTCTGCAGAAGATCAGTTTTACAATATGGCTAAGGAACAAGTTGGTGAAATAAGGTAACATTGTATGAACAAACCAAAAAGAAATGTGTATATCCAAATGAATGCGCCACACCATGATGGAAGCGTATGTGGTGTTTGAACGTCTCACTTACGCTGGACAGTACCGATCAGAAGGGACTTAGCTAAAACGCAGACCGCTTTATCATGGTGCGCAACATTGGTATTTATAAGAGAAATTGAAGACATAGGCAAGCTCAACACCGCCAGACCGAATGCTGAGGTAGTGTCCAACGTATCCATTCATGTTTAGCACTGGTAATATGAAAACTTCGCTGAAAAGTTAACTAAACGATGAATGGTTACTCGGGCCCGGCTCCCGCTATCCGTATACAGGCGGGTGAGTAATAGTCAAATTTGATGTTCATTGTGGTAGGCAATCAGATGATTAGGTTAAAAATAAAAATAAATGTATTATGAGCAATAGAAATGAGGAGCATGTATAAAATAAGGCTAGCGAGGACAATTATGCATTAATTGTGGTCTATGTGTTATCTAATAGGTTACATGTACATGCATGCATACACACACATGCATGCATACACCTGTACACGTGTATAGATACATACACACGCATCGATAGCCATAAACACACATACAATGTACATGCGAAATATTTACGTCAAGAGAATCGTCTTGTGGCGAGCAAGTAAGTTTGTACCTGAGTGAATATGTGTTTGTTCTCTTCAAAGCTTAGTCGTTCGTTACCAAGTAAGTAGTTATCGACAACTGGAGGACAAGGGAGGTTTTCTAGGTATTGTTGTCGTATGTGCCGGTAATTGTTGCACTGTAACAGGAAGTGACTGGTCGTTTCTATGGCACCACATGTGCAGTTGGGTGTGTCAACTATCGACCTACGGTGAAGGTCATAATTTAATGAACTACATGATAGGCGAAGGCGTGTATGGAGTATTTGACCCTGTCTCGACCCGATATTATACAAAGGTGAAGATTTTAATATGTTTTTATTCAAGCGTGCTTTAAAGGACGTTATTGTTGGGGCATTTCTATTCGCTTCAGACAAAGAATTCCATTCTCGGATCGATGACGGAAGAAATTAATTCCTATATAGTAGGGTATGGCATGGTATCAATGGTATGTCATACGCGTTTCTGAGATTATAGCGAACTTGAGTTTGCTGTGGGATTAGCTCACTAAGATATTGGGGAGTTAAGTTGTTTTTCATTTTGTATAGGAGAACTAATTTATGTTTACTACGTCTGTTGTCAAGAGTTTCCCACTTTAGATCGTGATATAGCTTGTCAATGTTGCATAACTTTGTGGCTCGGCTCACGATGCGCACAGCCTCGACTTGTACAGATTCAAGCTGTTTTTTTAACTCGATCGTACAGTTACTCCGTACTACATCTGCGTATTCTAGCAGAGGAAGAATTAATGAAACATGCATTCGTTCAAGGGCCGATCTACTTAATATAAATTTAAAGGATCGTAACATACCAATTCGCTGCCAAGCTTTGCTTATGTACGAGGATATGTGTGGGTTCCACTTACCGTCGTCTGATAGAGTAAGACCCAAATGTTTATGCTCTTTAAATGTATTAATAGTTTGGCCATTCATCAAGAGGTTAGGATGTTGTGGTTTATTCAGCTTCCTAGAGAAGATCATGGTCTAAGTCTTTGAAGGGTTGAATTTTACTAACCATTTCATAGACCACTGGTGAATATATTTTATATCGTAGTTTAATGTTGCAGATGAGGCTAGCGTCAACGATTATGTAAAGACTAGTGTCGTCAGCAAATAGTCGAATATTAGAGTGAATGTCACTTACAATGTCATTGATATATATTAAGAATAGGAGAGGGCCTAGAACCGAGCCTTGTGGAACGCCAGCATTTATAGATGTCCAACGGGATGACGAGTTGCCATAGACTACACGTTGCCGTCTTTGGGAAAGATATGAAGAAAACCAATCAATCAGGGGGCCAGTGATGCCAAAATCTCGACGAGACGGTTCAAATGGTGGTCACGGCATATACTTCTAAGCACATATAAAGAAAATAAGTAGAATTGTTTACAAACAAAACTAGAGCAGCTTCAGCTGCATCAACGGTTTGAGCCTCAAACATTGATTTCATGTGTAGCTAAGCTTTAGCCCAAGGTGTAAACTATCGGTTGCAAAAAGAATTTCTGAAGTTTTAGAATGAACAGTCCAACATTATTGTGTTCGCATCATCACACCGATGTGGGGCCGGTTAGCTTAGAGGTAGAGCGATGGACTCGGAGCGAGGGATACCGGGTTCGATCCTCAGCCAAAGTTTTAGCTAAAGGACTGAAATATCGACTACAGCAAAAACAATTGAAATCGAATGATAAATAACGAAGCTGACGTCACATCCGTTTGCTCTATTTTGAAAACTTGAAAAAATACGTTCATCTTTGACATCGAATAGAGCCGTAAGTAGTCAAGATATAGCTTTGAAAATTATCATCTTTCATGCGGCTGACACTCCCCTATCACCCTGGCAAGAAATTATGTTGCTGACAGTACTGTACAAATTGGAAAACGTTTGTAAAGACCACCCGTTATCAGCCGAAATTCGGCAAAATCGTTGAAAAGTATGTACATTTTTCAACTTCAAATGCATATAGCTCTTTTATTTGAGCAGATAGCCGAAAACTGTCACGAATCTTTGTCAGCTTTCCGATGCAAAAATAATTCTTGAAATCGGTTGGAAAATAAGGAAGTTATAGGAAGTATGACGTCACTTCCGTTTTCGTGGAAAGTAGCATTAAAAGATATCTGAAAATCTCTGAGTCTCTGCTCACACCTCATCCGAATCGGCATGCAAAATTTGAAGTCGATCCGACCAGCGGTTTGGTGTAGATGGAGGGAGCCCGTAAGTCAGCGGATGATTATTTTTCGATAGTTATCGCCCTTAAATTGCAGTTTACGCCATTTGTAAATACACCTAATAAAACGGAAATTACATGTGTGCAATATTCCGCCAGTGAAGTTTTCGTTTGTTTTTCACCATAGGCCGGGCACAAAGCGGAAAAGTTTTAGCTAAAGGACTGAAATATCGACCGCAGCAATAAATTTTGAAATCTATTGATAAATAACGAAGCTGACGTCACATCCGTTTGCTCTATTTTGAAAACTTGAAAAAAAGACGTTCATCTTTGACATCCATAGAAACCGGAAGTAGTCAAGATAGAGCTCTGAAAATTATCATCTTTTATGCGCCTGACACTCCCCTATCACACTGGCAAGAAATTATGTTGCTGACATTACTGTACAAATTGGAAAACGTTTGCAAAGACCACCCGTTATCAGCCGAAATTCGGCAAAAATTCGGCAAAATCGTTGAAAAGTATGTACATTTTTCAACTTCAAATCCCTATACCTCTCTTATTTGACCAGATAGCCGAGAACTGTCAGTGATTCCGAGATAGAGAATTGTGTCAGCTTTCCAATGCAAAAAGAATTTTTGAAATCGGTTGGAAAATAAGGAAGTTATAGAAAGTATGACGTCACTTCCGGTTTCGTGGAAAGTGGCATTAAGAGATTTCTGAAAATCTCTGAGTCTCTGCTCACACTTGATCCGAATCGGCATGCAAAATTTGAAGTCGATCCGACTAGCGGTTTGGGCTGTAGACTGAACGGCTGAATAAAAAAAACAAAAAAAACAACGAATACAATAGGTTTTCGGCGCAGCTGAAAGCCGCATCAAACCTAATGACATCCTCGGCATGAAATGTGTTAAACATATATAACAATATCCATAGTACACCATAATAACAATGTAGAACCTTACGTATCTATAACACTCTCTCTGTAGCAAATCATTGCGAAATACACTTTTGTCACTTATACTTTTAACACTTGTCTTTGTTCAATATACTTTTGTATTTATAAAGCTGTAAATAAAGTCATACTGTTTTGCTATAAATCTCATGAATAAAATTGAAAGTTAAAATATTTTATTTTTCTAAAATACAATTCATTGAACACAAATTGCAAACAAACCAGTTGACACCTGTGTCCAAGATGGACTTCAGTGTTTAATAGGTTTTCCAACATTTGAAAGAATGGGGATAAAAAAGGAGAGAGATAGTTATAGGGGGAGAAAAGAGAAAGAAAAAGAGGGCCATGATGGCCCTAATTCGCTCACCTGACTCCATGAACACCAGAGGAGAATGTGACATTGAGTTCATGTGTTTTAAAAAAAGTGTGTTCTTTTTAGATGGCGGTCATCTTGGATTAAGCGATGACTCTCATTTTACCAAATCTGAAAATGCTTCACCCAAGGATCTTAACTTACTATGAAGTTTGGCCAGCATCGGCCATGTGGTTCCTGAGAAAAAGACGTTCAAAATCTCGAATAAATGGACCTTTTGGCGGCCATCATGGATGACATAATCATCGGATTCCGACAAATATTGCATCAGAGCAATCGCCTCATCGATACCTTCAATTTGATATATGACATGAGCATATTCGGTCAAAAATAAAATTTTACCCTACGGGCCACGCCCATTTTTGACCCCGGGGTCACCATTTTAACAACTCCAATTTTAACAACTCCAACAACTACCTTCAATTTGATATATGACATGAGCATATTCGGTCAAGTCAAAAATTAAAAAATTTTACCCTACTGGGCCGAGCGGCCCATTTTTTGGACCCCGGGGTCACCATTTTAACAACTCCAATTTTAACAACTCCAACAACTACCTTCAATTTGATATATGACATGAGCATATTCGGTCAAAAATAAAATTTTACCCTACGGGCCACGCCCATTTTTGACCCCGGGGTCACCATTTTAACAACTTTGAAAGAGCATTCTACATCGATCATTCCTACCAAGTTTCGTCGAAATCCGGCTGGCGGTTCATGAGAAGAGTATTTTTTAAGATTTGTGCTATTTTCAGACGGCGGCCATCTTGGATTAGGGACGACCTCCGTTTTAACAAATCTGAAAAGGCTTCACCCATGGACCATAACTGTGAAGTTTGGCCACCATGGGCCAAGCGGTTCGTGTGAAGAAGAAGTTTGAAATCTCTAATAAAAGAACGACCTATTGACCTTTCGGCGGCCATCTTGGATGACATGACCATCAAATTTCGACAAACAATGTACCAGGGCGATCGCCTCTTTGATACCTTCGATTTGATATAAACATGATCATATTCGGTCACAAATAAAATTTGACCCCACGGGCCACGCCCATTTTTGACCCCGGGGTCACCATTCTAACAACATTGAAAGAGCATTGTACATCGATCACTCCTACCAAGGTTCGTCGAAATCCGGCTGGCGGTGCATGAGAAGAAGATTTTTTAAGAATTTGTACCATTTTTAGACGGTGGCCATCTTGGATTAGCGATGACCTCTGTTTTAACAAATCTGAAAAGGCTTCACCCATGGACCATAACTGTGAAGTTTGGCTACCATGGGCTAAGCGGTTCGTGTGAAGAACAATCTTGAAATCTCTAATAAAAGAACGACCTTTTGACCTTTCGGCGGCCATCTTGGATGACATGACCATCCAATTTCGTTAAAAAATGTACCAGAGTTATCGCCTCTTTGATACCTTCGATTTGATATAGACATGACCATATTCGGTCAAAAATAAAATTTGACCACAATTTGACCCCACGGGCCACGCCTATTTTTGACCCCGAGGTCACCATTTTAACAACTTTGAAAGAGCATTGTACATCGATCATTTCTAACAAGTTTTATCGAAATCCGGCTAGCGGTTCATGAGAAGAAGATTTTTTAAGAATTTATGCTATTTTTAGACGGCGGCCATCTTGGATTAGCGATGACCTCCATTTTAACAAATATTAACAACTTTGAAAGAGCATTATACATCGATCATTCCTACCAAGTTTTGTCGAAATCAGGTTGGCGGTTCTTGAGAAGAAGATTTTTGAAGAAGTTGTGCTATTTTTAGACGGCGGCCATCTTGGATTACATAATGACGTCATTTTAACAATTTTGTAATCCCCCTAACTAAGGACCATGACCATGAAGTTTGTGACTATAGGCCCAATGGTTACCGAGGAGAAGACGTTTGAAAATGTTCACGGACGACGACGACGGACGACGACGGACGACGACGACGATGACGACGGACGACGGACGACGGACGACGGACGACGGATTTCGGACGACGGACGCATTGCGGTAACAATAGCTCACATGAGCTTCGCTCAGGTGAGCTAATAAGGAGGAGAGGAAAAGACGATAGAAAGAGAGAGAGAATAGGGAGAGATTGGTGGGAGAGAATAGGGAGGAGAAAAAGGATAGGAGAGCGAGAGAGAGGGGTAGGAGAGACTAGAGCGACAGTAACTTACCTGCCCATCTGGGCCTTGAACTCCTGGCTCTGCTCGGTCCACCTGATCTTCTCCCCACCCAGTCCTTCAATCAGGGCCGCGGCCGCGTTCATCTTTCGGCGACACGTGTCCGCGTCATCTATCAGTTTCTGGTCGAGATATAGACATTTATCAGGTAATAGGCTTTGTATTGACCAAATACGTACTGATATGAATATCTGCGTCACGCATCAGTTTCTGTTTGAGAAATACACATAGAAACATGAAACTAGAAAGTCGGTAAGGTCGGGAAATACACATACGTATGGGTGGTAAATATGAAAGTAGAAAATCGGTACGGACGGGAAATACACATACGTATGGGTGGCAAATATGAAAGTAGAAAGTCGGTAAGGTCGGGAAATACACATACATATGGGTGGCAAATATGAAAGTAGAAAGTCGGTAAGGTCGGGAAATACACATACGTATGGGTGGCAAATATAAAACTAGAAAGTCGGTAAGGTCCGGAAATACACATAGGTATGGGTGGCAAATATGAAAGTAGAAAGTCGGTAAGGTCGGGAAATACACATACCATTGGGTGGCAAATAAGAAACTAAGAAGTCGGTAAGGTCGGGAAATACACATAGGAACGGGTAGCACATTTGAAACTAGAAAGTCGGTAAGGTCTGAAAATACACATACGTATGGGTGGCAAATAAGAAACTAGGAAGTCGGTAAGGTCGGGAAATACACATATGAACGGGTGGCAAATACGAAACTAGAAAGTCGGTAAGGTCGGGAAATACACATACGTATGGGTGGCAAATATAAAACTAGAAAGTCGGTAAGGTCGGGAAATACACATACGTATGGGTGGCAAATATGAAACTAGAAAGTTGGTAAGGTCGGGAAATACACATACCATTGGGTGGCAAATAAGAAACTAGGAAGTCGATAAGGTCGGGAAATACACATAGGAACGGGTAGCAAATATGAAACTAGAAAGTCGGTAAGGTCTGAAAATACACATATGTATGGGTGGCAAATATGAAACTAGAAAGCTGGTAAGGTAGGGAAATCATCATACGTATGGGTGGCAAATATGAAATTAGAAAGTCGGTAAGGTCGGAAAATACACATACGTATGGGTGGCAAATATGAAAGTAGAAAGTCGGTAAGGTCGAGAAATACACATGTATGTATGGGTGGCAAATATGAAACTAGAAAGTCGGTAAAACTGACAGATGCTTCCTGATGCAAACATAACTTTTAACATTGCGAAAGCTCAGCCAATCAGAAAAATCATATGTGGTTTAAGAATTTATCCAAGGTATCATCAGTATAAGCATGTTGACACAATTGGTGGAAACTTAAACTTTTCGAGTTATCGCGGTGACAAGCTCAGCCAATTAGAAAAATCGAAGGGAAATAACCCTTAAACTGGTCATGTGACATTCGTGGTTTAAGAACCCAAGCGAGATATCATCATGTGTTATCGTGTCACAAGGATAATGCAGACAGAGAACGTTGAATGCTGCATTTTGTGTGCATTTAACCCATTCCTTGTGGAGGGGTACAACATTTTGTAATAGTTTTCTGCAATTTTACTCATCAAGTATATGACGGTTCAACTGAGTGGTAACACCATACACTTTGAGTGAAATTAAGAAAGATAGTTAGATCTTTCCACGTAAAAACATGGGTTACCTGTTTATGTCCCATGGCCTTGTCATATTGCGCCCGAACCTCGGTCAACTCGCGGTTCTTCTCGTCCAGTTGGGCCTGGGCCTTGTCCTTGTCTCCCATGGCAACCACCAACCGCGCCTTCTGCACCGCTAAGTTTGTCTGGCAACAGAAACTGTTGTGTTCACAACAATAGTGGAACCACTCTCAACCGGCTAACATTGGATTAGTCTAATATATAGTGATGTCACAGTATGTAACTCATGATGGGCAGAAGGTGTGTATTCGTGCCAGGTTAGATCACTCAGAGCGATGGTACGGTAAACCAGGTGCCGTTTTCCTCGGTGCATTTTTTTCTCGCCCTGTGACATTTGGCACCAACTGGGGAACTGTGATTGATATATACATGTACTCCAAGATCAACCACGATGTAGATCACTGTCCTATACAATCATGAATTTGTGTACGAATTTCAATTTCACGGTTGGTATGTAAGTCACTATGGGCAGAATGTGTGTATTCGTGCCTGTAGCCTATTTCACCAACATTGCAAAGTAGAGTTATCTAGCAAAGTTTTCTTTTTAGGATAAATTTATTAATTTTTATTATATGGCTGTGTTAATGTAATACATTCAGTATAATAATTCTGCATACTTTTTATCATCAAATATATGCAGTCGTTAGTTCTATATGAAATAATGCATTTCAGGAAAATCAAATAAAAGTATACTGTGCAATGTTGGTGAAATCGGTTACAGGTTAGATCACTCAGAGCGATGGTACGGTAAACCAGAGGTGCCGTTTTCCTCGGTGCACATTTTTCTCGCCCTGTGATATTTTGCACCCACTGGGGAACGGTGATTGATATATACTCCAAGATCAACCACAATGTAGATCACTGTCCCATAAAATCATGAATTTGTGTACGTATTTCAATTTGGTGGGGCAGTGTGTCACGGTTGGTATGTAAGTCACTATGGGCAGAAGGTGTGTATTTGCGCCCGTTAAGCCTACTGTCTGTTTCACGAAGCCTGCCAAAATTGTACGGCCATATAAACAATGCAAAAACAATATTGTTTTCAATAATATTAAATTTTATCAAAATTTAAGAATGAGCCTTCTTTTTATTTTGTGAAATTTGGTCAAATATTGACTTTATTACGAAAAATTGATTTGTCAATGGGAATTTAACATGGGGTAAAAGGAGGTGGAGGAGCTGGGGGAGTAGGGAAAAATCAAAAAAAATTGTAAAATGACTCCGAAATCTGGCTAGATACCTTTGAAATGATCTAACTACAAAGAAAAAAAAAGTGAAATTTTGACAATTGGTCCACTATTTCTGAAATTAGAAAATTTTCCCCATGTTAAATCCCCATAGACGTCTTCACACATTTTCACACTGTGAAGATGTCTATGGGGATTTTCTCACAATAAAATCAATATTGGACCAAATTTCACAAAATAAAAGAAGGCTCATTCTTAAATGTTGATTTATATATCCATACAAATTGGGCAGGTTTCGTGAATCAGAAAGTAGTTAGTATGAGCGACAGTATGGTGAACCAGAGAGCCCCGCTTTCATTCCGGGCCGGTACACATATTTCTCACCCTGTCACAGTGGAATGAAGGAATGTTACTTGAATCACCTGACAGAGGGAATGAGTGTCGTGCTGCGATACTCACATTGAGTGGCAACACCTCCTTGTTAATGACGAAGAACTCTGCCATGGCCACCGTCCAGGAGGCCAGGCCAGCGACGTTGCCACAGACGCGCTTCGCGCTTTCGTTGTTGTAGTCCTCCATCTCGAGGTACGGCTGCAGCAGCTCGACCGTCTCGTCATTGATAGTGTCCTTCGGGAACTGCACCAGCAACCCCAGGAAGTTTGTGCCCGTCAGCAACTGTGCAATATCACACAAGCCATGGGATTTTGTACCAAAGAACATGTGCAATGTTTTCATGAAGGCTATTTACAAAGTCTGTGATATTTTGCATAAATGATGTCGAAAGTTGACAAGATTTTCACAACATTTACTCTGCTGAACATTTTGCCAAATTTTGATGTCATTGATGGAAAATATCATAAATTTTGTAAATAGTTTTCATGAAAAAATCTTATTAGGTACAAAATCACATAGCTTGTCTAATATAGGAGAATTTATGCCGCATCACATATATGTGGCTGTGATAATTATTAAAGCTCATTTGAAAATCGTAGTCTGAGAACATAACTGGTAAAGGAATTAAAAATATTTTTAACTTCCTAGGTCTTTGCAATAGATCAAGCAACACTTGCCAACATGATGCGGAGAGAGAAACGTTGACAGCTGTACTAGACACGCCTACCTTCAGCGACTCGGCCCACGACGGTTTCATGCACGACCGCTCGGGATCGGGGGTTATCGAGTCGACCCGGTGCTGGAAGAGCAGCAGCACGGCGTCCATGATCCGCATGATCAGGTGCGGCGGCTTTCCGAGTTTCCGCACGGTCGCGATGTCCGCGGGTTTGATCGTGTTGAGTGCGGCCTTGGCTCTGTCAAGCGCGGGGATCGCCTTCTCAAGTTTCTCCTGAGCCGTCGTCTTGTCCGTCTCGATGGCATCCACGATCGCCTGCGCCCTGTCCTTGACCTTCTGGACCTGCTCCTTGACCTTAGCGGCGGCATGCGCCTTCGTGGTCACCTCCTTGAGGACTTCCTCCGCCTCGCGTGCTGCCACAGCCAGCTCCTTCTCCTTGACAGCCAGCTCCTTCTTCAGTTCGGCCACCGCGTGGGATGCCTCGATCAGCTTCTCAAGGCCTGGGGATAGTATTGTGACTTGATGACAATGGCGAAATTACTGGCCCAATTTGGACTATTTGGCTACAATGACATAGATAGATAGTGTGACTTGATGACAATGGCTATGCCACTGGCCCAATTTAGACTATGGCTACAATGACATAGATAGATAGTGTGACTTGATGACAATGGCTATGCCACTGGCCCAATTTAGACTATGGCTACAATGACATAGGTAGATATTGTGGATTCATGACAATGGCTATACTATTAGCCCAATTTGGACTATGGCTACAATGACATAGGTAGGTATTGTGACTTGATGACAATGGCTATACTACTGGCCCAATTTGGACTATCGCTACAATGGCATAGGTAGGTATTGTGACTTGATGACAATGGCTATACTACTGGCCTAATTTGGACTGTGGCTACAATGACATAGGTAGGTATTGTGGCTTGATGACAATGGCTATACCACTGGCCCAATTTGGACTATGGCATCACGGGACGGTTGATAATAGCCAAAATTGACTGCTTTTCTGAGGGCGGCGGTTGACTTTTATAAAAATCACCGCCTCTCACAATCAGTTAAGGAGGCTCTTGCGACAAGTATTGAAAAATACTCGCAAATGAATTACAAATTGCGCGCCACAATAAAAATTCAGTAACCGCATCAGATGTGTTCAATTAATTTTTTACAAAGTTACCCCACCAACCTATTTTTAGCCAGAAATTTCAACACGACTGAATTTATCGGAATTGTTTTCATGAAAATATGAGGCACAGATACTTTGTTATATCTTGTTCTATCACTTGTAACAACACACCATTTTCTGAAAATGATTTCAAAGCGGGGTCATAACCAGCTCAAATTTTCGCTACAGATGCCCGAAAAAATACATTAAATTCTGACGCGAAACAGTACCGACGAGACAGCATAGCATGTGCCATTTTCCAAGATGTCAAAATCAACCGGAACTAATATTCAGTTTCGTAGAATTATGAAATACTCTAAAAAATACACCTCGTCAAGCCTACCAAAATCAAGAAATATTCATAAACCTATTTTTCTAGACACACTGGTGTAACTTACAGGATCTGTAGTGAAGCCCACTGTCCCGTGAGACCTATGGCTGCAATGACATAGGTAGGTAGTGTGGCTTTATGACAATGGCTATACTACTGGCCCAATTTGGACTATGGCTACAATGACATAGTCTAGGTATTGTGACTTGATCAACGTCAATGGTAATCTATTCTCATGCTGACAATCAGGATGTTTGATTGGTTGAGGCTGAGCCATGTTCAGTGTCGGCCAATCAAACTGCCTGATTTTGAGACGTGAATCAGCTTGATCTTTCCCAAAACAGATTATGTGATAAGCCAGTACAAACATAGCAGCCCTAAAATTGGGACATTCGTTTCTGTGGGAAACCATATATTTATATGCGTTTCCCGGAATAACTGGTGTCCGAATATTTAGGGTTATCACATTAATAATGTTTAATGTTTAGTCAGTTAGAATGGAATTATTCTGTGGACACTGACCGGTATTCATCCTGTTGGCGAGTTCTCCAATCTCATTCCGCTTGTCTGAATAGATGGTCTTGTATCCATTGATGAAGGACAGGTAGGACTTTGGTGTCACGTGGGTTGATCGACGGTACCTGCAACAAGCAGTGGTGCCTATCAAATGGAAGTTCCAGTCAACAGTGAGAAGTAATACATGTTATGAAAAATATCAACTATAATCATGATAATATATGACAA
Organism: Conchocele bisecta; assembly: GCA_029237695.1. NCBI lineage: Eukaryota > Metazoa > Mollusca > Bivalvia > Lucinida > Thyasiridae > Conchocele > Conchocele bisecta. The sequence continues at coordinate 89,650,182 of CM055265.1, read as the reverse complement.
TCAAAGTGCTCAATAATTCCCTCAAGGTGCACGTGGTTACAACAACAACAACAATTAATGAAACTTCCAGCAGCGCCTCCGATTCAAGGTGCATATACTGTTATGTTGTCCTTATTATGTAACAGATTGTAATGAAATGTGGCACATCAAACGCGTCTTGTTAAGATGCATTTGGTGGTTTCGGTACTTTGGCCCAAACATCTGTCGTTTTTGCGAAGATTCAATTTCCGTGTTTACTGGCAATACTGACACGGAAATGGAATCTTCGCAAAAACGACATAAGTATGTGCCGAAGTCCCGAGACCACAAAATACAGGTCATGAAGACGCGTTTGCTGCGCCATATTTCATCAACATCCGTTGCATATTAAGGAAAATATCAAATAATATTTACTTTGGAGTGGGTGCGCTTTCAACACTTTCAGATATTTGTTGTGGTAACCACGTGATCATGCATTTTGTCCCTTACCCATCAGAATTCAGTTATATGTAATGTATATGTGGCGTGGATTGGAGTGTACCTGTAGATCCAAATCAGCCGGAGCATCCGCACAGGCTGATCGGGATCTGCACTGTTCGCCATGCCATTAATGAAACACTTGTCATATTTCTAACAAGTGATATAGACTGTTATCAGGCTATAGGAGTGTGCTACCTGATCAGGAGCTACACTGGTCACAAGTCACATAAGCCCCATTTATCTAGTCACTTTGCTTTTGAAAGGGTTTAACGTCCCACCAACAGCTAGGGTCTATATAGAGACGGGACGACAGTTTAAAGTCTCATCCAACAGACCAGTGGGATGGAAATACTATGAAAGTATTTTTGATGCCTTAGCAAGGTTTCTACCCACAACCTCCGGATTGGAAGTCATGTGTTCTAACCCCTAGATGTTCCAGGTCTTCTCTAGTCACAGCAACAAATATGGGTTTCGGGCTGAGCAAAAGTACCTTGCAATGTATGTAGCCCCAGATAATCCTGCCCATATTTAAATTCTTCTGATATACACAATTGCGTGATAATATCGTGTCAAAACGCAGCCTATATTTTATATCTGACAAACACTTGTGATAATATCGTGCCAAACGCACCTCTGGAAGTACTCGATACAGCTCTCGGCGACCCCGTCATGGACAATGCCCATGGCGTGGATAACCTGTTTCTTCACGTCGGCTGTGCACTCGATGTTGAAGGAGGCAAGGAAATGGTCGGCCACGGCAATCAGGGCATCCTTGGGCCAGCGCTGGAACCAGTCCATCGTGCAGCCCGATATCAGGCCCGGGAACCGCAGGGATCGCGCCCGGAACTTCTCCCCAACCTAGAGTAAAACAGAGGAGAAAGCATGAAGCCACAGGTGGCGGTCAAACTCGCCACACCTCCTCCCCTTTCTGCGACTAGATAGTTCCAAGTGGGCCGTGTTAAACTCCCCACACTCCCATCCCAATCTGCGACTAGATCCAAGTGGGCCGTGTTAAACTCCCCACACCCCATCCATCCGCGACTAGATAGTTCCAAGTGGGCCACGGTTAAACTCCCCACACCACATCCCGATCCACAACTAGATAGTTCCAAGTGGGCCGCGGTTAAACTCCACACACCCCCATCCCGATCCACGACTAGATAGTTCCAAGTGGGCCACGGTTAAACTCCCCACACCCCATCCCGATCCACGAATGGATAGTTCCAAGTGGGCCGTGTTTAAACTCCACACACTCCCATCCCGATCCACGACTAGATAGTTCCAAGTGGGCCGTGTTAAACTCCCCACACTCCCATCCCAATCCGCGACTAGAAATAGTTCCAAGTGGGCCGTGTTAAAAACTCCCCACACTCCATCCCCAATCCGCGACTAGATCCCAAGTGGGCCGTGTTAAACTCCCCACACCCCCCCATCCATCCCCGCGACAAGATAGTTCCAATGGGCCACGGTGGTTAAACTCCCACAACCCATCCCGATCCACGACTAGATAGTTCCAAGTGGGCCGCGGTTAAACTCCACACACTCCCATCCCGATTCGCAACTAGATAGTTCCATGTGGGCCGCGGTTAAACTCCCCACACCCCCATCTATCCGCAACTAGATAATTTCAAGTGGGCGGCGGCTAAACTCCACACACTCCCATCCTGATCCGCGACTAGATAGTTCCAAGTGGGCGGCGGTTAAACTCCCCACACCCCCATCTATCCGCGACTAGATAGTTCCAAGTGGGCCGCGGTTAACCTCCCTACACCCCCATTCCGATCCGCGACTAGATAGTTCCAAGTGGGCGGCGGTTAAACTCCCCACACCCCCATCTGTCCGCGACTAGATAATTCCAAGTGGGCCGCGGCTGAACTCCACACACTCCCATCCCAATCCGTGACAAGATAGTTCCAAGTGGGCGGCGGTTAAATTCCCTACACCCCATCCCATCCGCGACTAGATAGTTCCAAGTGGGCCGCGATTAAACTCCCTACACCCCCCATCCATCCGCGACTGGATAGGTTCCAAGTGGGCCACGGTTAAACTCCCTACACCCCCATTCCGATCCGTGACTAGATAATTCCAAGTGGGCCACGGTTAAACTCCATACACCCCCATTCCGATCCGCGACTAGATAGTTCCTAGTGGGCCACGGTTAAACTCCCTACACCCCCATCCCGATCCGCGACTAGATAGTTCCAAGTGGGCCAACAACTACTTCATGTATTACTACAACTATGACACATCAGGCCCGGGAATCGCAGGGATCGCGCCAGGAACTTCTCCCCAACCTAGAGTAAAACAGAGGAGAAAGCATGAAGCCACAGGTGGCGGTCAAACTCGCCACACCTCCTCCCCTTTCTGCGACTAGATAGTTCCAAGTGGGCCGTGTTAAACTCCCCCACAAACTCCCCACACCCAATCCCAATCTCGACAATAATCCAAGTGGTGCCGTGTTAAACTCCCCACACCCCATCCACCGCACAGATAGTTCAGTGCCACGGTTAAACTCCCCCACCACCACCATCCCGAATTTCCAAAAATACCCGACTTTAATAGTTCCAAGTGGGCCACTAAGTTAAACACCCCACACCCCATCCCGATCCACGACTGATAGTTCCAGTGGGCCGCGTTAAACTCCCCACCACACTTCCATCCCGGTTATCCATCCCGACGAATGATAGTTCCAAGTGGGCCGTGTTTAAACTCCACACACTCCCATCCCGATCCATGACTAGATAGTTCCAAGTGGGCCGTGTTAAACTCCCCACACTCCCATCCCAATCCGCGACTAGATCCAAGTGGGCCGTGTTAAACTCCCCACACTCCATCCATCAGCGACTACATAGTTCCAAGTGGGCCACGGTTAAACTCCCCACACCCCATCCCGATCCGCGACTAGATAGTTCCATGTGGGCCGCGGTTAAACTCCACACACTCCCATCCGATTCGCGACTAGATAGTTCCATGTGGGCCGCGGTTAAACTTCCCACACCCCCATCTATCCGCAACTAGATAATTTCAAGTGGGCGGCGGCTAAATTCCACACACTCCCATCCTGATCCGCGACTAGATAGTTCCAAGTGGGCGGCGGTTAAACTCCCCACACTCCCATCTATCCGCGACTAGATAGTTCCAAGTGGGCCGCGGTTAACCTCCCTACACCCCCATTCCGATCCGCGACTAGATAGTTCCAAGTGGGCCGCGGTTAAACTCCCCACACCCCCATCTATCCGCGACTAGATAATTCCAAGTGGGCCGCGGCTGAACTCCACACACTCCCATCCCAATCCGTGACAAGATAGTTCCAAGTGGGCGGCGGTTAAATTCCCCACACCCCATCCCATCCGCGACTAGATAGTTCCAAGTGGGCCGCGATTAAACTCCCTACACCCCCATCCATCCGCGACTGGATAGTTCCAAGTGGGCCACGGTTAAACTCCCTACACCCCCATTCCGATCCGTGACTAGATAATTCCAAGTGGGCCACGGTTAAACTCCCTACACCCTCATTCCGATCCGCGACTAGATAGTTCCTAGTGGGCCACGGTTAAACTCCCTATACCCCCATCCCGATCCGCGACTAGATAGTTCCAAGTGGGCCAACAACTACTTCATGTATTACTACAACTATGACACATCAGGCCCGGGAACCGCAGGGATCGCGCCCGGAACTTCTCCCCAACCTAGAGTAAAACAGAGGAGAAAGCATGAAGCCACAGGTGGCGGTCAAACTCGCCACACCTCCTCCCCTTTCTGCGACTAGATAGTTCCAAGTGGGCCGTGTTAAACTCCCCACACTCCCATCCCAATCTGCGACTAGATCCAAGTGGGCCGTGTTAAACTCCCCACACCCCATCCATCCGCGACTAGATAGTTCCAAGTGGGCCACGGTTAAACTCCCCACACCACATCCCGATCCACGACTAGATAGTTCCAAGTGGGCCGCGGTTAAACTCCACACACCCCCATCCCGATCCACGACTAGATAGTTCCAAGTGGGCCACGGTTAAACTCCCCACACCCCATCCCGATCCACGAATGGATAGTTCCAAGTGGGCCGTGTTTAAACTCCACACACTCCCATCCCGATCCACGACTAGATAGTTCCAAGTGGGCCGTGTTAAACTCCCCACACTCCCATCCCAATCCGCGACTAGATAGTTCCAAGTGGGCCGTGTTAAACTCCCCACACTCCCATCCCAATCCGCGACTAGATCCAAGTGGGCCGTGTTAAACTCCCCACACCCCATCCATCCGCGACTAGATAGTTCCAAGTGGGCCACGGTTAAACTCCCCACACCCCATCCCGATCCGCGACTAGATAGTTCCAAGTGGGCCGCGGTTAAACTCCACACACTCCCATCCCGATTCGCGACTAGATAGTTCCATGTGGGCCGCGGTGAAACTCCCCACACCCCCATCTATCCGCAACTAGATAATTTCAAGTGGGCGGCGGCTAAACTCCACACACTCCCATCCTGATCCGCGACTAGATAGTTCCAAGTGGGCGGCGGTTAAACTCCCCACACCCCCATCTATCCGCGACTAGATAGTTCCAAGTGGGCCGCGGCTGAACTCCACACACTCCCATCCCAATCCGTGACAAGATAGTTCCAAGTGGGCGGCGGTTAAATTCCCCACACCCCATCCCATCCGCGACTAGATAGTTCCAAGTGGGCCGCGATTAAACTCCCTACACCCCCATCCATCCGCGACTGGATAGTTCCAAGTGGGCCACGGTTAAACTCCCTACACCCCCATTCCGATCCGTGACTAGATAATTCCAAGTGGGCCACGGTTAAACTCCCTACACCCCCATTCTGATCCGCGACTAGATAGTTCCTAGTGGGCCACGGTTAAACTCCCTACACCCCCATCCCGATCCGCGACTAGATAGTTCCAAGTGGGCCAACAACTACTTCATGTATTACTACAACTATGACACATGTAGAATAGTCGGGTCCACTTTGACCCTTCTAATGTCGGAAAGGGGGAGTTGAATCGCCGGTGGTGAAAAATATAGCGTGTCCCAGAGATTGATTGATTAATGTCCGTTCAACAGCAAGTTCATATACAAACTGGAATGTACATGAATGGAGACTCTACATGCAGTTCCAACATTAATTACAAAATAAAGTTACAGGATAACATTACATAAAGCTCAAGAACGAAAACACTTTAACAATGCCTTTAGCAAAAGTGTTTTTGAATGTAGGTTTTGTTTAAAATACAATGCGAAAAAATTATACATACAGTGTACAGTGGAACCTCTCTAAACCAGACACCAATACAACACATGTGATCTTACTTTTGTGGAGTTCCTTGGTCGTTTATCTCAGGTGATAATGTCTGTTCGTGATCGCATAGCACACAGCTATGACTCAGAATGATCAAATGCCTGATCTACAGTGAAACCTCTCTAAGCCGAACACCCTGGGGACCTCCCAGGGTGTCCGGTTTAGAGAGGTTTCACTGTACCTACTTGGTGGATAAAGCAAGACAACTTACCGGCGAGAAGCATAGAGCGATGTGCAAGTTGTTCCTCACACGGGTCAGATAGTAGTCATACAGGTTCTCATTGGTCGGTGGTCGTCGTGGAAATTCCTTCTTCATGACAGGAATGAGTTCACCGAGAATTTCATCCATCTCGTCTCTCGCGAACAGATTGGCCACCTATATACAAGCAATAGGATTCAAGGAATAGGATTCGAGGAATTAGAAACTAAATGTCCATTCAGGTCAAGGTCATTTGAAGTTCAAGTGTTTCACTGAAGTATATGATGCATCCGGGTTTCCTGATTAGATATGGCACTCAGCTCAATTTAGAGCTATGGCATAAACACTTGTTTTGTATAGTTACTCGACGAAATGTGCTTACACAGCATCTTCAGTATGTAGCTGAATGGGTCATCCCGCGCCTATTTTGGCGTGAAACACTGACACGGAGTGCAGCACCAGTGAATGTATAGTATAGTACATACAACATTGGATGAGAGCATGTTGTTGACCTTGACCTTAAAGTCAATGTGACCTTGAGCATGGACATAACAATACACTATATTTGTATAGTACATAGTTACAACACCTGGATTTCAAAGTTAGTTGCCCTTCAGGATGGTGAGGGGCAACAATACACTATATTGGAAATAGTACGTATGACACCAGATAATATCACATTTTTGACCTTGACCTTAAAGCAATTTGACCATGGGCATGAAGGACATAATATACAGCAATGGTATAGTACGTACGACACCGGATGAGAGCACGTTGTTGAGATACTCGAGGAAGCCCTCGTCCTTGATCTCCTGGTCGGTGAAGATGAACGTGATGCCCTTGCCCTGCTGGCCCGCCGTGCGGTACAGGAACTTCAGGTCCTCCAGCAGGTTCGACACGTTGTACGACCTGCAACACACACACACATACAGTCAATGGTACCCCAAAGGTTACAATTAACCCCCATTAGACACATACGACCTGCAATAGACACGTTGTATGACCTGTAGTACATGCACACAAACGTCATTAACCCTTAGAAGGCGGGAACCGAAAATATTCGTCTGCTGTTGTTTCTTATATTGTGTTTTCTCTAAATAAAAACATGGTTTGGCCGCATTTTAGAATCATTTCCATTGGAAATGATTCTAATGTGCTGTCAAAGCATGTTTTTGATAAGAACAATGGAAAATAAAAAATAAACAGCATTCAACAATTTTTAATTCAGAACTGTAAAGGTTACCCTGTACTGTGTACACACTTGAGTATTCGATATCAGGAACGTGGGGGATATTGGGTTAGAATTAAAACTGCTAGCATGTGTATTTGTTAATTGTTATTTAGGTGAAATATTTACTGTTAACTATTATTGTATTGCTATTATTTGTGTCTGCTATTTGAAAATTGATTTTATGTTGAACTGTTGATCTTGTATATCGTCAATCAATGTGAAATGGAACACAATGTGTTTCGGAACAGCACCGGATATAACGTATTTAGTGCATGATTTCACGAATTGTACTGCCATTTTCGATGGGGTATCTCTGGAAAACAGAGAAGTTCATTCACCACAGAAAAATTGTGGAAACTCACCATCCAAAATGTGATGTATCTTTTGTTTTTGTACATGTGGGTTAAATATGTCCAAAAAAATTATTTCCTTTTGTCACCAGGCTTGTATCACATTAAAACTGTCGACAGCTTTCACAGCTGTAAATTGCGGCTGCTGCAGTAAACATTACATTGCCTAGTTTTGATATAGGGTTAAATTTGATGGGTTTGTATGCTACTTAAGTTAAAAAAAATATTAAAACAAATCAACTGGGATGTGTAAAATTTGAGCATACGAAGTTTATTGCATAATGGTCTTTCAAGTTAACATAACATTGTCTGAATAATATATATGCAATATGCCACTGATTATGTAAAAAACAGTGTGACAAACACTGTTGTAGTCAGCGACTAAAGACGTGTATTGGCCATATTCACCCACCGGCATGACCAAGGCATACACGAATGTAATGAGCAAAGGAATGGATGAAAACAATTAGGTATAGAAACATTTTTAAGAACATATTGTTATAATTAAATGCACCCATTAACATGGTTAAGGAAATTTGATATGTTGAATAACATCTGCAGTATGAGTATGCATTATTTTGACGGCATCGAGTCTGGTGCCCGGGAGTAATACTCTATAAGTAGCCAAATCGTTCCGAAACCCATTAGACTGGGCAACGTAACGAGTTTAAACAGTGCTCCAGATAAGCTGCGTATTTGCGTAAATACCCAATTAAAATTGCCGAAAAACCCAATTGAAATCTGAAGTAGCGAGTATCAAAAAACAATTTTGTGGTACCTGTATCATACTGCAGAAAACAATAAACAGACGACAAATATAGCATATTTTTCTACAAACTAATTCAATAATTGCTGTCTGTTGATGTGTAAAAAGTAGTGAGATTTTATTTTACCCAATTACAATTTTGAAATACCCAATTGCTTCAAAACAGATGGAGTGAAAATACTCAATTACTAATTCCTTATCTGGAGCCCTGGAGTTAGCAATGTCCTTAACTTGAGCCTCTGGAAAAATGTAAATAATCGGAAATTTGTAATTCCTATGGTACGTTTTTATCTGAATTGAATAGTTTTCTTACTTTATTGATTTATTTTGTTTGAAATTTGCTGTTCCACTTAATGAAGGAAGCACATGAAATTAGGTGTTCCGAAACTAGTTGATCGAGGTTACATGTAATATATTTACCACGTAATGACACCACCAAAACAAAACAATAGATTTACAGACAATAATGAATGGACAATGAAGTAACAGAATTGAAACTGGACAGTGAAATGTCTCAAATATGAGTCTGCGAAACCAAGTTCGAAAATAAATATACCACTATACAATTCAGGGCTTCTAAAATACGAGAGTTCCTAGACTCGCCATTTCTGATGATGTTAAAATAAAATAAAGAAACCATGCACTGTGTTTATCTGTGTTCGTAATATTTAACCCCAAGTAACTGACACGGACTATCGGCCCAGGCTATTCCATATTAAGTTAGGAACTGTTACATTACGCTGTATTAGCGGTAATTTTTGTGTATATAAAATGTACATGTATGTAGGAATGCCGCAGATCCTGATGAGCCGGCTCACGTGATCTACAATTCGCAAACATACTGATAAATGACAAGGTACATCTGTCGTATTAAAAGCGTGTCTCATTAGGGATCAGGGATTAGGGATCAATTGAAGTCCTAAATCGCACCGCCGATGTACTTTTAACTCGATCTGAGGGTTAAAGAAACACCGAAAGTTAATTCAATTGTACAAATTAAATGTTTAACACGTAATTAAATTAAATTGATGTGTCTGCAGCTAGCCAAATTAGGCCGACAATTCATTTTGAAGCCCGTGTGAACAGTGATAATAGCATAATTAGCAATGAATTACGAGTTGGGCATATAACGCATTATTTTTCTATGTGGTCCGTCATTCGATTATTATTGAAATGGCACAACAAACTATTTTGTCGTTATTCACAAAGACAACCTACCGGCTTGGTAACCCGACAGAGAGTACAGATCGGGCTGGCACCCCGAACGTGAAAGAAAACCGGAGTGGCCACCCGGTTAGGGCTGGCAACCCCAATGTATATCGGGCTGGCAACCCGAGTGAGAATGAAAACCGGAGTGGCGATCCGATTCTAAGCGATTATGACGGGACACTACTCGCAAACGTAGTGGCAGTAAACGCAATTTTATTTAAAACATGACACACACCTCAACATTAAATACATAAAAAGGAAACAAGAAACAGATTTGTAATTTTTTTATTTATTTTAGTCTACCGAAAATGTATCTGCAAGCAATCACGATTCGTCTCTGTCGTTTCACATTTTGTTTCGTCTTTGCGCTATTTAGGCACACCACGTGACCCGGTGAATACACAATTTTGTCCATTTTTGTTGCATAGGCATCACGGGACGGTTGAAAAGAGCCAAAATTTACTGCTTTTCTGAAGGCGGCGGGTGACTTATAAAAATCACCGCCTCTCACAATCAGTTAAGGAGGCTCTTGCGACAAGTATTGAAAAATACTCGCAAATGAAGTACAAATCGCGCGCCACAATAAAAATTCAGTAACCGCATCAGATGTGTTCAATTAATTTTTTACAAAGTTACCCCACCCACCTATTTTTGGCCAAAAGTTTCAACACGACTGAATTTATCGGAATTGTTTTCATGAAAATATGAGGCACAGATACTTTGCTATGTCTTGTTCTATCACTTGTAACACCACACCATTTTCTGAAAATTATTTCAAAGCGGGGTCACAACCAGCTCAAATTTTCGCTACAAATGCCCGAAAAATACCTTAAATTCTGCCGCGAAACCGTACCGGCGAGACAGCATAGCAGGCGACATTTTCCAAGATGTCAAAATCAACTGGAGCTAACATTCAGTTTCGTAGAATTATGAAATACTCTAAAAAATACACCTAGTCAAGCCTCACAAAGTCAAGAAATATTCATAAACCTATTTTTCTAGACACACTGGTGTAACTTACAGGGTCGGTAGTGAAGTATATAGAAAATCGTCCACCCCCTTTTTAAAGCTAGCTGCCCACTGTCCTGTGAGACCATAGGTTAGAAGACACCAAATGTTGTGAAATCGCCCAGGGTGTATGCAAAAGTAGTCCGGTATAAAAAATAGTGCGGGTGTTTTGAGGTCACAGACACCGTTTGCTTGATACATTCCTACCCAGTTTCACTTGAGGAACATTTTGGGGTGCCTTTAACACCAGTTTTCAGCATATTTGTAGCATTTAAAAGAAAACACTGAACCTGTTGGTCACTTGATGTAAACGGAGTTTCCGTGGCCAAAAATGTACACAATATTGGAGGATATGACAAGGTTGGATTTTTCTTTCTTAGGAGTAAGTGAACCTATTGTTTAATTCATGCAGAACCAGTACAGACTGGCTGCAGGTCATGTACAAGTGGGTCCCTCAGCATCCATACGAATAGTGAAAGTAGGAGAGACTGGCCTTATTGGATGGCATTCGGTTAAATTATTTAGTAAAACCATTTAGACACCACCAACTAGTTTTACTATATAATTTAACCGAATGTCATATCCTCCAATATTGTGTACATTTTTTGGCCACGATTTCGCACCATTTGGTGTCTTCTAACCTATATAAACACGACTTATTCCAATACAACATTTATCCAATTATTTCTAGTACTTTGTTTGAACTTCGAAATTTCTATTACGGTAAAGTTTTAATATAGCAGAGGTTGGGGTGGGGGGGGGGGGGGCGGTCTGCTCCTTCAGGCCGACAATGGCCGACAGTGTTAAATTACGTCTGGACTCTGGACCGATTGTTTTAAAGTCACTATTTTTATTAAAATGAGTGACTTTAAAACAATGTGTATTAAATGTGCTTCCTTCGGAGGTTATTGGAAATTACTATATCACTATATAATATATACATGTATGTATATATATTACATGACAGACAATATAAGTGACTGTAGACAACATTGAACCCAGTCGAAACTCACGGCTGTCCCAGACTGGAGCAAGATATATTATATACAGGTTCATGGTTCACAAGTTATCATTGTGATGTCAAAGCAAGGCAGACCTAATAATGAGTGTGAGATGTTTGGAAACAACTTCACAGAGAAAACAGCAGATGTTAATATATTGCCTGTGACATACCGATTTTTCTAACATTTAATTTCTAACTTCATTATTTCATGACAAGAACACATGACATTTGAACTGTCCCAACTCATGAATAGCGACAACATATACCTTTTTGTGTAAATAAGAAAATATTAACAATTATTATCTTAAAAAATTAAATCGGCAGGTGAAATAGATTTTTTTTAGCTCACCTGAGCGAAGCTCATGTGAGCTATTGTTACCGCAATGTGTCCGTCGTCCGTCGTCGTCCGTCGTCCGTGAACATTTTCAAATGTGTTCTCCTCGGTAACCATTGGGCCTATAGTCACCAAACTTCATGGTCATGGTCCTTAGGTAGGGGGATTACACATTTTTTAAAATGACGTCATTACGTAATCCAAGATGGCCGCCGTCTAAACACAGCACAAATTCTTCAAAAATCTTCTTCTCAAGAACCGCCAAGCGGATTTCGACACAACTTGGTAGGAATGATGGATGTAGAATGCTCTTTCAAAGTTGTTAAAATGGTGACCCCGGGGTCAAAAATGGGCGTGACGCATGGGGTCAAATTGGGGTCAAATTTTATTTTTGACCGAATATGGTCATGTCATATATCAAATTGAAGGTATCAATGAGGCGATCACTCTGTGCATTTTTTGTCGAAATCGGATGGTTATGTCATCGAAGATGGCCGCCGAAATGTCAAAAGGTCGTTCTTTTATTAGAGATTTCAAAATTCTTCTTCACATGAACCGCTTGGTCCATGGTAGCCAAACTTAAAAGTTATGGTCCATGGGTGACGCATTTTCAGATTTGTTAAAATGGAGTCATCGCTAATCCAAGATGGCCGCCATCTAAAAATACCATACATTCTTAAAAAATCTTCTTCTCATGAACCACAAGCCGGATTTCGACGAAACTTGGTAGGAATGATCGATGTACAATGCTCTTTCAAATTTGTGAAAATGGCGACCCCGGGGTTAAAAATGGGCGTGGCCCGTGGGGTCAAATTGGGGTCAAATTTTATTTTTGACCGAATATGGTCATGTTATATATCAAATCGAAGGTATCAATGAGGCGATCACTCTGGTACATTTTTTGTCGAAATCGGATTGTTATGTTATCGAAGATGGCCGCCGAAATGTCAAAAGATTGTTCTTTTATTACAGATTTCAAAATTCTTCTTCACATGAACCGCTTGGCCCATGGTAGCCAAACTTAAAAGTTATGGTCCATGGGTGAAGCCTTTTCGAATTTGTTAAAATGGATGTCATCGCTAATCCAAGATGGCCGCCGTCTAAAAATAGCATAAATTCTTAAAAATCGTCTTCTCATGAACCGCTTGCCGGATTTCGACGAAACTTGGTAGGAATGATTGTTGTACAATGCTCTTTCAAAGTTGTCAAAATGGTGACCCCGGGGTCAAAAATGGGCGTGGTCCGTGGGGTCAAATTGGGGTGAAATATTATTTTTGACCGAATATGCTCATGTCATATATCAAATTGAAGGTATCGATGAGGCGATTGCTCTGGTGCAATATTTGTCAGAATCGGATGATTATGTCATCCATGATGGCCACCAAAAGGTCCATTTATTCAAGATTTGTAACGTCTTTTTCTCAGGAACCACAAGGCCGATGCTGGCCAAACTTCATAGGTAGTTAAGATCCTTGGGTGAAGCATTTTCAGATTTGGTAAAATGAGAGTCCTCGCTTAATCCAAGATGACCGCCATCTAAAAATAGCACAATTTGTTTAAAACACATGAACTCAATGTCACATTCTCCTCTGGTGTTCATGGAGTCAGGTGAGCGAATTAGGGCCATCATGGCCCTCTTGTTTAATAATTTATACTAGAAGATAAACCATGTGTAGAAATAGGAGAGTAAATTCAGAAAGTGTGTATTCTCAGCATGAAGCCAGTTCACAGGCGATTGAACTTTCCTTTCATTGATTTATGGGTAAACTTAATAGTGGACATACATGTCAGCCGAGTTCTGTATACAGCCACTTTAACCCTTAGAACACGGGAAACGTAAATTTTCATCTGGTGTCGATTTATGTTTTGTGTTTTTTCTCAATAAAATCATGGTTTGGCAACACTTTATAATCATTTCCATTGGAAATGATTCTAAAGTGATGTCAAAACATGGTTTTAATGAGAAAAATGGACAATGCAAAATAAACAGCAGACGGCAAATTTGAATTCAGCATTGTAAGGGTTAAATGAGTTTAACCGGCCTGTCAACAGCTAAGGCCATTTTAGGCCGTCTTTAATTATTTAAGTCTATACCTGGTGAGTGTGATCTGGAAAGTCTTGTAGCCGGCGATGAAGGAGGAGAGCTTGGTGAGCGACTGTTTGCCGGAGCCACCCACACCGACCAGCAGGGCGTTGCCGCGTGGGGTGCCGATGATGCGCGAGATCTTCACGAGGTGGATCATGGCGTCCACGAAGAACACAAGGTCCATGCCGAGGCCACGGATACCCTCGTTGTATTGCTGCAGGAACATCTGGAGTCGCTCTTCAAGGGCCTCGAAACTCTCAATCTGAAGATATACAATTTTTGTCCATTTAGGTACCCTCGTTGTATTGCTGAAATTTTCTGTACGGAAGAATATGTTGTGAGAGATGGTTCATTGAAAAATGAACAAAATTGAAAGGAAAGTTTTCAAATTTACCTATGAATGGCTCATAGATAACTATGAATCCCATTTGAAATGGGTTAAAATACTATTATAAATTTTAGTGATGTCATGTTTTTTGTACAGAGTTTATTAAACTAACATTTTGAAATACCGGATTTATTTCCCCGAGACATCTGGAAATCCGATAAAGAAGCGAAATAACATCAAAAAATGACATCAATCACGTCTCGCGAACATCTAGGAGGAAATATTTCCTTCGAGGAAATAAATCCCTCCAGAATCACGGTAAATCACTGGGTAGCATGTAATATACTAATTTATTCATAAAACGAATTTGCATCGTCACAACTCCTAAGCAAAGTTTGATGAATTTGAGGCCAAACTTACTGGTTCATAGATCTTTGGCATGTCGAAGTCGGCATCATCTGGTTCATCCCCATTGGCTTCAGGTGCATCTCTGTAGACAAACAGCAGAGATAGAGAATACGTTCATCAGGCAAGGCTAGGAAACATGTAGGAATTCCTCGGCTTCCCGAGGAATTCCTACACGTTTTCTGGCCTTGCCTATAAATAGGGAATACCAGGCCAGTGTTTTCTGATATTAAATTAAGGTAAGGCTAGGAAACGTATAGGCCAAGGAACTGTTTCTGAGCCAACTCTGGCAATCTTGATATCACTGGTATTCTATATCACGTATTAACATGTTATACAGAGAAATGTAGATGTATAGCATTTTTGTTAAAAGAACCATTAACAAGTTTACATTGTGTTATTACACTTATAAATATCATTTAGTAATGTAATGTGATGTCGTTCCACCACAGAAATCTCCAATTCCACTGGTGTGGGTCATGTTCCCAAAATAACACACAAACAAAACAACCATTAAATAGACCAACAGGCTGGCAACAATATGAACCTCATTTTTTTATCAGCTACAGAAAAAATAACAGAACAAAGGCAAATTGGTATGACGTGACTGTGTTTTGATAAATGTGAGTCATGAAGTCACTAATGTCTCGATAAACAGTAGTTATGCAATATGTCAAGCTTTTCTTGTTTTAGACTTAAAAAGATTATCATTTTTATCGACAAAATATATTTGAACTTTGCAAAAGCTTACATTCACATATCTGAGAAAAACATGCTTTTTTTGGTAAAACATTGTATTTAAATCAACAATATTATGCTGATGGATGTGAAAATAACAAGAAAATGATCGACATTGATTTTGCACTCTTTGACATTTGGTAGAGTATGCATAACAAATCATCATGTCTAGACACACGTTGTTGCCATATACATGTACATGTATTATCAAATTTGGTTAACGGAGATTCTGACGTCATTGCGAAAGGAAAAATCTTTGAAAAATGTTAAAGTATCACATAGAACATACAAAGTCTGCACATTTAACACAGCATCATATCCAGACACATATTGTTGCCAAATATAATCAAAACAGGTAAAATGATGATTGGTTACGGACAACTCGGTGGAAATTCAGACATGGAGAGCAGAATGTCTTGATTAACATTGTAACCAAATATCATGTAGTCATTAACCCTTTCAACATTACAGGCCTGTATAGTGGTATTGGAAAATAGTGTAGATCCAGATGAGCCGGCTCGTGACGAGCCGACTCATCAGGATCTGCACTGTTTGCAAGTAATTTTCACATTTTTGAGAACAATTAAACCCCTCCACCTTCATGAATAGACAAGTCTGAAAATCATTTTGTGACGATTGGATTGGTCCGGAAATTAACATATAAAAATCTATTCCAGTTACTTAGGGGGTGAAAGGGTTAAGAAGTCATTGGAAATATAAAATGTGTTATATGGATTATTGCTAGATCCTGCCTATATCAGTAGATGATTTTCTAAATTACATTTGACAAGCATTACAAACATGTGATATGGCATGTACTCCAGTCATTTGTTAAGTATGTGCTCTGAGAAAAGGCAAAGAATATATTGATTCAGCATCACTGAAATATTCCTCTAAATAAACTTTGAAAAGCAGTTGAACATTGACATTTCTATACTAACTATTTTGTGTTTCCAAATAAAACCAAATGTGTACATGAAATACAGACAGATTTAAGCTACATGCATTGTATAAATAGATCACAAACTAATACAAGATTTTGGAAATGATCTAAGAAAACAAAAGTTACATTTTGAAAATCGGTCTACTATTTCTGAAATTAGAAAAAAATCCCCATGTTAAATCCACATAGACATCTTCACAGAGTGAAGATGTCTATGGGGATTTAACATGTGGAAATTGTTTTTTTTCGCAATAAAACCAATATTGGACAAAATTTCAAGAAATAAAAAGTAGGCTCATTCTTAAATTTTGCTATAAAATAATTTAATATTATCGAAAAAAAATATTTTTTTTCATTATTTACATAGCCGTAGAATTTGGGCAGGTTTCCTGAAACAGACAGGAGTATCTATTTGATGTGAGAGTTTAAGGAACAAGTTAGTAAACTACGTGCACAAAGTCATAGCGAGATGTATAAAAGTATTTATTACACCACATCTGCATGAATATTAAAGTTATTTAGAAAGCATTAAATACCTTGTAACAAATAAAAGCACCAACGTGGTGGTTTGCTAAGTTTTTTGAAAGTGAGATAAGTATGGTCACGTGACAAACTGAATGATCATGTATGGACAACAGTGATATACTCAGCAACAAAAGAAACTGTACAGTTTTTAGAAATTATTTTAGAAACGCTATGTTCATTGGTGTAGCAGAATGGCTAACTATGGTTTGGCTAACCTCTACCAGTGTAGAATTATAGACTGAGTAAGTCTGTGTAAAATGCAGGTGATGCATAGCTCCGAGATATAGAGGATATTCCATCGTACATTTTGAATAGCGGGAAATAATACACGAGTGTGCGTCGGCTTCCGCGTAAGCAACGAGTGAGCGTAGCGAACGAGTTGCTTGCACGGACGCCGACGGACACGAGTGTATTATTTCCGCTATTCAAACATGTACGATGGAATATCCTATTTATTACACTTCCACGGCGGATACATATGCACATTTAGTCTATTTTTGAGATTATAATCAATGAATTGTGACGTACAATAACGTGTTTTCCCGCGTTTTGAAGTTACGTTGTGTGACGTCAAATTTGACGTCATGTAAACTTTTTTAAATCCAAATTACGCAGCTGTTTCTATGAACCAGATATATTTGAGTGCATGTTTGAAATGTGTTCAATCACATGAACATTCTAGATTAGTCGAGACACCTTTCCAAATGTTCAAATAACTTTATTTTGACTGTAATAGAAATTAAACATTTTGCATGGTAGCTCGTGGTTTCCAAGAAAACAAGCTCGCACTTACAGGTGTTCTCCTCACGGTGTATTATTTGTAAGGAGTTGATTACGGGTTTTCTGTCACAGCGAAACTCGTGCAAATAATTTGCAAGAGTGTAATAAATTCAAATAATTAGGTAAAAGTTGATACTTCAACATTTCATGAAACAATTATTGTTTAGCAAAATTATAATATAAGGTTGTTTGGACCTGTGGCATATTCGCATTCACTATTGAAATTGCATATCTTTAATTTTCGCCAGTATTACTCCAGTATAATGTAGTACATATATTATATTACTGCACAGTTTCTTTTGTCGCTCAGTATAGTTACTCTGTAACTGGTGCCTGCTTCATATATTCTACTATCACCTCCCAGTTCCCTCTTGTGTAAGCACAACACAAGTACACGTGGAGTTTATCTGTGGCTCTGACTGGAGAACTGGGGGCGTTTCACTCAACTTCGTACGATTAAATTGTTCGTAAGTGCAAAATTATGATAGTCTGTAAATGTCACATTAATAATGTTTTCTTGTAAACAATTATTGGATTTACATTTATGGAGCATATGCAGCATATTCTCAATAAATGCAAATCCATCACTTGCAATTTTCAGACGATCCTAAATTTGCAGTTACGAACATTTTAGTCGTACAAAGTTTAGTGAAACGGCCCCCTGGGGTGTATGGGATTTGTGACCGGTGCTCTTTATCAAAGAGACCACTCCTGTAGCCTAATGGTGATCTATATCGCTTTTTAGAAGAATGACAAGTCATTGATGGAAAGGCGAAGAGTGCAGGTGCAGTTGCACAGGCTGATCTGGATTTACAATGGTCTCAAAACCCATAAGCCCAGAATCCAGATTTCATAAGAAACCAGGTTTAAAAAATATCATATGAAATCAACACAAATATTATATGATATTTACTGCTTAAGCACATCATCAGGTATCGACATTGTACTGATCAACTAACATTTTACGGTAGCAGTCTCATTTGTATGTTTATTACATTATTGTATTATGATTTTAATTCACCGTGTTATTACGACATTTATGGTCTCTTGGTCTCCAACAGGGTCGAATCCCATATTGCATATGCATGGATGGGGGTGGGGGGTGTGCGTGTGGTAATCACAATATCAGACCTGAATATTCACAAAATATATATTCAGCCTGAAATTAGAATAACCTGATCTGCTGCAGTTAAATTTGAAGTGTGACATCTGTTTTCTGACTGAATGGTGAACAATGCAGATGATGATCAGTCTGTGTGGATGCACATGTTGGCCTTGGTCTACACTGATCGCAAAGACCCCCATTTTTCAGCCACATAAATGGTTGACAATACATCACATACAGAAATAGACAATTGCGAATGTGTCACAAAAGCTCGCTTCAACCTACATTTTTATAACAAATATTTCATACTGGAACAATCATACCTACCCACCATGTAAAAGCCAGATGGCTGAGCTAGGTGTCTTCCAACACAAGATTGACACTGTTTGATAACATGTACCAATGACAATAAACTGTAACACAACACAAAGTGAAAATTGCTTAGCTGGAATGGCATTTTACAATATGACAAGTTTACAATAAATATGAGCCCGGTCATCTACCTTATTGCATCACTAAAATTAATTTCGAAAAAATATAATATTTTCTGTAAAGTGTCGAAAATTATCAATTTTCTATGACAGTTATGGAAATATTGACTGATTTTCAAAAGAAATATCGTCGAAATACGATAATTGTGGTAGAAACAGAGCAGGACCCATGGCTGATGTGTCTTCCAACACAATATTGACACTGTTTGATAACATGTATCAATGACAATAAACTGTAAAACGACACAACGTGAAAATTGCCTAGATTTATGGTAAAGATATTGTGAAAGACATAATATGATGGCCATTCTGGAACAACACCGGTACATCCAATACCTCTTCTTCTTTTTATGTGTGTTCCTCCGTTTCTTTAACATGATAGTTGTAATTCTTTAACAGTAAAAGACAGATGAGGTTAACTAACCCATTCCTTTCGGACATGCGGGTATGAAATTTATTCTCTTCGCTGAATAACACTTGCCTCTATTAAACGCCCATCCAGGACTTCGGAGCCAGCGGTGATTCTAATAGATGCCCGGGTGTCTATTAGAATCTTTACGGTATTTTATTTTTGTTATTTCTCAATGAAAGTATATGTTGTGACCATTCATTTGAACTGTCTCGACGAGATGGTTCAAATGGTGGTCGCGACATACTTGTGAGCGCATAGAAGGAAAATATTTAGGTTTTTCCTCAAACATATGGCGTATCCTCAACATGAAAAGGGTTAATGGACTCGCTCAGCCAGAATTCAAGCATGTTGAATGGTTGTCAGTGACAACGGACTGTCACAGATGGTCTAATACACAAACAAATGGATCTATGGGCGTTCAGACGTTATTGTGGTCACTATATAAAGCTCTTTGCAATCGGGCTTGAATAAAAATAAGTATGCCTGTAGAAAAAATTCAAGTCATTTGACATTTATGTTAAGGCTTGGGTATGTACACAAAAGGAAAATATTGATGATGATAAACATGCATATGCCATTTACAAGGTAAGCCTTGCAGATTTGCAGATGTACATTAAAATGTTAATTCAATACAAACATGAACACTGTTTGTTTGGTATAAAATGAATGCATAATATAAGCACATAATTATGGTGATGATCTGGAATTCATTCCAGATGTTATCACACAGGTGCTCGTCTCACTTTTTCAAAACGGTGTTACAAAACCACATAACAGGGATTTTCATGTCTTGAAGCATGTCTAAAATTTTATTTAATTTTCATTCTCGTGTCCTACTAATGATTTAAATGCATACAAAAACAGCCACAAATGTTCAAATTGAGAAATACATGTATAGGAGAACATAAATAATACAGTATGTTGTATCTTAATTATAGATCAAGGGGAAAATACCCATGATTATTTATTAATACTGTTTAATGGCTTGCCAACAGCTAAGGTCATTTTTGGATAGTTCAATAGGGATGAATCCCACATTTTACCTGGATGGGGGAAACTCCCAAAATCAGAAGTGAATATTGACATAAATAGAGAATACCGTAGTAGGTTAGTGCCGTGAATGGGAAAATATATCTGGCAAGGCTTAGGAGATGGGCGAGGCTCTGCTGAGCACATAGAGAATAGTAGGTTAGTGCCGTGAATGGGAAAATATATCTGGCAAGGCTTAGGAGATGGGCGAGGCTCTGCTGAGCACATAGAGAATAGTAGGTTAGTGCCGTGAATGGGAAAATATATCTGGCAAGGCTTAGGAGATGGGCGAGGCTCTGCTGAGCACATAGAGAATAGTAGGTTAGTGCCGTGAATGGGAAAATATATCTGGCAAGGCTTAGGAGATGGGCGAGGCTCTGCTGAGCACATCCCGTTTCCGTGCCGCGCCGGATATTTTTTCCCATTAACGGCACTAACGTACTATTCTATATATCCCGTCAACACTTACAAATGGCTTTAAAATGCAAAACATAACCCCAGCCACCGCACATATCCATATGCAGTGATTGGGCCGTATTGACAGGATATCAAAAATGTTTCACGCCACATACACACTGTGTTGACGGCATAAAAACATATATTTTAACTCGATCTAGTGCCCGCTCCTCACCACATCCAAGTCACTTAGCCCCACCTGCTAAAAGTAACAGGATTAGTACTATTTTACGACTCTTATACAAGAAAGCCAAAAATGTACCAATTGACCTAACCAGTGATTTCAGGATTCCCACAAGGATGAACCCCATTGCTAGTCTACCCTTCACATGCTCCCAACTTGCCACCTGCATAATTACCCAGGAGAAAAGAAAAATGTGAAATTGAGGTTCTTTCCTTCCTCCCAGCTTCAGTTCAGGCACTGAATGTTCTGCATGGTCATCATGTCCTTGGTTTAACCCTTACACCGATATCTTCAGTTTTTGTTGTCTGTTGTTTATTTTCTATTTTCCATTTTTATCATCAAAAACATGCTTTGAGAGCACTTCAGAATAATTTGAAACATGCTTTGACATCACTGAAGTGCTGTCAAACCATGTTTTTATCGAGAAATAAGGCAAGATATAAAAGCAACAGCAGACGGCAATTGTTGTGTGTAGCGGTCTAAGGGCTAAACAGTATTTTCATTAGCACATATGCCTGTATATAGCTCTTTCCTCGCTTGACGTGCCCTTCTTCCTATAATTCAGCCGAGGTACAATGTAGGTAGATTCATATAAATTTAACAAGAAATGGCATCGTTAAACAAAGCTTATCCCCTCACTGGCAGCCTTGATAATAATAAAAAAACAAACACAAGTCCTCAGTGACCTTGACCTTGGGCGGTCGAACGTGGGTCGTATGCAAAACAAAGCACCATCCCTAGACACATATTGTGGCCAAATATTATAATAATCAATAAAGTGGTTCCTGAGTTATTGAAAAATGAAAGGTGTTACTAATGTACGTCTGTACCACATGTGATCTGAAGGTACATGCCCACTCAGTAGGTTATTATAGGGAGACAGACAGTTTTGTATATTCTGTAGATATGACATTTTCTGGCAAAACAAACATTCATTCACCATTACCCCACATATTGATTGGCATTATGATTCCCACATTGATATCAGGGTTGATACCGTGTTTAACGAACATTACTATTTACTCTCTATATTTATGTTATGTTTTGGTGTGCAATGATCATCCATTATAATCCGTCGAAAAATGTTTTTCAGGTGACGCATTTAAGTACTATACATAATTAAAACTAGATTGGTCAGTAAGCGAGACTTACGGAATACCCCCCGCGTGGGCCCAGGTACCCCTAAATATGTAAAAAGTTTCCAAGTGGGTGGGCTTGTGACCTTGACTCTGGGCTTAGCGGGGGCAGCACGAACGTGAATTTGTCACATGGTGGTATAGGTCCATTGGAGCAATGCGTATGTGAAATGTGAAGCAGATCCGAGCAAGGAAATAGAAGTTATAACCAATTTCTCTGATGTTAAGTTTTGTAAAGAGACTAAGTATGTGACATTGACCTCTAGATCAGCGGGGATTTGTCACAGCATGATAGTAGAGCCTTAGAGGAATGCATGCATGAAATATTAAGAATGTTCGATGAAAGAAATAGAAGTTATAACATATTTCTCTGATGTTAAATTTTGTAAGTATGTCACCTTGACCTTGGGATCAGCGGGGGTTGGACGGTCATAGATTTGTCACAGCATGATAGTACAACCTTAGAGGAATGCACGAGTGAAATATTTCAATGAAGGAAATAGAAGTTATAACATATTTCTCTGACATTAAGTTTTGTAAAGAGACTAAGTATTTGACCTTGACCTTGGGATCAGCGGGGGTTGGACGATCGTGTATTTGGCGCAAAATGGTAGTAGAGCCTTACAGGAATGCATGTGTGAAATATTAATCATTTTAGATGAAGGAAATAGAAGTTATAACAATATTTCTCTGATGTTAAGTTTTGTAAAGAGACAAAGTATTTGACCTTGACCTTTGTCCCCCCCCCCCACAATTATACATTTATTTAATTCCTATAAACAATGATAAAGAACATTTTTGTGAGTACTGAGTTGGGCATACCTTAAGAGAAGACTCTTGTTTTGTTATCCTTTTCCCCCCGGGTACATTCTTCCCACACTTAAAGGTACATGCCCACGCAGCAGGTTACTCTGTACTATTACTTTTCATTTTCTGTCATGCCTTATATGAGCCATTTGGCTACCCATTAACGAGTTATTTTTAATTACGGCGCGTGTTAATTGGTGTTAAATCGCATTTTATATGCCGCAACCAGAAAGGGTATTTTCCGACCTCGTACTATTTTTACCAACACGCGTCACGTGACACGGTCAATCATATCACATATTTGACATGCGCAGTGAAGTATCGGAAGTTGAGAACAAAAATCTCTGTTCGAGTTCAAATCTAAATCTCCACGTAACTCTTTCCATTTGGAGATCTGGGGGCCGTTTCACTAAACTTCTTACGACTAAGATGTTCGTAAGTGCAAAAGTATGATAGTCTGTAATTTTCACATTGACAATGTTTTGTTGTAAACAATTATTGGATTTACATTTATTGAGCATAGGCTGCATATGCAGCCTATTCTCAATAAATGTAAACCCATCAATTGAAATTTCCAGCCGATTCTAAATTTTCACTTACGAACATTTTAGTCGTACGAAGTTTAGTGAAACGGGGCCCTGCTGGGGGCCGTTTCACTAAACGTCGTACGACTAAAATGTTAGTCAGTGAAAATTATGATAGTCTGTACATTTCACATTAACAATGTTTTCTTGTAAACAAGTATTGGATTTACATTTAGTGAGCATAGGCTGCACATGCAGCCTATGCTCAATACATGTAAATCCATCAATTGAACTTTCCAGACGATCCTAAATTTGCACTTACGAACATTTTAGTCTTACAAAGTTTAGTGAAACGGCCCCTAGGGGCCCGTTTCACTAAACTTCGTACGACTAAAATGTTCGTGAGCGCAAATTTAGGATCGTCTGTAAATTTCAATTGATGGATTTACATTTATTGAGCATTGGCTGCATATGCAGCCTATGCTCAATAAATGTAAATCCAATAATTGTTTACAAGAAAACATTGTTAATGTGCTATTTACAGACTATCATAATTTTGCACTTACGAACATTTTAGTCTTACGAAGTTTAGTGAAACGGCCCCCTGAGGTCGCCAATAGTAACCACCCTCTCTCTCTCTGTACTGCCTGTCCCTCAGACATTTCGCCGACGCCGTTTCATACAATTTCCGTCCTGGACGTTTCGACATGTTGATATTCTTGTTTACATATTGGGAAGCCTACTGGCGCGCGTAGTATACTGCGCATGCGCACCGCAAGCCGTGATGTGAAAGTCGTCGTCCCCGCACATTATCAAAATAGACTGTTACCGCCGCGCGTCGCTAACAGTAAATTGATAATTAATAAATGATTATATTTGTATAGCGGGCACTCGTAATTTTTAGAACTGGTGGAATAGTGACATAGTTATACACTTATTTAATTCCTATAAAGAACATTGTGTGTCTACTGCGTGGGCATTTACCTTTAAGGACCAAGCTGACACATGCATCCATGGCAATACAAATATTTCAATAAAGTACCGTACTCTCATGCTTGTTTGTAATCGTTGTAAACTTAACAAATTCGTTCTGTACAATTTGTATTTTAACATTAATAAAGTTTTTTGTTTTTATGTTTGTATGTAACTAACATGCGATCTATGGGTGTCGCTATCAGACCGAAGAAAAATTCAAAAATTAGTGTTAATATTCAAAGAAAAGGCAGGTAAACTTCCAACCTATCTACACGAGCTATTCCCACAACTCGTCGGAGAAAATAATCCATATGAATTGCGTAATAGGAACAATTTTATTACATTAGCCAGGCGAACAGAAATCTTTTATACCATCTTCATTAGCATTATGGAACGAGTTAGATGACCAAATTAAGAATTCCCCCTCCTTAGCAACATTTAAAGCCAAACTAAAACAGCTGTTCAAACCGACAATTGTTCCAGCATACTACCTGATAGGTGAAAGAACACAATCAGTTTATCACGCCCGCATAAGAAATCAATGTAGCAATTTAAATTCAGATCTATTTATAAATCATCTACGAGAATCTCCATTATGTCACTGCACACAAGACGTTGAAAATGCCGAGCACTACTTTTTCAAATGCACATCATTCAACCAACAACGCCAGCAAATGTTTACAGCAACCCGTCAACACAACCCCTTGTCAATAGATACTATACTGTTTGGAGACGAGTCAAAAGAATATGAATCTAATGCTACCATTTTCAAAGAAGTTTAGCGCTACATAAAACTCACTCGTCGTTTTAATAATTTTAATAATGAGTAGACTCACTAACATGTTCCTGTTTTATAGGGAAAATAATCAACTTACATGGTGGCCCGATTTTTGGATGTCAAGCGGTCTGAATTCACTGGAGAGTGCAACACGAATATATATGCATGCTTGTTTTGTTGTTTTTTTTTCGTTTATTTTTCGTACATGTTTTTTGCTCTATATATCATTACATTATACCGTATATTTCACCGCCATTATACCACATGTTTAATACTTGTAATAAGCATTTGGGAAGGGCTGTAGCTAACGTTGTAAAAACTTGTAGCCCAACCCGTTTGCTCTCTTTACCAGAAATTTGTTTATTGTACAATTGTTGTAAATTGTAAAAAAAAAAGAGCAATAAAATATGTTTAAACTAAACATGCGATCTAGCAAACTAAACCTCACACCCGTTACCCAGTACAACGGTTACATGTGCTGTACTATACCTCATGAAGTCGCCAAAATACGCGACCGCCTCGACATGCGGCACATGTCGTTCCTTATTAAGGTCCTCCTCACAAACACGGACAATGGTATTGTAAAACCAGGCATAGTCGTCCATGGAGACAAACCTGTGGTGTTAGTTACGTTAGACACTGTGGGGCCGGTAAACAAAGCCGTGATGTTAATGGTTTCACTAAAACTTTCGTAGGCGCAAATTTAGGATCGTCTGGAAATTTCAATTGATGGATTTACATTTATTGAGCATAGGCTGCATATGCAGCCTATGCTAAATAAATGTAAATACAATAATTGTTTACAGGAAAACATTGTTAATGTGATATTTACAGACTATCATCAGTTTGCACTTACAAACATTTTAGTCGTACAAAATTTAGTAAAACGGCCCCCAGGGCCTCTCTGGGATCGGCAGCACACACATCTAGATTTAGCAGCACATGGACACAATCAATCATCACAGCGAGATACTATATTTAAGACTGGAATTACTGCGCTGGCGTTGTTTGCATCACATTTCTTTGCTGATATTGATTTCAAGGAAATGTAATATTGTTCGTAAATCAAGTCGGATGTTGACACAAAATTCAGAGCTGATACCTCACTGGTATTGCTGTATGATGTGCTGCTAATCTAGAACTCTCTACATAAGCTGAGGTTAAACAGAACTTGAGAAGGAGGGGGTGTTAAGCTACGGGAAGTGAAAATAAAGCAATACAGGTAGCTAGTGGGTTAGTCGAAGGTAATACTAAACACAAAATGCAATACATCATTGTTACACCAACATTTTGTTTATGTTAGATCATTGCCAACACATTCACCAATAATTGGAATGGACTATTCTATGATCATTCAAAGACTGCTTAGTTTTTAAATATTTTGAACAAACAACATACAAACTAGGCACACCATGATGAGATGGCTCTTTATGAGCCAGCTCATCTACCTCTAGACCGTTTGCAAGCATTAATTAGGCTTGCAGTTCATGGTTTGTAATTGTGAGAATGAAGATTCGAAACCGGATTTCCAAATTCTAGCAAAATATGAATATTTTGGCATATTTATAGTTCAATATAAAGCTGAAGAAACAATGTACAATGAAGTGCCGATAAAATGTATTGCATTTCGAACATAATATCTAGATATACATATAGGATCACTGCCTGTAAAAAAGAAATAGATGTTAGATTATAGTAGTATTAACGATAGATAATACAAGACCACATGTGACAGAAAAAAACATGGCCAGATATAGTTTCTTCTAGTATTACTGCCGTATTCGGACACAATTTGCTTTGGGAAATCCCAAAACAAATTGTATCCAAATACTTTGGTATTGTGATTAACCCAGTACTGCCATACTAACCCTAACTATTGACATGCTCACTGTTGTGGGGAAATCATATAATTATGTTTATGTGTTTCCCAAAATAAAATGTGTCTGAATATTTAGGGTTATCACGGTATACATATACAAGAAGACTGCCATGCATTTTTTTTCATCATATGTGGACTGGATAAACACAATAAAGGCTACAGTCTAGGTGAGGGAAACTGAAATAAACAAAATCCTTGTGATTCCTCTAAGAACATGAGAACATGTGACAATTACAGCACAGCATTCTTGATGATCAGACTGTATTCACACTATGCCAGAACATTTATGAAGACATTTTAATATCTAGCCGTGCAAGTTTACCATTACAATACTACAGAGACCTGCAGGGAACATGGATTTTTTTTATTAATTCGTTCCCACGAAATAACAATTTGTTCCCTAAATTCAACATTCGTTCCCTCGAATTAACAATTTGTTCCCTCGAAATAACAATTCGTTCCCACGATATAACAATTCGTTCCCACGAAATAACAATTCGTTCCCACAGGAACGAATTATTAATTCGTGGGAATGAATTGCTATATCGTGGGGAATTGCTAAATTGAAGGAACGAATTGTCATTTCGTGGGAACGAATAGTTAATTCGAGGGAACGAATTGTTATATCGTGGGAACGAATTGTTATATCGTGGGAATGAATTGTTAATTCGAGGGAACAAATTGTTATATTGTGGGAACGAATTGTTAAATTGAGGGAACAAATTGTTATTTTCTGGGAATTAATTAATAAAAAAAAAAATCATGTCCCGTACGGGGGGGGGGGGGGGGGCTCCATAGAATTAAATGCTGCAGCCTGTTGTTTTTTTGTTCCAATACAACCATATATTGTCAGAATCATCTCTAATTAAATATACAGGGAGACAAAAGATAAAATATAAAAAATTTGTGTCTCCCATTTTTGAACTATTTATAATCCACAAGTTTCCCAGTTAAACAAATGGTTATTCTGAGAGAAAAAATGATTAGTTTGCTTGAGAAACGTCTGATCAAGAATGCTGGAATCATCCATTGCCTCAATGAAATCACGAACAAATAAATCTACAAAGTGTATAAAATAATACAATAACAAGAGTGTCGTAAGTCACAAAATACGAAGATGCAGAAATGTGAAGCTGTCACCAAGGCAAGACACATTAATGAGAATTTTAAACTCTATAGCATTATTTCTTCATCTCGTTGGGCTAAGCATGTATACTAATTTAGGCAGAGATATGCAAAGTAGTCTTAGTAGAAATGATATAGAATTAGATACAAAAATGTAGAAATGAACGGTTTCGGAGGAGTTGTGTACACAAACTCATTACCCTATATAGAATTGTATAGAACAATGTAGAAAAAATTGCTAAGTTAAAAAGGTGATATTTGTGTTAAAAAATATTTTTCACCATAAAAACACCAAGGTGCACATCTTCAATATGTGTAGAAGACGTGTGTATAGTTTCAGAACGATTGACTGAACGGTTTCGGAGGAGTTGTGTACACGAACTATGCATTTTTTCTGTCAGCCGCCCGCCCGCCCGCCCCGCGGTCAAACATAATACGTACCGTTTTTTAAAAACGGTCGTATAAAAAGATTAAACGTTAACGCTTACTACGCTGAATTAAATTTTGTCGTCTGCTGGAAATGTTTTATTTTCAATATTTCTCGATAAAAACCTGTTTTGACAGAGCATGAGTATTGTCTCCACTGGAAACGATTCTCATGTGCTGCCAAAACAGGTTTTTTGTCAAGAATTTAGACGAAAATTAAAAACAGCAGACGACAATTTTTGTCTCCCGCGTAGTGAGGGTCAATGCAACAGAAAGAAAAGGGGTCAGTAAATGGGGACCGAGTATTATGCAGTACAGGAATAGCTGGAGTTAGTATAAAGCAGGATTGGCAGCGTCGTTGGCATTTGTTACCTGAAGAAGTCAACAAAGTAATGTGTGTCGTTGACGTACGACACATACATCTAGCCGAGCTCTTCTCCAATCACGCGACCCATCGTTTGTGTAAACCATTTTAGATCGTCATTAATGGTAAACATAAAATTGAAAAGAATTTAACTTCCCAGCAACACGAAATCTGATTCAGACAGGATCTCGGTTTCGAGTCTCACTCAAAGTCAATTGGTATGCAGAGCGTATTTGCCAAAAACCCAATTGAAATCAGAAGTAGCGAGTACCAAAAGGCAATATCAATTTTGTGGCACCTTTATCATGCTGCAGAAAACAATAAACAAACCACAAATATAGCACATTTTTTCTTATTTTCCATGAAAACACATCTTGGTATTTCATTAGAATTGTCTCCAGGGAGACAATTCTAATGAAATGCCAAGACATATTTTCGTTTTGAAGCAAAGTATTCAATAATTGCTGTCTGTTGATGTGTAAACACTAGTGTGATTTTATTTTACCCAATTAAAATTTTGAAATACCCAATTGCTTCAGAAATGATGGAGTGAAAATACTCAATTACTAATTCCTTATCTGGAGCCGTGGGTATGGAAGTATTATGAAAATAGTTACGCCGGAATTACAGTGGAACATCTCTAAACCAAACACCCTGGGGACACTGCTTCAGGCTGATCTGGATCTACACCGGTCGCAAAACCCATAAGCCCAATTTCTCCAGTTGTAAAGAAGTCACAAAAAGGAAAAAATTGGATAGTTATAGACAGCCGGCACTCACAAAGCTGAAAGAAACACAACATATTAATGTACAAGTTTTTTGAGCCGAGCCGCTGGCTGGCAAAAGGGACCTTCAGAAAATTGCAGCAATTTCTGTATTTGATTAGCTTGAACAAAATACACGGTATAAATGGAAGGAATGCTAGTTCAGTGATTGAATGGTGAACAGTCCGAACCCTGTAGCCGATTTCATCAAAATTGCAAAGTATACGTATCAAGTAAAGTATACTTTGAGGGAGTAATAATTTATTTTTCCCGAAATGCATTATTTCATATAGAACTAACGACTGCATATATTTGATGATTGAAATATGCAGACTTACTATACTGAATTTATTACTGGCTGTGATAATGTAATCAATTCAATATAATAAAAAATAATAACTTTATCCTTAAATTGAACATTTATCCCTCAAAGTATACATTGCCATGATGGTGAAATAGGCTACTGATCAGAATGCTCGGATGTGTAGGCTTAACTGGATCTATGTAGGACACAACAAATATGAGGCCTATTTTTTCAGCCGGGGTCCATATATTTATTTTGGTAACAAGAATGATACTTTAGTAATGAACAGCATAGGCCATGATCAGACTGTGCAAATGCACAGGCTGATCTGGGTCTATGCTGGTTGCAGATTTAGCCGAATTCCATTTTCGGGTTCCCTTCTTGTATAAGGATCAGGGTGGTCATCCCACGTGACCTTTAGAATAAGGTACACACCGAATTTGGAAGAAAATCGCTTGATTCGACAATAGAAAATGTCAATTTCTCAGCTTGTACGCAACCGACTTTGATGAAATAAAGCGCACCGTACCCGTTAATGTGAGTAGTTTTCCCGGTTGTAACCCGCATTACACTAAACATTCTAGTTTTCCCGAACATTCGGGAACTTTGTTTCCCCGTGTCTGAAAAGCGTGGATAAGGTTCCCAAAAATAAAGTTCCTGAATGTTTGGAAAAACTATACTATTTAGCATAATGCGGATTACAACCAGGAGACATTTTCTTTCCTCGAATCGAGCAATTTTATACCAAATTCGGTGTGTACCTTATTCAAAAAGTCATGCGGGATGTCCACCCTGATGATGATGGTTTCTTGGGATTGCAAGCCACAAATGGTGTCAATGAGTGCTCATCTATTTGAACTACAGTGGAACATAACCAAACAGGACACCCTGGGAAGTACCTGGGAAGTACCCAAGGTGTCCGGTTTGGAAAGTTTCCACTGTAATCAGTTAATAGTGAATAAATAATCTTCACAAAACAATACAAATATTCTGAGAATGCACTTTGAGGTTTAAAATCGATGGTGTAATTACAAAACTTTGATTAAAAGAAAATTACACATACTATTTTAATCAAACTTGATGTAATGTATGCATGTCCCATCGCTGAAAACTAATGCCAATTTGCAAAGATCAACTAAGAAACACAACAAGTCTGTTCTATTCTAGGTACTGGTACAAACAACCATATTGAATCACATATATATTCCTTCATGCTATATTCAAAATTCAGCAGTTTTAATCACCGTGGCAGACAAATTTCATGTACATGCTCAGAATATTATACATGTATAATGAAGTACAGGGTTATTTTGATTGAAACCAAAGAACACAATAACACTCAACATGTGTAACTCAATCTTACTATATTTTAGAGTCATCTGTCTCAGATATGTTTGCTGTTACATGAATAATATGTGTTGTTTTCAGAGAAACGTTCGTTTAATTTAATCCAGGAGCCCGTTTCACAAAACTTCGTACAACTAAAATGTTTGAAAGTGCAAATTTAGGATCGTCTGGAAATTTCGAGTGATGGATTTACATTTATTGAGCATAGGCTGCATATGCAGCCTATGCTCAATAAATGTAAATCCAATAATTGTTTACGAGAAATCATTGTTTTGCACATACAAACATTTTAGTTGTACAAAGGTTAGTGAAACGCCTCCCAGAAATTCATAACTGTTTTATCCAAAAATCATCTCACAATACATTTTAGATGCAAGAAATCATATGCTGCTGGTGACATCGTCACATTATTGATAACAGCGTTTCCCGACATTAAAAACGCAGTAAATTCATATTTGACGAAAAATTATTATTTTACATAGACAATATGTCCATGTGAAATGAAATTAATGAATACAGGGGTCATACCAATTATCCTGACAATCAGTTTATCGGAAAAATGAAAATACCTGTTCATTAAGCGCATTCTTTTGATCCTATTTTGCAACGAATGCATTTGAGTCACGCATGTGCATGCTGTTTCCATGCCAGTGTGAAGAATATGTCGGCATGGTAAATATTTTAGTAAAATTTGCTGAACACACTCCCAACTCTCTCCACAATTTGATTACAACGACAAAAGTCATGCGGGGGCTCAATCGAGTGCACCCAATTACGTCATTGTTCCATAAATACAATACATTCTATAAATACGGTGTTGTCCAAGAAACGAAGGGCAACTGATTTTTCTGCAGAAATACAATGCTGTTTACACTGGTTTACAGGCGATACAATTATGATTTCAACATGAGAATAGAAGTTATAAGACGACTAGTCTATACGTTTGTCCGGATAACTGATTGTCGATGTTAATTTTGGGGCAATCTTACCACTGATGATCTGACCCAATTTTAAGTGAGAAAGATGGCATATTTTGCTAAATAGTTTACATGCATTGAGACAGCAAGAACCGAGCATTGTTCTGTGAAAATAGTATGCCCATAGCTGCTATTTTAAGAAACATATCGTAAATAAACGGCCATTTGTGTCCGATAATCTGGAGGATCCCTGTACAGTTCTAGTCGCCACAGTAAAAAAAAAAGAACATCAATTGTTCATTGTTTCAACCAGTGTATGATCGATTTATTATTCTCCGAGAAACTCAGACAATCCCCCTCTAAAATTGGTCAAGATTTTAACCCTTTTTTTACGTGGAAATATCTGATTATTTCCTTATTTCTCACCCAAAGTGTATGTTGTTACCACTCAGTTGAACCGTCTCGCAACATATACATTTGATGAGAAATAAGAATTTTTTATAAATTCTGAATTTTATAAACGTTGACAATCATGTGTATCTCATTTGCAATTGAGAATCCACGCCCCCTCTAGACATAAATCCTGGATTTGTGGTTGGATAACTGGATTTATAGAAAACACAAATTGCAAGTAACAGTTAACAGTAAATACAATAACAATAAAGTGATAACAGTTAAAACCTAGATGGTCACTAAAACCGACAAATGCTCCCCGATGACGCCTGGATTGAAATTCAAAGTCCTTGACCCTGGGTATTGGTGTAGTATGCTTATTAATCACAATACATGGTGATCAATGTGTATATGATGTTTCAAGTTGATATCTTAAGCGGTCACAGAGATATAGAAATTTAAAAAACTTTAATGTGAGCTTTAAAAAAATGTTCTACGTCATTTGACATTGTGCTCCTGGGAAGCATGGGTAGGGTATACAATGAAAATATGGATGGTGATAAATGTGTATATGAAGTTTCAAGTTGATATCCCAAGCAGTCACAGAGATATAGCAATTTTAAAAACTTTAACGTAAGCTTTAAAAATGTAATTCTAAGTTATTTGACCTTGGGCCCATGGGCAGTATGGGTAGGGTATACAATGAAAATATGGATGGTGATAAATGTGTATATGAAGTTTCAAGTTGATATCGCAAGCGGTCACAGAGATGTAACAATTTGCAAAACTTTAACATAAAACTTTAACAAAAAGTTTAGTCATTTGACCTTGACCTTGTAGTCCTGGGCAGCATGGGTAGGGTATACAATGAAAATATGGATGGTAATCAATGTGTATATGAAGTTTCAAGTTGATATCCCATGCAGTCACAGAGATATAGCAATTTGAAAAACGTTAACGTAAAACTCGGACGAGGACGGCGGACGCCAGACAAAGCGGTAACTATAGGCTCCCCCGAAATAAATTGTTTATAGGAGCATAATTAACAACATTAACCATTAAAAATATATATCTTGTCAAAATACTAGTTAACAAAACATACCAATGGTAGAATAACAATTTTATCCCATGCCCCTAGAAATATCGCAATACATATTTGCTTTACAAAAGATAATGTATTTGGTAGAAATGTGGTAATGAACACATGTGGCTGTGACTGGAGAAATGGGGCTTATAGGTGACCAGTGTAGCCCCAGATCAGCTTACACATCCACACAGTCTGATCAGGCTCTACAGCGTTTGCCATTCAGTACGTAAGTCACCTATCATGCTTCTAACAAACAGTAATCCATATTAGACTGCAGGAAAATGCTAGTAGATCTGGATCTAGATTGACCAAAAATTCCATAAGCCCCATTTATCTGTCACAGCCACATAATTATTACTGTTTGAATGATAACTTAATAGATATCCTGTATGAGTATTAAACCTTACAATACTGCAATACATTTTGTCGTCTGCTGTTTGCTTTCTACTTTCCAATTTTCTCATCAAAAACAAATTTGACAGAACTTTAGAATCATTTCTAATGGAAATGATTCTAAAGTGCTGTCAAAGTATGTTTTATTAAGAAAAAAGACAAAATATAAAACAGCAGCAGACGACAATTTTCGTTGACCACAATCTAAGGGTAAATGATTGCAGAATCCAACAGCATGACACACTATGAGCGACGTCAGCGCCACCTACCTGTCGGCGATGACGCGACAACACTCGTGTTTCCACAGCTGCAGCATGACCTTTTCGGTGTTGACGACACTCGCCAACGTGTTGATCATTCCCTGCCAGATACGCGACAAGTCGCGCAGGTTGAAAATGTAGTGGAACTTTGCTGGTGTCGGCAGCATTTTTATCTGAAACAACGAATCGTTCAATGTGGTACATTATTTCATGTAATTTGGTCAATTATTGATTTTGTTACGATAAAACAATATTTTTAAAACATATTTATTTTAATTTCGGAAATAAAGGACCAATTTTCAAAATAGAAATTTTGTTTTCTTAGATCATTTCAAAGCTATCTAGCAAGGTTTCCGAATAAATCTCCAAATGTTTTTGTTTTTTCGACTCCTTCTCCTCTACGTCCTTTTCCCCCATGTTAAATTCCCATAGAGAAATCGTGTTTTTTCGTATTAAAATCAATATTTTACCAACTTTCTTTCTTAAATTTAATATTATTGAAACAAATATTGTATCTGCATTGTGTATACATCATACAACTTATAGGTGTAAGTGTCAGCTACCTTGGTGAGCTGCCAGAGACGGCGAGTGATGGGCACAAGCTGGTTAGTCAGCTCCCGGATATCCACCTTGAATCCCCGCTCCGCACAGAAATGGCCGCAGCCGATCACACGGAATATCTTGTCGATGGACATGTTGGACGGCAGTGTGCAGTTGAAGATGACGAACTGCCTCTTGAGACGTTGTGGGATGTCGTTACGTCCACCCCCAGGGTGAATCATGGCCGCCAACACCTGGAAATAGATACACAAAC
Organism: Conchocele bisecta; assembly: GCA_029237695.1. NCBI lineage: Eukaryota > Metazoa > Mollusca > Bivalvia > Lucinida > Thyasiridae > Conchocele > Conchocele bisecta. The sequence continues at coordinate 89,614,545 of CM055265.1, read as the reverse complement.
CACGTGATATTTTAAATCAAAAGGCGTGATTTCATTGCACCCAAATATAATTTAGATAAGATTTAGATAAAGTAAGCTCCTCATTAAAGATATAAAGCCATGTTATTTTGTATCTAAGCAGGTGTGTGATATCTCATGAAAAATATTTACAGAAACTGATATTTTCTGTAAATGAGATCTGCCCTGTTCACCTTCCGTCAATGAACTAGACAGTATGCTTTGTAAGACATGGATATGCAAACTTGACTGTAAAAAATGGCTCAGTGTTTCAGCGATTTTGTGACGGTAAAAAAAGTTCCAGGTCGTGATAATGGTGGCGCGAGTGTGTGACAAATGTTCAGCTGATTCAAGTGTCTAAGTATTGAAGCACTCCTTCGCATAATATTGACGATATTAAACGTTGGAGAAACTCTGACAAACTTTTTGATGTAACAAAATAGCTAAGTGTTTCAGCGACATTTTGAAGGTGACAAAGATCAAGGTTGTGTTAATGGTGGTGCGAAAGTGTGACAAATGTTCAGGTGATTCAAGTATCCAAGTAGTGAAGCAATCTTTCACCACGTAATATTACATCTTGGAGAAACTCTTACAAACATTTTGACGTAAATGTATATGGATGGACGGACGTACAGGAATCTCAAGAGCAACACAATATGCACCCCTTGCTATCGCATAGGGTGCATAAATACCCGTTATGCTTCGAACAAGCAATACAGGTCGTTATCAGATTGCAGGAGTGTGCTATTTGATCAGGAGCTACACTGGTAACAAAACCCATAAACCCCATGTCTCCAGTCACAGCCACAAATAGACCATGCCTTGATTTCAAAATAAACATTTAACTTTCTCATGGCAACATGCCTCGAAAAGTTAAATGTTGATGTCTCAATCGGAGCGAGGTCTAGAAATTAGACAAGCAATGTGATTTTGAACCTCAGAAGATGTGCGATATCTCATGAAAGTTGAAAGTTGACGAAATTTCATATAAATATTTTTCATGAAAAGTCTCACATCTTCTTAGGTACAAAATCACATGGCTTGTCTCATATGTCACTGGAGAAATATGGTGTATGTAACACCCCTCGACATATTGATGTGTCGATGGGAGTGTGGTCTATATATTACTCGGTGTGTACCTGCATGTCGACGATGTTGATGAAGTCGCCAGGCTTCTCCAGGTTGTAGAAGCCGTTGTTCTCTATGAGCTGTCTCACAATCTCGTTGCCGATCTGATCTCCCCACTCGTTGATCACGGGCATGTTGACGTCATCAATAAACACCGTCATCTTCTTGCCGGCCGGCGGGCCGTACGTTGTGCCCACGCGCTTGTCCACGTAACTCTCAATGGTGCGCTGTTAGGGGAAAGTCATAGGTTAGACATGCAAACCTTTCCAAATTGGAGATCCTCAAAACCTTGCAGGGTGTCCAGTTTAAAGGATGATAAGTAAGCTGTCAAACCATAAAATTTGTACATAGTAGTTTAGTCATGTTAAATGATGTCATTCATGCATCTCTCATTGCTAAAAGGTAAATTACATTTTGATAAAATGTATTCAGCAAGAAGATCATAGAATATACATGTAATTTATTCAGCAATAATATCAGAGAATATACATGTAATTTATTCAGCAAGAAGATCAGAGAATATACATGTAATTTATTCAGCAAGAATATCAGAGAATATACATGTAATTTATTCAGCAAGAAGATCAGAGAATAAACATGTAATTTATACAGCAAGAAGATCAGAGAATATACATGTAATTATTCAGCAAGAAGATCAGAGAATATACATGTAATTTATTCAGCAAGAAGATCAGAGAATATACATGTAATTTATTCAGCAAGAAGATCAGAGAATATACATGTAATTTATACAGCAAGAAGATCAGAGAATATAACATGTATTATTCAGCAAGGAAGAATCAGAGAATTATACATGTAATTTACTCAGCAAGAAGTCACGAGAATATACATGTTTAATTTACTCAAGCAAAGAAGATCAGCGAAGTATACCTGTAAATTATACAGGAAGAAGATCAGAGGAATATCCATGTAAATTTTATACCAGCAAGAAGATCCAGAAGAATATACATGCAATTTAATTTCAGAGCAGATCGGAGAAGATACTTGTAATTTAATTTCAGCAAGAAGGATTCATGGATATGACAATGTTATTTATGCGCAAGAAGAATCAGAGAATATACATGTAATTTATTCAGGAAAAGAAGATCAGAGAATCTTTACATTTGCAATTTATTCCGCAAGAAGATCAGAGACTTAACATGTAATTTAATTCAGGAAGAAGATCAGAGAACATAATGTAATTATTCAGCAAGAAGATCAGATAATTATTACATGTAATTTATTCAGCAGAAGATCAGAAGAATATACAATGTTACTTTATTCAGCAAGAATGATCAGCGAATTACAGGTAATTCATAGAGAAGATCAGAGAATATACATGTAATTTATTCAGGAAGAAGATCAGAGAACATACATGTAATTTATTCAGCAAGAAGATCAGATAATATACATGTAATTTATTCAGCAAGAAGATCAGAGAATATACATGTACTTTATTCAGCAAGAAGATCAGCGAATATACATGTAATTCATAGAATATACATGTATCTGTATTGGGAGACTCACAATACAATATGACAATATCCTTCCATCACCAAAACGACCATATCCTGATCTGACTTGTGACATCCTTAACACACCAATCGGCCTGCATGAAACAACTGATGCCAATAAAGATGGATTCGTAGTTAAGAAATGTGAAACATCCTATCCATCAGCTCCACAGAAAGAAATCACCAATATGTTGGCCTACTGTCTGTTCCACGTTTTTCTGCCAACAGACTTTTGGCTATTAAAGACATTAAATCTAAAAAATATTTGAATGTAAGTGCTTTTTCACAAATAACAAAAAAATCACCCTCCCCCAAAAACCTCTATGTTTAGCCCCCATGGCCATGTTAAATTCCCATAGGAAAATCATTTTTGGCAATAAAATCAATATTTGATGGAATTTCATCAAATAAAAATATTTGGGGAGAGTGACTTTTTTGTTATTGTTGAAAAAATACTTACGGTACTTTTAATATCTTTTTGATTTAATGTGTTTAATAGCCAAACGTGGAACAGACAGTAGTTACGACTCCCGGAAAGGGTAGCTTCACTATTATCAGGGGTGATGTGAACCCCTGTATGGAAACATCCCACCTCACATTGCCACCCAAATATTGGCAAGATTAGCTGAGTAGCATATTTCACCAATATTGCAAAGAATACTTTTCTAGCAAAGTACACTATGAGGGAGAAATTTTCAATTTAAGGATAAATTTATTAATTTTTATTATACTGAATTTTGGCTGTGATAATGTAATAAATTCAGTATAATAATTCTGCATACTTTTAATCATCAAATATATGCAGTCGTTAGTTCTATATGAAATAATGAATTTTGGGAAAAATAAATGATTACTACCTCAAAGTATACTTTGCTACAAAAGAATACTTTGCAATGTTGGTGAAATAGGCTACAGGAGGTAGTGTATAAATCCCAGAAAGGATTGCGGCACCGTTAGGTGTGAAGTGAACCCCTTTATGGAACCCCACCCACCTCGCGGCGTCACCCACCTGGAACATGAGAGGCGTGGTCGCCGAAGAGAAGTTGAGCGATTTCTCCAGGTGGTATTCAGAGTTGTATTTGGCCATGTAGCCGTTGATCATCACCGTCTTCGCCGTGCCCTGCTCGCCGATCAACAGCACGCCCTTCGCCTGCTTCGCGATCAGGTCGATTAGGTACGTGGTGCGCACATTGTCCACGTTCGGCACGAGGATCGAACCATACTCGGGCGTGCTGTCGCCCGGATACACGTACTCACTCACCTTCGTGTCCCAGTGCACCCACTCACCTGTAATGGCATATAGGAGACAAGCCATGTGATTTTGTACCTAACAAGATATGTGATTTTTCATGAAAAATATTTACAGAAACTGTGATATTTTCTGTAAATGATGTTGACAAAATGTTCATAGCAAATGCAGAATTTTTAACGTTATGTAAATATTTTTATGAGATATCACACATCTTCTTAGGTACAAAATTACATGGCTTGTCTCATGTAGATGATATTTGCTGTTGTTAGTGTATGCTTGATTTATATACCAACATGGTATTTGCACGAGTGTCTTTTGATATCAAGTTTATCACACAAGGTGAGGAAATGTGTAGGAATTTCGAAGGAATTTCCTGATGAACTGGACATGCTATTCTCTATTTATTAGATAATCTTTTATACATATGGGCAAAGAAACAAGCTTTTTATTAAAACGAATGCGGACTTGTTTATGTTGCCTCAGACACCGACGTGATTCAGTAACGTCATGTGACATCAATCAACCAATGGAAAGTTTGAGAAAGTAGTTGTAACCCGGATACACATATCCAATCAATGAAGGATATGACACTTTGTTACCAGCCAGATCAGGTGGCCGTTTCACTAAACTTCATACAACTAAAATGTTTGTAAGTACAAAATTATGATAGTCTGTAAATTTCACATTAACAAAGTTTCCTCGTAAACAATAGATGGATTTACATTTATTGAGCATTGGCCACATATTCCAGACGATCATAAATTTGCACTTACGAACATTTTAGTCGTACAAAGTTTAGTGAAACGGGCCCCATGTTTGGTCATTGAGAGGCTAGATAAACTACCAAGCCATTGTATAAACCAGTGACAATCATGCTTTACTAGTCCACGTATTATTCAAACATGTTCATTTCAGAGCCGTCGGGTATCCTAGTAAATGCAGGATACGACAATTTACTGTCAGTCAGCGTGTATTCAGTCAATGAATAGCGAGTTACCTGATAATCAATTGCATAAACCTGTGACGCGCGTACCCTTCTCATCGACGAGATATTCGAAACACTTATCATCTAGAAGTCATTAAAATTGGCAGAATTTGTCATTTCGGCATCACGTTGCTTAGATTAAAGTGAGCAACATGACGTCAAATCGACAAGCACCGCCAATTCTAATGCCGATTATCCTCCGGAAATACTTCTATGAAATACTTCTATTTTCAGTGACCTATTTATAAGCCATTGTATAAACTTTTGTACGAGCATACCTTTCTCATCGACAAGATATTCAAACATGGTCATCTCGGAGCCGTCAGGAATTTTGGGAAGGTCGAGTTTAAACTCGTCGCTCGTGCGCATGAACTCCTCCATCTTGGCTCGATCGTCGAGCTCGAGAAAGGCCCCGATGCTCCACATGAGTGTGAACACATAGAGGCGCTCGAAGTGATCCGACGTCACCATCGGGGAGTCCTTCTCATCCCTCGGGATCAGGCCCGTCAGTAGGTTTGTCGCCTAGTAACACAAAAACACGAGATAAATCAGTAATCCTGTGTAACTGTGAGGACAATTTCATGTTCATTTTTGGAAAATCTGAAAATGATTCACCCACCCTTTGAAAGTAGGTTAGCAATGATAATACGAGATGGCCGCGGTCCGCATGTCGAGCCCGCCGAGGCATTTGATGGTCTCAGAGTGTATTTATTTGAAGTTTGATGCCCAAGAAGCATACAAAGTTTCAAGCAAATATGACTTACGGTTACAGAGATAGTAGGTATGTGAAAAGTTTAACGCAAATTTTGACAGAAACTTTAACGCAAACTTCTAAGTCATTTGACCTTGACATAGGGGCACAGGGGCCGCATGAGCGGGACACAGAATGAATATATGGATGATGAGTAATACGTATATGAAGTGTCAAGTCAATGTGACTTAGGACTGCAGAGATATAAGGTATTTAAAAACTTTAAGGCAGATTTCGGAACGCAAAATTGTAAGTCATTTGACCTTGACCTTGGGCACAGGGGCTGCATGAGTGGGATACAGCATGCATATATGGATGATGACTAATAAGTATATGAAGTTTCAAGTCAATGTGACTTAGGACTGCAGAGATATAAGGTATTTAAATACTTTAACGCATATTTCAGAATGCAAACTTCTAAGTCATTTGACCTTGATCTTGGGCACAGGGGCCGCATGAGTGGGATACAGCATGAATATATGGATCATGACAAATAAGCATATGAAGTTTCAAGTCAATGTGACTTAGGACTGCAGAGATATAAGGTATTTAAAAACTATAACGCAGATTTCGGACGCAAGGACGCACGCACGCACGGACGCACGCACGCACGCACGCACATACGGACGCACGGACGCACGGACACCCGGACGTCATTGTGATCACTATGTCTCGCTTTCCGCAAGCGGGCTCGACAACAAGTATGGCCTTTTGAATGTTTTCATACTCGAAACCCGTTTCTCAGTTTGGCTCAAACTACGTATCAACATGATCACCTCATCAACACCATTGATGACTACTTTTGTCAGGAAATTTGACGCCATTTGGCTTTGCCCATATTTGAACATGACGCCACCATTTTAACAAATCTGAATGAGCATTGTACAGTACCGGAATATTGTTCATTTGGACCAAAACCCTTTCATCAAAATTGGTCTACCAGTTTTGTAAATCGTGATGGAAAGCTCAAAACCTCACCTGGGGGCCGCTTCACTAAAATTTGTAAGACTAAAATGTTTGTAAGTGTAAAATTTATGAATGTCTGTAAATTTCAATTGTTGGATTTACATTTATTGAGCATAGGCTGCAAATGCAGCCTATGCTCAATAAATGTAAATCCAATACTTGTCACAAGAAAATATTGTTAATGTGAATTTACAGACTATCATAATTTTTCACTTACGAACATTTTAGTCGTACAAAGTTTAGTGAAATGCCACGAGCTTTAGGCTAAACTGTATATGAATGATACCTGTGTAATGACGAATGCCTCGAGTATCTCTATCTTGAAGGACCAGTTCTGGATGGCCTGGCGGTAGACGATCGGGAACGAGCTCTCAAACAGGTCCATGATCACAGACTGCTCATTCGTCGAGCGGTGGTTTAGCCAGCCCTGAAATGGAGGCAATACCTCAACTACAGACCTCACATAATATTGTAGCCAAATAATACTAAAATATGTTTATTGACAAAAGCATCCTCAGTGACCTTGAGGTTGGGAATTGGAATGTGAAACACCTAGACCTATCAATGAAAAATCAGAAAATGTTCACACAAACAGTGGATATCAGGTTGAGACGGCTCATCATGATCCGTCTCAACTTGATCCACACAATGTATTAGGATTGTGGCACACACATGTTGAAAGGATTATTACATTCAATCGCAAGATCTTGACCTAAGAAACCACAGTAACAGACCACAGAGTTCTTGAAATCACAAGAATATCTGAGTGACATCGCACATGATATTTCCCACCAAAACTCACCTCGAAGATGGACTGCCAGTCCACAACTCACCTCGAGGATGAGGTGCCAGTCCACAACTCACCTGGAGGATGGGGTGCCAGTCTAGAACTCACCTCGAGGAAGGGGTGCCAGTCTAGCCCAGAGCTGCTCATGTACACCATGCCGTTTCTGGACACCGTGGCCGGCGACGCGTTGTCGATGTTGTGTGGCTCAAACAGGATCTTACAGTTGGGCGCCATCGGGATCCGGTCACCGTTGGCCAAGGTGAGCGTCTTGTTGTCGTCCAGCACGGAGTTCAAGTTCTCAATCCAAATTGTGTCCACTGGACCGTCCATCACCAGCCAGACGTGATCACCTGAAATAATACCCAACTACTATGTGCACAACAGGTATATTAGAATGTTTTATAATGCACCCTTACAATGCTGAATTATTTTTTTCCGTCTGCTGCTTATTTTTTATTTTCCATTTTTCTCATGAAATACATGGGTTTGACAGCATTTGAGAATCATTTCCATGGAAATGATTCTAAAATGCTGCCAAACAATGTTTTTATCGAGAGAAAATATGAAATATGAAACAAAAGCAGACGACATTTTTTGGTTCCCACATTCTAAGGGCTAAGTAGGTGCATTGTTTATATACGTAGTGGCACTATATTATAGAATAAATATATTATACACAAGATCTCACACGAGTCATAATTTCAATATGATATTTATTCAACAAGTTTACTGATTTTATTAAAAAAAGCACCAACAAGTCTATAACTCGTTTCTTATGAAATCAGTCAACTAGTTAGCAAATATCATATTAAATGAACACAAATTTAGATTCTGTTATTGCAAAAGTACAAAATCACGCATTGAAGCTGTACCATGTAACACGTTTACTGTAGCGGCCTCATTTATAATAATGTGTGTGTACATTGTGTTATTACTCAAAGTCAAAGTCCATTTTTATGAACTATGGTATCCTTTATCAAAATGCAGAAAATGTTCACCCTTAGACCGCTACTCACAACAATTGTCGCCTGCTGTTGCTTTTATATCTAAAATATTATAAAGTCCTGTCAAAACATGTTTTTCATGATTAAAATGGAAAATGGAAAATAAACAGCAGACGACAAAAAACTAAGAGAACGGTATAAGGATTAAAACATGCTTATTTCATGAGACATTGACCTTACATATAGTCCGGGGGAAAATGTACATATACGTATACAAATCCGGCACCACATGCTAATTTTTGGCACCCGATGATTTTATAAACTTGAATATACAATGTATAAGGTTTCCAAAAAATCCGGGTGCCATTTTTTTAAACCACTGTCAAGGTCATTTCAAGTTCATTGAACTTCATACATGCTTGGTGTCCGAATAATGATAGGGATATGATAATTTGCAGTTATTTGATTAAGAAAGTGAAACAAGTCAACATGATCGGCTATTGATTATAATGTATTTGTTAGCAACGGCATAATAAGCGCGCAAATAATGTTTACTTTCAAAATGACCACCAAACTAAAACGATTTGCCAAGTATAAACCAGTGAAAAAGTCAAATAGTGAACTTCACGTAGATGCTTTAATCCATGCATTCAATATCAAGATTCTAACAATGCACCAGAAATATATGTTTCAAATATTCAATGAATCATGGCTTATATCACAGTTGCTAGTCAAGTATATACATACGTCACACATATATTGATTACTTGGAAGTTGATACACATTTGTGTATATACCCACATATTCAGCATCAAAGAATCCAGCACTCACGGTGCGAAGTGACATATGCAAATTATGTCATATACTACACAAGGATATGACGTAATTGGAATAGTTACACCGATTTTCTAACATACTTAAATAATTGTTACTGTGGTTATAAGGAGTTGTTCACTGGGCTAGGTGTTCACATACATTAATATGTTTATAGCGTGCTCAGGGGTACCCCATACCAGGGACTAATATGTTGGTTAGACTGCTCTACTTATGTGCTGTATGCATGGCATGTAGAGTTATATAGCACTTTTGTTTGAAGGTGATGATATTCATGGCACTTGCATGGACTAAATATACATGATCCGATATCATTATGCTTATGAAAGCTAAGACCTTTGTGGATATGTGTTGATGTAATGCATTGTTTCTTACATATCTTATGTGAAAGTTGCTATTTTAATAATAAGTTGGTGATATTATTTAGTATTACATGAAAGAAGCTGATTATATAGAACCTCTAGTGTGGTGTCTGGTTAACAGTGAATCCATCCTCATTTGGAGTTCGTACATATCCTTTTACTCGGAGAATTAGACACAGTTATATATTATGGGGGAGATGCTATCTCAATGTCGATCATGCATGGAAGTAACTGATCACGGTCTCACCAAAACATAATATTGATTATACTACATTACTACACACCTTGAACACAATCATATATGTTTATATTTTCTATCTCAGCCATACTGACGTTATCCAAACTAGAAAAGGAGATACAGAGAGGAGACCAATGAACCCATGAAAACATATGTTTGGCACAATACAAAATGGGGTAGCAGCATGACACGTGTACACATTAACTATCGCCTATAGCCGTGCACGAGTCATGATGAACTGCGTTTGAATATGCATTTACTAGACATTAATAGGTAGCAATCCGTAATTATAAACGTTATGAAGCATGACATTGAAATTATCACTTCCTAAGATCTGCGCTTTAAAAGTTTTCTTTAATTAATGAAACCTGACAAACATATTCAGTAGATGACCATTATATGGTATTTATCCTGTTGTTTTTTTTTGTGTTTTTTTTATTATAATTACGATACAACATTCTTTTTAATTTTCCATGACCTCCAACTAGCATTCAACTTAACAAAAGTAAATACAAATACATTACATAACTAGGCATTAAGTTGTAAAACATGGATATTCCCCCTTGGCATACTGGACTCTAACTGGAGAAACTCTTCCAAACTTTTCAACTTGTCCACGTAAATGTACATGGACGGACGAACGGACGTACTGACGCACGGAACCTCAGGAGCAACTCAATATGCCTCCTTGTTATCGCATAGGGGGTATACATACATTTCTGAAGATATATGTCTTTAGAAATACATGTCTTTAGTTTAATACAGTAACCGGGAACCTACTATTCACTCTTCCACTCCTTCACATCTCATTGACTGGATCTTCCACGCTTCAATTCCCTGGGTTCTGGTTTAGCCATGATAGTAAGCTTTCCGCAATAATACAGGTTACTTTAGATTTAGATTAATAAATGCGGAATTATAAAAAAGAATACGAAACATGTGCAGTTTGATTGTTGAATTTAAAGGTATCAACATCCGCGACCTACTATGATATTGGCATTTGATGACTGCTTTTCTATTTCACAAATAAATATATTATCAATATCAATGAAAATATTGACAATTGCTTGTATGCCAAATGTATTAACGAATATGTTTAAAAAGTATATATAGCAGCAAACCACGAGAATAAAGATTAACACGATGTGCCGCATTCATGGCGAACCATAATGATAACGTTATGTTCATACCAGGGTGCATTACTTTACTAGCCCATCTCGAGCTCCACTAGTAAGAAACTAAATAAGTCCTTCTTAGTCGTGGCTGGTGAAAAAATGAACATTATCTTACAGATCTCTAGATATGTATTTTCTAGGATAATAATTCAACGATATATGTACACCATACTGTTATAGCAGTACTATAAAGAAGAAAACGTTGCCGTTTTCCTTCGGTGACCTTGAAAATATAGTATTGTGACATTGACCTTGATAGTTGTTAGATGTCTTGATTGTAGTTCATTTTTAACTATTGTGATGCTTACCACCGAATATATTGATACTGCAAATGAACCAATTCCTCGGTTTCAGGGCATAAATAACAGGATTTTGACCTTGATTTTGAATGACCTCGAAATGACCTTGAAAGTGTCCGAAAAAAATGGCACCCGGATTTTTCGGAAAGTGGCATCGAAGACGAATACAAAACCACTAACAAAGAAAAAATAACATCAGGTGCCGGATTCTGAGTAATTGACCACAGACTAATAGCGCTGAGAGTCCTGCGCAAGAGATGCACTACCTATGTTGCATGGCTGTGTATGAATAAGACCTTCAGTATCCTTTATTTAAACACACACAATGGTCGGCATCAACCTTTCTTAGCTGTAAGAGTCCTGCACCAGAGATGCAATCATTTTCTGTTCCATTTTTCTTCTTCCTCAATCAAACTAGGTTGGTCAGTTAGCGAGGCTTACGGAATACCCCCCGCGTGGGCCCAGGTACCCCTAAAATACGTAAACATTTCCAAGTGTGTGGGCTTATGACCTTGGCTCTGGGGTTAGCGGGAGCGGCATGAACGTGAATTTGTCATACGGTGGTAGAAGTCCATTGGAGCAATGCGTGTGTGAAATGTGAAGCAGATCCGAGTAAGGAAATAGAAGTTATAACCGATTTCTCTGATGTTAAGTTTTGTAAAGAGACTAAGTATTTGACCTTGACCTTGGGATCAGCGGGGGTTGGACGGTCATGGATTTGGTACAGCATGGTAGAAGAGTCTTACAGGAATGCATGTGTGAAATATTAAGCATTTTAGATGGAGGAAATATAAGTTATAACAATATTTCTCTGATGTTAAGTTTTGTAAAGAGACTAAGTATTTGACATTGACCTTGGGATCAGCGGGGGTTGGACGATCGTGGATTTGGCACAGCATGGTAGTAGAGTCTTACAGGAATGCATGTGTGAACTATTAAGCATTTTGGATGAAGGAAATAGTAGTTATAACAATATTTCTCTGATGTTAAGTTTAGTGACTGACGGACGTACGGACGCACGGACGGACAACCTGACTCCAGTATACTCAACCACCACAACATGTTGCCGGGGGTATAATAATTATATTTTATTGATGCGAGTAAGAACTACGGTTAAAACATAATCAGCTGCTTTCATCATGGACCTTACTTAGCACGGCGCCCAGGGGTGAATCATATTTTTTTATAGACACACGTAAGAACTACAGTATAAAATTTTGACAAATTGCATTCACAATACACTTTTATGGGTGTAGAAATATTTAAACATCTTCTGTTCTATTTTCTTTTTTCTCAATGAGACGGTTCAAATGGTGGTCACCACATATACTTCTGGGGCCGTTTTACTAAACAAGAGATACAATAATTTTCTGTTCCATTTTTCTTATTCCTCAACCAAAGTATATGTTGTGACCACTCATTTGAACAGTCTCGATGAGGCAGTTCAAATGATGGTCATCACATATACATCTGATGAGAAATAAAGAAAATATTTATATGTTTCTGTTAGAAAAATTGTGTATCTTCAGAATGGACTGACACAACATGATCAGACACCCACTTTTCTTAGCCCTGAGAGTCCTGCGCCAGAGTGTGGAGAAGATTCCATCTGTCCAGTCGTTGGTGGCCACGTCGAGACGCCCGAACATCTGGGACGCCGTGATAGCCTTCGGGTTCATCCGCATCTCCCTGTGCGTATCCCCGCAGTCGGTCATCGCCTTCATCAGTGTGTGGATGCAGCACGTCTTGCCCACCCCGCTCGGACCCAGCACCATCATCCCGTGACGCACGCGCTGCGTCTCAAACAGCTGAAATATGAAGCGATTCGTTCGTAGAATAGATTTTATCCCATGAACACAGTGCGTATGTGACGTGAAACACGGTGCCATGAAATGTTTGTTATAGCCTGTCAATACGACCTAATACCGTAAAGATTCTAATAGACGCCCATAATGGAGGGACGCAACTACGATACTTCCCTTCATTGTTTTCAAATAAAAGAATGACCACCAAAGAAACAATAGTGTTAAGCGGTTACGGAATAACTCTATATCACTCGACATACTTTGCATGAGTTACGGTACCTGTATGAGTTTGAGGGTCCACGAGGGGTGGTCAATGAGCTTGGCGTTGGTGATCTGGTTGCGGATGGCGCCCTCCAGCTCAGGGTAGCCCGCCTTGTCGAGGACGACCCCGGGGAACAGGTCGTTGATCAGGGACAGGAAAAGGGGCTCGTCCTGGTCCACCAGTTTGGACAGGTTCATGTCGCGGAGGACACGCATCACCGCAGTCTGCTCCGTGTCGTTGGGGTTCGCGCGCTTCACCGCGCCCAGGGTACGCAGGCAGGACAGCATGTTCCGCAGCCCGAAGTCGTAGTGCACCTGCATGGCAGACATGTGTAGATCAGTTTCATAAATAGGTTATATTTGGACAAAATAATAAAAATTTAGACATGAAATTAGAATAACCTGATCTGGAACCAGGTCCTCGTCACTCCTGAGTCACTTAGCACCACCTCTTAGATGTAACCCCATTGTTAAATTACCCTTCGCAGGCTCCCAACCTGCCACCCACCTGTGTACAGTAAGTATAAGTTATTGTTCACATATTGGATTTTTAAGGAATTAACTGTGAAGGAGAGGGAGCGACCATACCATTTAGTTCCTTAAAAATCCATTATTTGAATAATAACCTATATATAGTCTAGGCAAGTTTACAATGCATTCAACCATCCAAGTATTGATTTCTATTTTCTATCGAACAGTTAATCATTAAATCTGGAAATATGTAACTTATTGGGGTTAAATCTTGCATTATGTGAAATAAGTGGAGTGTGATGATACTGGCCAGCGATTGGCTTAGAAAGTAGGGCAACAATAACAGTTTTCCCGCCATAAAGTGGCCGTACCTGTTTGGTGAGCTGCTCCTCACAGAGCTTGTAGAGCGTGAAGAACTTGCGGGCGAGGATGATGTTCTCGAGGAAGCCGATACTGGCGAGCTTCACGCGGATGATGATATCTCGTTCCGGCACCATCATGGCCACTGTACGGAAGTTGATCTTCAGGTTCTCTGGCAGCTCCTGTCGCCCAGCGTAGCCCGGGTTCTACAACCGCAATATACATAGTAGAATCTCTCTAGATTAGATCCAACATTATATAACAAAAATGTGTATAGAAGAACCTCTCTAAAACATTAGAAGCATGATGGGTGTTTCACCGACAGTGCAACGCCTGATAAGACTGTGTGACATCTCTCCAGTCACAGCCGCATAATACATGCATATACATGTTGTTGTGGTCTAATCATTTATGGCAAAGACGTCACAATATGGAGGTCGGAGGTTCTAGCCAAAGTTCAGGCTGATATGGCCGTTAGGTGAACGGGAAAAAAAGTCACTTGTTTTCCAGAAGTATAATTTACACATTTTATGTCGCAGTATAATTCTAAACACGAGTAGTATAGGGAATATAATTTATAAAAGCATTGCCTCAACAATTGGTAAATGTAGGAGAATATTTAGGTAAACAGTAAACTTATCAGTAACATCCGATGTATGTACATGTATTCATTCCGTGAAGAAAAATTGAAGAACTGGTATTGTTGAAATAAAATCACACAGACGTGTGTGTGCAAGCAATTGGTACTGAATATCAGAACCAATACTCAGCTTGCAAAAACAACATATACAATGTATAGGGGTACAGACTATGTACATGATGTTCCAGTATATTTTTCACAATCAGTTCAGACAACACTGGATAAAAATCACCTGGGGCCCAGTTTCACTAACCTTTGTACGACTAAAATATTCTTAAGTGCCAATTTAGGATCTTCTGGAAATTTCAATTGATGGATTTACATTTATTGAGCATAGGCTGCAGCCTATGCTCAATAAATGTAAACACAATAATTGTTTACAAGAAAAGATGGTTAATGTGAAATTTACAAACAATCATAACTTTGAACTTACGAACAGTTTAGTCGTATGAAATTTAATGAAACTCCCCTGGAAATCAGTGCCCATCAACGTTCATCGCTAACGTAATAACTGAACGACTAAGACAACAAAGTCATGAGGAATAACTACATTTGCATGCAAAACAAGGGTATAAAGACCAAGCAATATACAAACACCAGGGGCCCGTTTCATTAAACTTCGTACGACTAAAAAATGTTTGTAAGTGCAAAATTATGAAAGTCTGTAAATTTCACATTAACAATGTTTTCTTGTAACGAATTATTGGATTTACATTTATTGAGCATAGGCTGCATATGCAGCATATGCTCAAGAAATGTAAATCCATCAATTGACCTTTCCAGATGATCCTAAATTTGCACTTACAAACATTTTAGTTGTACAAAGTTTAGTGAAATGGGTCCCAGTATCATCCCTGTGAGCCGGTATACCGGTAGCCCTTTGACAATATATTTCACAAACAGCTCAGGTGGAGGGAATAAAACAAGATCTGAATAATAGTTGGACAACAATCAGGGTGTGGAATCACATGGTATCCGAACGGCGTGACGTCGTATGTTTTAGCTGTGTTTACAGTAGAGTTCCTTTTAATATCCTTCTAACAGAATAACAGATTTTTATGAAATATAGCGCAGCAAATGTACCTTTTTGCCGTTCGTTATTTAGGTTGCTTATCTCATAATTAGTTTTGATGAAGAATGGGTTACAGTCAATGTAAATATAAATTTAAAGCATGTGGATATAAGCTAGAATTACAGAGTACTCGATTCTTCATGATGTTATGAGGTAGGTGCAACCAAAAAACATATAAATCATGATCTACAGTACTGTATTATCAAAATGTGTGTGTTTGTTATGAACATTTTAAAGAAAATCTACTGTAAAGAGAACATCAGCGATTACATCACATTCGGAAACCACGTGATCACACAGTCTGACAATGGTATAGACACAACAGTAACAAGTAGGTACCCAACCAGAGCCAGTATAATTCACAAACAAGTTAACATTCTGGAAGTAAGGGAAAACATGTTAAACAAAGCATTCTAAATGCTACAAATTGTACCCCCATCTTACAATTTAATTATTGTCATGCTGAATTAAAATTTTCGTCTGCTGTTTATTTTTTATCTTCCTTTCTCTCATTTAAACATGGTTGACAGCACTGGAAATGATTCTGAAGTGCTGTCAAACCACATTTTTATTAAGAAAGAAGACAAACAGCTGACAACAAATTTCGTTTCCAACACTACAAGTGTTATTAACATATTGGAATGTATACAGCACGAACCCACATGCTGTCAGTGTAATGTTTGATTTAAGGACAGAGAAGACAGGATGTGTGAGAAATGGGAAAGTTGTGAAAACAGGAGATGATGGGATTAATAACAAGAGTTGTCAGAAGACAACGAAGCTCGCCTGTTGGCAGCCTTCACTCAAACTTGGCAGAGTTGTATAAAAAACATGAATATTATATAACTTGACCTTGGGATAAGGGGTGTGCGGTGGACCTTGACATTGAGGTCAGTGGTGGAAGGTGGGTCGTGGATTTGATATAGCATGATATAGCATATTAAGATGAATGCATGTATGAAATATCAACGCGCTCCCTGAAAAGAGAAGTAAAACAAAATTTAACCCAACGTTAAGTTTATGAATGCACTAAGTTGGTAATTTTCCACAGCATGATAGCTATTCACATGAGGAATGCATGTATAAATGTGCTAAGTTTGTGACCTTGACCTTGGCGAAAGGGGTGGAGGGGGGGCGGTGGGTCATGGATTTGCTGTAGCACAATAGAGTATCATCAGATGAATGCATGTATGAAATATGAAGGTGTTCCCTGTAAAGAAACAGAAGTTATAAAAAGACATTTACTCCAACGTTAAGTTTATGATGTTGATCTTGAGGAAAGGGGTGGGGTGGGTCATGGATTTGCTGTAGCACAATAGAGGATCATCACATGAATGCATTTATGAAATATCAAAGCGTTAAAAGTGAAAAGAAACAGACGTTACACAACATTTACCCCCAATGTAAAGTTTATGAACATGCTAAGTTTGTGACATTGACCTTGGGGTAAGGGTTAGGTGGTGTGTTATGGATTTGCTACAGCATGATAGAGGGTCATCTGAGGAATGTATGTATGAAATATCAAGGTGTTCCATCAAAGGAAACAGTTGTTATCAGACATTTACCCCAACGTTAAGCTTATGAATGTGTCAAGTTTGTCACCTTGACCTTGTGGTAAGGGGTAGGCGGTGGGTCATGGATTTGCTATAGCACGATATAGTATCATCAGATGAACGCGTGTATGAAATATCAAGGCGTTCCATGAAAGGAAACAGATGTTATAAGACATTTACCCCAACGTTAAGTTTATAAATGTGCTAAGTTTGTGACCGTGACCTTGGGGAAAGGGGAGGGGGTTGGTCATGGATTTGCTATAGCACGCTAGAGTATCATCAGATGAATGGATGTATGAAATATCAAGGTGTTCAAAGTGTAAAGAAACAGAAGTTACACAACATTTACCCCAACGGTAAGTTTATGGATATGCTAAGTTTGTGACCTTGACTTTTGGGTAAGGGTTGGGTGGTGGGTTGTGGATTTATACAGCATGATAGAGGGTCATCTGAGGAATGTATGAAATAGCAAGGCGTTCCATGGAAGGAAACAGACATTTACCCCAACGTTAAGTTTATGAATGTACTAAGTTTGGGGTAAGGGATGAGCGGTGGGTCATGGATTTGCTATAGCATGATAGAGTATCATCAGATGAATGCATATTTGAAATATTAAGGCGTTCCATGAAAGGAAACAGATGTTATAATACATTTACCCCAACGTTAAGTTTATGAATGTGCTAAGAGTGTGACCTTGACCATGTGGAAAGCGCTGGGTGGTGGGTCATGGATTTGCTACAGCATGATAGAGGGTCATCTCTGAGGAATGCATGTATGGAATAACAAGGCGTTCCATGAAAGGAAACAGAAGTTATAAGACATTTACCCAACGTTAAGTTTATGAATGTGCCAAGTTTGTGACCTTGACCTTGGGGTAAGGGCTGGGTGGTGGGTCATGGATTTGATACAGCATGATAGAGGGTCATCTGAGGAATGCATGTATGAAATAACAAGGTGTTCCATGAAAGGAAACAGAAGTTATAAGACATTTACCCAACGTTAAGTTTATGAATGTGCCAATATTGTGACATTGACCTTGGGGTAAGGGCTAGGTGGTGGGTCATGGATTTGCTACAGCATGATAGAGGGTCATCTGAGGAATGCATGTATAAAATAACAAGGCGTTCCATGACAGGAAACAGAAGTTATAAGACATTTACCCAACGTTAAATTTATGAATGTGCCAAGTTTGTGACCTTGACCTTGGGGTAGGGGCTGGGTGGTGGGTCATGGATTTGCTACAGCATGATAGAGGGTCATCTGAGGAATGCATGTATGAAATAACAAGGTGTTCCATGAAAGGAAACAGAAGTCATAAGACATTTACCCAACGTTAAGTTTATGAATGTGCCAAGTTTGTGACCTTGACCTTGGGGTAAGGGCTAGTGGTGGGTCATGGATTTGCTACAGCATGATAGTTGGTCATCTGAGGAATGCATGTATGAAATAACAAGGTGTTCCATGAAAGGAAACAGAAGTTATAAGACATTTACCCAACGTTAAGTTTGTGGACGACCCCGACGCCGACGCCGACGCCGACGCCGACGACGCCGGGGGTATGCCATAAGCTCTTATGCACTTCGTGCAGGCGAGCTAAAAACAGATAAAACCAGTGTCTCACCTACTGTTCTACAAGACTGGAAATTTGTGAAAAAACAACCATTGTGGATAGAGGTGAGACCAGCTTGCAGATGTGTGTAGACTTTGAATGTAGCAGTTTGCAGGGAGTCTATCTGGTTCTCAATATTACTTATGAAGGTTTCTATATATATTAAAACGATTTGTAAATTGTGAAGAAAAAAAAATCTGTGCAAGAATACACATACTAATTTCTCAGTTGCAATTACATTGATACACACTGATACTGGCGTGAGCGGTGTGCATGGACAATATTTAACGGTGACAATGACATTTTAATTAACATGTTATCGCCCATTATCATAAACAAGGATTTTCCCGATGCTTTAGCATTGACAGAATAGCAATTCAAAATCAGTATTCAAACATAACCAGAAGCGTGCATAGTGGGTAAAGCATGTTTTCTGTAGCTGTATGCACACCATGTGAATGGTTCCACGATTACAAGTACGGTGATGGGGTCAACACGGATGTGACGCGATGTGACGGTGTCAAATAAATTAACCCACAATGTTCGTAATACCTTAGGTTGCAAGTATGGCAGGTATGATGGATATGTCTACATGTACATGGAATGACAAGTCACAACAACGTATTGCCATGATCAAGCTAGTGAAAGAGTCCCATAAAAGCAATGTCATGACTACAGATGATATTATGACAGGCAATTAGAAATCACGCAGCCCAATCCAGTATAGCATGCTAGCATGCATTACAGAAGTCGATCGTCGACCTATATTTGTTATTCTAATATATGGCATAGATGGCATAGCCTTTGTTCTTATGAAATAAGTAAATATCTAATAAATTGATACCGTTTATTTAACCAGGTGAGCTGATTATCGTGAAATAATGCACGAGTGATTGGGTCCTTACGCGAAACAAATAAATGAGCGTAGCAAACCGAGTTTGTTTAGCGGTAGGACCCAATCACTCGTGCATTATTTCACGATGCATGCTAGCATGCTATACTGGATTGGGCTGCGTGATCTTACGTGAAACAAATAAATGAGCGTAGCGAACCGAGTTTGTTTAGCGGTAGGACCCAATCACGAGAGCATTATTAAATCATCACTCATGTAAGATCCTCTATTTAACTTTTAACTGTAGGATATTATTTTCTGGTACATTTAGGTCTTTTAAAGAAATAGAAATCACCTGAGTGACATTGGGCAGGCCAGGTATGCTGTGTTTTTTTAAGCATGAAAACTGATATATCTGGCTCAATCACATAGAGAAAACCAGTGGGTCGTTTCACTAAACTTTGTACGACTAAAATGTTCGTAAGATGATAGTCTGTAAATTTCACATTAACAATGTTTTCTAGTAAACAATTATTGGATTTACATTTATTGAGCATATGCTGCACATACAGCCTATGCTCAATAAATGTAAATACAGCAATTGAAATTTCCAGACGATCCTAAATTTGCACTTACGAACATTTTAGTCATACATGTACACAATTTACTGAAACGGCAAGCTTCTTTAGTATCAAGTTTATCAGGCAATGCAGGATGTGGGTAGGAATTCCTAGGATTCATATTGTTTCCGAGCAGAGACTGACACGCCTGATATCAAAAGAAACTGGCAAAGTATCTATTTATCAGGTAACGGTTTGTACTATGAAAAGCGTAAATGTTGTTTATGTTGAAAGAAGATGCAGACTGCAGACTTGCTTACATGGCGTCATTGCAAGATGCCAGGTCGCATGTGGAAGACTCGAACCTAGGACTCGGACATATGACCCAGTAAATAGCTATATACAGTATAGCCTATATAGTACAGTGTACAGAAATGGATGGGTGGGGTAACGTTTTTCAAATGCGCTATCTACTGGTCCTAGGTCTGAGTCTTCTACCTGTGGCCTCCTTCAACCAATGAAATGAAAGCAAATGTAGTTTCGTATTCAGCATGACAAGTGTACCATATCCAATTTGTTTCTGGTCAGAATGCATTCAGTCACGGTGCAGCTAGTTAACAGATAAGCAACACTGACATAAAGGACAACACTAGTTATACAACATTGAGCCATCTTGCAAACAAAAAGCCAATATTAACGCAGATTGGTGAAAAACAAACTTCGTGACAAACAAACACCCATCCATTGGTCACAAACAATAATGTATTCCAAGAAACAAACTTCCACAAATGGCCATCCATGCATTCCAAGTAACAATGGCCACAAAACAACCATGACTTTCAGTTTACAATATCTAAAATAGACCATGAATTACAGCTTACAATATCTAAAATAGACGTTTACAATAGCTAAAATAGACCATGAATTACAGTTGAAAATATCTAAAATAGACCATGAATTACTGTTGAAAATATCTAAAATAGACCATGAATTACAGTTGAAAATAGCTAAAACAAACAGACCATGTATTCTGTCTGACAATAGTTAAAATAGATCATGTATTCTAGTTTGACAATAGCTAAAATAGACCATGAAATCACATTGACCATAGCTAAAATAATGACCATGTATTCCAATTGACAATAGCTAAAACATACCATGTATTATTTTTGGCAATATTTACAATAGACCATGCATTTCAGTTGACAATAGCTACAATAGATCAAGTATTCCGCTTAACAATAGCTAAAATCTACCATGTATTCTGGTTAACAATAGCTGAACTAGGCCACATATTCCAATTCACAATAGCTACAATCGACCATGTATTCCGGTTGACAATAGACCATGCATTCCAGTTAATAATAGCTAAAATCGACCATGTATTCCGGTTAACAATAGCTAAAATCGACCACATATTCCGGTTGACAATAGCTACAATCGACCATGTATTCTGGTTGACAATACACCACGCATTCCAGTTGACAATATCTACAATAGAG
Organism: Conchocele bisecta; assembly: GCA_029237695.1. Classification (NCBI taxonomy): domain Eukaryota; kingdom Metazoa; phylum Mollusca; class Bivalvia; order Lucinida; family Thyasiridae; genus Conchocele; species Conchocele bisecta. The sequence continues at coordinate 89,592,648 of CM055265.1, read as the reverse complement.
CATGTATTCCGGTTAACAATAGCTAAAATTGATGATGAATTCCGGTTAAGAATAGCTAAAATAGACAACATATTCCGGTTGACAATAGCTACACTCGACCATGTATTCCGGTTGACAATAGCTACAATCGACCATGTATTCTGGTGGCAATAGACCATGCATTCCAGTTCACATATTCCAGTTAACAATAGCTACAATTGACCATGTAGTCTGGCTGACAATAGTTAAATATGCCACATATTCTGGTTGACAATAGCTAAATATACCATGTATTCTGGTTGGCAATGTAGTCAGGTTGACAATAGTTACTATCGACCATGTATTCCAGTCCAGTTGACAATAACTACATTAGACCATGCATTCTGGTTGACAATATCTACAATTGACCATGTAGTCCAGTTAGCTAAATATACCATGTATTTTGGTTAACAATAGTTACAATAGACCATTCATTCCAGTTAATAATGGCTACAAACAAAAATGTCCGGTTGACAATACCTAAAATAGACCACATATTTTTATTGACAATATCTAAAATAGCTACAAACAAAACTGGCTGATTGACAATAGCTAAAATAGACCATACATTATGATTTACAATAGCTAAAGTAGACCACATATTCCAGTTGACAATAGCTAAATAAACCACATATTCTGGTTGACAATATATATAATAGACCACGTATTCTAGTAGCTATAATACATTATGTGTACAGTCCCATAGAAAACGAACAGCCAAATGCCAAGCTGATTCTGACAGGCTAATGTTCCTGTTAATGATTTTGTATTGCACTAATGGGGTCAGCTAATGAGATAACAAAGCATGCCGAACTACTTTCACTGCCCATTAGTCTGGCTGCAGCTGGAGTCTCCAGTAACCGCCAGACTCGACCATAGTGCATGGGAATATGTACAGGTGAGTTTTATTACCACCAGCGACTAGTATGGCCGTAATCTTTACAGCTTAGGTCCAGATCAGAATGAGCAGTCACATCAGGATCTAGGCTGTTACCGACTGGATTCATCATTGTCTAAATGGATTAGCAACCCTGATCTTGTTCCATGCTCTCTTGGTAGCCTACAACATGTGTGTGCTGATTTCCACAATAATTCTGGGAGAATTGCTTGTTCTAACAGCTATAAGCTGATGATACAAGAACACACTAGTCTTCTAACCAGTGTAGATATATCTGCGGGTTCAAACGGACCATGCACACTAGCAAGTTACAACTTAAAATGTGCTGTTGATACATAATTACATGTAGCATATGTTATGTTACATACACCTTGCAGAAATAAATATCTTCATTGCAAAACCTTACTTCAATCTCAAAGTCAGACTTGACACAAGGAATTTAGCTGAGTGTGAGTCCTGGCTGGGGAATGGACCTTACGACATATGCGACAGTGTAGCCCCAGATCAACCAGCGCATCCGTGCAGTCTGACCAGGGCCTATATTTGTCGTGTTTTGTTTTCATCGAAGTAGTAACAATAATGATACCAGCAAAACTCCTCGACTTGAATCGTACTTAGTGCGTGTGCAAAAGGAAATATGTTTTGAGTCCAAGTTTGCGATTGGAAAAGTTTTATAAACTATCAACAGAGCTTCAGTCAAGGTGCGTAATTTGGTAAATTTGAGGTAGGATTTTGTTATTTCCTCACCAAAAATGGCAAGTTGGGAGCTATGATAAGCTTATTATTTCTTACTGGGGCATAACATGATTCAGCTCTCAAGTACCGGGGGGGGGGGGGGCAAAACGATACAAGAGGACCAAACCATGTAGGTCGGCATTCCGGGAAGGATGAACACACACCGATCGTTAAATTACCCATCACATGCTCCCTCCTACCACCCATTCCCATGTTGGAATAAATTGGGGATGTGTATAAACAGGTCATCAAACTTTGGTCAAGAGTACAACTACAGACGCAGTCAGTTTATTTGTTGTACTTTGATACTGAATGAATGACTGTTAAAACGTTTGATTAGAAAAGTTTTATAAACTATCAACATAGCTCAAGCTAAGGTGCGTAATTTTATCAATTCTGGATAACAACAAATTTCTGCACCAAAAAATGGCAAGTTGGGAGTCTCAATGATCTCAATGAGACGATTCTAAACGACTCCTAACTTGCTATCTTTCGCCACCAAATTATGCACCTGACACGGAGCTCGATCTGTATCAATCTCAAGTCCGCGCAGTCTGATCAGGGCTAAACTTTTTTGAAGGAGTAACATTAATGATACCAGGAAAACGCTTTGACTCCCAATCATTATCAGTGTCAATTAGTGCAAATATTATAATCAATAACACACAATTGCAAATTATACATATTTGGCCTTATATTTGTATATGCGTATACTATGTATACAGTGATCCGTTATGAGACCACCAAGTAAGTAATTTGATACATTTCCACAGTTGTCATAGTTCATGAAAAATATTTACATAATTTATGATTTTCTTCCGTACATGACAACGAATATTTATGACACTTTCAAAGCATATTGCAAGATGTCATCATTTACTAAAAAACACAAGACTGTTATAAATATTATTCTTTGAATATCGCGGATGCTATTATGTATGAAATCAATTGAGATAGACGGAATGGCGAACCGTGCAGACTCTGATCAGACTGTGCGGATATGCAGGCTGATTTGGGTAGCGGAGTTGGTAGCATAGATCATAAGCCCCATTTCTCCGTCATGACAACATATGCCATATGTATGCATGTATGTCATAGATAATTGCAGGTTTTGCAATCGTGGTGCCATAATTATGTGCTCTTCATATTTACTGCTACATTTTGAATAAAATATAAAAATACAGCAAATATCTAGTACATATCTCTGCTATCGAATAATAACAAAAAAAGATTAGTATTTATTATATCTTCCCATTTTAGTTCAGAAACCAGACATATTTATTCTGTCATATGCAGTGGTCAAGCCGCCTGACCATTATCCATGCGCGGACACAAAATAGTTCTCACACGTCCAGTTTCATTTTCGCACATAAGGATTATGTTTGGCTATTTGGCTTCTTGTTAGTTTTCGTTTGTTTAGTGGAATGCATACATATATCGATTCACCTCGGTGTATATAAATATTGAATACGATTTTATATTCTAATGGTATCATAGATAGTATTTTGGCCCGCATATTCCTACGCCGTATTGGAACCATTTTGGCGGGATTTGGAGAGGTCTTCGGAACACATATTTTGGTAAAATCTTACTTTTTTTTCATAATATATTTGTCGTTGGTCAACCGATTTTGACGGGAGAAAAGGCATTTTTGCATCTCTGATAATGATAAAATTGAGTATAGCATTATTTATAGATTTTATTTGCGTTATAACGTATTTAGAATTTAACTGGGAATTTCAGAATCTTATCATATCGCCTAATGGGCCATTTGACCCGGTGTTAGGAACATTACATCTGGTTGGTATCGGGGATGCAGACAGGTTTATTCCAGTATCCAGCTGTGAAACTCGGGTTTCCCGACCCCCACGTTTTCTTTGAAGTAGTGGGGTTTACAAATACCCGACTTTCTATGGGAGCGTACACCTAATGAGACAATGTATTCCAGTTGACAATACCTAAAATAGACCATGCATTCCGGTTGACAATAGCTAAAATAGACCACATATTCCGGTTGATAATAACTAAAATATACCACTTATTCCGGTTGACAATAGCTACAATAGAAATGATAGAAGGGAAATACCCAAAAGGCGGCAGCAGCAGCAGCATAGCCATAGATACGAAGCATAATATTCTGGAAGTAACACCAACGTAGGTTAGGGAGGATGGAATAGGCCATTAGGGTACATGCTTATATACTTTTCTCAGTATGTACTCCATTCTGAGCTCATGACTGAGAGCAGTAGTCGATTTCACCAAAATTGGTATGCATACTTATATATAGTCTGTTTCACGAAAGCTGCCCAAATTTTACGGCCATATAAACAATTCAAAAACAATATTTTTTTCGATAATATTAAATTAAAGGAAAATTTAAGAATGAACCTTCTTTTTATTTCGTGAAATTTGGTCAAATATTGATTTTATTACGAAAAATTGATTTCTCTATAGGAATTTAAAATCGGGGAAAAAGAGGTAGAGGAGTGTGGGAGGAGTCAAAAAAGGAAACATTTTGGAAATTAACTCCGAAACCTAGCTAGATAGCTTGAAATGATCTAACTAAGAAAACAAAAGTTAAATTTTGAAAATCGGTCCAGGATTACTGAAATTCTAAAGAATTTCCCCATGTTAAATCCCTATAGACATCTTCACTCTGTGAAGATGTCTATGGGGATTTAACATGGGGAAAAAAAAATTCACAATAAAATCAATATTTGACCAAATTTCACGAAATAAAAAGAAGGCTCATTCTTAAATTTTCGTTTAATTTAATATTATCGAAAGAAATATTGTTTTTGAATTGTTTATATGGCCGTAAAATATGGGCGGCTTTCGCGAAACAGACAGTAGCTAAGTATACTTTGAGGGAGTAATGATTTATTTTTCCAGAAATACATTATTTCATATAGAACTAAGGATGAAGAATTATTATACTGAATGTATTACATTATAACAGCCAAAATGGCTGTGGTAATGTTATAAATTCAGCATAATAAACGTTAATAAATGTATCCTTAAATTGAATTTGTTTCCCTCAAAGTGTACTTAGCAAAATAAGTATATTTCGCAATTTTGGTGAAATCGGCTACAGTTTGATCTCTTTGCATGCTAGAGGTGAAAATAACAACACAATTCAGGAGTATGTTTCTTATTTGTCTCTGTAAATATGTCCTGGAATTTCATTAGAATTGCTTCCTCCGGACTCAATTCTAATGAAATTCCGAGACATATTGAAATTTCATGACATTTACAGGACGAAATAAAAGAGAATATAATGCATTGTCGTCTGTTATTTTTTAACTAATTATAGCCTACAAATTTCCCAGCATGCAAAGAGTTAATCAATAAAGCTGTGTTATTTTGATTATCTCAGAAAGTTTTATAAGCCTGGGCAGAACCCCTTCAGGACACAGGAAGAACGGTAACAAATATATTGAAAACAAATTGATTTAAACTTTTACAATATTTATTATATATAGAGGATCTCAAACGAGTTTCCATTTGGTATGATATTTAGGTGTCACACACTATTTATAGAGGTGCATACAATTACTGATGAGCTTCATAAATCTCCTATTCAAATGGAAACGAGTTCGAATTTTTGAATAGTAGAAAACCTGAAGCTATCAGCGGTATGCTTCAGTGTGAAGACGCTATTGACTATTTTCACATCAAGTTCACAGAGAAAAATAGGTTTAATACCATCAATAAACCTGTTATAAATATGTCATATTATAGGTTCCCGCTCTTTGTAAGCACTTCATATTACTATACAGGAGCGCTTTCTAACACTTGCAGTAATTTTACTTAGATACTGATGCTTTTAATTATGTTTATAATACAAGAATTCCGCCACGGAAGCGGTATCGCGCCTGCCGAGGCATTTGACCGTGAACATTACAAGTAAATAAATGACATTGACCTTGATAATTTGGATTTGGGGGTATGTATAATGAAGCATCATCCCTAAACAAACATTGATGTGAAATATTATCAAAGTCTGGCAAGGGGTTAAAGAGTTATTGTGAAAAAAACAATAACTTTAACGCATTTGCCTTACCAAAAAAAGCGGACGACGACAACGCGGACGACGACGCCGACGACGGAAAAAGCGCCGACTATAGTCCCGCCTCTGCTAAAGCAGGCGCGACAAATATGACGTCAATGTCAAAACAACATTGCTGTTTAGCACCATTAGGGACGTCATTTGTAATGTCTTCATTGTGTTCTTTTGGCATAAAATTAGCGCATAATATGAATACGTAATTATGGAGATGCGGTCAGCCAATCAAATTCTCTCCAGGTGTTATTACACGTGTGTCACATCACTATTATGACATGGATTATAGCACGTCATAACAAGGTTTTCATGTGATAAGTAATAGTTACTGCCCTAATCGAGGTGTTCATGTGTTTGAACAACCTACATGTGCCCATGGAACACCGAGCCGCGAAGCGGCGAGGTGTTTCATGGGCACATGCAGGTTGCTTAAACACATGAACACCTCGATTAGGGCAGTAACTGACTTACACATCTACTTACACAAACTACATTAAACAAGTAACGTCTATATAACAATTAACTATTTACATAAATACTGCGTTCCTGCATGAATACAATTATTATAAATGGTTACCTGGGCTCGTGCTCGTGGGTCTTCCGCGATGTGTTAGGTGCTCCGTGGTCGCATTTGGACTTTCCATCGGTCATGATTGGGCTTCGCTCGGTAATGACCGGCAGAGCTGTTTGATTTCGAGTATGGGGTACGAGAGCATATTCGGGGGGTCTCATAATCGTGGTCCCAGATTCTGGAGTGTGTGCGGTGAGGACATTTGGTGCAGCACATTGAACACTTATCCTGTTTTATTGTTTATTTTCGATTTATCATGAGCACATTAATATGACTGTTTATGAAAAACATATTGTTTCAACACCTAGATTGATGTGCTCATGTGCACATCGATATATTTGTGTATATATATGTGTATATATATATATATATATATATGTGTATATATATGTATATGTATATGTGTATATATGTGTGTGTATGTATGTGTATATATATGTTTGTATATATACTTGCTCTACAGAATATGTAAAACATCATAATTATTTACCTACCACTATTATACCACTTTATATATATGCAATAAGCAATTGGGACGGGCTGTAACTAATGTTGCTAAAACTTGTAGCCCAACCCGTTTGCTCTTCTAAATTAACCTGTATTTATTAACTGTAAAGTTACATTGTAAATTTAGAGCAATAGAATATGTTTAAATTTAAATTAAAATACACATCTACTTAATGACTACCGTTGGTTAGTATTCAGTGGAAATTTTGAATTTCCATTTGACATTAAAGGAACTGTCTCTACAGTTATGACAGCCGATAAATAATACGCATGCTGCCAGTGGTAGTATACGTGTCCCATTGACACATTTCTCATTAGTATTCGTGTTTGACGTCTAACTTATACATATACGAAGAAAGCACGCAATATGCTGTATAATACGCAGGGGAACATGCTTGCATAAATAATACTACTTCACAGAGAATACCAGGCTAGTGTAGTTTGAAATACCAGTTTATCAGGCAAGAATGGGCCCTTTTTTTCATAGCCGGGCTTCATTATCTTGATATCGAAAGACACTAGACTATATTTGTTTATCAGGTAACGTTTTATGCTAGCCAATAATCAAATTTAAAACAGTTTCCGTTGAAAAGAACTCCGACTTGTGTACGTTACGTGTCTGATTAGTCTGACGTTGTTCGGTAACGTCATGTGACGTCGTTCACAGGGTGTCTAACTTAGATAGGTACCAATGTGCCCACAGGTGACTGAAAAACATCGCATGTCAGTATAATTTTTAGTATAAGTGTAAGGTCAGTAACGTAGTAAAACATGTGCATATTTCAAACACGTTAAAATGACAGGAATCGGTAGGTTACTATAACAAGTTCGGAATCCATGGAATATGTATAAACATACAGCATCCAGCGTCACAGTGCTGTTTACCGGGTTAAACAATACAATGTGCATGTGATATATCAGTTTTGTCACTCCGTTCTCTCCAGAAAAAGTCGTCGAAATCGACGGCCCCTGAACATATTAATAATGTATACAGATCATGCAGATAGGCAGGTATTTCGTGGTATTGTCAGTCTCCCAGGGCATTGTCCAGACTATATCTATATTATATACGTAGATTAATATATCTAGAATGGAATGTTCACCATTCCAACTTCGTTGTGCCGAATAATTGTGAATAAATCTGCGAATTAACATGTACTGTCGAAATGTCAATTTGGCTGTCATTGTTACAGCAAAACTCGCGTGACGTGGCGTCATTTCCAGAAAGAGCCAATCGGAACGCGCTTCGTTCTTCCAGGGGACCATCGATTTCGACGACTTTTTGTGGGGAAGATTATGTGGACAAATATGGTTGTAAAACAGACACCAAGTACTGTTGAACCTGCTAAATGACACTGTGATGCTGATGTCTTTTTACAAATATTCATGAAACGCTGTGGTAAGGTAACACTTTCTATCATTTTAACGGGTTTGAAAAAGGTGCGCGTTTCACGGCGTTGCTGACCTTTTTATTTATATTAGAAACTAGATATTATCACTGATTTTTGTTCTGGCAACTTTACCAAATCTGAAAATGCTTCACCCAAGGATCTTAACTTACTTAAAGTTTGGCCAGCATCGGCCATGTGGTTCCTGAGAAAAAGACGTTCAAAATCTTGAATAAATGGACCTTTTGGCGGCCATCATTGATGACGTAATTATTAGATTTTGGCAAATAATTCACCAGAGCGATCGCCTCGCTGATACCTTCAATTTGATATATGACATGACCATATTTGGTCGAACATAAAATTTGACCCCAAGGGCGACGCCCATTTTTGACCCCGGGGTCACCATTTTAACAACTTTGAAAGAGCATTGTACATCAATCATTCCTACCAAGTTTCGTCGAAATCCGGCTAGCGGTTCATGAGAAGAAGATTTTTTAAGAATTTATGCTATTTTTAGACGGCGGCCATCTTGGATTAGTGATGACCTCCATTTTAACAAATCTGAAAATGCTTCACCCATGGACCATAACTGTGAAGTTTGGCCACCATGGGCCAAGCGGTTCGTGTGAAGAAGAATTTTGAAATCTCTAATAAAAAGAACAACCTTTTGACATTTTGGTGGCCATCTTGGATAACAAAACCATCCGATTTCGACAAAAAATGTAACAGAGTGATCGCCTCGTTGATACCTTCAATTTGATAAATGACATGACCATATTCGGTCAAAAATAAAATTTGACCCCAATTTGACCCCACAGGCCACGCCCATTTTTGACCCCGGGGTCACCATTTTAACAAATTTGAAAAAGCATTGTACATCAATTATTCCTACCAAGTTTCGTCGAAATCTGGCGAGCGGTTCATGAGAAGAAGATTTTTTAAGAATTTATGCTATTTTTAGACGGCGGCCATCTTGGATTAGTGATGACCTCCATTTTAACAAATCTGAAAATGCTTCACCGATGGACCACCATAACTGTGAAGTTTGGCCACCATGGGCCAAGCGGTTCGTGTGAAGAAGAATTTTGAAATCTCTAATAAAAGAACGACCTTTTGACCTTTCGGCGGCCATCTTGGATGACATAATCATCCAATTTCGACAAAAAAATCACCAGAGTCATCGCCTTCGATTTGATATATGACATGACCATATTTGATCAAAAATAAAATTTGACCTCAATTTGACCCCACGGGCCACACCCATTTTTGACCCCGGGGTCACCATTTTAACAACTTTGAAAGAACATTATAAATCGATCATTTCAACCAAGTTTTGTCGAAATCCGGTAGGCGGTTCTAAAGAAGAAGATTTTTGAAGAATTTGTGCTATTTTTAGACGGCGGCCATCTTGGATTAGGTAATGACGTCAGTTTAACAATTGTGTAATCCCCCTACCTAAGAACCATGACCATGAAGTTTGGTGACTATAGGCCCAATGGTTACCGAGGAGAAGACGTTTGAAAATGTTCACGGACGACGGACGGACGACGGACGGACTATAGACGACGGACCACGGACGGACACATTGCGGTAACAATAGCTCACATGAGCTTCGCTCAGGTGAGCTAACAACAAAAGTCCTAGGTGACCTTGACCTTGGGCGGTTGTACGGCAGTCTTGATAATGAAATAAGGACTTTAACAGTATTGCCTTACACATTTGTTTCATTACATAAGTCCTCACTGCTCAGTGACCTTGCCATTGGGCGGTCGGATGTGGGCAACATGCATAGCAAAGCACGATCACATTGTGGCCCAATATTATCAAAATCGGTGAAGCAGTTAATGAGTTTTTGACAAATGAAAGTTGTTACTATGCATGTACGTACGTACGCAGTACATGGACTAACGCTATATCCCCTCTTGCTTATGAACGAACTACAATCAATGCCATATATATGCAACACAATGGGGTCCCCAGGGTGTCCGGTTTAGACATGTATGCATAGCACCACGTTTACATTCAGCAGTTCTCTTGATCTGTCAAAATATCGACTAAGTGATAAGCACACGGCCATGTAGAATATATTTGTAATTGAAGGGCCTCTCTAATCGCCTAATGTAATGCGTACAACTGTACCTGCACGTGCAGCATATAAATGCGTATATCTATTATTGGGTGGTCAGTTATAAAAGTCATTTACGAGGGGTTTCAACAATTAATTTCCTAACACATACATGATCCCAATAAAATGAAATTACATTAATTTAATGAATGAAAACTATTGGCATACAATTAAATTGAAAAACACGTTTTCTTATGTATGTGCAAAAAGTGATGAAACATGTTTAACTTAGTAAACAATAATGTAATGGTAAATGTACATGGACTGTATTAAATTATTAACCAAATTGTGCCAAAAAGTCTTCATGGTAAAATATGTTTATTATACAAAATCATAAATAGCGTTGCGAACGCTAGTTTTGTTGACAGTCGATGGTACTATTTGTATTTAGTTGAATTAATGTCTCATGTGTTTATAAATAGCAACATATTATATGTGTGGAACAGTATTTCATTTCAAACTAAATAAAATGTTATGCTTCATCAGAGTCAAGTGTAGTACATTGTATATAAGAAAACACACAGTCCTTGTCTATGGCATTTGGAGTCAATAAAGCGAAAATTAAAGGAACATTGTATATCTTCGACAACATCTGAAACATCATATTAGACACTGTTTCTTTAAAATACATTAGGACATCTCTTTTGTCATATATCATCAGTTGGTTCTCTGTAGAGTGCACATCATTGACAATTTAATCCTTCATATGTTTAGCCACATTATTTTCTCATGCAGTTGCAGTAAAAAACCAACCTAAGTGATTGAACTTAAGTGATTGATGCAGTTGTCATTCAACAATCCAAATGCAGAAGTATCATAGTTGTATGCCAGTCCACGTGTACATGCATTTTATTATTATAATGCCTAAATGTGATGATGCAATAAAGCAAATCTAACATTTGTGTTGATGTAATATTACATTTATTAAAGCTCCTTGACTGATTTATAAAGAAACTCAGCATAGCCTCTTGTGACATCAGTAAGCTCGTTAATAAATATCAAAGTAAATCATCACGCAAGTAAGATCCTCTCTCTATATATATAGCACTGTTTTTGAGACCTGATGAAATATGCCACTTCACGAGTAGGTGTAGGGTTATAATACGTTTCTGTTACTTACTGAAAGCCCCTCCATTATATCCCTATTTTTGTCGTTGCCAATTATCTTATCACGTGCTAAACTATACGTAAACAGAAATATACTGTATACTGGTGAGAGATTCAACAGGTAAGCTTTTATTTAAAGTATTTCAACAATGTTCTACATTATACTTTAGACATTTCTGCCGCCCGTCTGTACATATACTTTTGTTGTCGCGCCCGCTTGCGGAAAGCGCGATATAGTCGGCACTTTGGCGTACGTACGTACGTACGTACGTACGTACGTGTCCGGTTAAAGTTTTTGAAAGTGTTTGGTTAAAGTTTTTTGGTTAAAGTTTTTCGTTACACTATATCTCTTTTTTTAGTGTCCATGCCTCGCCACAAGGCGGGACATGTAGGCCGCGGCCATCTAGTTTGTACATCTGTTAACGGCATTGTCACGATTTGTGATTACATACGCATCACTGGCATGGAGAAGGACCTTGCAGCATTTGTAAGGCGAATATGTGTACCTTTATTATCATTCACCATCCACATTACCGTTTTATGTTCTACATGTAATCATTCCACTGATCAGAAAACATAAACAACTGCTACATTGGTGACATGTAGTAAATATAGGACATGGTATTGATCGAATGGCGACCAACACATGCAATGATCAAACTGCGCTGATGCGCAGACTGATCCGGGCTACGTTAGCCATCGTAAGACCGCTTTTCTTAGCCGGAGTTTCTTGTGTCAAGCTATCAATTCACACAATGACCATAGACACACAATGTGTGTGGTTTGTCATGAGGCCGTAATTCCGATTAATTGTGGCTTGAAACTATATATTTTTTAATGTGTCCACCACCTATACACATACAGTCTATACTTTTTTACTCAAGGTCCACTAGCCTATTTCACAAACATTGCAAAGTATACTTATCTAACAAAGTATATTTTGAGGGAGACATTTTTAATGCTCAATGTTGGTGAAATAGGCTACATGGTTTAACGGCTGGAAGACATACATGTGCAATGAATACGTGAGCACAATATAACTGCTGGTACAACAGGGCGAGATGAGAAGGCCATAAATACAAGTCACATTGGTGAATGGAAACAGGCAAACGCAATCGCTAGCTTTGTGTAAGCTGAATCACGGAGGCAAGACTCTCATAAAAAGTATGTATTGAACATCTATAAATATTCAAGTTATAATGTGTTGGTGATTGTGGTGTTGCAAAAGGTTCAACAAATAATGACTATTACTAAGAATTCAACAATTTACAAAAATAATTACATTACTAAGAGTTCAACAATTTACACAAATATTTACTGTTACTAAGAGTTCAACAATTTACAAAAATAATGGCTATTACCGTACTAAGGGACACACAATGTTGGCATGTACAAGATAAGGAGATTGGGTATATACACATGAGATGAGGAGATGGGAGGGTGTCAAGGGGGGTATTGGGAGGGAGAGGGGAATAGGGAAAAGACAAGCCCATCACCTTATTCATACTCTATACACATGGCTATATGGGGGCTACAGATCTGTGATCATGACTGGAGGATTGGGGCTTGTGGCATTTGTGTCCAGTCTAGCTTCTGTAGACTATTTCTGCAAATTTGCAATGTATACGTTATCTTCCTGAGTATAATTTGAGGGAGAAATTTTCAATTTAAGGATAAATTTATTCATTTTTATTATAATGAATTTATTACATTATCACAGCCAAAATGGCTGTGATAATGTAATAGATTCAGTATAATAATTCTGATAATTTTAATCATCAAATATATGCAGTCGTTAGTTCTATATGACCTAATGCATTTCGTAAAAATTAAATGATTCTCCCTCAAAGTATACTTAGCTAGATAACTATGCTTAGCAATTTTGGTGAAATCAGCTACTGGTCAGTTAGTGCACTCCTGTAGCATATTAAGGATCTACACAGAAGCATCTCTGGTGTCTCATCGACTAAATGGCGAACAGTGCAGGCCCTGATCAGACTGCGTGGATGAGCAGGCTGGTCTGGGACTCACAAAGGCCATAAGCCCCATTTCTCCATTCACAACCACATGACATTTTCCCTAATGCTACACAAGGTCCAAATATAACATAACATGTAAATCTGTTAATGCAGTCACTTAATGTTCTCTGTATATTTTCACATATTCTATATCTACAAACATATGTAACTCACCACAACAGAACATTGTGGACATACTGTGTTTCAGACTAGCATATACCCAGATCAGTCCGTGACCCATTGACTTCAGAATGGAATTTGCATATCCAGGGCCCGTTTCACTAAACTTCGTACAACTATAATGTTCGTAAGTGCAAATTTAGGATCGTCTGGAAATTTCAATTGATGTATTTACATTTATTGAGCATAGGCTGCATATAGCATATGCTCAATAAATGAAAATCCAATAATTGTTTACAAGAAAACATTGTTAATGTGAAATTTACAAAATATCATAATTTGGCACTTACGAACATTTTAGTCGTACGAAGTTTAGTGAAACGGCCACCCAATGTGTGAAATATCCATGGACATGTCAACTAACAACAACCATGTTGCTATGTTGTGTATGGAAAAGCATCAGAAGATCAGCCGATTTCATCTTCTATAAATTAATATAAATCAAATCAATTGTTATATAAATCTGACTGGAAGCAGAAACATAAAAAAAACCTTTCACAGTCACTGATGCAAAGTCGACAGTAGATTATATTTACAGTTGCTATTTTATTTAATTTTCTACCACGTACGTGGTCTTTTTTTAAATATTTTTTTCTAAAAATCAACAATCGTATGTTGCGTCCATGATGAAGCCTCCGCTTCAATATGGACATCACATGGAACTGCTGCTAACGGTTTCCAATTATTTTAAGAAAGACTATGTGGTAGAAAATTCTATAAACTAGTGACTATTGAAATACAATATATTCGGATTTCTATGTTTAAAACATACCAATTTCCCGTAAATATGAAAATTAATGCGGAATAGTGTATGCTAAATACTTGGGAGGTTTCAGGATTACACTATACATACCATGGTGAGGAAGATGCCGAACTCGGAATTGAGGGTAACGTTGTCTCCGTCGGTGAATATAAACACCTTCTTGTGTTCCTTCTTGGCGTGGAGCACAATGGCAATCTGCTGGGCAGCCACAGACAGGACGGGCAGCTCGATTCGGTTAAACTCGTCAAAACATCCCCACGACCCTGACTGGGCCAAACCTGCACACAAATAACAGTCATTGATTGATTAATTAATTAGTTGGTAGGTTGATTGGCTCATTAGTTGGTTGGTTGGTTGGTTGATTTGATAGATTATTTATTGATTGATTGACTGACTGATAAGTTTGTTGTTTGGTTGATTGATTGGTTGATTTGATATAGTATTGATTGATTGGTTGATGGATTAATTGAATGATTAGTTGGTTGGTTGATTGGTTTATTGGTGGTTGATTTGATTGATTGATGGATTGATTGAACAGTAAGGTCATACATAGACTAGAATGCACCTGTATGGATGGCTTTATCATCAAAGACATGTCACATGTACATTCCATCCCCCCATGTCTTGATATCAAGTTACCCAGACAATGTTATGAATTTGATGTATTGGTGTTTAACGGCCTATCAACAGTTAGGTCAGTTAAGGCTGTGGACAAGACTATGAAACTGTGTAGGAATTCCGAGGCTTGTTGTGAAATTCCTAAATCTTCCTACAGTTTCCGAGCTGAGCCTTATTAATTGATTCATTGATTGGTGTTTTGAGTATACAGACAGGAATGCATCTATATAGGGGTATACCATACGTTCAGTATTGACATTACAATAAAGCCGTTAAGCAATGCAATATAGTATCCTGCTCCGGTACCAGGCACCCAACTTCACTGGGCCCCTGTAGCCTATTTCACCAAATTTGTAAAGTATACTTATCGTGCTAAGTACACTCTGAGGGAGAAATTTTAAATTTAAGGATAAATTTATTGATTTTTATTATACATGTACTGAATTTATTACATTATTGCCACTGATAATTGTAATCATCAAATATATGCAGCCATTAGTTCTATATGAAATAATGCATTTCGGGAAAAATAAATGATTACTCCCTCAAAGTATACTTAATAGCTAGATAAGTATGTTTGGCATATTTTGTGAAATCGGCTACAGGTGAGAATCTCAGTAAGATTCATGGTTAAAGGTACATTTTTTTTCGGCCGGATATTTTGAGAAAAAAAAAATTAAAATTTAAAAAACATTTTTTTTAAATAATTATTAAAAATTGTGTGAAAACATAAAAAAAAAGTGAACAAATTTTTTTTTCGACAGGATATTTTGAAAAAAATATTTGCCAGAAATATTTACGGACCTTCGAAAAGTGATGTTCACCGACGCCTTCGGCCTTCGGCGTCGGTGAACATCACTTTTCGAAGGTCCAATTGTATATTAATGATATTTTTTTTAAATATTTTTCATATTTTTCACATGTTCAGGTACAAAATAAATAGCGTGCCACATATGTTAATCAGACCAATATATGGTCACCTTTGTAGATTCGGCCGAGGCCCCTGAAGTCCATCTGGTCAGAGCAGTTGAAGACGACGACGTACTTGCCGAGGCAGCGCCCCATGTCCTTGGTCGTCTCGGTCTTACCGGTGCCGGCGGGCCCCGCGGGCGCCCCGCCCATACACATGCCCAGGGCCTGGGCCAGCGTGATGTAACACCTGTGGATATGTGGGGGGAAGTGAATGTGAATGGGTTTAACATCCCAGCAACAGCTATAGTCTCAAGGGACAGTTGGTGGCTACGGTCTTTATGGGTGTGCAGGATTTTCTATATTTCAGCAAACACCCTACAAGTTGCAGGAGTGTGTGCAGAAAAATAGGTTTCTTAATATTTGTTTAATGTGTGGTGCTGGAGAATGTGTTTGTGAATTTTTTTCCCAATTTTAGAAAATTCTGCTAGCTCTGCATGCTTGCGCTCGCATCATTGCAAATGACGGCACCTATAAAGCGAGTTCGACTGACATCAACAAAACAAATTTTGGGCATTTTAAATTGAGGCGGTTATTACCCCGCTCCAAAACATATTTTATATTTTAGCTATGCTATTGTCGTTCGTGAGAAATTTTGCCCCCAAAAATAGATGGGTAGGGTATTTTCAGAAAAATTGCATGTATAAATAGTCGAGGAGCTGGCTGATTTTTTATTGTCTCATGTGTTTTGCATTTTTATTGCCAGTGATTATCCCAAGGGCCACCTGAAATTGTTTGGGTCAGCAGTGGTTTCATGTGGGGACTGCTTGCTACCCGCTACAAAAAAAACGCGCTTTCAACTGTCCCGAGATGCTTATGGTCATTTAGAGACAAGGCCTTCATTGGTTTCAACTATTTTTTCATGCCTAGGGTGGGGACTGAAAAGAAAATGTGATCTTTTGTGCATAAAAATAACAAACTTTGGAGGAAAATATGGGAGTGTGCTACTATTAGAGAGAGAGAGAGGGCTACTGTTTTAATAAATACTAGGCAAATGTTACAAATGACATAATGTCCCTTTTACATGTCAGTGGCCAATAGGAAGGTTATGGAAAACCACACATGGTGGCGCACCTGTCAGTGAGTGGAGTAATGACAAGACGCTCCACACATCCGAGAAACTCGTTCTGGTAGATGAAGTCGACATCCGTGATGGAGATTTGGCATTTATCCTGGTCCTCGATGAAGTAAAACCGCGACTGTTTCAGCCACTCGAAGTCTGTCGGTGACTTCACATGTTCTTTGCACTGAAATGGAATGAAATGTACAATGCAGTATAACCGTGATTGTTTCAGTCTCTAAAAGTCTGTGGATGACATCACATAAAGTTTGCACTGGACTGGACAATGATTGATTGATTGAGTGTTTAATGGCTAGTCAACAGCAAGGTTATATATATATTGCTGAATAAACATTACCATATATAAATTGGTGACTGGCATCTACAGGGCTCCAGATAAGGAATTAGTAATTGGGTATTGTTACTCCATCATTTATTAAGCAATTGGGTATTTCAAATTTTAATTGGGTAAAATAAAATCACACCAGAGTTCCAGATAAGCTGCGTATTTGCTTAAATACCCAATTAAAATTGCCAAAAACACAATTGAAATCAGAAGTAGCGAGTATCAAAAAGCAATACAAATTTTTTTGTACGTTTATCATGTTGCAGAAAATAATAAACATACCACAAATATAGCATATTTTACTTATTTTCCATGAAAACATATCTTGGTATATTTCATTAGAATTGTCTCCAAGGAGACAATTCTAATGAAATACCAAGAGATGTTGTCATTTCGAAGCAAACTATTCAATAATTGCTGTCTGTTGATGTGTAAACCGTAGTGTGATTATATTTTACCCAATTAAAATTTTGAAATACCCAATTGCAAAGAAATGATGGAGTGAAAGTACTCAATTACTAAGAAATGATGGAGTGAAAGTACTCAATTACTAAGAAATGATGGAGTGAAATGATGGTGTGAAAGTACTCAATTACTAGAAAATGATGGAGTGTGTGAATTATCAATTACTAAGAAATGATGGAGTGAAAGTACTCAATTACAAAGTACTAAGAATGATGAGTGTAAAGTACTCATTACTAAAGTCCTTATCTGGAGCCCTGTCGCACTATTGTTTACACATCAACAGACAGAAATTATTTAATAGTTTGTTTCGAAATGAAAACAAATCTTGGCATTTCATTAGAATTGTCTCCTTGGAGACAATTCTAATGAAATACCAAGATGTGTTTTCTTAGAAAATAAGAAAAATATGCTATATCTGTGGTCTGTTTATTGTTTTCTGCAGCATGATAAAGGTACCATAACATTTGTATTGCTTTTTGATACTCGCTACTTCTGCTTTCAATTGGGTTTTTGGCAATTTTAATTGGGTATTTAAGCAAATACGCAGCTTATCTGGAGCCCTGCATCTACGTGGGGAAATTATAAACTCGGTACTCAATGAATCCATAAGACACTGTTATTGCACTAACTCGGCGCAATCTTACAAACCCTACACAGTGGATCACACTTTGTTTTAGCGACGTAAATTGACAGATTCATGTAGATTTGGCCTCTGACAGTGTGTTTGTCTTGTGTGTTCATTTGGCTTGCCTTAGTGATTTTTGTTCTTTGGCTACAAATTGAGTTATTACGGTCAATATTTACCAGGTATCCAAAGATGTCGCGCTGATGTACGTGGATGGTGATCAGAGTCTCCAGTTTGGTGCGCTCCACCTTGCCCATGTCTCGAGTCGTCTGGTCGATTAGCACGTTGAGCAGTTCAAGGAACCCCTGGTTCGTCTGTGCCATCACCTTGCGGTCAAACTTGGCACTGGTTAGTGCGTCTGTCGAATCGCGTGTCCAGATCATCTGGATCCCTAGCAACCCCACCTACAAGACACGTTTAACACACATGAGACACGCCATGTATTTCCTGAAAGATTCTTACAAAATTTACAATATTTTTCGTAAATGCCATATAAAAGTTGATGTAATTTTCATAGCTAATGCGGAATTGAATTCCGCATTTGTTATGAAAATCTTCCGACGTCATTTACAGAAAATATCACAGTTTCTGTAAACATATTTTGCACATGTTCTTAGGTACAAAATCACATGGTGTGTCTCATGTGTAGCTGTGACTGGAGATATAGGTCTTATGGGAGTAGCTCCTGATCAAATAGCACTCTCATTTAGATTGATAACGATCTATATTGCTTGTTAGAAGCATGACAAGTGTTTAAATGATGGAATAGTGAATGGTGCAGATCCTGATCAGACTGTGTGGATGTACACTGGTCGTAAAACCACTAAGCCCCATTCCTTCAGTCACATCCACAGACCAAATTTATTCTAATAATCACCCCAAAGGTTATGCAGTTTACTGAAGTGTTTGTGTATTACCATGGCACAAAACTTTAATCTTGAGGATTGGAATAACTTAACTGTGAGAAAATATTTTATTGAAAATTTATGATGGTGTGGTGAGGGAATGGGAGCTAATATTAAAGAGGGGGCTATTATTACAATAATGTTCATAGGTGAAGAGTAACTGATGGTTCTGAAGAATTTGTTGACATAAAAGTTTAATTTACAGTAGGTGATTACAATTTCCAGTAAGGTATAAATTAAATTTTGTTATTTTCCTGCATATAAATCTTCAAAGAAGATATTAAACTTTACACCATGTATGCATGTGACTAAGTTCAAGATTATAAGAATATTTTATTAAAACATTGTGATGGTGCACACTTTTAATAACAATGTCTTGGGCTTAAATGAACATTTGCGTGCATTATGTTGACTGCTATGCTATGGCTTGGCCAGCCAATCACAATATTTCAGACTGCTATAGCTATACAATAGCAGCATCCAACCAAATATTCTAGACATCTAGACTATTGATCAACATGCCACTCACAATCTTTAAGACTTTATACAACAGCAGTGTTATATATTTTGATTAGCAGCGTGAGTGTGTGACAACATGAGCGATAAATGGGCATGGAACATAGCGAGGAACTCTGGTCCTGCTAGACTATTACTCAATATGCCAATCACAATAGTTCAGACTTTATACAACAGCAGTGTGATATATTGTGATTAGCAGCGTGAGTGTGTGGTGACAACATGAGCGATAAATGGCATGGAACATAGCGAGGAACTCTGTATCCTATTTCACCAACATTGCAAAGTATACTTTTCTAGCAAAGTATACTTTGAGGGAGAATTTTTCAATTTTAGGATAAATTTATTAATTTTTATTATACTGAAGTTATTACATTATCACAGCCAATTTGGCTGTAATAATGTAATACATTCAGAATAATAATTCTGCATACTATACTCATCAAATATATGCAGTTGTTAGTTCTATATGAATTAATGCATTTCAGGAAAAATAAATGATTACTCCTTCAAAGTATACTTCACTAGAAAAGTATACTTTGCAATGTTGGTGAAATCGGCTACTGGTCCTGCTAGACTATTGCTCAAAATGCCAATCACAATATTTCAGACCTCTATATAATAGCAGTGTGATATATTGCGATTGGCAGCATGAGTGTATGACAGCATGAGCGATAAATGGGCATGGAACACAACGAGGAGCTCTGGTCCTGCTAGACTATTGCGCAATATGCCAATGACAACATTTCAGACCTCTATACAATAACAGTGTTATATATTGTGATTGACTGCGCGAGTATGTGATAACGTGACCTATACCGATGCATCGCGATAAACTATAACCAAAATATAGTGTGTTTTTGATTGGGGGTCATTTTGGGACCGGTTTGGTCT
Organism: Conchocele bisecta; assembly: GCA_029237695.1. Classification (NCBI taxonomy): domain Eukaryota; kingdom Metazoa; phylum Mollusca; class Bivalvia; order Lucinida; family Thyasiridae; genus Conchocele; species Conchocele bisecta. The sequence goes on along the minus strand of CM055265.1, from coordinate 89,571,874 downwards.
GGGCCGTACTTGAATAGAGAAACATATTTATGAACAATTTTCCACAGTGTTCAGAAATGGAAATTGGCACAGCATGTTCAATTAAAATCTCGGCAAACAGAACCTCTGCTCTTATTACAGTTTGGTCGCTTTTTCCACAGAAGAATGAACTGACTTTCTTTATTGATGCCACAGAATTGCTTAGCAATTCATGTTTTGTCGATCCAACATGTTTTTTATGTTATGGAGACTAAGAGTATACATCATATGCACTGGTGTGGGACAAGGATATTCTACCCGAGTTTCTACCAGACGTAACGCGCAATTGGACCAATGGATATACTTGTAATTCACTAATAGGACCGGTGTAATGTAATGGGACTGGTGTAATGTAATGGGACTGGTGTAATACCACATACTACAAGCGGGTCACACTTAAAAGGAGCAATTTTTTTTTATTTCTTTTAAAAAGCGGTTTAATTACTATTGTCATAATTCTTAGAGCGGAATGGGAATAAAAAATTGTAATTATTCCGCCAAAATCGTAACAGTTAGCAGGTATGCGCGAGGAACTCCGGTCCTGCTAGACTATTACTTGAGCAGCCAATCACAATATTTCAGACCTCTGTACAATAGCAGTGTGATATATTGTGATTGGCAGTGTGAGTATGTGATAACGTGAGTGATACCTGGGCAGTGAACATCGCGAGGAACTCTGGTACTGCTATACTATTGCTTGAGCCTTATGCAATAGCAGTGAAATATTATGATTGGCTGCATGTTAAGCAATAGAATATGAGTGATACCTGGGCAGGGACCATGGCGTGGAACTCGAGCAGCTGGAAGCTCTGTCATGCCATAATATTGTTTGAGCAGCCAATCACAGCATTTCAGACTGTTATGTATAGCAGTCTGAAATGCTGTGATTGGCTACATGTGTATGTGATAATGCGTACAATACCTGGGCAGGGAACATGGCGAGGAATTCGAGCAGCTGGAAGCTATGGTCCTGGATGGCCATGGCCGCGGTGCGGATCACACCATGCAGTGACTTCTGGGCCATCAACATCACTGACATGAGCCACACTTCCACGTTACCCTCTGCTTTCACGTTCTTCTCCAGCTGCAATAGTCATGGTTGGTTGGTTGGTTGGTTGGTTGGTTGGTTGGTTGGTTGGTTGGTTGGTTGGTTGGTTGGTTGGTTGGTTGGTTGGTTGGTTGGTTGGTTGGTTGGTTGGTTGGTTGGTTGGTTGGTTGGTTGGTTGGTTGGTTGGTTGGTTGGTTGGTTGGTTGGTTGGTTGGTTGGTTGGTTGGTTGGTTGGTTGGTTGGTTGGTTGGTTGGTTGGTTGGTTGGTTGGTTGGTTGGTTGGTTGGTTGGTTGGTTGGTTGGTTGGTTGGTTGGTTGGTTGGTTGGTTGGTTGGTTGGTTGGTTGGTTGGTTGGTTGGTTGGTTGGTTGGTTGGTTGGTTGGTTGGTTGGTTGGTTGGTTGGTTGGTTGGTTGGTTGGTTGGTTGGTTGGTTGGTTGGTTGGTTGGTTGGTTGGTTGGTTGGTTGGTTGGGATTAATTGATGTGTGATGCATTAACAATTGATTAGTTGATTGGCAAGATGAGCTACACATCAAAATGTTACCACAACCTTCACATTTTCTACAGCTGCAATGGAGTCATGCATTTATTGATCAATTGACTGATTGATTGATTGGTTGGATGATTGATTGATTGATGATTGGTTGACTGACGACTTAGTAATAATCGACTAACTGGCGACACGAGCCAAATTTCCTTTTGCCTACCTTGCAATGGAGCCATCCATGCATATATTGGTTGATTGATTGGTTTATAGACTAAAGATTGTATCAGATGATGATTGATAAACGATTGTATCACGATTGATTGGCTGATTGATTTAACAAGCCGCGTTTCCATGTTACCATCTATCTTCATTTTCTTCTCAAGTTGCAATGGATTGGTTGATTGATTGGCTGATGCTTGATTGATTAATTGATTGATGCGTGGTTGATTGACTGGTGATTGATTGGTTGATTGATTGTGCGATGATTGATTTTCTGACAGGTGATTGGTTGATTGATTGCATGATGATTAGTTGACTGACTGGTGATTTATTGGACTGATGATTGCTTGATGATTGGTTGATTTTTAGATTGACAAATCATTAATTGATGAACTAATTGATTGATTTATTAGATACTTGATTGATATACTAGATTGATCAATCAACTGATAAGTGATGCTCTGATCGACTGATTAGCTGATTGATTGGCTACTGTTTGGTTGATAATTGAGTGATGGACAGATGATTGATTGATCAACTGATAATATAACAACTGACTGACTGACAGCCTCGACCCGGTTACTGAAAACCTTTGTTAGCTTAGCACACTGTTAAATCACTGTTAACATTGGTACGGATTTAACAGACTGCTAAGCTAACAGAGGTACTAACAATGTTAAGGATTTAAGTCAGTTAAGCTAGCAGAGGCTTTGAGTAACTGTTCCCTGATGATTCATAAGTAACAAGAGAATACGTACGTCGACAGTCTCGCCCTCGGACGAGTGCACGGACAGGATGACGTCGTAGAACTTCTCGTGGAACTTGACGGACTTGATGTTGTCGAAGACAGAGAGCAGGTGGGCCTGGATGGTGTGGGGGTCGCTCGCCTGCCCCAGGATCTCCAGCAGGGCCGGGTCAGACACGAAGAAGAACCGCGGGAACAGCAGCCGCTTCTTCTCCAGGTACCTGGGCAATAACGTACGTGATGTAATAAAGTGGTGGAATAACGTGGTACATTAAAGTGATGGAATAACAAGGTAGAATAACAAGGTAGAACAACAAGGTAGAATAACCTGGTGTAATAATGTGGTGTAATAATTAGAGGTTATTACCTGGCTAGTTTAATATCAACCTAGGTATCAGCCCGCGGTAACTTGATATCAGCCTGAGACCAAATGTTACTAAGTTACTCAGTGGTGAAAGGCTTAATGACCACACAACAAGTAGTGTATATACCCTGTGAGTGACTTCTGGCAGAGTTCGAGTTGCTCCAGTATATGTGGCAGCAGCTGCATCAACGTCTCGTCCCCGACGCAGCACTGCACGACGTTCGGCGTCTCGTGGGTACGCGTCATTATCTTGATCCACGACTTGTCGATGTTGCTGAAGCGTTTCGCCTCCTTGGGGAGCTGTTTAGCGATATCGCCGCCCACAAACACGGCCTCCAGGTAGACCCAAAGGTTCTGGACGACCATCCAGTTCTCGATGATCTCCGACGAGTTCGTCAGGTTGTGCACCCACGTCTGGATCTGTTTCTTGAACGGCACGTTGTACCTGCGGAAGAACGGATCAAAACGTGACAAATGCACAGATTTTGACGATATGTAGCTCACCAAATATGATTTAACAAAGAATCGAGTACCGTTTATTTCATACATTCACATGCGCTAGTTTGTATTGTAGCGCCCGCTTGCGGAAGCGCGATATAGTCGGCACTTTGGCGTACGTACGTACGTACGTATGTCCGGTTAAAGTTTTTGGTTAAGTTTTTTGGTTAAGTTTTTTGGTTAAAGTTTTTCGTTATACAAAATCTCTGCAACTGCTTTGCCCATTACCTTGAAACTTCACATGAGTGTTTATCATCATCTATATTTTCATTCTACCCCCCTCCCGTGCGGCCCCTGTGCCCAATGTCAAGGTCAAATTGCTTTGAAGTTTTTAGTTAAGTTTTTGGCTAAAGTTTTTCGTTGTACTATATCTCTGCAACTGCTTTGCCCATTACCTTGAAACTTCACATGGGTGTTTATCATCATCTATATTTTCATTCTACCCCCCTCCCGCGCGGCCCCTGTGCCCAATGTCACGGTCAAATTACTTTGAAGTTTTTGGTTAAAGTTTTTGGTTAAAGTTTTTGGTTAAAGTTTTTGTCGCGCCCGCTTGCGGAAAGCGCGATATAGTCGGCAGTTATGCGTACGTACGTACATACGTACGTACATACGTACGTACGTGTGTCCGGTTAAAGTTTTTGGTTACGTTTTTTGGTTAAGTTTTTTTGTTAAAGTTTTTCGTTGTACTACATCTATGCAACTGCTTTGCCCATTACCTTGAAACTTCACATGGGTGTTTATCATCATCTATATTTTCATTCTACCCCCCTACCGTGCGGCCCCTGTGCCCAATGTCAAGGTCTAATTACTTTGAACTTTTTGGTTAAAGTTTTTGGTTAAACTTTTTTGCTTAAACATTTTTGTGTGTCCGGTTAAAGTTTTTGGTTAAGTTTTTTGGTTAAGTTTTTGTCGCGCCCGCTTGCGGAAAGCGCGATATAGTCGGAACTTTGGCGTACGTACGTACGTATGTACGTATGTCCGGTTAAAGTTTTTGGTTAAGTTTTCTGGCTAAGTTTTTTGGTTAAAGTTTTTGGTTAAGTTTTTTGGTTAAGTTTTTAGGTTAAAGTTTTTGGTTAAGTTTTTTGGTTAAGTTTTTTGGTTAAAGTTTTTGGTTAAGTTTTTTGGTTAAGTTTTTTGGTTAAAGTTTTTCGTTATACTATATCTCTGCAACTGCTTTGTACGGAAACTTAAAAGGAACACGCGCAATTTTTTTTATATGTCGTTCCCACGACATAGCATCTCGTTACCACGACATAGCATCTCGTTCCCACGAGATAGCATCTCGTTACCACGACTTAGCTATGTCGTTCCCACGACATAGCATCTCGTTCCCTCGAGATAGCATCTCGTTCCCACGAGATAGTATCTCGTTCCCACGAGATAGGATCTCGTTACCACGAGTTAGCTATGTCGTTACCACGACATAGTATCTCGTTCCCACGAGATAGGATCTCGTTACCACGAGTTAGCTATGTCGTTCCCACGAGATAGCATCTCATTACCACGACATAGCATCTCGTTCCCACAAGATAGCATCTCGTTACCACGAGTTAGCTATGTCGTTCGCACGACATAGCATCTCGTTCCCTCGAGATAGGTAGCCAATGAAAATGAAGCATAATTACCGCCATTTTCGTCCGACAGCCGGTAGCTTAACATTGTTTTGATTAACATAGTTTTGTTATTGGCGATTTTGCTTGTCCATGCCATCCACATCCAGAATCCGGCTAATGACACTCTGTCATCTTTGAGCGTTTTGAGAAATTTGCATAAATTAAAAATGGCCGCCAGACAGATATAGTATGCCGTGTGAGGTATTGAAGTAATTTAAGAGCGTAAAGTGGATTTACTTGACTTATCAGATAAGCGGTCAACATTTTTAATATTCAATTAAGTTCACTGTGACATGGAAAAAATCCGAAATGGCCGCCAAATGTAACATATTTTATATATACATGTAACTACTCTCACACTCTATATCAAAGCAAACATGATACTGATATTGGATATATTGCCACAACAAACGCTTTCAGTACGTTCGATATGTTCGTAGACCAGTTGTTGAACAGGGGAAGTCCAAGATGGCCCCCACATATAGCTATAGTATCATATAACAATAATGTAAACGGACTGATAATTAAGTATATAACTGCATATTAGCGCCATATCGTAGTAAATTGGTATAGATGTATTGGATTTAGGCATACTCTGAACGTTTTCAGTAACTTAGACACATCATTAAATAACTGTGCCAATAGCAGAAGTCAAAAATGGCCGCCAAATATTTAACAAAAAAGTCACGCTGCCTTATACTTCGCAAATTGCATACTAATTACTGGGGCTATTGATTAGTTTAAGCACATTAGTATACATATCTCAGGTTTATTGACACATTGAACGTTGTATGTAACTTTGAACTTTCAAATGCAATATTATACAATTGTGTCAATAGAAAGAACTTAGATGACCGCCAGATATAAATTACCTGGCAATGACAATCATCATGTGTAATGATTAAAATATGAAATGTCACGTTGACCTATTACAAAGAAAAAACACATATTTATGTCAATCTTGTGTTCTCTTGTAACCTTGTTATGTAATTAGACACGTGTTATAATAGCAGAAGTCCAAGACGGCTGCCAAATATAAATTATAGCAATCATCGTTTAATAATTAAGTTATATAATTAAGTTCAGTCCAGCTCCATAGGGAGCACACTGCTATAGCAATAGTTTACAAATGTATGTCAATGACGATCGCATAATAATGAAATGATTATTAAAATAGATAGCACAGTAGAAAAGTGAGACCCATAAGAAACCAACGCAATAAATACTACCTAATAAGCAAATGACATGCGCACCTCGGTGGTCGCAGAACATTCAACGCGGCACAAACATGCACTCCACGATCAGCGGTGTATGGTCCCAAAACGGAAGCAACTGTGCATACACTACATAAACAGTATAACAGATGCAGAGCAAGCACAACAACAACTATTCCCCAATGAACTACTGGTAAAGTAACAGGACAGTGCATAAAACAGAACACTTGGATGGTTGAACCTGAACTGTTTGGCAAACCTCCCGCTTACCTCGCCATCAAGCTTCAAAAGGACATCAATATACAAGGCAATCAAAAAACGAATAATATATCATACGATGACGACAAACTAATTAAAACGAAATACACAGTATACATGAAATAATGAAGGTCAATATTGTAGATATGACTATAAGAAAAGAAAAAAATATGATGGCACACATACTCTAGCCGCAAGGGATGACAGTTACGTTGTTCAGCATTATCATATTAGTATATAGCATTTCTTATATCCATTGCATTGTACCATGAATGCTGTCATGTTGTATATATTGGTGTGTACTATGTGTATTGTAGTCTACAATGACCATAACAGTTATTGCTACCGTGAGTTAGTAGTGGCTCAACTGGAATGACTGTCGTATATATCATTCCAATGCGTATTAGTTGTGTCCACACTATAATATTTATTCTACATTATCTCATTATTTTTCTCAGAATTATTGAATTTGTGATTAAATTTGATTTCTTTGTTCAGCATTTACGTATGTTAACATTGTATATGCATGCACTCCATATTGAATTGTATGTAATAAAATCAACTGCACATGCATGTCAGACGTTGAATTCCGACTTGTCATTGAAACCAAGAATGTTATAGATGACATCATTTTTTGCCTCTCGCTAAAAGACGCATAAACGATGAATGTGTCCCGCATCAATAATTCAGACACAGTATTTCCAGGCCTATGTATAAAGGAAGGCTGACTACAGCATCTAAAAGCATGACTAGTATAGTATTACAAATCAATGAAATGTGTCATAAACATGGAGCACGAATAGCAGAAATTGATACTTTACATCAGAAAAGTCAGGTCGGGGCACAATCAGATATTATTCCTCATTCTGAATGTCATGAATAAGTCAAAGTAGAAGGAGAGTGAGTAGTACCTAGTACTCTCGAGCTGAGCATCATGTGATATGTAAAATATGGACGGACGTTAGAAATGGTTGATGATTTTGATGTCTATGATGATGCCAGAATTATGTCTCATTTTTCACTAAAGTTGGTGACAATGGTACTCTCACAGGTGCACGACTCAGACATAAAAAAGTAACGTACAGTACAACAACAGGTGGGTGGGATAATGTGATTTTTAAATGGACAAAGTCTTTCACCTGCGGTGCAACTGCCACTGTACCTGTTACTGATGAGTGAGCTGAGCACCATGAGGGAGTCCTCCATGAGGGAGACAATCTCGCTGGTCGTGTCCCCGCGCAGCAGCAGCTCGCCGCGGTTCTTGAAGTTGCCGAACGTGAACTCCTGGTTGTTCCAGTCAGCGATCACCTGCTTCAACTTCGCCTCGATGTCCTTCTCCTTCACCGCTGAGATACAGATGTCCTGCGGAAAACATGTATACATTATTGTTTATTGTCTTTCACAGCGATGTCTAAATGATTTATGGCTGTTACCTCAATGTCTAAATGGTTTATGGCCATTACCTCGATGTCTAAATGATTTATGGCTATAACCTCGATGTCTAAATGGTCTATGGCCATTACCTCGATGTCTAAATGATTTATGGTCATTATACCTCGATGTCTAAATGGTTTATGGCCGTTACCTCGATGTCTAAATATTGTATGGTTGTTACCTAGATGTCAAAATGATTTATGGCCATTACCTCGATGTCAAAATGATTTACGGCCATTACCTCGATGTCTAAATGGTTTATGGCCATAACCTCAATGTCTAAATGTGTTATGGTTGTTACCTAGATGTCAAAATGATTTACGGCCATAACCTCAATGTCTAAATGATTGATGGCCGTTATTTCGATGTCAAAATGATTTACGGCCATTACCTCGATGTCTAAATGATTTACGGCCATTACCTCGATGTCTAAATGATGTAAGGCCATTAGCTCAATGTCAAAATGTTTTATGGTTGTTACCTAGATTTCAAAATGATTTATGGCCATTACCTCGATGTCAAAATGATTTACGGCCATTACCTCGATGTTGATTTACGGCCATTACCTCGATGTCAAAATGATTTACGGCCATTACCTCGATGTCTAAATGATTTATGGCCGTTACTTCGATGTCAAAATGATCTACGGCCATTACCTCGATGTCTAAATGATTTATGGCCGTTACTTCGATGTGACTGCAGTAAATCATTCAGACATTGAGATAACTGCCACAGTTTGATGGTCAAATGATTTATGGCAGATAGCTCAATGTCTGAATGATTTACGATGATGTCTGAATGATTTACGATGACATCTGAATGATTTACAATGATGTCTGAAATATTTTATTATGTCTGAATGATTTACGATGATGTCTGAAGATTTACAATGTCTGAATGATTTATGCTGATGTCTGAATGTTTTACGATGGCTGTAAGATCTACGGCCAATACCTCGATGTCCTCTTTGAACTCGAGAAGCGGGGATTCAAGGAAGTTCCTTAGTGTGAAGTTGTCACCCTCGATGTCAAACACGTGGCCCGTGACCTCGGCCATGCGGTTCCAGTGGCGCTGCTTCATCGCCTTGTTCGTCATCAGCTCCAGCAGCGGAACCATCTCGTTGAAGTCGTCAATCGTCTTCTTCAGGTCCTTAAACGCCTGCCAGTCCTTCATGGCTCGCGGCAGCTTCCGGCACCTGAAGATATAGAGAATTCCAGGCTAGCGTATATTGACATCAAGTTCATCAGGCAAGGCTGGGAAATGCATAGGAATTCCTCGGCTCACTGAGGAATTCCTACCATTTCCAAGCTGAGCCGGATAAACTTGATATCAAAAGACACCAGGAGATACAGGGAATACCAGGTAGGTGTATTTTGATATAATGTTTATCAGGCAAGGCTGGCAAATATGTCGGAATTTCTCGGCTCACTGAGGAATGAATTCCTACAATTTCCGAGCCGAGTATGTAAATATAGAATACCAGGCTATCAATACAGGGAGACATATAGTCAATGGCCCTGTATTTACATACAAAATACATACCGTTTGATATCAAGTTTATCAGACAATGCTAGGAAATGTGTAGGAATTTATTGTGTCAAGAATACTAAGATAGTGCCTTTTGATATGTGCCGAGTTTGTAGATAGAGATAGAGACTATGAAGATAGAATGTTATGAAAATAAATTGCTCTAGATTTATAAAGTGAATATAGAATTCTGAAGTTTGATATTAAGATTGTCCCAAAACCAAGAGATATTCCACCTCACACTGCAGTGAAAAGTGAATGGGCTTAACGTCCCAGCAACAGCGAAGGGCACGTAGAGACGGGATCTGAAGATGTATTTTAATCAGCAACGTACGGATTAGTGTACATACTTGTTCTGGAACTCAATGAGTTCATTGTTGATCTTCTCAATATTGATGTCCACCCAGAGGATATCGTAGTAGCTGTGCACGGTCGCGATGACTGCGTTGTACAGCCCGTACAGCTTCTGCAGCAGGTTAAGCTCCTTCCTGATCTTGAGCAGCTCTGGGTACTCTGTGACTAGCAGGCCAAACAGCTCCTCGCCTCCCGTGTACGTCAGGTACTTCTTGTAGAGGATGTCAAACCCGTTTTGGAAGATCACCAATCTGTCCGAGGCCTCGCGCGGGGGCACACCAGCCGCCATGGGGCCATTCTGTGGGGAACAATAGAGAACGTAACTGTGAAGGCGTTTGGCTTTCTTTAGCTTTCTTGGTATTGCTATATGTGGCTGTGACTGGAGAAATGGGGCTTATGGGATTTGTGTCCAGTGCAGCTCCAAATCAATTGGCACACTCATGTAGCCGGATAACGATCTATATTGGTTGTTAGATGCACGACAGGTATTGATGGAATGGAGAACAGTACACTGGTCGCAAAAGGCATAAGAACCATTTCTCCAGTCACAGCCACATATAAACTATAAGGGTGTCAGCTCAGGTCAGTTTGCATTGATACACAATTTGTATTTTTATACTCGCTTCTTGCAGCCAAACTTAGGAATGGTGCTTACCAGCCCATCGACATAGAAAAGTATAATTTGTGGCTGTGACTGGAAAAATTGGGCATATGGGTTTCGCAACCAGTGTAGATCCAGATCAGCCTGTTCATCTGCAGTTTTGACTAAGATCTGCAATGTTCGCCATTCTATCAATGAAACACCCATCATGCGTCTAACACTAACATTCATTATGCCTCGTGATCAGGCTACAGGACCATTTTATTTCATCAGTAATTACACCGGTTACAAATCCTGTAACCACCGTTTCCCCAGTCACAGCCACATTGAAAGTGAATGTGAATGGGTTTAACATCCAAGCAACAGCTAAGGTCATATAGAGACGGGACCACAATTAAAAGTCTCATACGACAGACCAGTGGGAAGGAAATACTATGTAAGTATTTTTCACGCCTACATTAAGGCTTGAACTAGCAACCTCCGGTATTGAAGTACAATGGCATATCCCCTAGGCCATGGCCCATCCTTACAAACAGCCAAATTGCAGGCCAAGCCAAGTCTGAATGTACGTACGTCGTTATATTCGTTGTAGAAGCTGCCGCAGTCCTTGATGAAGACTTGTACGTCTGCGATGAGCTCGGACTTGAAGTTCGGCTGGATGGAGAGCAGGTGGGTCTGCACCTCGGCGGTCTGTGTATTTAGTTTTTCCCACGAGTAGCGGAGCGTGTCGCAGCGCTCCGTCTCCTCCTTCGCCACGGGCAGCTCGTGTTTCACCAACATTGTGTACGACTCCTGTAATCCGTACAGAGATGCATACTCGATACACAGGGGCACGTTTCACTAAACTTTGTACAACTAAAATGTTCGTAAGTGCAAACTTCGGATCGTCTGGAAATTTCAATTGATATACAATGAAATCGCGATGGCTCGAAATGCCACGGGCCTGCATATTTTGTTCGAGTGATCGCATCTTTCGAGCCATCGCATCTTGCGATTTTGGCATATTTTAACTGTACACGTCGGATTTAGGAAATAATGAAGCATAATAGAGTGTATCCATTTTATAGATGATAATAGTATTTATTCGCAGATTAAAGTTATCATGTGAAATAAAATACATTGTATTTAAATGTATTTACAAAACTGTCTTTATTTCAATTATTATCAAAGAAGAAAAGCTCCAGTATTTACTATAAATAGTGGCGCACATAATTAATGTCGTAGGTGGTTGTGACGTCACTCGAAACAGTAGTATGGGCCCAGCTCAAACTATGTTGTTATACAGCGCGCATAAACAAATCGGTAATCAGTCATGAATCGTAAAATGTTGCGACGCAACAAAACGTGCTTTACTTAATGTGTGACCAGTGTAAATGCTGATCAACTGGCAGACTATTATTAATGGGCGTTTTTTGTTGTAACTCCCGGGTAGCCACATGAATAACACGAGGATCAGTAGAACGTGGGTTACTAGGGTTCCAACTCGACTTGAACCCGAGCAACGACTCTGGTTATTCTTGTGATACTCGAGTTACTCGAGTATAACCTGTGAGTTACCACGACAAACGACCAATGACTTACGACAGACTACATTAAATGCGCCGAGTGGCCGAAGCCCAGAAGATTTAAGAAATCGCCGTATATCGTTGATCGCAATCAACAACGTTAACGATCAAATTGCAACACTTTATACAATTAACTGGACTTGAAAAGAAACCACATTTCATAGACAGGTAGAACGCGGCTCGGCCTTTGATCGTAATAAGTCGGACGTGGAGGTGTGAAAATTAGCAAAGCACAAACTTCGACATGACTTTCGAGTCATCGTATAGCAAAATAGCGAGAAATGAGTCCGCGGGACTTGAAAAATGTTTCGAGGGATCGCATTTTTCGAGTAGTTGCATTTCGAGCCATCGCATGTAAATTACATTAAACATATAAACATATAGGGAAAATTATCGGGACCGCGATGCTATTTCGAGCGAGCCCGTCATTACGAGCCATCGCATTTCGAGCCATCGCGATTTCACTTTATTTACATTTATTGAGCGTCGCATATGATCAATACAAATAAATCCAATAATTGTTTGCAAGAAAACATTGTTAATGTGATATTTACAGAATATCATTATTTTACACTTACAAACATTTTAGTCATACAAAGTTTTCTGAAACGGCCCCCAGGGGGTGGGCGTATCAAGGTTGTACATCGTGTAGTTTTCGAGTAACACTTAACAATAATGTTGTCAGCATCGTGTATGACTCTTACAACACATGCATTCTCGATATCATTGAGTGGGGTGCCTCAAAGTTGTAAATTGTGTAGATTAACATAACTGTTTTCAGCATCGCATATGAGTTATCAAGGTTGTAAATTGTGTTGCCGCAATCAAAACCTCTCTATACTGGACATGAAGAAAACCTGTGCACAGTCGAACCTCCCCAAACGGTCAGCTCTCTACAACAACCCATCTCTCTATAACAGCCGATATTTGGTATCCCAAATGGACAATTGCCTCTATATTTAACCACCCGACAACAGCCCCTTTTGTGTCTTCCCATGGGTGGCTGCTGCAGAGAGGTTGCACTGTATTTAATTTTGATTGGTTTCATTGTCATTTATCTGTTCATGTTTGCAAAGAAAATCACACAACAGTGTGTATAACACACGGGGTTTGAATGAGAAAATCAGTGAGTTTGATGGGTCGATGCCGAGCTGTGCTGAGCTATGAATGTGTTCAGCAATAAGATATGCATACCTTTGTTGAATAGACAACAGGGGGCCGTTTCACTAAACTTCGCACGACTAAAATGTTCGTAAGTGCAAAAGTTCACATTAACAATGTTTTCTTGTAAACAATTATTGTATTTACATTTATTGAGCATAGGCTGTGTATGCAGTCTATGCTAAATAATTGTAAATCCATCAATTGAAATTTCCAGATGATTCTAAATTTGCACTTTTAGTCGTACACAGTTTAGTGAAACGGGCACCAGTTACTTACCTCAATCGGCGTAATCATCATATCTATCCTGATCTCGTTCTGTCGAATGTCCTTCAGTCCCGACATGGCGAAGCGAATATCATCCAGGTCCTTGATTGGTCGGCCGAGCTTCTTGGTGAGGTCGTCAATGAAGGTGAAATTCTCCTCCATCTCGGTGCGGTACTTCGTGTTGCACGCCTTCCCATAATGCAGTCGCCAGCTGCGAGTCTCCACATTCATGGCATATTTCAGCTTGTCTGTAAGCAATGTGTATGTGGTGTGACTTACATCTAACACGTCTCATTCATTGGTGTTTTTCTTCATATATGTTTTTACCATTTAACTGATGTTAAGGTTGCTGTACCCCATGTAAAGTCTATGGAAATCTAATAAAAAACCTACAATGTGATCTGTAAGTCTTTATGCAGATACTCCTACCAATACAAATGCACACCCACCTGTAATATGCAAATAATAGACCACTTTTGATGTAGCACATGTATATTTACATGCAGCATATGCAGCCTATGCTCAATAAATGTAAATAAAAAAAGAATCCTTTGCAAAAAACATTGTTAATGTGAAATCATAATTTTGCACTTACAAACATTTTATCCGTACAAAGTTTAATGAAACGGGCCCCAGATATTTTACAAGCGCCAACTTTAATGTTTCTCTGGAATGCTGCGGATTGTTCTATGATGCGATATTACACTTACAAACACTATTTGCCTCTTGGCTCGACCGAGACCTGATCAGACCGCCTATAAGCCTACCTGTGTTAAACAGTGTAGCCTCTGGTCAGACCGCATATAAGCATACCTGTGTTAAACAGTGTAGCCTCTGATCAGATCGCCTATGAGCCTACCTGTGTTAAACAGTGTAGCCTCTGATCAGACAGCCTATAAGCATACCTGTGTTAAACAGTGTAGCCTCTGATGAGACTGCATATGAGCGTACCTGTGTTAAACAGTGTAGACTCTGATCAGACCGCCTATGAGCCTACCTGTGTTAAACAGTGTAGCCTCTGATCACCGCCCAAGCGTACCAGTTAAACAGTGACCTCGATCAGACCGCCCATGAGCGTACCTGTGTTAAACAGTGTAGCCTCTGATCAGACCGCCTATGAGCGTACCTGTGTTAAACAGTGTAGCCTCTGATCAGACCGCCTATGAGTGTACCTGTGTTAAACAGTTTAGCCTCTGATGAGACTGCCTATGAGCGTACCTGTGTTAAACAGTGTAGCCTCTGATCAGACCGCCTATGAGCCTACCTGTGTTAAACAGTGTAGCCTCTGATCAGACCGCCTATGAGCGTACCTGTGTAGAGGGCGATGGGGCCGACGTCGTAGAACTCCGGCTCATGGTTGATGTCCTGCTCCAGCTCCTCGTAGTACTTGATCTTCTGCTCAAACTCGCCAAGTTTCGGGTCATCGGCCATGAAGGCCTCGAGGTCTTCTTCGCGGTCCCTCTCCCAGATAGTGTGGTAGTCTCCAAACTTCTCCAGGGCCGTCGTCACCTCCTGCAGATAAATATGGCGATACGTGACATTCGTTGATTTATTGGAGCTTAAACAGTAGTATATGAGAGTCAAAATGATACCACCTCCCTCTGGAAGCCACCCGCTACCCGTGGTGACTCCCATCAGGAGGTGGTATGATTGTTGACTCTCATATACTACTTGGGGTTTCCCCACACTGTTCGCACGGTATCAACCATTATACTTCCTCGACTGAATGAGAAGTTATCAATGAGACGAGATGGGGATTATACCCTATTAGAGATAAGAATCCATTGGCTATACTCGGTATAATACAGTAATCTGTCATACCTAGCAACAACTTACACCCTATTAGAGATAAGAATCCATTGGTTATACTCAGTATATACAGCAATCTGCCATACATAGCAGACATGTCATACATATCAACAACTTACACCCTATTATAGATAAGAATCCATTGGTTATACTCAGTATAATGCCTACCATAAAGCAAATGAGAGAGCAAGCTAAGAGTTGGGCAATTTCCCTAAGAGGTTTGAGACTCAAGAAAGCTATAGAAGATAGGATATGTGACGAGCGAGCCGTCGTTAGGCGAGGAGAGGCTGCGGCGTGCGGTTTCGACCGGACGACCGCCTGCCGACCCAGAAAAACAATCCGAGAAATTGGAGAACGAGACGACGGCCAGTCTGCGTGCCACTGCTTACGCGCAGCGTGTAAAAGACGATCCCAGCGCATGTAGAAAAGCACTATACAATACGTACTACAATAAGATGTATCAAGGTCCGCTGGGGAGACCTCCTATGAGGAGGAGAGAGCTCGCCAGAGATTTGGTGGAGGAGGGCCCCAGGATTCTCGCCGAATATGCCGAAGCTAGGGAAACTATTGATAGGGGTAGGAGGAAGATAGTCTGGACCTTCGAGAGGGGGGTAGACGGGGAGATCGCTAATCGCATAATTAATAAAATTCGTCCAGAGCATGTTATCTGAGGTATTCGTGCTCGTATCGTATTAGGAACATCGAGACCGACGCTACTATGATCTTTCACAAAAACTCAAAGGGAAGTTCGTGGATAAACGAGATTTGGTAAGCCAAAGCTGAGAGTTGGATATCCGATAGAGAGAAAGGTCGAATGGACATCGACAAAGTCGATAGACCAAACACAAAATGGACCTTCGTTCGTTGGATATCGGTCGAGGTGAAGAAGATCATCGACGCTCAACAACTCCTCGTGTGAGTGGGAAAACTCCCCGATTGGTTATCGGCCTTATCTGCTTCCGTGTCCCGCACGCCGAGTTAACTTGTTGCAGTTTATCTTAACCCTATCCCGCGCGACGAGAATTGACGGCTCGATAAAGCTAGCAGTGTATCCCGCACGACGAGTTATGTCGTCGTTTGCTATTGGTCGTTTTCAATAGATATTTAGAGATCGACGTAAATTCAGCCAATCAGATTTCTTGTTTTATATGACAAAGAAAGATCGATTTCCACATGGCGAAAATTTTAATCTGTTTACAACGCAGGAAAGCATCGAAATTTACAATTGAAATAACGAATAATTGTGCTCAAACAGCCTGATCCCAACTGGCAGGCCTGTGGTTGAAGAGGAGATGACATACTAGCTGGTTCGGATCCGGGTGTTTATGTGCATTTTGCAGGTAAGTTACTGTTATTATTTACATCACATGCGATTGAACTCCCCACCCACATACTCACAGGGCTGCTAAAGTAAGTCGAAAAGTTCCAGTCAATACCCTTTGTAACGATCATATGTTTTACTGTAGGTTCAAGTGGGTGGGGTAATATTCAATCTTACCTGTGCACATACCCCCATTCGATAAATCCATGATCCGATCTGGACTAATAGATAGTCTTTTTTTGGATAATTAGCTTTTTTCACAGAAAGTATCAAGAAGCTTTTTTTGATGACGTTACACATTGATGGACAGAACGAGAAAATGTTTATTCGTTATAAAATGTAATTGCAGCAGAGGCAGAGCGAGGTCGGGTCTGACCCTCATCTGACTGTGCGAATGCACAGCCTGGTCTGGATCTACACTCAGTGGTCCCAACAATTGAATCCATTTCTCCAGTTGCAGCCACATATCACGTTATGCTAATAGGAGTTATAGGACAGTTATAATTCATTCTTCATTTGCATTTCAGCTCGACAAACGGCAATGTACTGGTCGACTGATGCCCTCTTCGAAAATCTGAACATCGTTAGAGTCATGAAAACAGACCGTTTTGACAAGATATCCCGATACCTCCACACCTGTGATCGCACGAAAACATCTACACGAAACACACGGCCAGAGGTCAGCCTGGTTTCCCAAAGAGATCCGAGACGAAAGGCCGTTGCCGACAATGCAGCAAAAAAAGACGAGACGCGAGGTTGTCAACACCTGCCAACAGTGCAATATATCCACTTGTGCGTCATGGTATCCTGATATGTTGAAATGTTAACTACAAAATCTACCTACTCCTGTATTTATATAAAGTGTAAATAAAATCATGATGCAAATTGTGTGTCAATGTGAAATTTCATTTACAAGTGTCAAAAATGTGAAATACATTTTTGTGAAAAATGTGAAGTTCATTTCTGTGAAAAGAAGGATTTAAATTTTGGATTATATTGAGTTTCAACACTGTCTCAAGACTCACTGTGACATATGGGACCTGTAAGTTACCCCACCTGCATGAGCACGAAGTTATGGCATGTAGACCGGAGAAAAGTATTTCAGGCGCGGATCCAGGATTTCGGGTTAGGGGGGGGGGGCGTAACTATTTTGCAATACTTGATTATATTATCGAACGAGCTACATGTAAGCTCGTTCGATGATATAATCAAGTATTGCAAAATAGTCGACTGAGCAGAGCTCATGATAGCGCTAGGGGGGTCCGGCATTTCCCCCCGGAAATTTTTTGAAATCTACTTCGCATTTCCTGCGTTCTGGCGCATTTTGGAGCAAAAATATTGACACTGTCACAGTATGTTTAGACCTGATTTTTGATTGAAAACGCTTACATTTTGAAACAATAAGACAACGACCGAAAAATGCATGGAATACATGGCACTTGGCATGAAACGTGCCTTGTAACTTGTAAAAAATCTTTACTCGGCGAATTTTAGGGGGGCCGCGCGCCGGGTCCGCCCCCCCCCCCTGAATCCGCCCATGTATTTTATAGATTCTCATAATCTCACCCGCCCCTAAAATAAACTGCCTAATTAATTTTGGTTACAAGTATATATTTTCCAAAATCCAGGCATTAGTCTATTTGTACAGTAATTTGGAATAATGTTCAATAAAATAATTCAAAATTAAAGTTTCACACCCACCACACCTTTGCAAAAAAATGGATGAGAATCTACAAATTTATTGTTTTCTGTCCTCACTGTACATAATATAGAACTTAATAAGAAACCATATATAACACAAAACAATTCACAACATTGATAATGTGAAACTAACTCAGCTATGATCTGATAAAACCGGGCTTATTACATTTGCAACCAGTGAATACCATACAGGCCAGCGCATCCACACCGTCTAGTCAGGATCTACATTGTTGGCATTTCGGTCAGTCACCATAAATGTGCAGGCTGATCAGGATATAAACTGGACATGAATGAAATAAGCCATGTTTTGTCAATAGTGATTTGAACACATACTTGTACATTCAATAAACTTGATAAATACAGATTGTTTAATAGATTATGTCTGTTTTATCATGTCCTGCATAATGAAATGAGGGAAGTGCATAATGAAAATTACATCATTACGTAGATAAATCTCGGATGAATATATATATGAATTTTCAGATGTATTGGATAATATATAAACTGTTTTTAGTCAGTTAATGCAAGACACCACTTGCCTGATAATCCTATTTGGAAATTGCATCAAATATTCCCAGGGAGTCAGAGCTGATAAGCCCACTGCAGTATACAGGGGATGGCTTATCAGTTATCTCTAGGGTTGAACTGGTGATTGTTAGTCAGGGGTGAATGAGTTAAGACAGAAAAAGGAAATGTATTCCGTCGACACGTACGACGACTACTTGTGTCTGTTTAGATGCATAGCCATCCACCGAGGAGGGAGACCCGACCGCTGTTGTGAGAAGGCACCAACTCTGGCGATAACGGACCGGAGAGCAAGGGAATCCCCCTGGACGATATTAAGAAGGTCGAAGAGCACTTCAAGCTGGGCATTCGTGTTTACGAGCCCACCGACGACGGAGTGTGGTACCTCATGAAGTCTCCGGCAAACTACGACGCGGTTGGGGAGAAGACCATGCCGATAGGAATGTTTGGAGGTCACTCATCAAGAACCTCCGCAAGATGACGAACGAGTACGGGTGCACCGGATATCAACAACGGTTCACAAAAGTCGTGTAACATGCACAGGCACGCGACAACCTGCATGGGTGGGAAGACCGTCGTGATATGTCCCGGTAAGAGGATAGAGAGACCGCAGTCGGCATACGAGAAGGCGTTCTACCCCAAGGGGTCAGCGAGCGCTATGTCGATTCAATGGTTGAACAGAGAAGAGGAGAGGGTGGGAAAGCACATACATCACGCGAGATCACGGCTGCGTGAGGTGGGTGGCCGGTGATCCGGTCGACGGCTACTGTCACGAGACCAAGACCGTGTTTCAGTTTCACGGATGCTACTGGCACGGGTGTCCGAGACCATTGCAGGAGAGATAACGCGGGATCGCTGTACAAGAGGACGAAAATTCAAGACGCCAAGATAAGGGAGGCGGGTTACGAGCTGGTGGTGATGTTGGAGTGCGAGTAGTTGAATGAGGGGAATCCCCACTATCCACCTTCGCCACGCGAGGAGGAGACGACTCTGTACCCTCACCAGATAGTCTACGACTTCGAGGCTTATCTCGACAAGTAGAAAACTACGCGACCCACCAAAGACCTGACCTTCGAGGTCGAGCACGTTCCTATGTCGGTGTTGTTGGGGGATACGATGCACGAGGGGATCACCCACATCTGCGAACGAGATCCCGACACGCTGGACGAGAAGTTCGTGACCGAGCTGCAGAGGAGAGGCAAAGTCATCAGGGAGGAGGTTATGAAGAACTAGAACTATCACAGGAGTGATCATGATACCCCCACAAAGAGTTGGACTTACAAATAGCTTAACATTAGAAGAGTTGTATAGGTTTGAATAAAAATGACATGATCATTATTTAATGCTGGCCTTAGAGATGTGTGACATTGACCTTTTACCTGCGTACGTGGTAAATGAAAATGAGATAATCTGAAAACATTTGAAAATTCATTCATCAGTTATAGAGGATCTTACACGAGTAATGGATTAATATGATTTTGATTAAAAACTCTGTGCCGAGTTTGTCAAGAATGCAATGAATCAATTTAATAAAAATAGAAAAAAATGGCTAAGTTAAAAGGATGATATTTTTGTAAAAAAAATATTTGTTCGGCATAAAAAGTGTGTATAGTTTCAGATCAATCCACTGAACGGTTTCAGAGGAGTTGTGTACACAAACTATGCAGTTTATCTGTCAGCCGCCTGCAATAAGTTTGACATTTGACCTTCAACTGTGACCTTGACCTTGGACATAGGTGCGTGGTTATTGATCGCGACACACCTTCTCATCCTGAGAAACATTTGTGCTAAGGCATTTGATAATCCATGCATCGGTGTAGAAGATATAGAGCGGAAGGGAATTTCAATAGGTTTGACCTTTGACCTTCAACTGTGACATTAACCTTGGACGTAGGTGCGTGGTTATTGATCGCGACACACCTTCTCATCATGAGAAACATTTGTGCCAAGCCATTTGATAATCCATGCATCGTTGTAGAAGATATAGAGCGGAAAGGAATTTCAATAGGATTGACCTTTGACCTTCAACTGTGACCTTGACCTTGGACGTAGGTGCGTGGTTATTGATCGCGACACACCTTCTCATCATGAGAAACATTTGTGCCAAGCCATTTTGATAATCCATGCATCGGTGTAGAAGATATAGAGCGGAAGGGAATTTCCAACAGACCGACAGACCGACTGACAAGCTGACTCCTATATACCCCTCAAACTATGTTTGTGGGGTATAATTATATGCCGACCGACATAGAGATGCTGTCGAAACCTCAACAAGAGAAGATCGTCTAGTGGATCGACCAAGTCCCGGTGGTGGGGTTCAACTGCAGCAGGTACGACCTGAACCTCATCAAGCAGTACCTTGTCGAGAAGTTGGCGGCCATCGTGAATAAGGTGATGGTCGGAAAGAGGGCCAGCACGACGATGTTTCTTTTTACCCCGGAGTTTAGATTTCTCGACATAAGCCAGTGTCTGGGACCCGATACCACGTCGACAAGTGGGTTAAGGCGTACGACTGTAAAGCGGTAAAGTCCCACTTCCCGTACGAGTGGTTCGATAGCGCGGACAAGCTCGACCATCCGGTGCTGCCCGACTATCCCGAGTGGTACTCGAAGTTGAAGGGTGAGTACCTACTGTCGAAGTCGGAGTGGAAAGAGTGTAAGAAGGTCTTCCGAGAAAAGGGCATGATGACGTTTCAAGAATGGTTGCGACACTACAACGACTTGGACGTCGGACCGTTCCTGGACGCTCTGACTAAAATGACGGAGTTCTACAGGGGGAGAGGTGTGGACATACTCAAGGACGCTGTGTCTTTGCCCGGTGTTTCCCTTCAGTACCTGCTCCGCGGGTCGATCGATGGGAAGGCGGACACGAGTTGTCGAGGAAGAAGAAGTCCCGGAACACATGTTAAAATATTTGAAGGACACGGACCGGAAACGAGGAGACGGTAAGAAGCTTGTTAGAGCCATATCCTCCAAGCAGATGATCATATACTCCCCGCTGCTAAAGTGGTATCTGGAGCACGGTGTGGTCGTCAAGGCGGTGCATAGGGTGATAGACTACACGCCCGGCAAACCGTTCGAATGGTTCGTTAAAGAGGTCACCGCCGCCAGATTGACGGGGGACGCCGACAAGAGCAAGGCGGTGTTGACGAGCATATTCAAACTGGTTGGCAACGCGTGTTGTGGCAAGCTGATAGAGGCGCAAGAGAGACACAAGAACACCACTTATACGAAGGATGAGAAGACTGTCGACCGGGTACTGAGGTTGGCGTGGTTCGAAGACCTGGAGGAGATTGGGGAGGCTTACGAGATATCGAGCAGGAAGACTCGAGTGGTGAGCAACAGACCATTTCAGTGTGGCATAGCGGTCTACCAGTTGGCCAAGCTCCGGATGCTGGTGTTCTACTACGACTTCTTGGACATGTACGTGGATCGCGGAGATTTCGAACTTATACAGATGGACACTGACAGCATGTACTTCGCGGTCTCTGAGAAGACGCTGGCGAAGATGGTGAGAAAGAAGCTGAAGAGAAAGTTCAACAATGAGAACGCCGAGTGGTTGGCGTGGGACGATTGGAGCAACATAACTCCGGGACTGTTCAAGCTGGAATTCCATGGGGATAGAGCCATGCGCTATCCAGCAAGTGTTACTTCGTTGAGGATACTCACAGCATCCGGTTCGAAAAGGAGGTCATAAAACTAAATATATTGAACGACATGGACAGGCTAGTAAACCTAATGCCCACGAAGCGAAAACTGCTGTGGTTGTCCTGGAAAAAGTGGCAACCTGAAAAACTGAAGGGTATAGTGACAGCCACATCACGAGAGGGATTTGTCCTAGAACCTGCCGAGAAGAATTCCTCAAAGGGAATGTCGAAGAGATCTAACGATCTGACTTGGTGGAGGTACAAGAGCACTCTCGAAGTGAGAAGGGACATGGCGGAGAACAAGGGATTCCGAATGGTTAACGATGTGATGATGACGTACACGCATGAGAAGTTTGGGCTGTCGGCGTACTACGACAAGAGGAGAGTGATGTAAGACCGAGCCAATAGATAGGTAAAAATATAATAAAGGGATTCTGAAAAAAGGGGAGAATACTAAAGACTCTCACGAGAGCCTGACCGACTATGACAACGGACGGTCTGGGGGTGGCTGGGTGTCAGAAGGCACCGCAAGAAGTTCTTCGCGAACAAACCCGCGCGATGGACCACGGTCGATGCAGTAGAGCACGGGCTCATCGGGTTTGGTAATATATCGATCCAGATGATATACATTGAGAGACCACACGGGATCAGTCGCGCGGCGGCGGCCACCCTCCAGCTCTCCCGGTTGATACAGGTACCGGACGTCCGATGGAAGCCGTTTCTCCGCTAAACCAACGGGTCGCTGCGCGAGACGGCAGAGGGCAGAGGGTTTGTGCGTCACCACTTTCGCCTTGATGGCATCTACGGGCTTCTTATCGATCAATCTGGTCACCTCGCCGTTCAGTGCGGAGACCACGGCGGGCAGCCTGGTTACCCACTCGGTCGATTGTGTATGAGGGTCTACAAGCTCATTGACATATTGGTGTCCGAACATCCTCTCATCCAGGGTTCGATTGAATCGCTCCACGGTCCCTTGGTCCCGGTGGATGTCGACGCGGCCGCGTCTGACAGAAACGTTGTCTTTAGCCAACATCTGAGAGACTGCGCCCATGAACTCGCTGCCGAGATCGACCTGGAGAAGATTCGGCCATTTGAGAGGACTCCTCTTATATATTCGGGAAAGAGCCTCGGCCAACTCCTTAGACTCCTTCGTGGCCAGAGACTCAGCCCCCTTATAACGACTCGCTACGTCAACGACTGCCAGGGCGTACTTGTACGTCTTGCGACCGACGCGATCGTGAGGCAGAAACAGGAGATCTGTTTGGTGGACTTCGTTCGGCCCTGGCACGTCGAATTTCGGGCGTGGAATATTGTGCGGTGCGGGCAAATAGATCTGCCTGATGGCCTGCTTCTTGAGCCATTCCTTGGCAGCGTTTTCGTAAACCTTGGTCGCCGCGGCGAGGTTCTTGATGGCCGCGAGTCCCTTCCAGTAGCCGCGGGTGCTGTAGTATGTGTTCGCTAACTTGCGCGCTAGGCGAGCCGATAGTTTGCTATCAAGCTTGCGCGTGTCCATCGTATGCGAGGTATTCTAGTAGATCGACAGTCTCCAACATGTCCTCGCCAGATCGTCCGGTAACTGCGTCGTCAATACTAAACAGTTGTTAGAAGTTTCGCTGCAGCTATCGGTTATGTTCTGAAGGAACTCGGAGGAATCTAACATACCTTTTCGAAAAGGGCGGCCGCGTTTTCGTCCTCGCGCCACGTCTCTAGAGAGTCTTGGGCCAGATGGATCAGACCCTGCACCAACTAATCGATGTTTAAGGGCCGTGTAGCCTACATCGAGCAGAGCGTAATAAAGCTCGTCAACTAAAATCGTTCTATATACATCGTCTTTTTGGGCCTCTGACGGCACATAGAAATCTAAAAGCTGGGGTTCGGAATCCAGCGGCACGAGACTTTTCTGTGGATATGTCCGCGCATACTTGCGGATGGCGGCGTCAACGTTCCGGAAAGTTTGCACGGCGTGATTCTCGCAGCGAAGATCTTCGTTGATCCAGTCCAGACGGGTGGTTCGTTTTTGCGACCATGCCGCGTGTGCGCTCTGGAGTTGTTATACAGCTAAATTGTGACGCTTGCGCTCCACATCTACGTCCGAGCTTCTCATTTTCGAGAATAGAAAGTTGCTACCGCTGAACGCCAATGTGTTCACCACCGCACCACCTACGAGCATTGCGATCGAAGCCATTTATTTCCATACATTAGCGGGTAGAATTCCAGCTTTAACTAGATAATCTCGGGTCCCAACTGCGGCCGCTACATCCAAGATCACGAGACCTACGTCTCTCGCAGTCATGTCCAATTTGGGAGCGGTCCCTCCGAAGACCATTTTGGATAGTCGAGCAAACCCGATACTGAGGCTCGATATCACCACGGCGTGATAAACCGCATTCACTATTATTTTACCATCGTATTCAGCCATTACTATACAGTTATTGCATATAAAAGGGATCGCGAGCAGTGTTTAAATGGGGCACAATCGGTTTCGTAACTTCCTTCGGAACCGCGGCTGGTTGTCTCGAAAGGTAGTTCTGCAGCGAGAACACACACAGGGTGCCCGCAACTGCCAGACCACCATCAACAACCCACGGGATGATCCAGGTCGGAGCCACAATTTCGCCGCAGGAACTATCTGAGATTGAACCGCAGCTGCCTTCGGATGTGGAACCACCTTCGGGCGTTTTGTTGTTTCAACAGCGGCTGGAACAACTAACGACTGTTTGGCCTCTCAAATCTCGGCGAGTATTTTATCTTGTTTAGCTTTTCGGCCGGCAGCCGCTGCCCTCCCAGCTGCTTGTCTTTTTGGGGTTTTGTGTCGTGCAACCGGAGCTTGCTCATGAGGTGCAATCGGGGATAGTTCCTGCTGCGCAATCGGGGATTTCTGCTCCGTCACTCTCGCAGGTGCGTCTTGTGTCATCATTTTCTGAGCTTATAGTTCGTGGGCATATATTTCCATATTTGACAGTGCTTAGCCGTGGTCAATACGGTTGTCAACGGAGCTAAGAACATTCCAAACTTGTGATAAATTGAGCAACAGGCTGTTCTAAGCGTGTGTCCTACAAAAGGGTCAGTCTCTAGATCGCCAATCAACCCCGCGGTGTTTGGTATAGGGAGAATTATACTAACAGCTGTAGCGTACAGATGAATAGCCGCCGATCCAAGAGTTTTCGTCATCTCTGCACCTAACCTAGATACGTATCGCGCATAAATTTTATCGACCTCCACATCTGAAATCTTGTCCACCTGACAAACTGAGAGACGCCTACCGAAATACTGCTCTGATTGTCCCCCAGCAACCAGCGCAGCTAGCCACTCGCATTTTCTCGAAGACAATCATCGAATTAGTCTCGATCCTTTCAGTGGAAGAGAGCGACCCATTTCGTTTGCTCGCGCAGATCCTTGAGGATGGCGTTGTACTTCTGAGTGGAGATCCATACGCTTTGCCCCGCATGCCGGCCAGAAAATGCGAGCTCGGAGAGCATGTCCTTCTTTTTGGTCATCGCCGCCTTGGCCGAGCAGTCGTCAATCACGTATAGGGTGGGCTCGCACTGAAAGGCTTGGTAGAGGCCACGCAGCCAATCGTGAAGCCTGTCGCCGGAGTCAACGACGTATACCTCAGGGTCGGTCCATATCCACGGGCGCCGCTGATAAGTCTCGTTGTGCCGCACAGTGGGACACAGGATCACAATGTGTCGAAAGGCATCGCGGTAGGAGCCCTCGAGCAAGTCCAGGATGAAAACCGTTTTTCTGCATCCTGTCTGTCTGTCCACATATTATGGCAGAGTGGGCATCCTTCGGTAGAATTTTTTCAGTAGAGTGCTGAGACGTATCGGCCATCTCGATGTTGAGTTGCGCGTCTGTGATTATATATAAGGTACACGTTCAATGCGCCAGATCCGTCCGCCTCTGGATCGTCATACCCTCGCTCGCGTTCTCAACTTGGCGTCCACTACCGTACATTTGGTCGTCGTCGCTGGTTCGCATGTCTAGCCATAGCGCATACTTGGAAGTCAGGAACTCCGCGAGGGAGACGTACGAGAGCTGCAGGTCTTTAGCAACCGCGGCAACCTGCGGGGAGCGCTTAGAGCCGGCAGCAAACTGCTTTCTGGCTTCGTCCCACTGCTGGTGCTCGCGAAGGCCCTTACTGTAGAGCTGATTGGGAACTCTCTCTATTTCGGCTGGTGTCAATACCCTGATAAACGGTATGTTCGCGCTCTTGCGACGTCTTCCACATGTCCTGGTAGCAATGGTAGACGTCGCTGTCGTCGATCGACATCACCTCATTACCAGAAATCTTTATCGTGGTCTTCTTGACGATGGCGCGACCCAGGTTCTGAACGACGGTTCGGTCCGCGTCTGTCGAAGTCAGCGAAATAGTGAAAGCGAGGCGAACAGTTCCCGGCACAATGACGTCTCTAGCTCCGAGGTTGGGGAAGCGGGCCAACAGCTGCTGGTTCTGGTCGATCGTCGATGGGTTGTTCGTAATAACGACGCTCTGTCTCACGCCTTTCGCCCCGAGGGGCTCCCGCTGCCTGCGGTATGGATTGAGTTTGCTGCCGTATTGACTAGAAGACATATTTCCAGTTGAACTAAATAACTCAACTGTATGGTTTTTTGTTCAATACATCAAAACTATGGCTGGTCGCGACATTAACATGGAAGAATTAGATCGCACTACGGGCGACCGAGACGATTACGCAAATGAATTTGAGGATGATGATAACATCTCCGACGATGACGAAACGAACTTCCAGCTCTTTCCCCATTTTACCCAAAACTCCGGCTTTCATAGAGACGCCTGGAACTTCAGCTGCTTACAATGTTGACGATGTGTGGGACCCCACCCCTAAAACTCCTGCTTTCATAGTTACACCAGGAACTTCAGCTGCTTACAATGTTGACGATATGTGGGAGGCCCCATCCAAAACTCCTGCATGGGCGGGCGGTACCGAGATTCCTGCGGGGATCTCCAAGGATGAGCTGGAGCCTCGGGAGGAAACGGAGTCTCGGGTAAAACGGTGGGAGAGTGAGGTTTCTAAATACGGTATCAAGGCCACGTTGGCGTTCCACAGCACTAAAAGAGGAGACCTGTGGGTAAAATGGGGCAACAGCTGAAAGTTGCTGACGTTCGAGAATGACCCGACCCGGTTCCTCCGCACCTCTTCCGTGAACCGATATGTGGTACTCCTCGCTTGAGCTCTTGGAGTGATCGAGGATCAGTAGCAGCTACCTCAACAAATGGTAAAAACCCTACTGTCTACCGACGAAACGCTGGCGAAGACGGCCGCCACTATAGAAACGATCGAGCTCAGCGAGGTGCCTAGTGTAGCCACCGCCGCTATTCGCGCAATGGAGATCAGCGAAAGCGAGATAGACGACACGATGGATGACCCACCGTTAAACCTTCGCAAACGCAGTGGACTCGATAAGGCTATGCAAACAGTCCGGGGCGAACTGGTCAATAACCTCTCCAAACTCACGGCGCTGGACGAACATATCGCGCTAGAAGAAAGAACAAGAGGGCCATGATGGCCCTAATTCGCTCACCTGACTCCATGAACACCAGAGGAGAATGTGACATTGAGTTCATATGTGTTTTAAAAAAATTGTGCTATTTTTAGATGGCGGTCATCTTGGATTAAGCGATGACTCTCATTTTACCAAATCTGGAAATGCTTCACCCAACGATCTTAACTTACTATGAAGTTTGGCCAGCATCGGCCAGCATCGGCCAGCATCGGCCAGCATCGGCCAGCATCGGCCAGCATCGGCCAGCATCGGCCAGCATCGGCCAGCATCGGCCAGCATCGGCCAGCATCGGCCAGCATCGGCCAGTATCGGCAGCTCGGCAGCATCGGCAGGCATCCGGCACGATCGGCCGGCATCGGCCGGCATCCGCCAGGCATCGGCCGGCACGGCCGCATCGGCCGGCAGCATCGGCGCATCGGCCGCATCGGCCAGCATCGGCCAGCATCACGGCCAGCATCGGCCAGCATCGGCCAGCATCGGCCAGCATCGGCCAGCATCGGCCAGCATCTGCCAGCATCGGCCAGCATCGGCCAGCATCGGCCAGCATGCCATGTGGTTCCCGAGAAAAAGACGTTCAAAATCTTGAATAAATGGATCTTTTGGCGGCCATCATGGATGACATAATCATCCGATTCCAACAAATATTGCACCAGAGCAATCACCTCATCGATACCTTCAAGTTGATATATGACATGAGCATATTCGGTCAAAAATAAAATTTTACCCCACGGGCATTCTACATCGATCATTCCTGCCAAGTTTCATGGAAATCCGGCTGGCGGTTCATGAGAAGAAATCTTTTTAAGAATTTGCGCTATTTTTAGACGTCGGCCATCTTGGATTAGCGACGACCTCCGTTGTAACAAATCTGAAAAGGCTTCACCCATGGACCATAACTGTGAAGTTTGGCCGCCATGGGCCAAGCGGTTCGTGTGAAGAAGAATTTTGAAATCTCTAATAAAAGAACGACCTTTTGACCTTTTGACCTTTCGGCGGCCATTTTGGATGACATGACCATCCAATTTCGACAAAAAATGTACCAGAGCGATCGCCTCTTTGATACCTTCGATTTGATATAGACATGACCATATTCGGTTAAAAATAACATTTTACCCCACGGGCCACGCCTTTTTTGTACATCGATCATTCCTACCAAGTTTCGTCGAAATCCGGTTAGCGGTTCATGAGAAGAAGATATTTTAAGAATTTATGCTATTTTTAGACGGCGGCCATCTTGGATTAGCGATAACCTCCATTTTAACAAATCTGAAAAGGCTTCACCCATAGACCATAACTTTTAAGTTTGGCTAACATGGGCCGAGCGGTTCATGTGAAGAAGAATTTTTAAATCTCTAATAAAAGAACGACCTTTTGACATTTCGGCGGCCATCTTGGATGACATAACCATCCGATTTCGACAAGAAATGCACCAGAGTGATCGCCTCGTTGAATTTGATATATGACATGTTCGGTCAAAAATAAAATTTGATCCCAATTTGACCCACGGGCCACACCCATTTTTGACCCCGGAGTCACCATTTTAACAATTTTGAAAGAGCATTGTACATTGATCATTCCTACCAAGTTTTATCGAAATCCGGTTGGCGGTTCTTGAGAAGAAGATTTTTGAATAATTTGTGCTATTTTTAGACGACGGCCATCTTGGATTATGTAATGACGTCATTTTAACAATTTTGTAATCCTCCTACGTAAGGATCATGACCATGAAGTTTGGTGACTATAGGCCCAATGGTTACCGAGGAGAAGACGTTTGGAAATGTTCACGGACGACGACGGACGACGACGGGGAGACGGACGACAGGACGACGACGGACGACGACGGACGACGACGGACGACGACGGGCACATTGCGGTAAGAATAGCTCACATGAGCTTCGCTCAGGTGAGCTAAAAATCGAGCAAGCCCGTGGCGATAGAGAATCTACCGAGCGGATCAACAAACTCCTGCGGTCGTTGCGGGATGAAAGAGAAGTTCGCTTGGAGGCTGCCTAGACTAACCGTGAGACGCTCCACATCCAAATAAGTCGGAGCCGCGAAACAATCTCGAGGGTCCTGCACGACGACACGACACTCAGTGAGCGTCTTCGCACTCTGTTCAGAGAGAAGGGCGTCACGATAGTAACCATCCTCACAACTTTCAGCATGATTATATCGACCCTACTTCTATCTATATCGACCCTAGTTCTATATATCACCGAGATTTCCTAAAACCAAAGCGCGAATAGTCAAACCGCCACGAGAGCGACGACGAGCCCTAATTTTTCAGCCTCATGGGCTGTGACACTAGTTCCAAAGAAACTTGCTGGTGCATCAAGTCCTATTGTGTCAACGACGGTGGAACTTGCAGTGACACTAGTTCCGAAAGAACTTGATGGGGTGATTTGTGCTGGGGTGGGTGCTTGCGGTTTTATGAAATCGGTTACATGCGCGGTGCGCTTGATGATATCCGCGTTCACGTTTTCGTTATGGCCGATCTTTTGTTTCACAGTGGCGATTACGATCTGATTATTGTAACCGTCAACCCGGTCGTCTCGTAGTATCATATTGCTCGGCGCCATATACAAACCTATTCCAAATACATAGTCTGTTGGGGTGCCGGCATACTGCAAAACGTCTTGATACCGCTGAATCGCCGCCGTGAGGTCCACCGGAGATGAGATGGCGTCCTCGACATTTGCCAAGAACTGTTTCTTGGTATCGAACGCCGTTCCCATGCCCAGTATAGCACTGCGCGCTTGTGTATGTGCACCGAGGATGGCCCAGACGTATGTGCGAATGGATTCGTTGAGGCGAGGAACCCCAGCATGCGTAAATCCAGTGGTTTTATCTAGCATAAATGATCCCCACGCGGTATTTACCCACGCAGGCTGCTGAATGAAATCAACGTGGGCCGATTTGAAAGACCATGGTACTGGTGGCACGAAGTCGGTATTCTTTAGTTTTATTGGTGGTGGTAGATCCTTTGGGTGCTTCAAAAACCCCATACCCGTCATGTAAACGTCACCTAAACCGAAAGTGTTCCAGAACTCTTTCTGGCGCCAGTCCGCGTCTTTTGGTACCCCAAATTCGTTACACAGTCTTTCGAACGCCCTACGGTCGTATGTGCTGGAAATGGGATTCCAGCCGTCGTCCTGCGGCAGAGAGATTTTCTGTTCTTTGAGAATCCTCCTAATAGTGTAGTACGCGTGAAAGTTGTAAATGGACCTCGAGAAGGGATCCTCCGCGGCCAAGATGGTCCTGATAGGAAACCCCGCATCCGGCTGTTGCGCACCATACGGCGAGGTTGAGCTGATTCTGCCAAAACAGCAATGGTGTTGCTTTCCACCCGTTCATTGCCTCCATGGTAGTAATCTCGGGCAGCCTATATTGTTCAAAGATGTCGGGGGAGTTGGTTTGAAAGCCTGTTCCGCCGCGAACTTGTATAGTGGGGTGCACCAGACGGGGAGCGCCCGCCTTAGCGTCGTAGACCCTGCCGACCGCGTACTTTGCATAATAATTAAAGCCAAACGCCTTGGTATCCATGGATATCAAAACATTATTATCATGTTTGCTACTATCACTAATGTTCAAAGGGATGCTTGCACGCTTCAGAATTCAATCGACAACTCCTGCGGAAAACGCCGGGCCGGCCTCAGATCAATTACCTTCACGGTCGGATGGCGAAATGTTGAGGAGTATGAAGGGTTCGGTTACATGAAGAACGGACCACCGGTAGGTGTCAAAGTACCACCAGGTCTTTGGAGTTTCAGAGAGCTCCAAGCTTTTGTCGCGTCGGAGCTTGATGGTCGAGTCAGCCTCGCAATCTCGAAAGCCACCGGACTCGCGACCTTGACCGTCGAGCGCGCCTACCGGGTAAGGATCACCCCGACGTTGGCCTTACAGCTCGGATTTACAACAACATACCCTTCTGACAATAAGGGATGGTTTAACCCAGGTGAGCACGTCGGCGACATCCCAGTGAACTTTGCCTTCACGAAAACTCTCAGGGCGTACCTGGATCAATTGAACATATCGTACAACACGTTAGACGGAGCTCCCAGCACATTACTAACAAGAGTGCCGCAAGTCACAAAATACGCCCGTCGAATATGGGCCAGTCAGCGAAGATGCAGAAATGTGAAGCTGTCACCAAGGCATGAAACATTAATGAGAATTTGAAAATCTATAGCATTATTTCTTCATCTCGTTGTGCTAAATATGTATACTAATTTAGGCAGAGATAGAAAAGTAGAGTGTAAAGTAGAAATGATAGGGAATTGGATACAATAATGTAGAAAAAATGGCTAAGTTAAAAAGGTGATATTTTTTGTTAAAAAATATTTTGTCTGCATAAAATCACCAAGGTGCACATCTTCCAATATGTGTAGAAGACGTGTGTATAGTTTCAGAACGATCTACTGAACGGTTTCGGAGGAGATGTGTACACAAACTCTGTACCGTATATAGAATTGTATAGAAAAATGTAGAAAAAATGGCTAAGTTAAAAAGGCGACATTTTTGCTAAAAATATTTTTTCGGCATTAAAACACCAATGTGCACATCTTCCAATATGTGTAGAAGACGTGTGTATAGTTTCAGAACGATCTACTGAACGGTTTCGGAGGAGATGTGTATACAAACTCTGTACCGTATATAGAATTGTATAGAAAAATGTAGAAAAAATGGCTAAGTTAAAAAGGCGACATTTTTGCTAAAAATATTTTTTCGGCATTAAAACACCAATGTGCACATCTTCAATATGTGTAGAAGACGTGTGTATAGTTTCAGAATGATCGACAAAATGGTTTCGGAGGAGATGTGTACACAAACTCTGTACCGTATATAGAATTGTATAGAAAAATGTGGAAAAAATGGCTAAGTTAAAAAGATGATATTTTCGTTAAAAAATATTTTTCGGCATAAAAACACAAAGGTGCACATCTTCAATATGTGTAGAAGACGTGTGTATAGTTTCAGATCGATCGACTGAACTGTTTCGGAGGAGCATATACGGCCCATGTAGTTCCAACGCAGAACAGGACGTTACCGTTGCGGGCGCAGCATACGATGAAGCCAATATGAGAAGGCTGGAGGGAAGGATAGCGCAGGCCCGCACAGAGGCTGCTACGGCGATTGCACACGTTCAGCGATTACAAGCTCCAAAGCCTATCATAACAGTTTGTGCAGAGGAGCGGGGTCCACTGAACGAGGGTGACTACTAATATTCATTCGGTGCCAACGCGAGCAACATATATGGGGAATACACCATGGCAGCGTCCGGGACGATTCTGCGAATGGCGGTCTGCTCGGTCACCTTTAGGGGGCACGCTGCTACCGAAGTCCGAGTGAATCTCGTCCTGAACGGGGTAGAGCAGAAGTCTGGCATCACCAAGAACGCAGGGCAAAGGTTTGGGTTTACGATGATGACACTGAAATTAAAGTTTCCGCCGGTAGTGTTATTACTGTAGTGACACTGTTAATTGAACTTGATTTATGATGAATGACGAAAAACTATATCCACACTTACCTTCAGGGACGGCCGACCCAGCATCCTTTAGGATGACCAGGATCGTCGAGATACAACAGATTATCCAGCACGAGGGAGAGACACGGATGGGCCATGCGAAGAAATATAGGCGAGCAGTCAATATAGTCGAGGGGGTGAGCACCACCTTAGCCTCAGCTTCCGTTGTAAGCGGCGTGGGGAGTGTGTCTTTATTATCAACAATCGTCGCCGCGCCGGTCGCGGTGACCTTGAGTGCAATAGCGGCGGGGGCGGGGCTGCTTTGCATGCCGACCAGACTCGTGGGCCGAAAACTAGAGGCCAAGAGTCGAAAGCACGATCGAATAGCGGTTCTCGCGAGGTCTAAGAAAAACAGTATCGACGTTATCGTGTCGAAAGGGAGTAGTATATAGGGCATGAGTTCGTTACCGCGACTAAGGGGAAACGAATTAGAGAATCTTCAGAACTTAACCGGTAGCTGGGTGTCAGAAGGCACCGCAAGCAGTTCTTCGCGAACAAACCCACGCGATGGACCATCGTCCAAATAGTAGAGCACGGGTTCATCGTGTTTGGTAATAGATCGATCCAGATGATATACATTGAGAGACCACAAGGGATCAGTCGCGCGGCGGCGGCCACCTTCGAGCTCTCCCGGTTGATAGAGGTACCGGACGGCAACATCCGATGGAAGCCGTTTCTCCGCTAAACCAACGGGTCGTCCGCGCGAGACGGCGGATGGTTTGTGCGTCACTATTTTAGACTTCATGGCATCTACGGACTTTTACCGATCAATCTGGGCACCTCGCCGTTCAGTGCGGAGACCAAGCCGGGCAGCCTGCTCACCCAATCGGTCGATCGCGAATGAGGGTCTACAAGCTCTTTGGCGTATTGGTGCCCAAATAACCTCTCAGCCAAGGTTCGATTGAACCGCTCCACGATCCCCTGGTCCCGGTGGACGTTGACGCGGCCGCGTCTAACATAAACTTTGTGTTTAGTCAATAGATGGGAGACCGCGCCCATAAACTCGCGGCCGGGATCGACCTGGAGAAGATTCGGCCATTTGAGAGGACTCCTTTTATATATTCGGGAAAGAGCCTCGGCCACCTCCTTAGACTCTTTAGTGGACAGCGGCTCAGCCCCCTTATAACGACTCGCTACGTCAACGATTGTCAGTGCGTACTTGTAAGTCTTGCGACCGACGCGATCGTGAGGGAGAAACAGGAGGTCAGCTTGGTGGACTTCGTTCGGCACCGGCACGTCGAATTTCGGCCGCAGAATATTGTGAGGCGCGGGTAAATAGATCTGCCAGATGGCCTGCTTCTTGAGCCATTCATTGGCGGCGTTTTCAGAAACCTTAGTCGCCGCCGCGAGGTTCTTGATGACCGCGAGTTCTTTCCAGTAGCCGCGGGGGCTGTAGTATGTGTTCGCTAGCTTGCGCGTTAGGTCAACCGATAGTTTGGTATCAAGCTTGCGCGTGTTCATCGTATGCGAGGTATTCTAGTAGATCGAACAATCTCCAACATGCCCTTTCCAGATCGTCCGGTAACTGCGTCGGCGATACTAAACCGTTGTTGGAAGTTTCGCTGCAGGGTGGCCGAGTGTTCGTCCTCGCGCCACGTCTCGAGAGAATCTTGGGCCAGACGGATCAGACCCTTTGCGCCAGCTAAACGGTGTTTAAGGGCCGTGTAGCCCGTCAAGCTCGTCAACTAACATCGTTCTATATATTTATTATTTAAAAAGGTTTTTCAAAATTATTATTGCTTATTGCTTTTGCTTATTGCTTTTTCAATATAGTAGCTGACGAGACCTGCCACACCCATTCCCACGACGATGAACACGATATCGCGGCCCACGAGGGCGACGACGATCCCTAATTTCTCCTGCTCGTGAGTTGTAGTTCCCGCTCCTGTTCCAATTCTTCCAATCGCGATTGGATTGGGTGAACTGGTGGAACTTGATGGTGCATCCAATTCTTCCAATCGCGATTGGATTGGGGTGGGTGTATCCAATTATTCCAATCGCAATTGGATTGGGGTGGGTGTATCCAATTCTTCCAATCGCGATTGGATTGGGGGTTTTATGAAATCGGTTCCACTTACAACTCCGCTCCCGAGCATGTTGGGGGTGCGCTTGATGATATCCATGTTCACGTTACCGTTGTAGCCGATATTTTGATTGGCGGTGGGGATTACGATCTGATTATTGTAACCGTCAACCGGGTCTTTTCGTAGTATCATATTGCTCGGCGCCATATAAAGACCTATTCCAAATGCATAGTGTACTGGGGTGCTGGCATTCTGCAAAACGTCTTGATACCGCTTGATCGCCGCCGGGAGGTCCACCGGAGATGAGATGGTGTCCTCGACATTGGCCAAGAACTGTTTTTGCGCGTCAAACGCCTTCCCGTCTCCTATTATAGAACTGCGCGCTTGCGCCTGTGGGCAGAGGATGCGAATGGAGTCGTTGAGGCGGGTAACCCCAGCCCTGGTGAACTCCTTCTCCCTATCCAAAATGAAAGTCCCCCAGCCGACCTCGACGTGTTCGCTTTGTTCAATGTTGTCGATATGGATTATGTCAGCTTCAGATGGAAATTCTTCACACCCGGCAAAATTACAATGTACTGGTGGATCTGAAGACGCGCCGAATGTCATAGTGTTTGAATCGAAACTTCCCCCATTGCGGGTTACGATATTGTTGTTTAGAAATACATCCACCACTTTTAGTAACTGTTTTCTGTTTCCAGTCGGTATTTTTAGAAATCTGAAATTCGGCACATATTCTTTCGTAGGCTTTGTGGTCGTACGGGCTGTATAGAGGGTCCCATTTATACTCTTGGGGTGTTTTCACTTGCATCTCTTTGAGAATCCTCCTAATAGTGTAGTAGACGTGAAAAATATAAGCACTTGCACTGAAAGCGCTCTCATTATGCTCCATGTGGTTTATGTAAGAGACACCACACCCGGTTGGGGCACACCACACGGCAAAATTTAACTGGTTCTGCCAAAACTGCATCGGTGTTTCTTTCCACGCGTCTACGGTTTCTTGGGTAGTAATTTTGGGCAGCCTATAATTATCAAATATGTTTGAAAAAGTTGTATCAAATCCGGTGTCTTCGTTTACTCTTATTGTTAGGTTTATTAGCTTCCTAATTAAGTAGTGGATTCCTACCGTTAAGTAGTACACACCTCCCTCAGCGTACTTTGCCTTTGAATTGAAGCTAAATGCCTTGGTATCCAACGACATTTTAATCGGAGTTTATTATGTTTGCTACTATCACTAATGTTCAAAAAGGGAGTTGTGAACTTCAGAAGTCAATCGACAACTGCTGTGGAAAACGCCGGGTAGGCCTCAGATCAATCACCTTCACTGTTGGGTGCCAGAAAGTGTGAAGAGCGAAGGGTTTTACTATGTGAAGGATGGACAACAAGTAAGTGTAAAGCTGCCCCACGGACTGTGGGGAGCAAGACAACGCATAGACTTTGTTTCCACCGAGCTTGACGGTATAGTCAACCTCACAGTATCGAAGGCTACCGGACTCGCAACAATGGCCATCGGCTCAGACAGCCGGATAACGATCTCCCCGACGTTGGGTATTCGACTCTGGTTTAGAGAGACATACTCCGAGAATAAAGGCTTGTTTGCCCCGGGTGAGTACGTCGGTGATAACCCGGTGGATCTAGCCTTTACCAAAACCCTCAGGGTGCACCTGATCGGGTGAACACATCGTACAACACGGTAGACGGATCTCCCAGCACATTACTGAAAACCGTGCAAGCCAGTGATTGTTTCTTTGGGTAGACTGTGACCTTAGACTTCCCATGCTCCTAGATGAAAGTTTTGGAATCGGAACATATCCACGAATTTACGGTCTCTATTCTTGATGATCAAG
Source organism: Conchocele bisecta (assembly GCA_029237695.1). Lineage (NCBI taxonomy): Eukaryota > Metazoa > Mollusca > Bivalvia > Lucinida > Thyasiridae > Conchocele > Conchocele bisecta. The sequence goes on along the minus strand of CM055265.1, from coordinate 89,534,582 downwards.
CGATAGAGTTGAAGAACTATTACCCGATTTCGGTCGTCCTAGAAATAGACTCAAGTTCGTAATATAATTTATAACAACCAACAGTATGAGTATATACGGACCAGGTAGTTCTTCCAATTCCAATCGCGATTGGGTGACAGATATAAATCCAAAGAATCCGAGTAACAACCAAATCGAGATTGGAGTTCCCGACGGATCCAACCCAACAGGTGATTTTTTAACTACCGGAAAAACCATATCACTGATCAATATAACTATATCGGCGGCCACAGACGAGATTCACAAGAGTCTACAATCACAACTTAGAGTATATGCCCTGGCTGTGACTACAAAAAAATCGTGAAGAAACACATACAGAACTAAACGAACTAGGCGGAAAAATAACCGAATTTCGGGAAGAGGCCCATACAGAGTTTATGGAAGTTTCCGATAAATTAAACCGAGTTCGTAGAGCCGCGAACAAAGCACTTGAGGATGCCTCTGAAAAGGTTCGTGGTGAGGCCCATACCGCTATCGAGAAACTCCAATCAGACCTGGCAGCCCATGAGGAACTTTATGAGGCGTTGCGCTACACACATATTGATGATATGTTGGAGTGGACTATGCATGTGAGAGAGTTGAGGGATAGGGTGGCCGACCTAGACCGTAGAAAACCCATCATAGCAGTTTGGGCTGAGAAGCGGGGCCAATTGATATGGGGGGTACGTCATGACAGCTCCAGGTACGCTTCTCCGAATGGCGGTCTGCGTGATTAATGCTAAGGGTAATTATGTGGGCGCGGTCATCGTAAATCTCGTACTAGATGGGGAAGAACGGGCGGTTGGAGTCACTAAGCTCGCTGGACAGAGTTCAGCGGTGGTTTTGTTCGCCGGTGACGATCCAATTAGACTTTCCGAAGGTAGTTTTATTAACTTTGTTACGAAAATCGCTGACCCAGCGAGTTCTTCCACTGTTGTGACATTGTTGATTGAACTAAATTTGTAAAATTTAAATATGAACGAATCACCGCTTCCGAGCACGCTTCCAATTTTCAACCCCAATCGACCAATTCGAGAATTGAAATTGGATGATATTGGTTTTGGTGAAATAATTTCAGATTTTAGGTTGGAAAATATCGTAGAGATGCAGCAGATTCTAAAACAAGAGGGGGAAAATGAATGCTAAAAAATATAGTCGCGCGGGCAAACATAGTGGAGGGGGCAAGCGCCGTGCTGGCAGCAATTTATATAATGGGTGGGGCCGGAACAGCGGCATTGTTGTCTATTGCCGTGGCAATTCCCATTGCAGGGGGTTTGAGTGGGGTAACCGCTGTGGCGGGGTTGTTATGTATGGCGTTCAGAGTAGTGGGAAGAAAATTCGAAAATAAAAGTAGAAAGCACGACAGAATATAGGTTCTCGCGAAGTCTAAGAAAAATGGCATCGACGTTATCTCGTCGAAAGCGTTGGCCGATAACAATATATCGGACGCTGAATTTGAGTGCTAGCCTGTCGGTGCTAGCCTGAGTGCACTTCACCTTATCGATTATTGGGATAACAGTGGGGGAAAAGTTACAACACCACCCTCAATTCTCGAATTGGGGTTGGACAATTGGAGGGAATTGTGATATTATAAAATTAATTATGATCCAATAATATTGGTATTGAACATTGAAAGTGTTGGAATATTGGAGAACGGAACGGAAAATGCCTAAATCTGTTTTTGATCGCACCGCTCTGTTAGATATTGCCGGGGCTCGGGGAAATGTGCCTGCCTCATAGGTTAAAAGGAAATACCATATAGGATCTCGCCGGCTTACCAATCTGTGGGCAAAATACGCCCCAATTGTCCAATCCTCCAATCCTGGATTGGCTGGGGCAGGCGAATTGGGGTTTAGTAGTCCGAAGAGACCAGTTAGTCGCCCTCGGGGTATCAAAAATCCTGTTATAATCCAATAATTAATAATTAATTTTTTTAGATTTTAATTTTCTAACTTTTACAAAATTAATTATTAATTATGATAAAGACGTTCCGTGTGTATACCGTCTGGACGGATTCTTCTTTTATCGTAATAGGCCGATAGCCCCAACTTCCTCTGCGTATATGTTTTCATCGCGCCGTCCCGCATTCGGAATCCGCGGTTTTCACACATATCTTTCACGCCCTCAATTCCAGAATTAACAACCTCTCACCCTCAGCTCAGCGCGTTCTGATATCGATTCCAGGTTAGCGCGTTCTGTCTGGCAGACAATCCTTTTGCGGAATGTTTTAATCGGCCATCCAACCCCAATAATATTGGATGAATTGGTAGATTGACGTTCTCATCTATATCCCCGGAAGTACCATCCAACCCCAATAATATTGGAGGAATTGGTAGATTGGTATCAACAGTCGCCAACTTCTCCACAAAATAGCACTTGCTCGATAGCGCAATGGCAAGATCTCTGTGAAATTCTACCTTGAAAAGCCCGGGCTCTCGGTCGCTCCATTTATCCCACGCCAACCAATTTTTCTTATCTTTCTCATAGTCATCACATAGGTGAGGTTTTATTATACTATCGAAGCTGCCGCATTTCTCATTTCCTTGTGGAGGTTTCGCGCTTACTGCCATGTATAGACTGTCCGTATCCATTTGTATTAATTCAAAATCTGTTCTGTCCACATACTTGTCTAGAAAATCGTAATAGAATTCCAACATTGTCAGCTTGGCCAGTTGGTACACGGTTATCCCGCAGTGAAACGGTATATTCATAACCGCATTAACCTTTCTAGAAGATATCTCGTACGCATCGCTGATCTCCTCTAGATCGTGGAAGTATGCAGATCGTAATGCCTTGTCCACACATTTCTCGTCCTTCGTATATGTCGTATTCAGGTGCCCCTCAGGAGACTCTATCACTTTACCGCAGCACAAGTTCCCTAAAAATTTCATTATGCCGGCAATAGGGGCTTTACTCACGTCCTCGTCACCGGTTCTCCGTGCGTCAGTAACACCCTTAACAAACCATCTAAACGGCGTACCCCGCTCATAAGTGATACTCCGGTGGACCCCAGCGATTTTAGGCCGTGTTCCAAATACCACTTTAGAAGCGGTGAGTACAGCAATACTTTTTTGGCCGACATCACACCTACTAGTTTCTTCTCGCTACCACGTTTTCTTCCCGAGTCGTCTAAATATTTTAGCATGTAATCGGGTACTTCCTCTTCCTCGACTACTCTGTTGATAAATAATGGAGACATCTCCGAAAATTTATCTTTCAACTCCAACGATGTTGGAGGAACTTCTATATCCACCTCGGCAAATCCGAACCATCTCCCCCGGATAAAACTTTTCTGGTAAAACATGATATTCCTTGGGGGTCGTGGGGTTCCTCATTATGGTGTATATCTTCCTCACCACAAGGCATCTCTTTATTTAATGTAGATAGATACAGCGCGTTGGCGTCGATGCCTATTACGGCTTCGCATTTTTTAACGGTCCTAATTTGTGTAACCCCGACTTCCGCGTGGCGAGAGAATATGATTGACTGTCTAACACCCATGGCGGTCTTCAACATCCCTTCTGGTGTTGGTCTCGTGTGGCGAGAAAAGACGGTTGATGTGTCAACCATGGTAGTTTTCAACATACCTTCTGGTGTTGGCCCAGCGCGGTGAGAGAATATGATTGGTGGTCCACCGCCCATGACAATTTTCAACATCCCTTCTGGTGTTGGCCTCGCGTGGCGAGAAAAGACGGTTGATGTGTCGGCCATGGTAGTTTTCAACATCCCTTCTGGTGTTGGTCTAATTTCTTTTGTGCCGACATGATTTATTTGCGTGTGGAGATCATCACGGTAGGTCGCAACATATTTGTTACCGTCCCTAATGTGTGTGATCCCAACTTCCGCGTGGCGAGAGAATACGATTGATGGTCCACCGACCAAAGCGGCTTTCAACATTTCGTACGTCTCAGCCTTGGGAACGAACAGTGGGGGGGCATATGGCCGCAGCCGCTATGCTTTGTTTAGTTTGACTGCAGCGCTACCCCGGGTAGAGTAACCGCATCTTTAAACATGTCAACACCTCTCGTCTTGTAAAATGTTGACATTTTACTGAGCGCCTCTATAAACGGATCCACGTCCAAATCATTTTAGTATCGCAACCACTCTCTGAACGTTTTCATATTTTTATTTTTATAAATCACATTGCATGCGGCCAATTCCGTCGCTGTTATTTTTCCATTTGGGTTGAGTTGGTTGTCCCAATATTTTATTTCGGGCAAACCTTCGTAATCCAGTTTCTCGATAGAATCAAACCACTCGTATGGAAATAACGACTTTTGCCCCTCGCAGTCGTACGCCTTTATCCATTTGTCGTAGGACGTCTCTGGGCTGAGATACAATTTTACGTCCAGAAATCGGAATTCGGGTGTAAATAGGAATATCGTCGTGTTTGTTTTCTTACCGACGAGAACTTTTGATGTCGTATCGGCCAACAGCCCAACAAAATGTTTTTTTTATCAGATTGAGATCGTATCGGCTAGAGTTGAACCCAATTACGGGGACTTGGTCAATCCATCTGGTGACCTCGCGTTGTTGGGTAGTGGGAAGTCTGTCCATACAGGTAGGAAGGTGTTTTTTACCGACGGCGTCTCGTATCGCCTTACCCCTTTCCTGTATGTTTTCCATAAATAGAGCAACTAATTTGGCCGGATCGTTTCGCATATGTGAGTTATTTCGTTAGATAAATTATCGCCGATGCTCACTCTTATGGGCACATGCTCGTTTACAAATTCGAGATTACCTTTCTTACTCCGGCACCCAACCGAAGTTGGCCCCCCTTCGTTGGATTTCGACAAATAGGTTTCAAAATCGTACACAATATGGTACGGGTAAACAATTGTTGGATCTGGCGCTTTCACCCAAAAAACTTTATAATCGCATTCCCAAATAGTAATTAATGTAAACTCCTTCGCGATCGCAGCGTCTCTCGCGAGAGTTTGTTGGAGTCTATCCTTTGCCAACGCCTTCTTTTCGGCAGCCTACTCTTTGGTGGCCACCACTTCTTCGGCTAACTCCGATGGGTCTTTTTGGAGGAGGGTTCATGGTGGGCAGTAATTATAATCCGCTTCTGCTTCTTCCTCTCTGAGTTCGTTCTCTGCGGAGGACCGATGTTTCGCTTTGTACCTAGTCATTCGTCTGAGCTTGGTGCAGGGGTTGGTCGGCACTAAGTCGGGGTATATTTCACAAAGTTTGGCCAAGTTCGCGTCTAGGCGCTCTTCAACCGTCTTCAGCATACCTGCGCCCTGTGGCGGTTCTCTATCTGCAACCGCCTTCGCTGCGCGTATTTCTTCCTTATAGGAGCACTTAGGACACCCTTGCCAATAACACCCGTGAAATTGGTAAACAGTGTTAGTTTCCTCACAAAATCCATCGACTGGCTCTCCACCCACCAACCTCTCACCACCGTGACCGCAGTGCGCAGTGTGTATATGGGGTTTACCACCCCCTTCGAATGATTTTATCCAATATGACGCCTTCACACTCGTGTGAGATCTGGGGTAAAAGGCCTGTGGGTCTGTCGATCTGAGCGCCTTTACATGTGAGCTTCGTCTCCCCTCGCATGCAGGTGAGGGCGTGCCGTATGGGATTGAGTGAATCGCTGGTTGCACCCGTAGCAGCAGAGGGTGTTGTAACCTTGTCCATGTCGGTAATCAAGAACGCGTGATTGTTATAAATACCGATTTTCATTTTCTTCGTACCAATTTTTTCGTAATGTGCCGCAACTTTTCTTAAATACCATGTGCCCTCTTCAACTGGTTCATATACCTCAATTCCGAGTTTAAAACATTCCTCCACTTCTTTGATGTCGTCATGTATTATAGGGCCGGCTGGTTTTTTCCACCCCTTACTTTTACAGAAAATGGTATATTCGTGAACCAAATCTTGTGTTTTCGTGAGACAGCGGTCTGCTCGCAGATCAGTCGTGTGAAGAACGATACATCTAAACAGGCAAAGCTCGTCGTTAAATTTATCCAACGGTTTTATCCCCTTCCGATATCGCAACCATTCAGGAAGCTGTCCCCCCGCCGCTTTCGAGGATCTCATGCCCGCATCGTCTGTGGTAGATGAAATAATTAATTTAATCGTAACACCGGCCATCGGTTTTATGAATTCGTTTTTTTGGGTACCACAATATTTTTACCTTTCAGACTCAATACCGCCTCATCAGCTAAAGATTTAGCTTTTTTATATAGTGCGGTCGGGGTTAAATTGTTAATGCGCAGTCTTCTTATTCTACCCCCGCCATCCGATTTTCGTGATTTGTACGCATAAACCAGTCTTTTCATAAATTCCTCATTCTTTAATTCATTTATAATTTTAGTCAGACCTTTCGCTCGCACATTTTGAGGGAAGGTTATTCCCAATTTGATGGCCTCTGATCTTAATTCACGAAGTTTTGCGGATCCCCGTGGAGGAGATTTTATCTCATTTTTATTCGTATCACTACGAATTTTAGGAGGTGTTTGTACTCTTTGGGCTGGGGAAATCGCTACCTCACTAATCAGTTTGTGAGATACATTCGGTTTCCTCGGCATCCGTCTCATATTTTGTATGGCAACTGTCATAATGTTTTTTCTATATACTAGTAAATAAATATACTTTCCCAATCTTGGGAATTATTATTAATTATAAAGAGATGTTATGTTTGTTCAACATGATGGATTTTTTTTTTGACTCCCATATAAAGTATGACCCATTTCTGTAGTGGTGGTCACCTAAACGCGCTCTAATTCGTTTCCCCTTAGTCGCGGTAATGAATTCATACCCTATATACTACTAAGGGTACGATCCGGTCCAAGACCCGACCACAAATTCTCGCGGATTAAGACTTAAAAAAACTCGTCATGGAGGGGAGGGCCGACGAGAGAAATAATTTCCTCGCCCGCCTCGGGACGTTATATGCTTATTCGCGTGTTTGTGGCAGCAGGAGATCCCTCCACCATTCAGTCCAGCAGTTCCGTCGGCGCCGCCATACGGAACATAAAACATTTTCGAGTCCCGTTACACCACCGTGGTTAATTCACCAACCATACACTAAAAATGTGTGTGTACCACTTTCATATTGAAATATGTATGTTGAGAGGTATAAAAAAAGAAAAGAAAAAAAGAAGATCCCACCCGAGGCTCGAACTCAAAACCCTAATGGGCCAAACGCCTTGGTATCCATGGATATCAAAACAATATTATCATGTTTGCTACTATCACTAATGTTCAAAGGGATGCTTGCAAGCTTCAGAATTCAATCGACAACTCCTGCGGAAAAAGCCGGGCCGGCCTCAGATCAATTACCTTCACTGTCGGATGGCGAAATGTTGAGGAGTATGAAGGGTTCGGTTACATGAAGAACGGACCACCGGTAGGTGTCAAAATACCACCAGGTCTTTGGAGTTTCAGAGAGCTCCAAGCTTTTGTCGCGTCGGAGCTTGATACGCATTGGCGTATTTTACGCAACTATTTTAGCTGAATACGCATTGATTATGAAAAGTAGAAGTTTGTTATATTTTATTATCATTTGTTCCATATTTAGTAATGAAGAAAATCAATAATTCATTTATAAAAGTAAAATACGCAATGAATGTTAAATCAGGGGGTATTGTACGCTTTAGACACAAAGCTTATCTGGAGCTCTGAGACATGTGGTACAGTGCTCATATGTCTGAATTACATCGGAACCTCTCAAATGGGACACCCTGGAAATTATCCAAGGTGTCCGGTTCAGTGAGGCTCCACTGTACCTTCTTTGTTGAGTTGATGGACGTCGAGAGCAGGGATACAAGTTTTGCAACCTCCTTGCTCTCGGAGACGTTCTTGTAGTAGTTCTTGGAGGCCATCGTGATTGTGTAGTTGGTGGCCTCGCGATCGGGGGCCTCCGTCATCTTGGTGCGTGCGCCGCTATGTGACGCCTCCGACGCGGCCTGGCTGCCGATACTGCCGCGGCGCTCAAGGTCGCGGTTACCGGAGAGGGGACGCTCCTGTGGTAATAGAGGGATATAAATATGAAACACTTGTGCATTAGTCGGGGCTCCTGGTGTAACAGAGGGATATAAATATGAAACATTTGTGCATGAGTAGGGGCTCCTGGTGTAACAGAGGGATCTAAATATGAAACACTTGTGCATTAGTGGAGACTCCTGCCGTAACAGAGGGATATACATATTACACACCTGTACATTCGTGGGGACGCTCCTGGTGTAACAGAGGGATATACATATGAAACACTTGTGCATGAGTGGGGGCATTTCTGCCGTAACAGAGGGATACAAATATGAAACACTTGTGCATGAGTGGGGGCACTCCTGCCGTAACAGAGGGATATAAATATAAAACACTTGTGCATGAGTGGGGGCTCCTGTCGTAACAGATGGATATAAATATGAAGTACTAGTGTATGAGTGTGGGCATTCCTGCCGTAACAGAGGGACATAAATATGAAACACTAGTGTATGAGTGGGGGGCATTCCTGCCGTAACAGAGGGATATAAAAATGAAACACTAGTATATTAGTGGGGGCATTCCTGCCGTAATAGAGGGATATAAATATGAAATACTAGTGTATGAGTGGGGGGCATTCCTGCTGTAACAGAGGGATATAAATGTGAAACACTAGTGTATGAGTGGGGGCATTCCTGCCGTAACAGAGGGATATAAATAAGAAACATTAGTGTTTGAGTGTGGGCATTCATGCCGTAAAAGAGGGATATAAATATGAAGCACTAGTGTTTGAATGGGGGCATTCCTGCCGTAACAGAGGGATATAACTATGAAACACTAGTGTATGAGTGGGGGCATTCCTGCCGTAACAGAGGGATATAAATATGAAACACTAGTGTATGGGTGGGGGCATTCCTGCCGTAACAGAGGGATATAAATATGAAACACTAGTGTATGGGTGGGGGCATTCCTGCCGTAACAGAGGGATATACATATGAAACACTAGTGTATGAGTGGGGGCATTCCTGCCGTAACAAAGGGATATAAATATGAAGCACTAGTGTATGAGTGGGGGCATTCCTGCCGTAACAGAGGGATATAAATATGAAACACTAGTGTATGAGTGGGGGCATTCCTGCCATAACAGAGAGATACAAATATGAAACACTAGTATATGAATGGGGGCATTCCTGCAGTAACAGAGGGATATAAATAGCAAACACTAGTGCATGAGTGGGGGCATTCCTGTCGTAACAGAGGGATACAAACATGAAACACTTGTGCATGAGTAGGGGCATTCCTGCTGTAACAGAGGGACATAAATAAGAAACACTTGTGCATGCGTGGGGGCATTCCTGTGTTGTAACAGAGGGATATAAATATAAACACTTGTGCATGAGTGGGGGCATTCCTGCTGTAACAGAGGGATATAAATATGAAACTCTAGTGCATCAATGGGGGCATTCTTGCCGTAACTGAGGGATATAAATATGAAACATTAGTGCATGAGCCGGGGTGCTCCCGACATAATAAAGTGATATCAATATGAAACACTTGTGCATGAGTCGGGGTGCTCCCGTCAGAACAGAGTGATATCAATATGAAACACCTTTGCCTGCTGTAACAGAGTGTTATCAATATGAAACAATTGTGCATTAGTGGGGGTGCTACCGTCATAACAGAGTGATATCAATATGAAACACTTGTGCATGAGTGGCGGGTGCTCCCGTCATAGCAGAGTGATATCAATATGAAACATTTGTTTATGAGTGGGGGTGCTCCCGTCATAGCAGAGTGATATCAATATGAAACACTTTTGCATAAGTGGGGGTGCTCCCGTAATCACAGAGTGATATCAATATGAAACACTTGTACATGAGTGGGGGTACACCTGCCATAACAGTGATATCAATATGAAACACTTGTACATGAGTGGGGGCTCCTATCGTAACAGACGGATATAAATATGAAACAATTGTGCATGAGTGGTGGCTCCGATAATAACAGAGGGATATAAATATGAAACACTTGTGCATTAGTGGCGGTGCTCCCGTCATAACAGAGTGTTATCAATATGAAACACTTGTGCATTAGTGGGTGTGCTACCGTCATAACAGAGTGATATCAATATGAAACACTTGTGCATGAGTGGCGGTTCTCCCGTCAGCGCAGCGTGATATCAATATGAAACACCTGTGCATGAGTGGGGGTGCTCCCGACATAGCAGAGTGATATCAATATGCAATATTTGTGCATTAGTGGGGCTGCTCCCGTCATATCAGACTGATATCAATATGAAACACATGTGCATGAGTGGGGGCACACCTGCCATAACAGTCATATCAATATGAAACACTTGTGCATGAGTGGGGGCTCCTGTCGCAACAGAGGGATATAAATATGAAACAATTGTGCATGAGTGGGGGCTCCGATAGTAACAGTGGGATATAAATATGAAACACATGTGCATGAGTGGGTGCACACCTGCCATAACAGTGATATCAATATGAAACACGTGTGCATGAATGGGGGGCTGCTGTCGCAACAGAGGGATATACATATGAAACAATTGTGCATGAGTGGGGACTCCGATAGTAACAGTGGGATATAAATATGAAACATTTGTGCATTAGTGGGGGCTCCTTTTGTAACAGAGTGATATCAATATGAAACACTTCTGCATTAGTGGGGGTGCTACCGTCATAACATAGTGATATAAATATCAAACACTTGTGCATTAGTGGGGCTGCTCACGTCATAACAGAGTGATATAAATATGAAACACTTGTGCATTAGTGGGGGTGCTCCCGTCATAACAGAGTGATATCAATATGAAACACTTGTGCATTAGTGGGGCTGCTCCCGTCATAACAGAGTGATATCAATATGAAACACTTGTGCATTAGTGGGGAGCTCCCGTCATAGCCGAGTGATATCAATATGAAGCACTTGTGCATTAGTGGGGCTGCTCCTGTTATAACAGAGTAATACAAATATGAAACACTTGTGCATGAGTGGGGGCTCTCTTCGTAAAAGAGGGATATACATATGAAACACTTGTGCTTTAGTGGGAGCTGCTGCTGTAACAGAGGGATATAAATATGAAACACTTGTGCATTAGTGGGGGTGCTCCCGTCATAGCATAGTGATATCAATATGAAACACTTGTGGCAAGTTGTGCGTTAGTGGGGCTGCTCCCGTCATAACAGAGTGATATCAATATGAAACACTTGTGCATTACTGGGGGTGCTCCCGTCATAGAAGAGTGATATCAATATGAAACACTTGTGCATTAGTGGGAGTGCTCCCGTCATAACAGAGTGATATAAATATGAAACCCTTGTGCATTAGTGGGGGTGCTCCCGTCATAGCAGATTGATATCTATATGAAACAGAGTGATATCAATATGAAACACTTGTGCATTAGTGGGGCTGCTCCCGTCATAGCAGAGTGATATAAATATGAAATACTTGTGCATTAGTGGGGGTGATCCCGTCATAGCAGAGTGATATCAATATGAAACACTTGTGCATTAGCTGTGGTGTTCCCGTCATAACTGAGTGATATAAATATGAATCACTTGTCCATTAGTGGGGCTGCTCCCGTCATAACAGAGTGATATCAATATGAGACACGTGTGCATTAGTGGGGGTGCTCCCGTCATAGCAGAGTGATATCAATATGAAACAAGTGTGCATTAGTGGGGCTGCTCCTGCTGTAACAGAGCGATATCGAAATGAAACAATTGTGCATTAGAGGGGGTGCTCTCGTCATAGCAGAGTGATATCAATATGAAACACGTGATAGGGGCGTCCCGCATAACAAGATATAAATATAAACACTTGTGCATTAGTGGGCACCTGCCACAACTTCCCAGATCAAATGAACAATTGTCATGAGGGGGGGTCCGTCGCAATAAGATATAAATAGAAACATTGTGCATGAGTGGGCTCGAGTAACAGTGGGATCCAAATATGCCACATCATGAGTCACCTCCATCAGTGAATACAATATGAAACACGTGTGCATGAGTGGGGGCTCTGTCGCAACAGAGGGATATATATAAACAATTGTGCTTGAGTGGGGGGGGCTCCGGATAGGGTAAACAGTGGGATAAATAAAATAAACACAGTGCATGAGTGGGGCAACACCGCCATAACAAGTGATATCAATATGAAACACGTGTGCATGAGTGGGGGGCTGCTGTCGCAACAGAGGGATATAAACATATACAATTGTGCATGAGTGGGGGCTTCCGATAGGTAACCAGTGGATATAAATATGAAACATTTTGCATTAGTGGGGGGCTCCTGCTGTAACAAGTGATATCAATATGAAAACACTTCTGCATTAGTGGGGGTGCTACCGTCAACTAGTGATTGATAAATAAAAACAAACACTTGTGCATTAGTGGGCTGCTCACGTCATAACAGAGTGATATAAATATGAAACACTTGGCATTAGTGGGGGTGCTCCCTCATAAAGAAGTGATATCAATATAAAACACTTGTGCATTAGTGGGGCTGCTCCCTCATAACAAGTGATACAATATGAAACAGTTGTGCATTAGTGGGGGAGCTCCCGTCATAGCCGAGTGATATCAATATGAAACACTTGTGCATTAGTGGGGCTGCTCCTGTCATAACAGAGTAATACAAATATGAAACACTTGTGCATGAGTGGGGGCTCTTTTCGTAAAAGAGGGATATACATATGAAACACTTGTGCTTTAGTGGGAGCTGCTGCTGTAACAGAGGGATATAAATATCAAACACTTGTGCATTAGTGGGGCTGCTCCCGTCATAACAGAGTGATATAAATATGAAACACTTGTGCATTAGTGGGGCTCCTCCCGTCATGCCGGAGCGATATCAATATGAAACACTTGTGCATTAATGGGGGACCTCCCGTCATAGCAGAGTGATATCAATATGAAACAATTGTGCATTAGTGGGGCTGCTCCTGTCATAAGAGAGTGATATACATATGAAACACTTGTGCATGAGTGGGGGCACTCCTGCCATAAAGGTGATACAAATATGCAACACTTATGCATGAATGGGGGCTCTTTTCGTAACAGAGGGATATACATATGAAACACTTGTGCTTTAGTGGGAGCTGCTGCTGTAACAGAGGGATATAAATATGAAACACTTGTGCATTAGTGGGGGTGCTCCCGTCATAGAATAGTGATATCAATATGAAACACTTGTGGCAAGTTGTGCATTAGTGGGGCTGCTCCCGTCATAACAGAGTGATATCAATATGAAACACTTGTGCATTACTGGGGGTGCTCCCGTCATAGAAGAGTGATATCAATATGAAACACTTGTGCATTAGTGGGAGTGCTCCCGTCATAACAGAGTGATACAAATATGAAACACTTGTGCATTAGTGGAGGTGCTCCCGTCATAACAGAGTAATATCAATATGAAACACTTGTGCATTAGTGGGGCTGCTCCCGTCATAACAGAGTGATATAAATATGAAACCCTTGTGCATTAGTGGGGGTGCTCCCGTCATAGAAGATTGATATCTGTATGAAAAACTTGTGCATTAGTGGGGGTGCTCCCGTCATAGCCGAGTGATATCAATATGAAACACTTGTGGATTAGTGGGGCCGCTCCCGTCATAACAGAGTGATATCAATATGAAACACTTGTGCATTAGTGGGGCTGCTCCCGTCATAACAGAGTGATATCAATATGAAACACTTGTGCATTAGTGGGGGTGTTCCCGTCATAGCAGAGGGCTATCAATATGAAACACTTGTGGATTAGTGGGGGTGCTCCCGTCATAACAGAGTGATATCAATATGAAACACTTGTGCATTAGTGGGGCTGCTCCCGTCATAGCAGAGTGATATAAATATGAAACACGTGTGCATTAGTGGGGCTGCTCCCGTCATAACAGAGTGATATCAATATGAAACCCTTGTGCATTAGCGGGGGTGATCCTGTTATAGCAGAGTGATATCAATATGAAACACTTGTGCTTTAGCTGGGGTGTTCCCGTCATAACAGAGTGATATAAATATGAATCACTTGTCCATTAGTGGGGCTGCTCCCGTTATAACAGAGTGATATCAACATGAAACACTTGTGCATTAGTGGGGCTGCTCCTGCTGTAACAGAGCGATATCGATATGAAACACTTGTGCATTAGTGGGTGTGCTCTCGTCATAGCAGAGTGATATCAATATGAAACACTTGTGCATTAGTGGGGGCTCCTGCTGTAACAGAGGGATATCAATATGAAGCACTTATGCATTAGTGGGGCTGCTCCCGTCATAACAGAGTGATATCAATATGAAACACTTGTGCATTAGTGGGGCTTCTCCTGTCATAGCAGAGTGATATCAATATGAAACACTTGTGCATTAGTGGGGCTGCTCCCGTCATAGCAGAGTGATATAAATATGAAACACTTGTGCATTAGTGGGGCTGCTCCCGTCATAACAGAGTGATATCAATATGAAACACTTGTGCATTAGTGAGGGTGATCCTGTTATAGCAGAGTGATATCAATATGAAACACTTGTCCTTTAGCTGGGGTGTTCCCGTCATAACAGAGTGATATAAATATGAATCACTTGTCCATTAGTGGGGCTGCTCCCGTTATAACAGAGTGATATCAATATGAAACACTTGTGCATTAGTGGGGCTGCTCATGCTGTAACAGAGCGATATCGATATGAAACACTTGTGCATTAGTGGGTGTGCTCTCGTCATAGCAGAGTGATATCAGTATGAAACACTTGTGCATTAGTGGGGGCTCCTGCTGTAACAGAGGGATATCAATATGAAGCACTTATGCATTAGTGGGGCTGCTCCAGTCATAACAGAGTGATATCAATATGAAACACTTGTGCATTAGTGGGGCTGCTCCTGTCATAGCAGAGTGATATCAATATGAAACACTTGTGCATTAGTGGGGCTGCTCCTGTCATAACAGAGTGATATAAATATGAAACCCTTGTGCATTAGTGGGGGTGCTCCCGTCATATCAGAGTGATATCATTAGTGGGGGTGCTCCCGTCATATCAGAGTGATATAAATATGAAACACTTGTGCATTAGTGGGGCTGCTCCCGTCATAACAGAGTGATATCAATATGAAACACTTGTGCATTAGTGGGGGTGCCCCCGTCATAGCAGAGTGGTATCAATATGAAACACTTGTGCATTAGCGGGGGTGTTCCCGTCATAACAGAGTGATATACATGTGAATCACTTGTCCATTAGTGGGGCTGCTCCCGTCATAACAGAGTGATATCAATATGAAACACTTGTGCATTAGTGGGGGTGCTCCTGTCATAGCAGAGTGATATCAATATGAAACAATTGTGCATTGTTGGGGTTGCTCCCGCTGTAACAGAGTGATATCAATATGAAACACTTGTGCATTACTGGGGGCTCCTGCTGTAACAGAGGAATATCAATATGAAACACTTGTGCCTTAGTGGGGCTGCTCCTGTCATAACAGAGTGATATAAATATGAAACACTTGTGCATTAGTGGGGCTGCTCCTGTCATAACATCATTATATAAATATGAAACACTTATGCATGAGTGGGGGCACTCCTGCCATAACAGTGATACAAATATTAAACAATTATGCATGAGCGGGGGCTCCTGTTTAACAGAGGGATATACATATGAAACACTTGTGCAAGAGTGGGGGCTCCTTTCGTAACAGAGGGATATAAATATGAAACACTCGTGCATTAGTGGAGGCTCCTGCTGTAACAGAGGGATATCAATATGAAACACTTGTGCATTAGTGGGGGTGCTCCCGACATAACAGAGTGATATCAATATGAAATACTTGTGCATTAGTGGGGGTGCTCCTGTCACAACAGAGGAGTGATATAAATATGAAACACTTGTGCATGAGTGGGGGCACTCCTGCCAGAACAGGGATACAAATATGAAACACTTGTGCATGAGTGGGGGAACTCCTGCCATAACAGTGATATAAATATGAAACCCTTGTGCATGAGTGGGGGCTCCTGTCGTAACAGAGGGATATAAATATGAAAAACTTGCGCATTAGTGGGACTGCTCCTGCTGTAACAGAGCGATATCGATATGAAACACTTGTGCATTAGTGGGTGTGCTCTCGTCATAGCAGAGTGATATCAATATGAAACACTTGTGCATTAGTGGGGGCTCCTGCTGTAACAGAGTGATATCAATATGAAGCACTTATGCATTAGTGGGGCTGCTCCCGTCATAACAGAGTGATATCAATATTAAACACTTGTGCATTAATTGGGCTGCTCCTGTCATAGCAGAGTGATATCAATATGAAACACTTGTGCATTAGTGGGGCTGCTCCTGTCATAACAGAGTGATATACATATGAAACCCTTGTGCATTAGTGGGGGTGCTCCCGTCATAGCAGAGTCATATAAATATGAAACACTTGTGCATTAGTGGGGCGGCTCCCGTCATAGCAGAGTGGTACCAATATGAAACACTTGTGCATTAGCGGGGGTGTTCCCGTCATAACAGAGTGATATAAATCACTTGTACATTAGTGGGGCTGCTCCCGTCATCATAACAGAGTGATATTAATATGAAACAATTGTGCATTGTTGGGGCTGCTCCCGCTGTAAATGAGGGATATCAATATGAAATACTTGTGCATTATTGGGGGTGCTGTCGTCATAGCAGAGTGATATCAATATGAAACACTTGTGCATTACTGGGGGCTCCTGCTGTAACAGAGGTATATCAATATCAAACACTTGTGCCTTAGTGGGGCTGCTCCTGTCATAACAGAGTGATATACATATGAAACACGTGTGCATTAGTGGGGCTGCTCCTGTCATAACAGAATTATATAAATATGAAACACTTGTGCATGAGTGGGGACACTCCTGCCATAACAGTGATACAAATATAATCTGTCCCTCTGTTTTAACAGGAACGCCCCGGAACATTCCACTGGCAGATGTTATATCACATTTTCAGGAACTTACTGCCCTCTATCATGACACTGACCCGCCTGCAGTCCTTGTTCCACTAGCAGAGGTTTACTATGAAAATAACGTATTGAAAACCCCTCGTTTATAATACTGGGGCCCGTTTCACTAAACTTTGTACGACGAAAATGTTCGTAAGTGCAAACTTATTGACAACCCCTCGATCGTGACACCTACCCGCCTGCGGTCCTTGTTCCACTGACAGATGCCCTTGCTGACGGAGACGATCATCTGTGCGGCCTTGTTGATGACCTGCTGCACCTCGTCCAGGGCCGGCACCATCGTGATCTGGGGGATCATCAGCGTGGCAAACGTCTTGAAGAATGGGTGACTGTCCTTCTTAGACTCGCCATACCCGTGCGACGACTCGCCTGCAGCGGGCAGGAGAAATGGTGAAAAGGTTAACAGGTTTTAATGTGCTAACAACAGGTAAGGTCATATGAAGCATGTGATTTTGTACCTAAGAACATGTGAGATTTTTCATGAAATATATTTACAGAAAATGTGATATTTTCAATAAAAATCACGTCGAAAGATGACGAAATACTATTTCGCATTTTCTATGATAATTTGTCATCTTTCGACATCATTTATGGAAAATATCGTAAATTTTGTAAATATTTTTCATGAGATATTGCACATGTACAAAATCGCATGGTGTGTCTGATATGTGGTTGCGACCAGTGTAGATCCAGATAAGCCTGTGCCGTACCTGTACGAGGACTCGCCTGCAGTGGGCATGAGGAATGGTGACAACAACAGATGAAAGGTTTAACGTCTCAGCAACAGCAAACCAGTGGGCACGGATGGAATGGTGAAAAAGTGGACAGATTTAATGTTCCAGCAACAGCTAAGGTCATATGTGGTTGTTTTGTTGAAATGAACGTAGACTTGATTTCATTGTGTTATAACACAGAGTAGTTTTTTGAATTTCGGATTGACTGTAATACATTGCAACAATGTTAATGCCTAATGATGACATTTTAATATGTGGCTGTGACTGGAGAAACAGCGGAACAGACAGCAACAGTAATGCTATATGGCCCTGCCACCATCCGGTTCAGTTGCACGACAGATAACAGTGGACAACATTTGCTTCCCGCCTTCTAACGGTCCAGTGCTTATTTATATTTATTGTATGCATTTAATGGTGTTTAATCCTCAGAATCTGTCAACAGCTAAGGTCATTTTAGGCCGGGTTAATGGGGTCGAATTACATATTTCACCTGCTGTGATGTGGGGAATATCCAAAAATCAGAACTGAACATTTACAGAAACTAGAAATGATACCACATCCCCAGGGAACATTTGAAAACACAAAAGGCTGGAGGATCGTGGATTTGTCGCAGCATGATAGAGGACCATCAGAGGAATGCAAGCAATCAAGCAGTTTCATGAAAGGGAACAGAAATTATAAGAAATTTACCTATATATTATACTAGTATGTGACCATGACCTTGGGTCTTGTGGGGCCCCGAGGATGACTTGTCATAGCATGATAGGGAGACTATCAGAGGAATGCATGTGTGAAAGGAAAATTCTAAGAAATTTACCCGAGCGGGACGTACGGACAGGATGTAGGGACGCCGGTAACACTATATATGTTCAGCCCTGAAATTAACATAACCTGATCTGGTGCCAGGTTCTCACCACACCATAATCACTGAGCCCCACTCCTTAAAAGTAATAGGATTTGTACTAATGTTACTGCATTTATAATGTGTATAACCGGATCAACTTTCAAGTAACAAGAACACCAAAAATAAAATGTACTTGATGGCCAAACCAGGGTCCAGTTTCACTAAACTTCGTACGTCTAAAATATGTGTAAGTGCAAAATTATGATAGTCTGTAAATTTCACATTAAAAATGTTTCTTGTAAACAATTATTGGATTTTCATTTATTGAGCATAGGCTGCATATGCAGCCGATGCTCAATAAATGTAAATCCATCAATTGAACTTTCCAGACGATCCTAAATTTGCACTTACGAACATTTTAGTCGTACAAAGTTTAGTGAAACGGGCCCCAGGCACATCGGGATTCCAGTAAGGATGAACCCCATTGTTACACTTACCCATCACATGCTCCCAACCAACCGCCTGAGAATGATTGAGTCGAGTACTCACCGATGTAGTGCACCATGGAGCTGGAGGTGATGCGTTTGCGAAGGG